>JALGQJ010000019.1:1415000-2015000 GCA_023055345.1 Quercus wislizeni | reverse complement strand
TAAGTCACGGGATTTGAAATTATTCATATTGATAAGAAATCCAAATTCATACATGTATGTATTGATTGAGTACAACAACAAAGTCTTAGTTCCAAAATTTTGGGATCAACTATGAATTCTCAACAAATTAGTTAAGGTCAGCCATATGTATATGTATTAAATTAGTAGTTGGCCTATATTAAAATTTTCTAAAACTTGTTATAAATATGTGTTTTATTATAATGTGTTGGTATTTATCAAAGTGAATGAGAAAGATGTAACATTAATTTTGAGTTTTGAATTGTAGATAGAGGTCATTAGAGTTGAACCGTGCTGTTAAACTCTTCCACTCTTTCTTTCTTATCTTCTCTTTATTTTTCATAATATTTCAAAATTTGACATCCATGCTATATCATGTGATAATAACTGATATTGTGCTCTAGTACCATATACTTCTATTGTTTTATCTATTCTTTAATGGCTAAGTAGAGATATTTCATATGGTTCTCTCCATCTCTGAAAGTTTTGCAATTGGTCATTGTTGCTGTAGGGAATCTGGATTGGCATGATTTTGGGGACAGTTTTGCAGACATTGATCCTCTTGCATATCATTTATAAAACCAACTGGAACAAGGAGGTGAGAAATGATATTGATTCACTTGTTGTAAGATTGTTAGGTAATAACTGGACATTTAATACATGGCATGGACTAGAAAAGTTACCTGTGGAATTTAGAATGCTTAAAATAAATGATAACTAAATCTTACTATGAGGATCAAGAAATGACTGTCTTTAATCATTTCAATTGGAATTACAGGTAGAGATAGCATTAGAACGAATGCAGAAGTGGACTGGACAAGATGAAACAGTTGATAAAATATAAACCTCTTGGTTTCTCCTTTTCTTGTACACTAAAAATTTCCATTATGTCGTACCTTGAGTATTTATATGTCAAATTTTCATTTTGAACCTGTAGCGAAGTTCAATCTAATCTCAGGTAAAATTTTACTAGCCCTGCCTCAAATGTATAGCTTGATCAACATTCAAAATTAGATGTGAAAGAGCTTTTTTTTTTTTTTTTTTTTTTTTTGGGATAGAATGTGTGATGTGAAAGAGTTTTGTTTTGGTTTTTTTTTTTGTTCTTTGTTTTTTCTTTGGATGAAGACATTGATGGTCAAACCTGGATATATGTCCATCATAAGGGGGGGAGAGTTGCCAGTTGGCTAAAGAGCCATTGGCCATGGGTGAGAGCAATGGTGTAGCTGCAATATTAGGGTCGGCCCAACCTAATTTATGGCCTAAGGCAAAAAATTTATGTGGGATTTTATATATATTAATATTAATTAAATAAAATTATTTAATATTAATCAAATTGAGGTTAATTAGATGTATTAAATACATAATTTAATGAATAATACTAACTAAAACTAAGATTAATTTCATATAGAGAATTGAATATTAAAGTTGAAAAAATAAATTTAACAAAAAAAATATATTATTTTTTAAAAAGAAAATTAATTTATCTTGGATATATGATGAAACATAGTTAATTACATTCATAATCTAATTTATAATATGTGATATTAATTGATGTGTGACTTTGAAGTAGATTAGTTTCAAACTATTACAAATATTAAAGTTTCAAAATATTAGGGGAGATTAATCATCATTGATGATCTAACACATTTGCAAATTTTTTTAAAGCCTTATTAGAAATAAAAAAGGAAAAATGCTAAAGGTATTACAATCACAATATAATGTGACAATAATAGTGATTGATGAGCTTCAATAATGTAATTAATGAATATTTAAAATATTTTTTGTGATTGGTAACATGTCAATTTGTAAATCTATAGTAAAATTTGTAATATCCTTAACATCACTAATAATAAAAGTGCATGACCATTTGAAAAAATTCATATTTTGTTTTTATAAAATTCTGGTATCTAACACATTTGCAATTTTTTTTAAGGCCTTATTGGAAATAAAAAAAGAAAATGCTAAAGGAACTACAAAATGTTCACAATATAATGTGATAATAACATTGATCGATGAGCTTCAATAATGTATTTAATAAATATTTAAAATACTTTTTTGTGATTGATAATATGTCAATTTGTAAACCTATAGTAAAATTTGTATTATTCATAACATCCCTAATAATGAAAAGTATACAACCATTTGAAAAAATTCATATTTTTTATAAAATTTTGGGTATTTTATAATGGGATGAAGGACTTTTTTGTAAAAGATAAATATTTTTTTGTGGTGGGAGCTTAGGCCTAGGCCTTGGATTGGCCCTGAGCTGCATTGGGGCAAGGGGAGCTAAACCACCCACCATCCAAATATATATATATATATATATATATATACACACACACGTGTGTGCGCGCGGCGCGCTTATAAATATGAACGGGCAAACAAGTAATCAGAATTATCAGAATTATCACTCTAAATCTTAATTAAAATAGTACTTGAGACAAAACAAAAGTTTAACCCTCGCATTGCATCAGCATTCATGTATTTTTTATGCAAATGGAAAGTTCAAGTCTATACTCAATTCCTCACTAGTTCTCATCGCTAACACGCTCACTAGTTCTTCTTCTATATTAAAATATTGAATGTCTTGACTATCCTTCAGTGCCCTCATTACGTCCTTAATATTCTTCCACCGTAAATCCGACAACCTATCGGACTGTTCTAAAGTCATTCCCCTCATGTTCTTCGAGGTTAATCTAACCAAACCCTTAATGTCCAGATAGGTGGCTGCCTGAAAATAAAACAACAGGAACACCCAAATGAGAGAAGATAATGATAAAGTCTGATAAAAGAGTGAAAGTAAGTGAAACTAGTCAAATACAACATCCCACAATTAATTGACAGTAGGACCGACCAAAATTTAAACCATAGTTACATGACAAATTAATAGCACTGATGAATTCAATTGGCAGAGGCATACCTCAAGATAATCAACATATCATCAAACAAATGGTTCACCTTTTTGAATTTTTAAAAACAATAAAACAAAACTCCCATCTTTTTCCTTCTCGCTTCTTATTTTCTCAGCCTCAAAACACAAACTCAAGGAATTCTAAAAAAAAAAGAATTTTCTTGTCTAAAATTCTCACCTTTTATGTATCTACAACCCCGCAAAAAGAAAAGAGAAGACACATACCAGTCAAAGAAAATAGTAAACTAAAATAAAGGAACAGATAACAGAATGAATGAATCATGAAGGGCAAAATAAACATTCAGCCCATTAAATAATCCCTTCTCATTAGAAAAGTTAGAACATAACAGGATTCGAATTCCCCATATATTTTTCCCAGTGACCCTCTTATTTTCTCAGCATCCAAACAAAAACCCAAAAAAGAAATCTTTCTTATTTTTTTTAATAAAAAGGAACAACAACAAGAACAAAAATTGCATAAAAACACAACACAAACAATAAAAATATTAAAACAAAAGGCCAAAGCAGAATGGAATGGCAAAAGGTTTTTTTTTTTTTTTTTTTTTTTTTTTGTTTTTTAAGAAAGAAAAGTAAATCATAACAGGACTCAATTTCCCCATGTTTTTTCCTTGTCAGGTTGTCACCCTCTTTTGTTCTCAGCATCCAAACAAAAACCCAATAAAGAATTTATGGTTATTTCATAAAAAAGAACACCATCAAGAAGGACAAAAATTGCATAACAACCCAAAAAACACAACACAGTCAATGAAAATAGCAAAACAAAAGGCAAAACCAGAGAAAGAGAAGGGTATGGAGTACGAACCACACAGAGCTCGTAGAACGTGTTGTTGTCGAGGTTGACGAACTTGGCGTCCCAGGCGGTGAGTGACTCACCATGGGACTCGGAGACATGTTTCTTGCAGTACTCGATGACTCGTGCGAGAATGTTGCTTGGTATGATCGGCAATGGGATTACAGTCTCGCCGGCGCAGTTGTCTTCTTGGATCATCATGTTGTTCTTTATTTTCCGAGACTCCATGGCCACGTTCTCTTCCACCTCGAACGTGTCGCCGTCTGAGCTCCTCAGCTTTATCATCTTCTTCACCTTCTTCTCAACTTCCATGCTTGTCGACGCCATTGTCGTTTTCAAACAAACAAACACAGAGAGAGAGAGAGAGAGAGAGAGTTGAAAGTTGAGAGTGTGTGTCTGTGTGTGGAAGTGGTGAGGTATTTATAAGGGTTGGGTAAGGACTAAAGGCGGTGTTGATGTAAAAAACTGATCTCCAAGGCTGACTCGGAGACCTTTACAAACCGAGTAATACATACAGAGGCTTAAACAAATTTTATTACTATGTTAATTGTAGTTAAAATTTTTTTCTTTGAGAAACAATTGTGGTTTAAAATAGATGTGTAATCCATCACAAATTATCTAGATAATTGAGCTTACATATTGATGTGTCATCCATCACATCTAGATAATTGAGCCTACATATTAATGTGTCATCAGGAACAATATATATATATATATATATATATATATATATCATTTACCACTTTCCTTACAGAAATTTGTATGAATTAATGTTTTTTTTTTTTTTTTTGATGGAGTATGGATTAATGTTTATTATTTGGTTAAATTGCAAACAATACTCTAAAGTTTCGGAATATTTAGATTTTATTAACAAATATGTGTCTAAGATCGCAACATGTAATCTCTATGATGCATACGCACCTTAAGAGCATCAACATTTGGAGATGCAAAAAAAAAAAAAAAAAAACTTATTTTACATCCCTAATAACACTTTATCTATTTTACCAACTCATTTCACAACTCACCAAATATCCTAGTTTTTATTTTTACATACAACCCAATAAAATAATATAAACTACCTAATAAAATAATATATAAAAAAACTCATTTCTCTCTCCTCTCCCATCTCGATCTCTCTTTCCTCTCTTCCTATGTCTCTATCTCTCTAGTCCAAGCACCCAAACACCAATCTACAAAATCCAATCTATAAACACCTAAACACCAACCCACAACCACCCAAAAACCAAACCACCATCAATCTAGCCACCCCACCACCGATCCAACCACCTAAACACCAATCCAAAGCCCCCAAATCATAAACCCACAAGTCTACATGCCATCTCGACCTTGGCTCATGGTTAATATGTGACTGCCTAGGCTTCCCCACCACCTTCCCAGTGGTTACGCATCATCTAGGATCACCATAGCTTGTAGGTTGGAGAATGGGTTTGAAGTTGAGAGAGAGAGAGAGAGAGAGAGAGAGAGAGAGAGAGAGAGAGAGAGAGAGAGAGAGAGAGAGGTTGTTAGTTTCGGGATAGGCCGAGAGATGCAAGAGAGGGGTTGAGGTTTAGGTATGAACCACCGTTTGAGGTGAGATTGATGATCAAAGATTTTGGGATAGGCCGAGAGAATGAGAGACGACTTAGGCTGAGAGATGCAAGAGAGGAGTTGAGGTTTAGGTGTGAACCACCTCTAGATGTTGCATGATTCTAAGGTTTTAGGTGGTAAAATAGCAACTAGGGGGTTTTTACACCCCTCAATGCTAGTACTATAACACATAAACCTAAATCCTACATTTTTTTTTTTTAGATTGAATTAATTAACTCAAAGTTTGAGTACAAAAACAATATATATATATATATATATATATATGAAGAAATACCAAAAGCTCATTATAGATCTGATGCATTGTGGCATTGGCTAACAAGGATTAAGTTTTAGCCTTCAGTGTTGATTTTAAGTCCCTCAAAGCAAGGACAGAGGCACATTTGGGTTTTGGGGGGCAATAGCCCCCCTCAATATATATATATATATATATATATATATATTTATTTATTTATTTTAAATGACTAGTATTGATATAGGTACTACTATTAGTGATTTTGTTCTTTAAAATTACATTTTGCCTATGGTTGATTCTTTTAAAAGTAATGCTATAACCACAAACATTTCTACAACATTTTTACAAATAATTGAGGTACAAATTATTACTAGTTCACATTTGAGCTTGTTACTTACATCACTTTTTTTACTTACCAATAATCACTCATCATATCAGTAATTTGTAAAAAAAATTTGTAACTACATTTTTCTTCTTTTTAAAGGCTATAAAAAAAATTATACATATAAAATCTAAAACAAAATAGACAAGCCCAAAATAATTAGTCCAACAACAAAAATTGCCAATAACAAAGATAAAAAAAAAAGAAAAAAGAAAAAAAAAAGCCCAATCAACCAATTTTACCCATCAAAGATACACACACACACACACACAAAAACACTCAGCAGCTAAGAAGCAATAAAGCTAGAGGACAACCCTAACTCCAAGTCCTGACTCCATTCTTGGTAAGAGCAATAAAAAATAACCCTGGCCATCAAGTGTAAGTTGTTGTCTGTTGGCTTTTGGTTTCCAATAATAAATGACACTGACGCAAAATCTTGTTTTCAACTATTTAGGCGAGCATCTCAAGGTATTTTTCAAAAAAAAATTTCTTTGTTTCTTGCAAATACTACAACTCTATATGATTTTTATTTTTACAAAAAGACTTCAATAATTGTTGTACTGGAATCATATAAGGGTCGTGCTAATGAGTGCCCTTAAAATATTGGTTAACAATCCAATTAAAGAAAGTTTTTATGGGAAAATAAAAGAAAAAATTAATGTTTTGACAGCTTTTTTCATTTCTCATAAAAATGATGTCAAAACTTTCCTAAAATGGATTGTTAACCAATGCCCTAAGGGCACTTGTTAGCATTTCCCATCATATAAATATGCTTTTTTTAAAATGCAATCCTTGCACTTTCTTGACCCAATCTTGTGCTTTATGTGTATTTCTACTTATTAGGTTGTTAAGCTAGAGGAATATAAAGGGAACCGGCCTATCCAATTGAATAGAGCTACACATTGGGCCAAAATATGGGCAAGGGAATTACCCTCCCTATACACAAAAGAAAGATTCCAAAGTGTATTTTGTGCTAAATAGAGGGAGATTCAAAGAGAGAAAAAGACTACCGATTAGAAAAATGTAATTGAGAGAAAGAAAGATTGAACCATGATTTATGGTTCGTTTGGATTGAAGGAGAGGGAAAGGGAGTAAAGTATAGTAGAATTGGCCCAAAATTAGCCTAATTTTAGCCAACTCTACTCTACTTCCCTCCACTCCCCCTCCCTTCCCCCTCAATCCAAATAGACCCTTAAAGAGGATGCACATTTGGTTGTGAATTGATTTTTCATTCTCCTAGGCATGTATCAAGCATCCATGGTGGTGCTTGAGTACCATGCCAGCCTTGGGATGGCCCTTGGACAAAGCCATTTAGGCCATTGCTTAGGACCCCAATATTAAAAGGCCTCAAAAAGTTTGAGTGAATAATTAGTTTTTGGAAAAATAAAATGCAAAATTCACACTCTAAATTTCACCAAAATTCATTTAAGGCCTTTAACTTTAATTTTGTTCATTTTAGTCCTCTAAGTTTTAAAATTATTCAATCAAGCCCTTTATTAAAATCTGTTAGTAAACTTTGTTTCTTTTGGTATTTTTAATGATTTCCTAAATATTTTATTATTATGTGAAAAACAATTTTGATTAATAAAAAGAAAATGCAAAACTCCCTCTCCCTCGTTGCCAAACATAGCAATCCTTTTAGGCTTTGTTTGGGAGCGCATATAGGAATGGAATAGAATGGAATGTAATGATCATAAAGGAAATGAATGGAATATATTTAAACTAGGGAAATGAATGAAATGGAATTAAGTACCCTTATTTGGATATTTTAATATAAAGGAATGGAAAGGAATGCAAATAAATGGAATGTAGGTAACCTTGTTTGGATCACCGAAAATACCCAACAATAAAAATCAAAACTTCAACTTGACCCACATCAAAAATCGCTCTCAGATAACAAATTATAGGTGGGGTAAGTTACAAAGGAGCACTGCCACAGCCACAACCACAGTTGAATCCATACCGAAATGCAATGGTATGGTTAACTAGATGAAAAGCATTTGACATCAGGCTCATTGGAATGGCCCATGAGCAGCCGAACAACCGTGGTAGATATTAGGATTGTTAAATCTCACTGGGGTTGATGGTCACAATGAAGATGTCATCATAACTGCTTCGAAACTCTTAAATGGTTTGGGTTTTTGTGTTGCCCGATGTTGAGGGCCATTTGTGGAAAGCCCAATGGAAAGAAAAGCCCAATGATAAAGGGCCACAGCAAATTGACTATGAATAGTTAAAAAAGACCATTAGGCCCAAGCTGCAGGAATAATGAGTCACTAGCCCAACAATGTATATTTGGGCCTTGAAAAGGTAAACGGGTTCAAAGAAGCCAGGAAAGAAAGAAACAGCATCCCATGGGCAGAATATGAGTTAGAAAAGTGAGAAAGGGTCGCTGCAGGCCCAAGGTAATGAAAACTAAGAAAGTAAGGGATTTATGGCAGGCCCATAAAACCCAAAGATAAGGATAAGGTTATTGGGCCGGGGAAGCCTAATGAAGTTAGTAAACAAAGCCCATGGGAGTGTGGAATTAGCAAATGGGCCGAGGAAGCCCAAGAGAGTTGGCAAATGGGCCGTGGATGCCCAAAAGAGGAAAACAAAGGGACATAGGAGCCCATGAATAAAAGGAAACAAAACAGTGCCTATGGTAGGCCACTGAGAAAGGGAATAAAACGGCTGGCCCAAAAAGGGGCCCGGCAGGATTGAGTCATTACAGCAGGAACTATAAGCCAACACGGCAGGCAGCAAAGAAAAAACAAAGGGTAGGCACAAGAAATACAAAGCCCATCATCATACGAAGCCCAGCTTCTAATTGAAGCAAAGAATCAAGAGAAAGCCCACATAAAAGGCCAGAAAAACGCAGAAGGAAAGTCTCCAGGTCACGGCAGACACATGAGCAGCAGGCAGCCTCTTGGACAAAATTAAGAGGGAAGCACGCGCAAGGCCCAGGCGCCACCAGCCTGTACCCAGCCAATACAGGACATGGTGGGGCCATGGGCCAGAGGTAAGAGATAAAGGGGGTGTGGTTTGGTGGTGGGGAGAGGGGAAATGATCTATTTTCGGCCCCTGCTCAAGCCTCTTTTGGGAGGTACGTCCTGCTGGGATGATAGACCACCTAAAAGAGGCAATTTGAGAGGGAAACGTTGAGTGCATGCTCTGAGTGTGAGGAGAGAGGAAATTTAACATTGTGGCAGGAAAGGCCGCGGCACGCAGGGACAAAATGAGTCCGCGGTGCACAGAATAGACAAAATGGATCCGCCTCTGTCTAGGCAGGGGTTTTGTACGATTGGCAGACATACCCAGACCAGACAAAGGCGGTTAAGGGGCAAAACAGTAAAACACTGGTCACGGCAGGCACTATAAAGAGGCACTTGCCGTGCCCTGTGTAGGATATAGAAAAACAGGGGATTTTTCACAACAGAGAAGAAAAAACAGAGGAAGAGAAAAAGAAAAAAAGATTAGAACGAAAACAGAGAGAAAAGGAAAGAAAACTAAGAAAGAAAGGAGAGAGTTAGCTTAGAGCATGCACCAATAGGTCGGCTTCCCTCTCTCCCCCTTCAAAATCTCACATTTCTTCCAAAGAATGCAAAACGAGAACCTTCCCAGTGGGATTATAACCATTCAGGGCCGACTCCCTCAAAGCCATTAATTCCCGTAGCAGGATTCTGCCTGGGGATTATTTGCATTGAGAAGAGGCGTTCTCCCCTCTTTGGATTTGCTACGGCAGACAAGACTTATAACTTAATATTTTGCCTATTCAAATTAATCAATGTTACTCCGTTTATTCAAATTAATCATGTTTTACTAACAAGAGATTCCTAGCCATCTGTTCGAATAGATAGAATACTCTGTTTTTTAGTCATTATTATCTGCCTGCCATAACTTGTCTGCAACAGTTTAGCCTGCCATAACTTGTCTGCAACAGTCTAGCCTGCCATAACTTCTGCAACAGCCTAGCCTGTCATAGCTCGTCTGCTACGATTTTACTTGCCGAAGAACTTGCTCTTAGCAGGCGTGGCATAAGTTTGTGCACAAACCGGCCCAAGTTGAGTTGCAATTGGACCGGCCCCAGCTCCCTTACTCAGAAATACTAGGGCCCATCACCGCAGGAGGCAGCCCAGCCCGTTACCGCAGGAGGCAGCCCAATCCTACTCAGAAAAGGCCCCCACACACAAAAATACTTATCATATTACTACCAAAATTGGGTCGCAAAATTACATTATTCCCACACAAAGCCCAACATCATTCGGCTTGTGGGCAAAACCCAAAGAAAGCCCAAAATTCCAAAAGTCCCACTACGATGTGGCTAATTCCAAAAGTTCCACTACGATGTGGCTAATTCCAAAACCCACTACGACGCGGCACTATTTACAAAGCTCGTTGCTACACGGCAATACTTTATAAAATCTCAAAATCATTTCTACAAAGCCCAAATTCCTATTTGACATCTATTTTTACAAAGCCCAAATTCCTATTTGGCATCTATTTTCACAAAGCCCAAATTCTAATTTGGCACTACTTTATAAAGCCCAAATATTATTTTGGCAACTATCTTTACACTCTTTCATAAAGCCCAAATACTAATTTGACAATTATCTCTACATTATTTCTAAAAGCCCAAATGCTAGTTTGGCAAAATTTTACAAATACTAAAAGCCCAAGTACTATCCTTGGCAATACTTTTTCAAAAGCCCAAATGCTAATTTGACATTATTCTACAAAGCCCAAATAATAATTTGGCAACTATTTTTCTTAAAGCCCAAATAATAACTTGGCACTTATTCCCTTAAACCCAAATACTAATTTGACACTATTCTACAAAGCCTAAATACTAATTTGGCATTTATTTCACAAAGCCCAAATAATAATTTGGCAACTATTTTTCTTAAAGCCCAAATGATTAATTTGACACAATTCTACAAAATCTAAATATTATTTTAGCAACTATTTTACAAAGCCCAAAATACTATTTTGGCAAGCACTTACAAAAACTCAAATATTATTGACACTTGCTAAATCCCCCTCTCATGGGAAAATATAATTATTCAAGAAATATCTCTTTCACAGAGCTTTATGGAAACTATGACTATTATTGCCATAAGCAACTAATTATAAAGCCCATGAGTATAACCCATGGCAAAACTACTCATCTTGTAGGATTAAAACCAAGCCCAAGCAAGCTTATCAACAAAGCCCAACTGGGCATGGCCGGCCCACACACACAAATCCAACAGATTGGAAAACACGTGAACTACTCAGCTAAATTTCAGCAAAAAGGGAACAGTTGGAGCTCCCTCCCATTAAGCCACAACTTGTCTAATCTAATCAGAACATGGACACGTGTCCAATAGGGGAAGAATCCTATCTCTACAAGCTGAAGTCCCATCAATTATCAAGTGACATAAAGCTAAAGATGATGTAACAAAAAGCTAGGAAAGCTGAAAAGGCTTTTGCCAGTTGTTGTTTCTTTCTTCTTCAGCACATACAGCCAAGAAACTAAAGCTACCATTACTAGACCAGTAAAGCTCATGAAACGACACAAAAATCAGTTCATTTTCATACCAAAAATATGTATTTTCAGGTTCATGAACCAAGCACATGAACCCCAAATGGGGAAACTTAGGGAAATGTGGTTTGGAGGGCACCAAAGGGGATCCCGGTAGAGTTCCAGCAAGGGCTCCAAGGTTGACACCTGGCTTGGGGTGGTCCAATCTGCCCTAGGAACTCTGATTTTAGTTGCAGCTTAACCAGATCATTAGCCTAAAAGCATGCTCTAATCCCATCAGCCAAAACTAATCAGCATTCAATGCTAAAGCCAAAAATCCAGCTGTTATTGGCCAAAACAACAAGAACTTTCAAAAGTTAAGCTTACTACTCTTAGCTAAAAATCTTAAGAACGTTTCTCTAAAGATTTTTTGGAGATTGAGGAAGATTTTGCAAATATTATTTGCTAATCACCCCTTGAAAATCCTACTATAAAAAGAGCTATCCATTAATGCTTCAAAAACCAACAAGGCATCAAGACTTACACCAGAAAAGTTTCGGCCTTAACCTCTTTGCTTAAGCTTTCTCTAAGCTCTAAAAAAGCCTCTGAATACTTAGTTTCAAGCATAGAAACTAAGTTCCCCTGCTCTTAACTCACAAATACTCTCTCATAGCTCAATTCTTAAACACTTACTTGTCCCAGCAGTACATTCCAGCAGTACTACTACATACTCTCACATATTACTCATTCTTCTCACAAACGATTCTCTCTACTCACTACATATATTACGTCCATGAGCATGTCTTGGCACCATAATGATCTTGTTGCACTAGCTGGGATCTCTCTCTCTCTCCCTTCATCTCACACTAAGTCTTCTCCATTATTTGTTATTATGGAACCCATGATATTTACTTATTCCTTTACTATTAATGGCTATGATGTCACCATTATTATAGAATTTTTCCCTCATAATGTTGTATTAGAAGACTTTTCACCCGAACTAACGGATAATGAGTTTGAAAGTGTAGATGTTTCCCTTGATTTGTGAAATGGCTAACAACTGAAGTTTACTTTGTTTTGTATTATCTTACCGCTGGGCCGTTTTCTGCAGAAATATTCCACAGCTGGGTTGTTTTCTGTTGGGTCGTTCTTTGCAGAAATATTCCACAGCTAGGTCATTTACCGCTGGGCCATTTTCTGCAGAAATATCTCACAGCTAGGTCGTTTTCTGCTGGGCCGTTCTCTGTAGGAATATTTCACCACTGGGTCGTCTTCCACTGGGCTATTTTCCGCAGAAACACTTTACTGCTAGGCTATTTCTTACAATGTGTATTTTTATCATATTGACGTATCTAATTTAGAGATTGCTCATCGGCCACTCTTGTCGATTCCCACTTAAGCCCAAGGCATAAAATATAGTGAATTTCTTGGACCTTCACCGATAGCCTTTGGGCCGTGCATTGAGCCCATCGTCGAGTTTCGGTTTAGACCCTCTGACCTAACTTAAATCTTATTTGTCGAGAAGGAAACTTTTTTGTCCCCGACAGGAATTAACCCCCTTGCTGCTGGACTTGTGGGTATGAGAGGGGGAGAGCTTGAGCTTTCTAGTTTCTTCTAGTTCTTTTGGTGAGACAAGAGAAATTCGGTGGAGCTAGGAGCCGACAATGGGTATGGGTGGCAACAGAGCCAAGAAAGAGTGAGGTGGCGGATGGGATTGGAGCTGAGGGAGGAGACTGAAATGGTGAAAGAGATTGAAATGGAGAGAGTGGCGAGGCTTGATCGTGGTGTGGCTCGGTGTAGCAATGGAGAGATTGAAATGGAGAGAGAGAGAGAGAGAGAGAGAGAGAGAGAGTGGGTGAGGGGGATCGTGAAAGAGAGGGGGAAATTTAGGTGGAGGTTGAAAATGAGGGTGAAAAGAAGTTGAAAATTTTTTAAGTGTGACTAGGTTAAACTTATTATGACAAAAACAAGACTTATTGTGGCAGTATAAAACTGCTGTAATAGGTCATAAAAATTTGAAAAAAATTATTAAAAAAAAAACATTTTAAAACCTATTGTGGCAAAAATGAGACTTATTGTGGTGGTTTAAAACCGCCATAATAACACCTATTACAGCTAAAATCGCTATAATAGGTATTCGAAATGAATAGGCCTATAAGGGCGGTTTAATACCACCAGAATAGGTATTTGAAATGAAGAATCCTATAGCGGCGGTTTTAAAACTGCCATAATAGGTGTTCAATATGAAAAAGCCTATTTCGGCACTTTTAAAACCGCCAGAATAGGTTATTTAAAAAATAATATATATATATATATATATATATATAAATACCAAATTCAAACCAATATGGGCAATTTTAAACCGCCGTAATAGTTATTCCTATTGTGGCAGTTTCTTAAAGCGCCACAGTAGGTTGTCTATAGCAGTGATTTAAAAAGTGCTGGCACTAAACTGCCATTATAGGTTAACCTACAAGGGTAGTTTCTAAAAGCGTTGCTGTAGCTCATCTATAGTGGCGGTTTTCAAAACCGCTGGGAAAGAAACGCTGGTGTAGGATGAGTTTTTTTGTAGTGAGAGAATAGATCAAACAATAAAATTATATGGTACTAGAGCACAAAATTGGACTGTTTTTTAACATGGTATAGCATGGATGTCAAAATTTGAAATATTATGAAAAATAAAGAGTGGATAAGAAAGAATGAATGGAAGAGTTTAACAACGTTTAAAGCATTATTTGATTTTAGCAACTTTTGGATAGTGGTCAGAAAGGTTGAGGGATAACTTTAGGAAATAGTGGGCACAGGCCGCTCGATATAATTTGAAGCATAAAGTAACAATTTTAAGTAGGTTTTTTTTGGGTTTTATATTTATTTAATTTTCTATATTATAGCTTTTTTATTTCAAGTTCATTCTTCTTGTATTTTTTTAGATTCAAAGTTACTAATAAAGTTTTTATATTTAGGTTTGTCTAAAATTGTTTTTCAATTAATAACATGACTAATCTACTTAATCTCCTTGTGATATTAATTAAGATTTTTTTATCAATTTTAATTTTGAAAAACTTCTTGCAAAAAAAATTGCAACTAATATTGTTAGTAATCTAATTTTATCAAATACACTATTACAATTTCACTTAATAATTTAATGCCTACCAATCTCAACTTATCAAACCAAAGACCAATTCAATGCTTGACTTGATGAATTAATGCCAACCAAAGCAAGATTTATTTTATATAAACAATCAAATGTCATGGTTTATGCACAACAAAATTTAGAAACAAGAGTTTCAAAGTATGAACTTTAATTTACCTTAAGTAGCGTGATGCGTGGTGAAGGTTAGTTGAAATCTAATTTCCAAATTTGATTTGGGTGTTAAGAGAGATGGAGAGATTTTTTGGTGTGTGGTCATGTGATGAAAGGTTGAATAGCTAATAATGACAATAAACTATGTGGGTCATATGGGAGATTGACTTACTCACTTACATAAATTGTAATCATTGATCATAAATGATAATTAAGTCGAGTCTTTTTTTTTTTTTGGGTGAAATCGTTTAGGATTTCAATTGAGTGCGATTTCTATTGTCCTATATTTTTTTTAAGGCTTTATTGGAGTGAGAGAACTCACCTATGTTTTTTTCTTTTTTTAATAAAAAACTAAGACTAAAATACAAAACCAACTCTCTTAATTTCACCAAAATTCATTTCAGTCTTCTAACTTTGTATTTGTTCATTTTAGTCCTCTAAGTTTCAAAATAATTCAATCAAGGCCTTCCGTTTGGTTCCGTTAGTATGCTCGTTAGTTTAAGTTATTTTTAGAATATTTTATTATTATTTGAAAATATAATCATAATTAATATTATAAAATAAAATAAAAACCACATTTTTTTATTTATTTATCAAAATAGCTCTTTAATGTAATGTGACCTATAACCTGGTTTACCTTGGTCCTCCTTTAGAGATTCTTAACCACCAATATAACCGGACCTATATCCCCTTCAAAGATCGGATTTTTACACTAAATCCATGCACCAAAACAAGCAAATATGCTCTAGTTGAAGCTTATTTTGTCACCCATATACTCAAAACCCACAAGCTATCGGGTGTGGGGGCCTTTTCTGAGTAGGATTGGGCTGCCTCCTGCGGTAACGGGCAGGGCTGCCTCCTGCGGTGATGGGCCCTAGTATTTCTGAGTAAGGGAGCTGGGGCCGGTCCAATTGCAACTCAACTTGGGCCGGTTTGTGCACAAACTTATGCCACGCCTGCTAAGAGCAAGTTCTTCGGCAAGCAGAATCGTAGCAGACGAGCTATGACAGGCTAGGCTGTTGCAGAAGTTATGGCAGGCTAGACTGTTGCAGACAAGTTATGGCAGGCTAAACTGTTGCAGACAAGTTATGGCAGGCAGATAATAATGACTAAAAAACAGAGTATTCTATCTATTCGAACAGATGGCTAGGAATCTCTTGTTAGTAAAACATGATTAATTTGAATAAACGGAGTAACATTGATTAATTTGAATAGGCAAAATATTAAGTTATAAGTCTTGTCTGCCGTAGCAAATCCAAAGAGGGGAGAACGCCTCTTCTCAATGCAAATAATCCCCAGGCAGAATCCTGCTACGGGAATTAATGGCTTTGAGGGAGTCGGCCCTGAATGGTTATAATCCCACTGGGAAGGTTCTCGTTTTGCATTCTTTGGAAGAAATGTGAGATTTTGAAGGGGGAGAGAGGGAAGCCGACCTATTGGTGCATGCTCTAAGCTAACTCTCTCCTTTCTTTCTTAGTTTTCTTTCCTTTTCTCTCTGTTTTCGTTCTAATCTTTTTTTCTTTTTCTCTTCCTCTGTTTTTTCTTCTCTGTTGTGAAAAATCCCCTGTTTTTCTATATCCTACACAGGGCACGGCAAGTGCCTCTTTATAGTGCCTGCCGTGACCAGTGTTTTACTGTTTTGCCCCTTAACCGCCTTTGTCTGGTCTGGGTATGTCTGCCAATCGTACAAAACCCCTGCCTAGACAGAGGCGGATCCATTTTGTCTATTCTGTGCACCGCGGACTCATTTTGTCCCTGCGTGCCGCGGCCTTTCCTGCCACAATGTTAAATTTCCTCTCTCCTCACACTCAGAGCATGCACTCAACGTTTCCCTCTCAAATTGCCTCTTTTAGGTGGTCTATCATCCCAGCAGGACGTACCTCCCAAAAGAGGCTTGAGCAGGGGCCGAAAATAGATCATTTCCCCTCTCCCCACCACCAAACCACACCCCCTTTATCTCTTACCTCTGGCCCATGGCCCCACCATGTCCTGTATTGGCTGGGTACAGGCTGGTGGCGCCTGGGCCTTGCGCGTGCTTCCCTCTTAATTTTGTCCAAGAGGCTGCCTGCTGCTCATGTGTCTGCCGTGACCTGGAGACTTTCCTTCTGCGTTTTTCTGGCCTTTTATGTGGGCTTTCTCTTGATTCTTTGCTTCAATTAGAAGCTGGGCTTCGTATGATGATGGGCTTTGTATTTCTTGTGCCTACCCTTTGTTTTTTCTTTGCTGCCTGCCGTGTTGGCTTATAGTTCCTGCTGTAATGACTCAATCCTGCCGGGCCCCTTTTTGGGCCAGCCGTTTTATTCCCTTTCTCAGTGGCCTACCATAGGCACTGTTTTGTTTCCTTTTATTCATGGGCTCCTATGTCCCTTTGTTTTCCTCTTTTGGGCATCCACGGCCCATTTGCCAACTCTCTTGGGCTTCCTCGGCCCATTTGCTAATTCCACACTCCCATGGGCTTTGTTTACTAACTTCATTGGGCTTCCCCGGCCCAATAACCTTATCCTTATCTTTGGGTTTTATGGGCCTGCCATAAATCCCTTACTTTCTTAGTTTTCATTACCTTGGGCCTGCAGCGACCCTTTCTCACTTTTCTAACTCATATTCTGCCCATGGGATGCTGTTTCTTTCTTTCCTGGCTTCTTTGAACCCGTTTACCTTTTCAATGCCCAAATATACATTGTTGGGCTAGTGACTCATTATTCCTGCCGCTTGGGCCTAATGGTCTTTTTTAACTATTCATAATCAATTTGCTGTGGCCCTTTATCATTGAACTTTTCTTTCCATTGGGCTTTCCACAAATGGCCCTCAACATTGTGAAAACCCAAGTTAGATAATATGTGGGCTATAATGGGTAATATTTGTGAGAGGGCCCATGGCAATTTATGGGCTTGTGTAAGGAGCATTTACAAAGGCCCAATAACATGGAGAATGTTTGGGTAATATATATGGGGAATATTTTTGTGTGTTTTATATAGGAAAAATTAGTGGGAGCCCAATATCATGAAAAATATTTGAATAATGTGTGAGAAATATTTATGTGGGCCTAGAATAATGTATGGGCTCATGTAGGTATTTTGTGAGTGGGCTAATGAAATTAAGACCCAAAAATTTATACCTCAACAATTTCTTTAAGTTTTCTCACTTTGTTGCTCTTAAAGACTAAAGCTAGAGTGATTCTAGCTCTATCACTCCAAGGACAAATGCCTAGGGTAAGGGGAAAATCTAATTCTTTTATTCTATTGTCCATTTAAACTTACGTAATTGTTATATGAATTTGTCTATGGGTATGTTGGATTCTAGAGACTATTGATTGCCCGAATATGAATTGAGTTATTGTTTATGCTTGCATGTGCTCCTAGATGATAAACTAAGATATAATATGTTATGGGTAAGTGTTAAAATGAGTAAAATGGGTAAATGAACTTGTGGAATTTCTAATTGAGGTGCTGAATGTGTAGTTGATTCAGTAGTTGAAGCTTATTGAGAGTTAGTTTCATAAACTTGTTAAAAGTTGCACTCATCAGTTAACCTGGTTGGTCATTCTAAAGCTTGTATTTTTCTAGGACAGCTATTGTCAAAAGGTTTGTGGGAGATTATTATGTAATAGGTCTAGTATGTGAGTATTAAATTTCGTATGAAAATATCATCGTTTGATAATTGTTTGTGAATTTATAAGAAAAGGTTGCAAAGTTGTCACTTTGACAGATTCTATGTTCAAACATGATAAATTATGCAATAATTTGGAAGCTAGGGATATTTCCTATGAAAGCTAAGACACTTATGGTTGTTATAGAACTGGTCTTATAGCGATTGGATGAGTATAGAAATAGTGGTGTAATTTCTAGGTTGACTGAATTTCTATTTGGTGAGATTTGAGTTTATTGACTTGTGGGAATTCCTATAAATCATAGAGAACATATCTCAATAATTTTTGTGTATTGTTTGGATGAATTTTTGTATACCTTGATTCTACTATTTAGTATGCAAAGGAAAGATATAAACCATGTAAATACAGTTTATATACTAATCTTGAAACAATGTGTGAATGTATGTTGAGCTGTAATTACCATGTTGGTTTGTTTTGGATGCCTTGGACATGTTGTGTCGGGTTTAGTAAGGGCTTAGAACAACTAGTTAACTTGGAATTAAATCAAAAGCTAAGGCTATTAAGTTAAGTGTTAATTAGCTCTTATTATTTATTTCTAGGAGCAAGAGAGTATAGGGAAGGCCCATACACTACTTGAGACTCTTGGTGCTCAGCTGCTAATCAAGGTAAGGGTTATGCCATGAAAATTAATAGTTCATGTTTTCAATATAGTATATGTATGTATGTTTTACCAATGCTTTTACTAAACTTAGAATTGATACTCTTTTACAGAAGAATCTTATGCTCAAAAATAGACTTAGCAAGATTTCAGTTATGATAGTTTTTAGAAACTAGTTGTGGATATGCTATGAACTTTAAGCCTAGTAAGGCAAGAGAGAGATTTAAAGATAAAGGCATGATTTATTTTAGAAACAAAGAACAATGTTTTGAGTGTGATGGCCTTTTAGACTAACACCACAGTGCCACGAAAGGACATTGATCCTCGAAGACTGACAATTTCTTCAATTCTTTTTAATATAAATAAAACCTTAGGAGCAGCGTGTGCTGTCTTTGATTTGTTAATTTATTTTGATGTCTAAGTGAGTTTAGTACATCTAAATAATTATTTGAGATTATGTTTGTAGTTTGCACAAATGCAATGGTGAATTTGTCATTTGAGGATTTGCATTAGGAGATATGCAGCTGGTGGTTTTTATTTATTTTTTTATTTTTTTATCCTACTCAATGTATTATAAAGTTTCAAATGTTGATATATATTCACGATTGGAAACTTCATTATAATATTCTAGACATTTGGAATGTATTCTTTTGGGCATAATTGCTATTTTAGTACAAAATTTATTTTGTTATCCTAACCTTAATTTGGCAATGTATAATGCATGCATAAAAAATTATTGTTTAAACTAGATCCTTGCTTGTATTTAGTATGTTATTTTTTTTAGCTATAAGAGCAACCACATTAGTATGTCTAAAAGATTTTGTCTATTTTACACAAAAAAAAACTTACTTTTTCTATTTTATACCATCACTTTTACAAAACACCTACATCAGTTTATCTATTATATATACTTTTTTATTAAAATAATATTTCTCCACCCTTTTTCTATTATTTCCCACTTAACACCCACTTCTCTTTTCTTTGAGAGTGAATACACTCCCGTCTTCATACTGTTTTCCTTATCTCTATCTCTGCCTCTCTTTCTTCTCTTTCTTCTTCTTTTTTTTTTTTTCTTTTTTTTTGAGAATCTTTTTCTTTCCTCTTCTTCTTTTACAATTTGAGTTTTATGCTTTTATTATGGATGATGATTTTGGGTTGGGTTTGATTAAGGTCAATGATTTTGGGTGGAGAAAGCAAAGTTTTGGTTTGGGTTTTTCTTCCTCTTCTTTAGCATCTTCTTCTTTCTTTCTTTCTTCTTCTCCTTTTTTCAATTTCAGTTTGATTATTTATATGAATTTGGATCTAGATTTAGAACAATTTTGATGATTTTGTGGTGTGTCCGTGATGATTTTGGGTTGGGTTTCCCAGTGAGTTTTGATTGATTTTGAGTTGGGTTTTCCAGTGGGTTTGTCTTGATTTTGAGTTGGGTTTTCTAATTACTCTTCCGTTGATTTTGGGTTAATTTTCTGTTGATTTTGGGTTAATTTTCTGTGCTAGGTTGCGGTGTTTGGTGGTGGTGCTGGGTTTGGTGGTTGGGTGGTCATTTTCTTCTTCCTTATTCTTATTCTGTCACGCTGGGTTGTTGTAGATGTTGGGGAAACTGTTGGTTGTTGTAGACGTGGAGGAAGAGAAGTTGTTTGATAGAGGAGAGAGAAAAAAAATCATTTGCATGTGAACAATAACCGTGCATATATGCACGGTTACTGTCCATTTGCAAAGCAGTTGGGTATATTTGCACATTTTACAAGAACTGATGTGTGTGTTTTTTGGGGTTAAAATGTGCAAAATTGAGCACTTTTTGTATTTTGCACATTTTTGCAACCACTGATGTGGTTGCTCTAAACATATTGTGAAAGAAAAATGCAAGGAAAATTTATGTGCTTGAAAAAAAAAAAAAAAAAAACCTATAGCAGCGGTATTGAGGAAGTTGGAGAGCTCATAAGAGACAAACAAGTGAAAATGTCAGGTATTTCTCTTGTTTTGCTTCACTTGAATGCTTGTTGCATGCCAAGTGTTTGGTAAATTACCTCTATAAGGTATACAATTAGATTACTTGACTTTTGGTTGTGATAATTGTTATATAAGGTTATGAGTTGCATTCCTATTGTGTTATTTAGCAACGTTGTCGTTAAATGAACTTATAATATTGCATTTATTATATTTAGGATGGTGATGATTCGAGTGACCATTCTCCTACTATGCAAAATCAATCATCAAGCTTGTGTTTTTTTTTTTTTTTTAGTTTGCAACTTTGATATAACATTCTAGACATTTGGAATGTCTTGTATTAGGCATAACAATTATTATATCTAGAAATTGTATTATTGTATTATATCAACTAGTGTATAACCCACATGGTTTAAAAAACCGAACCGAGAGCCGAACCATTTTTTTCAAAATTCTTGGTTCAACCCTATTTTTGACCGGTTTTTTCCGGTTGTTTACCAGTTTTCAATGATTTTGGGTCTTTTTTCAAACCGGACTGGCTTCTAATTCCCAATTCAACTGGTCAGACCGGTCGATCCGGTCCAGTTTTTAAAACATAGATAACCCGTGCATATGCACAGTATAATTAAAAAAAAATTACAATTACACACATATATAGATTCAAATTATACTCTCTCTCTTTTATTTTTTTTATTATTTTATTTTAATTTCTTTTGGATATACACATGAGTTTACTCTTTCTTTTTTCTTTTCTTTTTTTGTTTATTGGATTTTTGATGATTTATTTATATTAGACCTTTCGTCTTTAGCACCCCATTAACTCACCTAGAACAAAAATTTAAAAAAAAAAAAAAACTTAAATATGACTTGTGGCGCAAAATTAGACAACAATTGGAATCCAATTTAAAATCTAATTAGATTTTCTCTCAGTTTTACCTATTAATATATAACCTAATTAAATTTTCTCTCAACTTTATCTATTAACATATATATTTGATAGTTTGAATATGTTTGATTATTGTGGGGTCTATATTGGTGTGTGTCAACTAGATCTAGTCCTTTATTTAATATTGATTTTTGTTTAGCTATAAACAAGATGGAAAACCAAAATGCAGGGAAAATATTTTTGCCCCATTTTTTTTTTTTTTTTGAGAAGGACCTATAGCGGCACTTTTGAAACTGTTGCTAAAGCCCGTACCTATAACAGCGTTTTTGAAATTGCTGCTAAAGCCTATAATAAAAAAATACCTATACTGGCGCTTTGAAACCGTCATTATAACCTATATTTAAAGGAAAAAAAAATATCCTATAATAGCGGTTTAAAACCACCAGTGTAGGTCCGCAGGACCGGGATAGGGCATTTTGGTCTATACCAATGCTTTTTAGGGCTATAGCCACAGTTTAAAAACGCTGAACTATAGCCCCAATTTTTTGTAGTGTTTAATGGCTTAGTATAGATATTTCATATGGATCTCTCCATATTTGACAGTTTGAAATTGGTCATTATTGCCGTAGGGAATCTGGATTGGCATGATTTTGGGGACAGTTTTGCAGACACTGATCCTCTTGCGTATCATTTATAAAACCAACTGGAACAAGGAGGTGATAAATGGTAATGTTTCACTTACTGTGAGATTGTTAGGTAATAAGTGGACATATAATACATGGACTAGAAAAGTTTCTAGTGGAATTTATAATGCTTAAAATAAATGATAAATTAATCTTACTATGAGGATCAAGAAATGACTCTGTCCTTAATCATTTTAATTGGAATTACAGAATTGGACTAGAGGGATTAAAACGAATGCATTAGAACCTGCTCTTATGGTAGAGATAGCATTAGAACGAATGCAGAACTGGACTTCTCCTCTTCTTGTACACTAAAAATTTCCATGACATCGTAGCTTTGTGTAATTATACGTCAAATTTTCATTTTGAACCTGTAGAGAAGTTCAATCTAATCGCAGGTAAAATTTTACTAGCCCTGCCTCAAGTGCATAGTATGGTTAACATTGAAAATTGGATGTGAAAGAGCTTTTTATTTTTATTTTTGGATAGAATGTATGATGTGAAAGTGTTTTGTTTAGGTTTTTTGGTTCTTTGGATGAAGACATTGATGGTCAAACCTGGATATATCTCCACCATAAGGGGGGAGTTGCCATTGGGCTAAACAACCCTTCCTCCCAAATAATAAAATAATTTATGTTTGCTTATAAATATGAACGGGCAAATAAGTAATCAGACTTATCAAAATTATCACTCTAAATCTTAATTAAAATAGTACTTGAGACAAAACAAAAGTTTACGCTTGCATTGCATCAGCATTCATGTAATTTTTATGCAAATGCAAAGTGTAAGTCTCTACTCAATTGCACACTAGTTTTCTTTCCAAACCTGCTCTTCCTCTTCTTCTTCTTCCTCTTCCTCTTCTTCCTCTTCTTCTTCTTCTTCATTAAAATATTGAATGTCTTGATAATACTCATTCATTGCCCTCATTAGGTCCGCAGTATTCTTCAACTGTAAATCCAACAACCCCTTGATGTTGAATGTATTGCGAATCTGTTCTGAAGTCTTTCCAGTCATCATAGCCTTTGAGGTTATATCAACCAAACCTTTAATGTTCAGATAGGTGGCTGCCTGAAAATAACAACAATAGGAACACCCAAATGAGAGAAGATAATGATAAAGTCTGATAAAAAGAGTGAAAGTAAATGAAACTAGTCAAATACGACATCCCACAATTAAATTAATAGCACTGATGAATTACATGACAAATTAATAGCAATGATGAATTCAATTGGGAGAGGCATAGCTCAAGATAATCAACATATCATCAAACAAAAGGTTCACCTTTTTAAATTTTTAAAAACAATAAAACAAAACCCCATCTTTTTCCATCTCGCTTCTTATTTTCTCAGCCTCAAAACACAAACTCAAGGAATTCTCAAAAAAAGAATTTGCTTGTCTAAAATTCTCACCTTTTATGTATCTACAATCCCGCAAAAAGAAAAGAAAAGATACATGCTAGTCAAAGAAAATAGTAAACTAAAATAAAGGAATAGATAACAGAATGAATGAACTATGAAGGGCAAAATAAACATTCAACCCATTAAATATCCCCCAAAAAAAAAATCCCTTCTCATTAGAAAAATTAGAACATAACAGGACGAGATTTCCCATATATTTTTCCCTGTGACCCTCTTTTTTTCTCAGCATCCAAACAAAATCCCAAAAAAGAATTTTTTTTTTTTTTTTTTAATAAAAAGGAACAACAAGAAGAACAAAAATTGTATAAAAACACAACACAATCAATAAATAGTAAAACAAAAGGCCAAAGCAGGATGGAATGGTAAAAGGTTTGTTTGTTTGTTTTTTTAATAAAGAAAAGTAAACCATTACAGGACTCAATTTCCCCATGTTTTTTCATTGTCAAGTTGTCACCCTCTTGTTTTCTCAGCATCCAAACAAAAATCCAGAAAAGAATTTATGTTTATTTTCATAAAAAAGAACATCATCAAGAAGGACAAAACTTGCTTAGCAACCCAAAAAACACAACACAATCAATGAAAATAGTAAAACAAAAGGCAAAACCAGAATGGAATGCTAAAAGGGTTTTTTTTTTTTTTTTAACTATTCAAGAAAGAAAGAGAAGGGTATGGAGTACGAACCACACAGAGATCGTAGAGCGTGTTGTTGTCGAGATTGACGAACTCGGCGTCCCAGGAGGTGAGTGACTCACAATGGGACTCGGAGACATGTTTCTTGCAGTACTCGATGACTCGTGCGAGAATGTTGCTTGGTATGATCGGCAATGGGATTACAATCTCGCCGGCGCAGTTGTATTCTTGGATCATCATGTTGTTCTTTATTTTCCAAGACTCCATGGCCACGTTCTCTTCCAACTCGAACGTGTCGCCGTCTGAGCTCCTCAGCTTTATCATCTTCTTCACCTTCTTCACCTTCTTCTCAACTTCCATGCTTGTCGACGCCATTGTCGTTTTCAAACAAACAAACACAGAGAGAGAGAGAGAGAGAGAGAGAGTTGCAAGTTGAGAGAGTGTGTGACTGTGTGTGGAATCGGTGAGGTATTTATAAGGGTTGGGTAAGGGACTAAAGGCGGTGTTGATTTAAAAAACTGAATTCCGAGACTGACTCGGAAACCTTTCCAAACCGAGTAATACATAAAGAGGCTAATACAATTTTTAAATTTTATATATATATATATATATATATATATATATTTATATTTATTGAGGTCCACCACAAATTATCTAAGTAATTTCCTTCTCAAAAAAAAAATCTAGATAATTGAGCTTTCAAGTTGATGTGTCATCAATTACAAAAAAAAAAAAAAAAATTCTTTCTCAAGAAAAAAAAAATTACAAAAAAATAATTCATTTAGAACTTTCCATACATAAATTTGTATGGAATATTGTTTATCATTAGGCTGCTAAATTACAAATTACACCCTTAATATTTGTGGTATTTGGATTTTATACCATAAAGTTCTATTTTATTTGTATAAATAGTCTTCATCTATATTTTTCCATCAAGTGTCATATAAGCTTGTCATGCGTGTCTAGTTCATCCAATAAAGTGATGCCACATCATTTTTATTATTCATGTCATTTTTTTTTTTTTTTGAGATGGGTTCAAGTTACACCTGGTGTAACTCTTTAGAGTTACACATTTTCTAAATCATTGGATTTAAGTAGATCCAACGGTCAAAAAAGAAACTCATTAATGCAAATATTCTAATTAAAATCTAATTAATTATCCCTTATTTATTGCATTCCATACTTACCTTTAAACCTAAAAAAATACAAAAAAAATACTTGGTACTGTTGTAGAATCTAGAATGCAGACCAGGAAACACAACATTTTGAAGTACGTGAAGCTTCAAATTGCGAGTAACTACTGGTTACATTCCAAGTCTCTACCATAAACCAGAAAAATATATGTCATAAAGAAAGCAAAGCATATATCATCAAACCATATAATCTAATCACTAAGTTCTTGGCAACTTCATAATATTAGTTCCCAAAGAAAACAATATTCATATTAATTCTTCAACCAACATACTTGAAATCTATGTATTTCTAGTGAGAAAAAAAAAAGATTGTATAATTATAAAGAATGAAATATTATATGCATAATGAGTGACATATATAGGACATGTTTTTTGCGTTTGTGGCAAGTTTAGGGTTAGGATAATTTGTGATTTTTTTTTTTTTTTTGGTTTAACTCTTTATAAACAAGTATAAAAATATAAAAATAAAAGAAGAAGAAGAAGAAGAAGAAGAATACGGTTTTAATTTTTAATTGATTAAGCTACTTGATATAGTTTGTTTTACCGAATTTATTAAAAACTTCCCAAATTGAAGACTACTCCTTAAAATTTTTTTTTTTTTTTTTTTTGGAGAAAAGTCAGCACTCAGAAGTAATTTCAATCACCAAGTAATCTTAGATTCATGGTAGAACTGTTGTAGTCGAACCAAGCATGTGGTTCCCAACTTTTAAAGGATTGTATAATGAATTATTGCAGTACCAAGGTGGCCTTTTTCTGCATCTTGCATGTGCCAATGGACTATTAGCATACTTATTATTTTGGTATTTTATAAATATATATATATATATATATATTATTTTGGATTTTTTTTTTTGGGGGAGAAACGGTGGAAAAAAAATTATAGAAAGATGTATACTTTTTTTTGTGTTTTTTTAAGTTTAGAGATAGTTATGGAATGCAATAAATAAGAGATAATTAATGAGATCCTAATCAGAATATTAGCATTAATGAGTGTCTTTTTTAACCGTTAGATCTACATAAATCCAATGGTTTAAAAAATGTGTAACTTTAAAGAGTTACACCAGGTGTAACTTGAACCCATCTTTTTTTTTTTTAGGTTACATAAGTAATGTGAAATCATTTTATTGGACAAACTAAACACGCGTAGAAAGTTTATGTGTCATGCACTTAATGGAAAATATGGGTAGATGGGCTACTAGTGCAAACGGAATAGAACTTCAGGGATAAAATCTAAATTCTAAAACTTTAGAGTATAAAAACCAAACATCTAAAAACTTTAAGAGTGTAGTTTACAATTTAGCCTTATTATTATCACCTAAAAGCCCTAAATATCTCTAATTAAATGGTAAAGTAAAATATATATATATATATATATATTAACTTATTTATTTTATAGTTTTTATATTTCCCACAATTAAAAATAATATCAAAATTTTCTTTAGATGATCTATTAACAAATGCGTGCCCAAGATCGCAATATGCAATCTCTATGATGCATACGCACACTAACACAAAAACCTAAATTCTACATTTTTTTTATATATTGAATTAAGAAAAATATGAAGAAAATACTAAAAGCTCATTTGAATAGATCAATCCATTATGCCGCTGGCTAACAGGGGTTAAGTTTTAGCCTTTAAGGTGTGTTTGGTATAAAGTGTATTTAAGGAGGATGGAAAAAATATGAGAGAAAATTTTTGGGAAAGTGTTTGGTTGGGAGGAAGAGAAAGGAAAATAATGGTAGAGTTCGGATGTGTTTTCTTTCTAGTCTTACTAAAAAGTTTTCTCTCTAAGATAGAAAGAAAACTAAGTGAGAAAATTTGATAGATAAATGAAGAAAATATCCATATGCAGTTGCCCATGGAAGGGCTTGTCCAATATGTTGTCGTTGTGGTTGTTTTTTTTTATTTTTGGGCCCAGTTTGTACATTGCCTTTTCCTTCCATTTTTTATTTTTTTATTTTCCTTCTTCTGGACGCTTGCCTCTTTACTTCTTCTTCTTTTCTTTTCTTTTTTCCTTCTTTTTTCTTTTGATTTCCTGGGTAGACTTCGTCCAATACTTTATTATTTTTTTTAGACGTGATTTTTTTTCTAGACATGATTTTTTTTTAATAAATATGGGTGATTTTTTTGTCACTTTTTTGTTTTAATTGGTCATTATTTTTTAACAATGGTATATGAATAAATTTATACAAACACACACTTTTCATCCCTTCACTTTTCCACTTCCAACTAAATAAAAAGGAGAGAAATTAAAATAATTTTTATCTTCTTAGTTTTTCACCCTCCTATTATTTTCTTTGCTCTTACTCTTTCACCAATCAAAAGTAGATTTTGAGTCCCTCAAAGTAAAGAGCAATAAAAAATAACCCTGGCCAATAAAGGGTAAGCTGTTGCCTGTTGGCCTTTGGTTTCAAATAAATGACACTGATGCAGTGTATGTATAACCAAATGAAAGTGTTCATCTGTCCAGAGATCTTGATTTAGCAAACTTATGAATTCTGTCTATATGTCTTTGATTGAAAAAAAAAAAAAAAAAAATACTTTTATCAACTTATGATAATTCTACTTGTTATTATGACTATTTAGGTGAGCATCTCAAGGTATTTCTCTCTGTTTCCTATAAGTACTCCAAATCTATGAGTTTTATTTTCTTACAATGAGACTTAAAGAATTGTTGTACTGGAATCATTTAAATATGTTTTTAAATGCAATCCTTTTTTTTTTTTTGGTAAACTTAAATGCAATCCTTAATTACTTGTACTTGACTCAATCTTGTGCGTTCTGTTTATTTCCACTTATTGTGTTGTTAAGCTCATGACCTCTTTATATCTTTTTCTGATTGAGTTTTAATACATTACAGGTTTAGCATGCCCAAAAGTAAAATTACCCAGCCCATTCCTTGCCCAGAAACACCATCGATCAACAGTTGTTCTCCTCTTCAAACTGGACTTTCTTGGCCTCACATAGCAACGACGAAGCTGACTGGTTATCTGCGAAATGAGTAGAACCATAGAAGCATGAAAGTCTTTAAAAGTGTGTTTTTGTGTGTGAGAGAGAGAGAGAGAGAGTAATTAAATGAGATGAGATCTGTATGTAGGAAGTGGAAATAACTTCTTGTAAAGAGACTGAACAAGACACTTGGGAATACGTGGATAAAATTGAAAAACACGTGGGGCCTTTGATGGTGGTGTTTAAGTATTGGCATTCAAAAAAATAATATGAAACTCGTGAATTAAAAAATATTGTACACGTGTCTGAATCCTACTGTGTCCAGTGAAAACTTTCACTGGACACGAGTCATTCCCTAAAATATTTAGGTTCCGTTTTATACTGTGTTTAAGTAATGAAAATTATTATTTAAACATCATAACATGTACTCTTACTTTTTCACTTACACATATTTTTACAAAACTTAAACAATGTTACTTGAAATCACTTATCGAATAGTTCCTTATAATGCAAAAAATATGCTTAGCACCATATTTCAAATAATGTATTTAAATATGTGAAAAAATATAATTATGTGTTTGACATGTGTATGTGTGTGTATTTTTTTAAAAGGATGACTGTATTGTAAAAGAATACTATTTTATTTAAGGAGAAAGAAAATGAAAATATAAAGGACAAAAAGGTAACCCACGGAAGAAAAAGAAAGAAAAAAAAGAAGAAGGTTGAAGTGTGTGAGAGAAAGTTTGGTTTCCACATTTTTCCATTTATTTACAAAAATATCATTTAACAATATTATTTAAAAACTAAGAACTGGTATTAATGAGTTTTTAAAATACATATTTTAAACACCATAATTTGATAATTGTAACTCAAACACCAATAATAAAATATTATTACCAAACACTCTTTTTTGTTGTCCACAATTTTCATTGTTTAAGCATTGAAAAATGTTGATTCAACGTCGTTACCAAACTGGCCGCCCTTAAACTCTGACTCTTTGGATTTATCACCGACCACCAATATTTTAATGTTTTGTTTATTTCATCAACCACTTTCCCTTCACCGGCCAAGTTCCCCAGAATCACAATCAACCACTTTCCCTTTACCAATGTGCCATTTACTAAAGACATTTTTTTTGTCTGATCTTGTCAATTGTCATGCCTTTTTTTTTCCTTTCACTTACTAAAATATATTTTATAAACATGTTAATGTTATTGAGCTAAAATTGTGTTGAGACTTATTGGGTTAGTTTAGGAATATAATTTGCTTCAGTAAAGATTAATAATAAACTATATACATGGGTTGTTTATCCAAAAAAAAAAAAAAGAAGACCATATCGGCTTTTACCAAAAATTAAATTTATAACTATGTATGTAAAAAAAAAAAATGTGTATATAAAAATTTAATTTTTTTGCTAATATATATATGTGTGTGTGTATATATATATATATTAATAGCGATAATCTCGAAACGGTATATCGGTATCAACCGGTACCAAAATATTTTGTGATTCTAGATTAGTTTAGAATAAATTAGTAAATGATTTTAGTACTATGAAAGAACATACAGTACAACTTTATTGATTTAAAACTTAAAATTAATTTATGAAATAAAGTTTTTTTTACTTAATAATATTTAATATAAAGCTCCCCCCAGGCGTGAAAAAAATTTATTGCTTCGTCATTGTACATCGTTTTAATTGTAAACTTTTAATTAAAGGATTGTGTTGGATTTTCTCTTGTGGACATCACTCTTCATTTCTTTAGGATCACCTTAAGGGGGCGTTTGATTCACTTGATGTTACATCAAGGTGTAATGTAACATTCTTGTAATCTTAGATTCATGTAATCACATTGCCTTTTTTTTTTTTTTTTTTTTTTTACAAGATAGAATTTCTACTCTAGCATAATCTAAGTGTATATGTGTGTGAAGCTCCCTTCTGGAAACTTGAACCCCGATCCTTACCCCTCATACCCCACAAGCACTTATACTTATGGAGTGACCATCGCATCATTGGTATGCGGTGGTTGTAATCACATTGCCTTAATGTGACATTAAGGTGTTTGGTTCATTAAATTACATTCCAATCATAATTCAAGAAATTTATATAATTGATTCATAAACATTCTTAGAAATAATTAAAATTATTATAATAATAAATTGATTGAAAATAGCCTCAATACCAAAAAATGCCAAAAATACCCTTGAACCAAAAAAAATACCCTTGAAAGACCCAAAAATGATAAAATTACCCCTAAAACCTTTTTTTTAAAAAAACACTTGAAATCTAGGAAATGGCCAAGATACCCCCTAAAACCTCAAAATGACCAAAATCGTCATGAAATATCTAAAATGACCAAAATGCCCTTGAAATCACTAGAATGACCAAAATACCCCCGAAATCACTAAAATGACCAAAATACTTTTGAAACCTCAAAAAACAAAAAATACCCCAAAACCTCTTTAAAATGACCAAAATAACCCCAAAATTTATAAAATGACCAAAATACAATAAAACCTCTCAAATGATAAAAATACTCTTAATATCGCTAGAATGAGCAAACTCTCCGCCCTCCCCCTGAAAACCTCAAAAATAACCAAAATATCCCAAAACATCTAAAATGATTTAAAATACATCCTGAAATCACTAAAATGACCAACATGCCCTCAAATCCTCTAGAATGAGCAAAAAAACGTGAAACCTCTAAAATGACCCAAATACCCTCAAAATTATAAAAATGACCATAATACCCCTATAACCTCAAAATGAACAAAATATCCCTAAAATCTAAAAAATGACCAAAAATGCCCACGAAACCTCTAAACTAACCAAAATACCCAAAATTTTCTAAAATGACAAAAAAATCCCGAAACCTCTAAAATGACCAAAATTCCCTTGAAATATTTAAAATGACCTAAACATCCTAAAATATTTAAAATGGCCAAAATACTCTTTAACCTATATAATGGCAAAAAAAAAATCCTGAAATCTAAAAAATGACCAAAATACCCTTGAAACCACTATGACATAAAATAACTCGAAACTTTTGGTTATTTTGAAGGTTTTGGGTATTTTAGGCCAGTTTAAAAGTTTCAAGGTAGTTTAGTCATTCAAATGGTTTTGGGGTATTTTGGTCATTTTCGAGATTTGAAGTTTTTTTGCTCATTCTAGAGGATTTTAGGGCATTTTTGCAATTTTGGGGTATTATAATCATTTTAGATGTTTTGGGGTATTTTGGTCATTTTAGAGTTTTTTTTTTTTTTGCTCATTCTAGAGGATCTAAGGGCATTTTGGTCATTTTTTCGATTTTGGGGCCATTCTTAATCATTTTATAATTTTGGAGGTATTTTGGTAATTTTAGAGGTTTTGGGGTATTTTTGGTAATTTTGCAGGTTTTAAGGTTGTAGGGACACATTTTTGGTACCTAAGCCCAAGGTACATGAGATTTCAGCCCAATATAATAAATTTGTAGAGAGTGGGTTGAAGAACAAGGCCCTAATAAGTGGAACAACGGCTAGTACTGAATTAAATGATAATCAAACATGAATAAGAGATTCTGGTATCAATGGACTTTCAGTCCGAGGAGGTCGGGATTGCATAAATTGAACACAGCAGGGTATAAAGATAACTTAGATCGCTACAGTATTCCTTCTCCCCTTTTTCCGATCCCTTTCTCAAGGAGGATCTCTGATGTTATATAGCCCCCTCTAGATCATCTTCACCCTATATTTGTTGATCATCTAAGCCCTCACTTGAGTACCCGTCCCATCAGACACCTTTTCTGGCTTCTTGTGAGTTGTGGTAGCCAGGGTAATACTGTTCAGAGGTCTTCTCCACATAAATGCGGTCAGAAAAGTAACTGCAGTGCATTTAATGCGATGGTAACAGCTTTTCCTTAGATATTTCATTCTTTCTCGCACACTCATGAGGCACGTCCCCATCAATGGAGTTTCCTGGAAGGTCGTTCTCGTTGTTGGAATAAGCGCTTGAAGTGCACTTATCTCGTCCGAGGAGGGGTTCCTCCTTGAACTATCATACATTCATTCCTGCTAACGAGACTTTAAATTGGGATCTCCAACAACTACTTGTTCCTCCTTGGTCCATTCAATGTCCTCGAACAAGGCCAAAACTCAATCCATGACTCTGGGCCCATATCCCTACAAGGGTTATTTTGGTCATTCAAGAAGTTTCGGGGTTATTTTGGTCATTCAAGAGATTTCGGTGTAAATTTTGTTATTTTGAAGTTTTGGAGGTATTTTGGATTTTAGTTATTTTAATGGTTTCCCCCGGGGGGGTTATTTGGCCATTTTAGTGATATCAGGGGCATTTTTGGTTATTATAGTATTTTTGGGATTATTTTCATTATTTTAGAGGTTTTAGAGGTATTTTGGTTATTTTAGAGGTTTTGAAGGTATTTTGGTCATTCTAATGCTTTTGAAGTACTTTTAGTCATTTTAGAAGTTTTAGGGTATTTTGGTCATTCTACTGGTTTCAAGAATATTTTGGTCATTTTAGTGGTTTTGTGGTTTTTTTTGTCATTTTTGAGGTTTCGAGGTATTTTTCGTCATTTTAGAGTTTTCAAGGTATTTTCACTCGTTTTAAAGGTGTTGGGGGTATTTTGGTCATATTTTAGGTTTAAGGGTATTTTGATCAATTTTAGAGGTTTCGAGGGTATTGGGGTTTATGCCCTAAAATCCAATTTATTGGCATGTCATAAATAATTAAATTGTTTAATTATATGAGACTATTTATAAGTGAACTAATGGGACATTATCATAGTCTTTGAGATGCATTGTATGTGATTTAGTCATAGAAGATATAAATCACAAGCTCCTTGTAAACTCAAAATATAGTTCGTAGTCGGTGATGAAATTGGATGTTTCATCTACGAAGACTATAACATATCAACTAAGATGGTTTGTCTTGATCATGGAAGTAGAGACTTCTAGTTGATGTGTTAATGTGTCTTAAGAGTTAAGACATATTGAACTGGACCGCTATGAGATTAATTATTCAATCAACAATTGTCACGTAAATAATTAATCTCACGACTTCTAATTTCATAGACTCTCAATCTTGAGAGGATAGTGAACCCAATCATGAAATGTAGATTAATTTGATATATTAGGAGTGAGATTTAATATTCACAGTTAAAACCTTAGTATGTTGGGTAACCATACATAGTTTTGAGGGAACACATATTCTCAAGTTGGAATCTATAATCTCTTTTTATAGAGGCACTAAATATCTCATTGAGATAAGTTTAATGGGAACTGGTTATTCAGGGCGCCCACTTTAGTAAGGAGTTACTAAAGTTTATATTTATTGAAATCAGATTTCAATAAATGTAAAGAACTAAAAGATTAAATTGGGTACTCAAAGATAAAATAGTTGTTTACAAAGTGATAGTTCATTATGACTTTGTTCACTACGGATATTTCATGGAGGGGTCAAATGATATCATTAGAGTCTTGAGATATAATTTATTAATAACGCCTAGAGTGTAATTATATTTATATAGTGGTATTAAATATAATTAATGGTAACTTTGGATTTGTCAAGAGTTGACAGAAAAGCCCAAAGCCCATTAAAGCTAGAGTCTTATTTGTTCCCTTTGGTTCCATCTCAAGCCACAAACTAAAGCTCAATTGGGCAGGCCTATAAGGTTAGTCCAATTAGATAATCAGTTATGTATAAAGAGAGAAACATACAGAATTTTCAAAACATATATCATGGAAATGGTGTGCATGTGAGTGTAAGCCGCTCTCTTATTCTCCTTTAAACACATACATGTAAACTGATTGAGAGACCACGTTTCTTGGGCACCATGTGGAATTAAGATGATGATTAGAGGTATTCTCAAGTCTTGATTTTGAATTTCACAACATTAAGGTACGCTTTCTATTATTTATTCTAGAATTCAAAGTTACATGTTATCTCTCATGAATAAAGTAGATCCGCGATTGTTGCTTCCGTTGTGTGTTTTGTATGAGATGCAAAACCAAATTTTCCAACAGAGGGTATTTTGGTCGTTTAAAAGTTGTAGGGGGTATTGTGGCCATTTTGGAGATTTTGGGAACATTTTGGTCATTTTGAGGTGTTTGGGATATTTTGGACATTTGTGGTGCATTTTAGTCATTTTGGCAGTTCCAATAGTATTTTGGTCATTTTTGAGATTTTGGGGTATTTTATAGGGTTTTTTTTATTATATATATTTTAGTAATTCTCATTAGTAAAATAAAATTTTTTAGTATGGGCAATTTTGTCAATTCAATAAATTGTTACATCCCCACCAATAAGTAATGTAAGATCATGCCCATTTAAAAATGTGATTTGATATATTTTGTAATCTTAGATTATGATAATGTTAGAAAAAAATAAATGAACCAAACACCTTAATGTGACATTAAGGTATTGTGCATCATATCAAGGGCACATCATGGTGAATTAAACGCCCTAAGTGATTATGTTTTTTGAGATTTTTAGATATTGAGGTTGACAGTGTTTGGTTCACCATAATGTGACCTTAATGTGAAGCACATTACTATAACGTGACATTTGATGTTTTCTAAGATTACGGTAATCTAAGATTACAAAACATATCACATTACCCTAATCTCATTACCTTATTAAATGAAGTTAATTTTACATTGCTTATTGGTGGAGGGATATAATAATTTACACAATTGGCAAAATTACTTTTACTAATAAATTTTATTTTACTTTTAAGAATGACTAAAATACCAAGAAACTGCTAAAATACCCCAAAAGTTCTAAAAAGACCAAAATGCCCTTGGAACCACCAAATGACTAAAATACACTGAATGTCCAAAATATCCCTAAAAACTCCAAAATGACCAAAATGCCCTCAAAGCCAATACCCTCAAAACCTCTAAAATGACCAAAAACAAAACATGTCATCATCTTTGTCTAATGCTTGAGCCACTAGGCTAGGAAGACTAGAGAGAAGAATAAGCCCTGTCCAATTGAACAGAGTTTCCCATTGGGCCAAAAGATGAGTAGAGAATGGCCCCCCCTATACACAAAAGAAAAATAACAAGATTTCAAAAGCATTAATATGCCCATTTTTATAATTGACTCATGTATTTTGTGCTGAAAATAGGGGTAGTCAAAGAGAGAAAAAGACTATTGGTATATATGGTTAAAGTGCTTGAGTACTATGCCAACCTAGGGCTGGCCCTTAGGCAAGGCCACTTAAGCCATTGCCCTAGACACTAATATTAAAAGGCCCCAAAAAGTTTGAGTGAATAATTAGTGTTTTATTTGAAAAAGAAAAAAAAAAATACATAGGTGTGTTCTCTCACTCCAATAAAGCCTCCCAAAAATATGGGACAATAGAAATCTTAAATGGTTTTGCCAAAAAAAAGACTATACTGAATTATCATTCATGAGTAAGTCAATCTCTTATTGGTCCCACATAGTTTATTGTCATTATTAGCCATTCAATCTCTCACCACATGACCACACACGAAACAATCTCTCCATCTCTCTCAACACCAAAATCAAATTTGGAAATTACATTTCAACTATCTTTATCATGCATCACCCACACATATTTCCAAAAAATACAAATAACGTTACTAGAACAACATTATCAAACGGGCCCGCGAAACCATGTGTAAATCAAATGTTGGTATTAATTAAAAATGCGTAGTTTTGAATAAAAATACGTTGATCTGATGTCAATTTTGTAAAAAATAAGTTTTAATGACAAAGTGGAAATCTATATTTTAATAAAGAAATCTATGGTGAGAAAAATTTAGATATATTTTTAGATGTGAAAAAGAATGAGTTTTTAATGAGAAAATTGCATATCTGATTTTAGATATGAAAAAGAATAAGTTTTAATGAGAAAATTTCAGATCTAATTTTTGGATATGAAAAAGGATGAATCTTTAATGAGAAAATTTCAGATTTGTTTTTAGACGTGAAAAAGAATGAGTTTTAAATGAGAAAATTTCAGATCTGATTTTAGATGTGAAAAAGAATGAGTTTTTAATAAGACAATTGTAGATCAAAAGCATTTGAGAACAAATAACCATAGATCTAAGATTATGCCATGAACAACCCTAAATCTACAAGTTCAAGCATGTGCATCAAATAATCATTATATTCTAATTATGGAATCAAGATTTAAAAGAAAAATCATGCTAGAGATTGATATTCACATGTTAACATGGAATGCACAATTAAACATACATGCTAATAAAAAAATAAACTTAATACCTGCATCAATACATGAATGAATTCTACAGGGGGAATTGCTTTAGAAGTCAAAGAGAATGGATCTCTCTGAGTTCTAAAAATTATCACTTAACAAAAAAGAAAATCTTAAAGTAAGATTCCAGAGTTTCTTTAATGTTAAAGGGAGAGGGGTCCAGAATTTTGGGTTTTCTCCTCTATTTATAGAGGTATATCTGCCTAAAAAATGAGTTGAGGTTGCTTTAGAAGTTAGCATGCACGAGTTGGGTCAAATTTTATTATAAAAAAATAGAATCTTATGAGTTTTGACCTAAACAAAACATATCCGGACTAATCCTGCAATTTGTGCCAATCGGCACTATTGAAGTGCTGATCGACACTCTTAGCAATTTTGCCCAATTTTGTCTTCTTGCAAGTTTTGGACTCTTTTTGGGCGTTTTCTTGAGTTGGGAATTGTACTTGGATGTGTCTTGGACTTATATTCCTGATAAAATTCATCTTAACTTGATAATTAAATCTCTAGAATAATTATCTCAAAGATAATTACCCTAAAAACTTAATTATCAGTTCAATTTTAACATTGTCAGATTATTTCTTTTATTCCCATGCAACCAAACTTATTTTAACAAAGTAAATCACCAATCACAGAAATTCATTTAATCTATATATATAATAATAGGTGAAGTTGAGAGAGACTCAAATTAGAATTCCAAATTAGAGTTTCAATTTTGCGCCATGTGTCCTAAATTATTTATTTTTAAAGAGTTTTATTTCTTAATTTTAAAATCAAATATGGGACCATATCATAAATATTCATCCAAGTGAGTTATTAAGTACAAAACCCATAAAGTTTAAAATAAATTAATCGTAAAAAAAAAAAAAGTGCTTCAAAATAATAATAATAATAAAATATGGAAAATTTACATTTTATACTTAATAATATCCTTACAAAAGTTTTTAAAGAGTTAATAAAATATAAAAATGATTATCAATAGTATTTAAACTATATATATAAGAATTATATTATACATCTTATTGTATATTTTTAAGTGTGTCCATGCATATGCATGGAGTTACAAGCTAGTTAATTTTAATTGTCGGCTAATCAAAATTAATTTCAATTGATCATGTGTGATCAATTCCACCAAATGAATGCATGCAGATCGTTGAAAGTTGATCTTATGGTATCTTTTGATTCGACTGTCTGATTTGGAAACCGAACATATCATCACGATTGTTAGAATCTCAAGATCATTTTGATGATATGTGATGAATGACTCAATGCATGAAATGCAATCATGATTTTTGGGTACCTTGAATGATTATCTTAGTCATCTCCCAAGGTTAAGTTATGGGTGTGAAATTGAGTGTCTACAATGCCAAAATAAATCTTGCTTTGATTGTTTATATAAAATAAATCTTGCTTTGGTTATTCATCAATGCATTGAATTCATATTTGGTTTGGCAAGTTGAGATTGTTAGGTGATATATTATTATGTGAAATTGTAATAGTGTATTTGATAAAATTAGATTACTAACAATACTAGTTGCAATTGTTTTTACTATAAGTTTTTTTTAAAAATTAAAATCGATAAAATCCTAATTAACATCACAAGGAGATTAAGTGGATCAGCTATGTTATCAATTGATTTTTTTTTTTTTTTTTTACAAACCTAATATAAGAAGAATGAACTTGAAATAAAAAATTTATAATATAGAAAAATTAAATAAATATTAAACCAAAAAAAGCCCTACTTAAAATTGTTGCTTTAGGCTTCAAATTATATTGAGTAGCCTATGCCAACAATTTCCTAAAGTTATCCCTCAACCTTTCAGACCACTACCCCGCTTGTGCAATTTGTGGTCTTGGTCCACAAGAAGAAAAGTCGTTAAAAACAAATAATGCTTTTAGGGCACGTTTAGTAGACTGTAATGGTGATTATATAGGAATTGTTGCTTTAGGCTTCAAATTATATTGAGTAGCCTGTGCCAACCATTTCCTAAAGTTATCCCTCAAGCTTTCGGACCACTACCCCACTTGTGCAATTTGTGGGCTTGGTCCACAAGAGGAAAAGTCATTAAAAGCAAATAATACTTTTAGGGCACATTTAGTAGACTGTAATGGTGATTATATAGGAATAAGAATAGATATTACAATAAATACAAGATGTTGTAATGTAATATTTATTACTATTCATTTGTTTGGTGACAACACAAGAATAGAACCCTAAAGATAATGGAATGTTTAAATCAAATTGTCTAAATTGTAACATTAGAATAAAACTTAAGATATATTTTAGGAAATATCTTACTCATATAATTATATTTCCTAAAAAATAATATATTTAAAAAAAAATTGAAAGAAAGATTAGTTATTTTAATGACTTTTTATTTTCATAATTATTATGTGTATATGGAAAAAAAAAATTTTAGAAATATATTAATTTTAGAAATTAATATACCTAATGAGGAATAGCTATTATGACCATTTTATAGAGGAATAGTTATTCCTCATTTTAATGAATAGCTATTAATAAGGAATAACTATTCCCTGTAATAAAAAATATAATCAAACTACTGAATAGCTAAACCTTAGAAATAACTATTATATTACCGTGTCTATTATAATCTATCAAACATACCCTTAATGTGTGAATTTTAAGATGATGATTCATATTTCCTTATTTGATGTTGATAATGAGCTTCCTTGAGGATCCAACGATCTTCAAAGAGTCTCTTTGTGAATCCAGCAAGCCTTTGTAGGCTTTCTACGTGTTGTTATGGTTTTTTGTCAAGCAACTTAGTGCGAAAGATATTGGGGCAGGACTATTTTACAAAGTAATGAAATCTCAAATTTTTGTACTAGAAAGTAAAAAGTGCTTATTACACCATACTCACAAATGTTAAATAGCATTAACGTAAGTGAGTTTAACTCATGTTTACAATTTCAAAATTGTGAGTTAAAAAAAAAAAAAAAAAAAAGAACAGCGTGCAAGAGAGAAAGAGGAAAAGAAAAGAAAAGAAGAAGAAGAAGAAGAAGAAGATGAGAGCGTGCAAGGGAGAAAGAGAGCGTGGGAGTGTAACAAAATACAATTTTTTGCTATAACTTTTTTGTTACAGTCACAGCTATAGATGGTTGTGCACTATAGGAAAAAACTAAAAAATTTAGTAATGGCACCACCATTGCAGCTATGTTTTTTAGTATTGGTGGTGCTAAAAATAACAATATGACTTTTAGCACCACCAATACTAATGCTTTTACCAACTGAAGCAATTTGAGTCTTTTGTTTTAGGAAAGTGCTTACAAGAAGCACTTTATGGGAGTTAGTTGTGTGTTTCGAAGACCACTCATTTGATGGTAAGCTCACTTGCAAGTGTGTGGCTTGAAGTCTAACCCATGTAGTAGCTAGAATATCAACCCATATAGTAAAGTAATTATTGACCAAGAACCATGGCTTGTGAAAGAAAAATAAATAGACTGATACTTGTTTAGGCATAGTAATTTATACATAATAGTTGTTGAGTAATGCTACAAGTACAAACTATTTTACAATATTTTTATAAACTGCTGATGTAGCGATTTCTTACTAGTTTTAATATAGACCTATCACTAACATCACATTTTTACTTACAATAACTATTTAAAAAATGCTAAAGCCACATCTGTACTTTGTAAAAACGTTGTAAAATAGTTTGTATCTGTAGCATTACTTATAGTTGTTTGTATTTTTCTAAGCCAAAATGAATCACTGCAAAGCTAAGTTGATAAACCCAAGATCAACTCTCACCAATATGATAGGACAAATAATTTCTACAATTGGTCCAAGTTAATTTTGGGTCACTACAACTCAAATCCAATACGCCACAAGAATCAATACAACCTCAAATATGCGGTACAAAAAGAGAGGGGCTAATCCAAAAGAGAAGTGTTTACATCAAAAAACAAAATCTCTAAGGTAGGAGGAGGAGATTCTTCCATCCAAATTGCATCATCGAAGATAGATTTAATAAACTTAGCTATAGAGTGCGCCACTGAGTTGCCAAATCGCCTGACACATGAGAAAAAGCCTTTGCGAAGACCAACCACCCAGCGTTTTTATTTCTTGCAAAATAAGTCTAAGTAGTCATGAGTCGTCCATATCCAGTAGAGAGAGTTTTCTCATAACATTAATACTATATATATCATAAAAATCACCCATTAGGAGTCATAGGTAATTATGTTAGGTTGAAAAAATTTTCATGGAGCCCTATAAGCGTTGTTCAAATTGAATTTTTTTTTTTAGAGAGTTCCAACTTATGACGTCCGCTCTTGATGATAACTCTTTGTCTGAGTTATCATTAGACAAAGACACGAATCAATTTTTGGTGTAAGTGGAGATTGAATCCCAAATTTCTTATTCAACTATCAGAGATTTTACCAGTTAAACTAACTGGAATCCACTTCAAATTGAAAACTATTTTAAGTGTAAATAGATGAATATTATTATTTTTGTTTAGATAGGAAAATATTTTGTTGAGTCAATAATACGAGGGTGCAATGCACAAATTAATTAAAATTTTTATTTTTATAAATATTATTGAAAACTATCATAATTAGGAGTGTTCACTAAACCGCACCACAACAACCTGCAAAATGGCATAATCGCACTGCACTGCAAGTAACAATCCACCGCACCTCATGATGCAATGCGGTTTGTGGTTTTAAAATATGAAAACCGCACAAACTGCACCGCACCACAACCTATATATATATTAATATATTTATTTATTTTATATTATATATATAATAAGGACAAAATATCAATTCATTAATAATTTAGGATGAGTTTGGTTCAGCTTTTTGAAATCAGGCTTTTTGAAAAAGTGGAGTTTTCAAAAAGTGTATAATGAAAAAGTTCTTTTTCAAAAAGCTGAGTGTTTGACAAAAGCTATTAAAAAGTGTTTTTTGAAAAAACTGAGTGTTTGGCTAGCACTTATAAAAGTGGTGGTTTGAATGATAAATTACAAAAAATAACTATATATATATATATATATAAATGAGTTTATTTCATACTTAAATCAATATTGTGAAATTATTTTTTTCTCACAAATATTAGCTAATAATAACCTACTATTTAAGATTAATTGTGAAAGTATTGTAAGAGCATTTGTGATAAAAAATGATACTGATTTTAATTTGAACGTACTATTAAAATTATTTTTTTTCTCTTTCTAAAAAAATTATTTTTTTCTCACCAATATTAAAATTTATTGTGAAAATATTGTGATAGCATTTCCTTCTTCTTTTTTTCCTTTTTTTTCCCTCTTTTTTTCCTCCTCTACACACGTACCATATTTCCTTCTTTTTTTCCTTTTTCCCCCTTTTTCTCTCCTCCCCCTTACTCCTTTTCTTTTTTTTCCTTCTTTCTTCTTTTCTTTCCTATCACTTCCTCCAAACTCCAGAACGTTCCTTCCTCTCTCTTTTTTTTCTTTTTTTTTTCCCTCCCTTTCTCCCTTTTCTCTTAGCACTTCGTCTGTAATACCCACGCACTTCCTCCTTACGCCTTTGCTCATCAATAAGTCCTCGCAAGAATTCATCCGTCCTCTTCGAGAGACTCTTCAACTTCTTCTCCAAACCTCCATAGTCCATCCACTGGACCACCGCAAGATGGGTACAAACTCCATTTGAAAGATTTTGGTATATTCTTTTTTTTTTTTTTTTTTTTTTTTTTTTTTTGCTTTTTGAGGAATCCTAATTTGCAAGGGATTGATTTTTTTTTTTTTTCCTTAGCTGATTTGGGAATTTGTTATAGATGTCTTTGTGTTTAGATTTGGAAATTTGTCATTTAATTGAACCTAGGCTAGACGCTATTTTTTTGGGGTCTTTGTAGCAATTAATTTATCAAAGGGTTCTGCCGTTTTGGGGTAGCAAACACATGAGCTGAGAGAAGAGATGAGAGGCGTGAGGGAGCTGGCTTTGCGCAAAGCAGAGACATGAGATGAGAGGAATGAGGAATGATGAAGGGTACTCTGAAGATCCTTTATTGAAGGGCAATTTGGTAATTACCCAACTCACCCAATGGATATATCAAAACACCCACAAACTTTTGGCAAAATGGACCTGAAGAGCTCCAAAATGGACTTACGCGTTCTCTTCACAAGTATAAAACGCAACTTTTTCCAAAAAGTTGCGTTTTATACTAACCAAATAGACTTTTGGGCTTGCTTTTTTCAAAACGCAACTTTTGAGCTGAAAAAGTTGAAATAAACAGGCACTTAATACCCTAGTCATATCTCACTGTTCTGTTAGTAAAAAAAAAAATCTTATCACTCTTTCAGCCCTCAGAAGTCAAACCCTAGCCGTCACACTTCCACTTGAATTGCCACTAGACTACTCACTGTCGTTGCACCAGTTGCTTCTACTATTGCGGTATTTATCTCTCTATATGTGTTTAATTCAAGTTTTTCTTTGTTAAAGTTAATCTATTGGTAGCTTGTATATGACAAACTTGTTAATTATATTATTTTTTTATTGATTGTTGCTGTTGGTATATTGACATTCAAAAGTGATGGGTCAAGACTCAGTACTTAGTAGCTGTGTTAGATATTTAAGTTTAATTTTTGTGGGTTTTCTTTGTTTTTGTTTGGTACTGAATCTGGGTTTAGGTATTTACTATGTGTTATTGGGATTTCAAAGTATTTGACTTTATTGCATGTTTGATGTATACCTAAGAATTTGAGATAGTGATATTACTGATACATGTTGAATTATATGGTGATATATATGTTGAATTTTTATATTGCAGGTGATTTTTTATACACTGCACTGCACATGTGACCATAGAAATAAGACGCGGAGCGGTTATGATTTTGGCTAAATTATACATTGCACCGTACCGCACATGTGACTGCAAAAATGAGATGCGGTGCAATTATGGTTTTGGCTAAAAATGGCCCAAAATCGCACCGCACCACACCGCGAACAACCCTAATCATAATAATTAGCAAGTTTAAATTAATTATCGTAATATATATATTTGAGCTACTTGACACATAGACTATGTGTAGCATACAGGTTTTATTATATTAAAATATATAAAAAAAAATTAAGAAGAATTAAAATATAAAATTCGATAGATTATAAACACAACTAAATATATAAATTAAATTTATTTTAATAGATGGAGAAGATAGTCATTTGGTACAACCGTGACGTCTAAGATCCAACTTTTAATTCCTTGAAATTTTTGGTAATAGAATTTTAGTTGAAGTAGACTTTTAATTTTTTTTAAAGCATAATATAGATTTTTACTTACCTTAAACTATTCTAACAATTAATAGGATATTTAGAGTTTTATTTGGAGTAGAATTTTTATTTTTTTGGAATTTAGGTAATTTTGTTTTAGCTAAGTTAAACTATCCTAATAAAATAAACTAATTTAATGATTAATGAGAATGTAGCCATTTTTGGTGGAGAGAAGATAGCAACTCGGGGCAACCATAATTTATAGAATATACTATAATTTTATTGAGAAACAATGATTATACGTTGAAAAAGGTTTTGCATTGAAACTCTCTTAATAAAAATTTGATAGCAAACCTAATTTTTACAATACACATGACAATTAGGTATAGTATTTACTTGAGACAACCATTGCTTCCAGAACCCAAATTTTATTATATAGTATATAAAAAATAGCTTATAAAATATATATTCATAAATAGATATCTTTTTTCTCTTTCTATTTTTGATAACCGATTGATGGATATATTAAGTGATCTTCCATCCTATGAATCACCAATAGAAAAAGATGATCAACAAAAAGGAAATATTGTTTTTTTTTAGAATACTAAGTATTTTAAAAAGATGAGAAGATCTTAAAAAAACTGATAGTGATGTATATCTAAAAGGATTTAACTCTTGGATACACAGTACGGGCTTAGAAAATATTGTAAAAGAACTAATCGTCGAAAAATAATCACATGAACCGAATTAAAAACTTATTAATGGAAGGGTTAAAATAATTAAAATAAAAGAGGGGGAATTACAGATAACTCATAACTGGTTGTTATTATTTAAAATTTAAATTCTATTAGAAGTTATTGTGAAACACCATACCCTATACTATCCAACTATTTCACATTAGGTTAAACACATTTCCAAACTAATCTTGTACCTATTAATTAAGTTTAAGTTAGGTCTAGGTTCAGTATAAATCTACTTAACATCATAATTTTGAAGAATAAAAAAAGTTGTTGCAATAAGTTTGTTTTGTTTTGTTTTTTGTTTTTTGTTTTTTGTTTTTTTTTTCGAAACTGTTACTTACATGGTATAAACATAAGAAATTAAATTCTATAGGGGCTTGGTGTAAACCCTTTGGCACCCTCCAATAAGGACACGCCACATCATCATATTATCAAAACATAAATGCAACTGATCACACTAGATAATATTTCAATAAACACCATATCTCATGTTTTTAAGTAAAAAATTGATGTGGTGATATTAAGTGTGCTAGGATGTATTCAGTTTTAAGTGAGAGGCTGATGTAACAATCTTTTATTGGATGATGTAAAACATGAGTTTTACATCCTATCCTTACCAAATTTGAACTTTAAACATAAAAGCTTTATAGGAAGCCTTTATATAATCGAACTCCTAATATTATTATGATAATTCTCTCAAAAAAATATTATTATGATAAGTACAAATTATTACATATCTCAATTCTCAAAAAAAAAGATTCCCTATCTGGGTTTCAACTTTTTGCGTACTAAAATACCATCACACAAATTCTTTAACTCTCTAAAATACCCCTATCTTTTAGTTAAATAAAATTATATTAAAAAACACAAACTGGTTAAAAGAGTAATTTTTTGTTCCTAAGTTTTAGGCTTTTTTCTTTATCTTCTCCATTTTGCCTAAAATTTAAGACACTATCTTTATCTCATTATTAACATTATTCCATGTTACCTTACCTTTTTCTTTAAAAAACATAATACACACGTTTTTTTTTATTATTTATATATCACTTTTAAATATTATAACACTAAACCAAAAAAAAAAAAAAAAGAATTCTTGCACACACAAAGCACCTGTGATGATTCAATTAATATCATATGACAATGTTGAGAATTTTCTATTTTGAGTATCAAGAATTAAAAAAGCAACAAAAAAAAAGTTACAAATACTGTTGGAACTCTCTAAATAAAAAGAAAGGAGATAAAGTGATAAATACAAAACATAATCTCCTGCTCATTTGATTTTTACTATTGTTAATAAAAATTATCAAAACTATTATGAAAAGTAGTATCAGTGACAATTAGGTAGGATCCACTTGGTATAATTACAAATTTTATGACCCAACTTCTATTATGAAACTAGCTTATAACATGTGAAAATGCACAAGATTTTTATTTATGAAACAAACCAATGTTTAATGCTCGAAACCAATTATCAAAAACCCACTACCAAACCACAATTCAGAAAAATGCTGGAAAATAATCTCAAAAGGGGAAAAAAAAAATTCAAAATCGAAATTCAAAGAAAAACTGAAAGAAATAAATAAATTCTTTTTAGAGAGGTGATCGACAAACATACATGAATCTACAAAGAGAATATGATAAATTATATTTGGTCTAGGGGAATAAATCATTAAATATGCATTTATATCTGGTTTTTTTTTTTTTTTTTTTTAGATAGTTTCAACTTATATTATTTGCTCATGATAATAACTTTTTATTATTAAACCAAGACACCAATCAGTTTATGTGTAAATCGTACAAAAGGATGTTAGTAAATTAAGAGTTAAATCATTAATAGATGAGTGATATAAATTAAAATAGCAGGATAGTTTATTTTAAAGCAGAGTTGAAAGATTAATAGATTTAATATTGAGTGAACAATGAATAGTACAAATATAAATATGTTGAAGAAAACGAAGAAATGGTAAGGCAAAAAAAATAAACAGAGGAATTGTGAAGCAAACATTACAAACAAGCCAACTAACAATTGTACTGCAATTTGCCAAAAGCATTGTAATTGAATTGACATCTCTCCATGTATAAAGTGCTTGGGGGTATATGGGGAAAGGGTTCGAGCTGCGGGGTTAACAACATGTTGTAATTATCTCTCTCAAAAAAAAAAAAAAAAAAACAATTGTACTGCAACTAATACTATATATAAAATAGGAAAGATCTAAATGATGACAAAGCTACAAAATTGCAAATAAAAGATGGGTTTAAACATGGTTGTAAGTTATTCAAAAAAATTGATGTGATAAAAAATATTAATATCATGTCTTGCTTGGGGAAGGAAATCTAACCATCAAAAAAAAAAAAAAAAAAAATCCCAAAACATAATATTACTTATTTAGATGGTAAGTTGAACAAACTTGCTTATTGTAGTTCTTTTGAACGTTTTAAATCATTATTTCCTTGCATGGTGTCAAGTTGGAGCAATCCAAAGTCCAAAATTATGACTTTTGGGTTTAAGTTGTTAAAAAAAAAAGAAAAGAGTATCTTCCAATGACATGGTTCATAGTTTTTTTTTTTTTTTCTTTTGGAGAATCGACATGGTTCATAGTATAAAAGTGTAGATTAGATGAATGATTGAGTTTTTGATACTTCATTTATGTTGGACTCTTCATTTTTTGTATTAAATTACTCTCTCTTAGCTTGGATTTTTCATTTAGGCCGAACTCTTCATCTTTTGTCAAAATTAGATTTCAATTATAGAATTTAATTAAACTTTCTCTCACGTTTGATTTTTTTAAAGAGAAATATATATATATGCAATTGCAAGGAATTTTTAGCGAAAATAAGTGTTTAAGAACTATGAAATTTAGTGGGTTCCAGTTAACTCAAATGGTAAAGTCTCTGATAGTTGAATAAGAGATCTTAGATTCAATCTCCGCCTACACCAAAAATCGATTGGTGTCTTGATCTAATGATAAATAGTTATTATCAGAAGTGAACACTATAAGTTAAAACCCTTTAAAAAAAAAAGAAAACTATGGAATTTACGGTTTGAACAATATCAATTAATGAATTGAGTTTCAATTACTTTTTAATCAATAAATAAAGGAGGAAAAAGAATGGATCAACTTTATAACATGAACCCCAAATTGATCCCAAATATTTAAGTCTAGATCTCATTCGTTAATTGTTAAACAAGTTATCATAAGCCATAAAACAACTCTAGAGAATTCGAATCCTTATATAATTTCCAATCATGAATCATTTAAACAAGTCAAAAATTCTAAATCTCCTGACATAATTAAAATCATTATAAACGGCCTTGATTAAATCTTAGACACAAACAATTAGTGGGGTCCCAAAAAATTTAAAAAAAAAAATTGAAAACCCCAAAAGTGGGACCATTGAGCTTTTCTGATATTGACCAATCAAAAAACACACAATACACAACAGCCTTAACCCAACCACCTAGTTAATAATAAACCCTAGGGTAAAAAGACCAAGCTCACCCCCCATACATCTCATCCCATCATCCACTATAAATATATATTATTGTTGTGGCCATTTTTTATTTTTCATTCCAATCAAAACCCTAATAGCCCCCTCCTCTTGTTTTGTGTTTTTTTGTGTGTGGGTATTTCAAAGAAAGAGGCACACTAAAAAAAAAAACAAAACAAGAATAAGAGAAAGAGAGAGAGAGAGAGAGAGAGAGAGAGAGAGAGGGGGTTATTATATTAAAAAAAAAAAAGTAGAGAGAGAGAATTATTAGTTAGTATTATAAAAAAGGTGAAGAAGGTCAAGAAGGGTCACCTAATTAGCTGAGAAAAATTGAAAACCCAAAATCCAAAAACCCAACAGCCCCACAGCATAAGGGCTGTGTTGCCAAAAAGAAGGAAAAAAACTAAACTACTGGTACGTTTTCTCTCTTTTACAAAATTTTTACATTACTTCTATCCTCCAATGACGTTTTTGGATTTTTAAGGACTATGGTCTCTCTCTCTCTCTCTCTCTGTATATGTGTCTCTGTTCAGTACTTGAATTTTTAGTCCTCTCTCTCTCTCTCTCTGCAATTAAGAGAGAGAAAGCGCGGGACATTGAAAAACTATTTTCATGGGGGTCTAAAAACTCTAAAAACTACTAGTTTATAATTAGCCTTCAAACAAAAAAATAAGCCTTCCTCCATTGAAAAATCTCAATCCTTTTTCCCGCCAAAAACTCGAATTCCAAGCATGACCCAGATGGTTAATCGGTACCTTTTTCCATCTTTCATCTTCAGAATCACTTCATAACTCTTTCACATCCGTTTTTTCTCTCTGTTTTTTTTTATATATATATTTATTTATGGGTTTTTTTTTGTGCGTGTGTGTGTGTGGGTTTTGATGGCTTTTGTTGTTGAAGAAAGCAAAAAAAGTTTACAAAACAGAGTGTGATTTGGTTTTTAGGGTTTGAATTCGAAATCCAATGGCAGGGTGGTCGATGCTTGCTGATGGGTCTGCTTTAGATTGCGTCAAAACCCCAGAAAAGAAGCTAAAGCAAAACGATTTCTGGGTCGATCTAAAACCGGGTTCCAATGGATCCGATATCCAACTAGATTCCGATAAGCTTCGATGCGAGTTCGAAGGGTTTCTTCTACGTTTTGGCAAGGAGATCTGCGGTCGAGACTGTTTTCGGCCTCTACCTCCAATGCTTGGAGATGGGCAGCGCGTGGATTTGCTTAAGCTTTTGTTTGCTGTGAGAGAGAATGGTGGCTACAACGTTGTTTCTGAAAAGGGGTTGTGGGATTTGGTGGCATTAGAATCAGGTTTGTTGGGTCCGAATCTGTGCTCGACTTTGAAATTGATTTACATCAAGTATTTGGATCTGCTGGAGAGATGGTTGAAGAGGGTTTTTGATGATAAGGAGCATTTGATGGAGTTTCAGGATGAGATTAAAGATTTTTTAGCCAAGGTTCCGGATCAGAAGAAGAAGAGGAAGGATGAGGATTATCCGAATTTGGAATTAGAGTTTAAGGAGGTGAAGTCATGTGCTGATGGTGAGGGATTCTTGGCTTTGGATTTGAAGAAGAATGTTGAGAAAATTAGTGATAGTAAGAAAGGGGTGATAGTGTTGGATGGGGACATTAATGGTGTTGGCCATGAGGATGAGAAAAAGGCGCGTATTGATTTGAGTGATTGTGTAGTGAATTTACAAGACAATGGAAAATTATTTGACAATGACGAGGTTGAGGGCGTGGTGACGCGTTTGGATGGAGGCAGTAAATGTGATGATGTAGTGATTTTGGACGCGACTAATGAGGAGGAGGAGGAGAGTTTTTGTCGTAAGAGGAAGCGGGAGTCTTTATGTGGATTGCTGAACTGGGTTGTGGGGGTGGCAAAGGATCCTTGTGATCCAGCTGTTGGTTCAGTACCGGAATGGTCTGTGTGGAAGTCTCATGGGAAGGAGGAGATGTGGAAGCAGGTTTTGTTGGCTCGAGAGGCCATCTTCCTGAAAAGACAAGTGGAATCAAGCGCCGACCAATGGCAGGTATATGCTACAACACATTGTGTGCTCTAAATAGGAAAATCAGTTGGAAGCATATTCTAGTCTTACATGTGTTAGATATTATATTCTAACCTATTAAAGAATCTTGTTAAAGCATTATACATGCATGTTTCTCTGTGTGAGTGTTTACTATCACATAATTTAATATTCAGTTAGACTTTGTTTGTAATCCTGTTTTTGTTATCGCTAATGAGTATGCCGAGTAATTTAGAGCAGGGCTGTATCGCATATCCTGGTGGATGAGGCTGTCCTTCTAAGTTTGTAGCCCAAATAATCTGATGGATCATAATTTTCGTATTATATGGCTTTGTTGCTTTTAACTTGCTGCTATCATGTTAGGGTGTGTTATACAATTATTTTTTTGTTGCTGCTCATTTTGTCAATGCATTCATTAGCATGCTTTAGGATGTGGCAATTCTAAAATATATCAGATTCCTGCATTATCGTGATGTAAGATTTGTTTTTTTTTTTTTTTGTCTTGTTCTGTTTTAGCATAAGCTTGTTCAACTCCTAGTGGCTTACATTTTACCAATTTCTATTATTTTTATTATATTCAATTTTTTAGGTATATTATCAACTCATATAAATTGATGTTTTATCAAAGTTACTTCTGCTAAATTTCATAATGGATTTTCTATCATTTTTGGTCATTCACTCAATGTCCCAATGTTAGCTATGTGCTCTTAAGAAATGATAAGAAGGAAAGAAGAAAGAAATACTTTTTTAGGCATGTCTGGTCATGTAATATTTAGTCTTTGATGATTGTTTGTATTGCCAAATTTTATTATTGCTAATTGGTTTATTAAACTCATCCGCTTTTGCCAGTGTTATTTGTATAAGCACTATTGTTGTCAATCTATTACTTTTTAGAAACAATTCTGCGACATTATTAAAAATGATCACCCAAATGCATAGCATTTATGAGTACTTAAACACTAGCCTATATTCATCAATTGTCTTACTATAATTTTATTCCATGGTCTCTCTCTCTTACTAGTTATAAGATTCTTCTCATATTAGTAGAAGTTTTTAATTGTAGGAGCAGTTGAAGTGCAGTTATTTAATAACCACTTGAAACTATATTTGAAAATAATCTGAAGTTTCAAATCATTGGTCATTGTAAATTTTATAAATATGTTTCCTTTTTTATTTTCCCCCTTCTTATGTGTATAAAGCTTGCTTTGCTTACCTAAGAACTTTAATAAAATTTCTTCGATTTTGTAAGAAATTAGAATCTTAAAGCCATTGAATATGTTTTTTTTTTTTTTTTTTGATAAGTAAAATAAAAATTTTATTAAAAGAACACAGCCCAGTACATAGGAAATGTACGAAAGAGGCAAAAACATCAAGAAACCAAATTACAAAAGCCATTGAATATGTGATGCATATTGAATATGGTTTGACGAATTTAAACTACAGTTCAAGTGGATATGTAATTTCTTAATTATCAATTTCCTGTCTATCTATAAACATAAGTTATTGTAACCCATGTGATCCACAAAAAATTTATTGAAACCCATTTATAAATGGCATATAATCAAATATATATATCCAAATTAGAGAATTTGTAGAAAAAAAATTAACTTAAATAAATTGGAGTTTTTATGGAAAAGACCAAATGTAATTATATAGATTTTGTTTCGCTGTGTTTCTTTATTCTAATAAAAAATTAATTCAAATTGGATTCAACTAGCATATATCAATACTTAAATAAAATTTTTATTTATTATAATGATGATGTGGAGAAACATGGGCTTTAAAGTCACTATTCCTTTTAAGATATATATCACTATTACTTATCAAAAGATATATTTCCCTATTGATAGATTACCATCACTTAATCAAATGTGCCTTAAGGGGTTTGACAAAAAATTCTTCCAAAATGGGTTGGTGAAATCTATTTTTAACCCATTACGTAACAAGACTTACAGCCACTACCACACTACTCTTGTTCTTTTCGTTCATGTTATTTTGGTGTTACTGGATTTACTGATGCAAATCTTTCTAAAAATTTATATGTGACCTTTTCTTATGTGCATCTGTTTCTTTCTAGAAAGTGGGACTTTGCTTGGTTCATTTAGAACTTCCCAGAAACATTGAAAATAAAATAGTATTCTTGACAATATGATTGTTTCATTTACATGCCTAGAAAATAATCAATGGAAGATCGTAAGCATCTTTGATATTTCAGTAATTTGGACTGCCTTCAGAAAGCTATTAAAGCACTTTTTAGGAATGATTTTTCAAAGTCACACCAATTTCATTTTGTTTGTTGTTAGAAAATGCCTTGCATTCTTGTTTAAGTTTTTGCTCTGTCTATGTCTACTTTCTCAATGGTCAAAAATACCCTCACTCATTAATCGCAATAAATTAATAAAACTTCAAATAATATGTTCAAGTAAGGAAAATAATATATTTCAAATACCTAAATTTTAGGTCACATTTAAAATTTAAAACACCATAGACAGTAAACTCTAATGAAAAGTTGTTATAGTGGTAACTTCAAAAACCCCACATTCCCCACTTTTTGTACTAGAACTGCTTATAACTATCTTTAATTTTCTGATTATTATTATTATTTTTAATTTAAAAAAACCTATATTTCTGACAAAATAAAAAGCCTCTGGACATGCGTGTAGCATGTGTGAAGATGCTAGTTTATATTATGACTAATGAGTGGGATTGCGTTATGGTCAGTTCAATAATGGATGTCTCCTACAGAAACATAGAAGTTTCTTAAGTTCCAGCTTTATCCATGTGTTCAATGTTGGATATTATTGCTTTATCCAGGAGTTCAAGCTTTCTTTCAGGGCTTTGTCTTGATATGTCAATGCTTCAAATTTTTCAATGCTAAACTAATAAAAATCTTGTTTAAACAATATTGTTCAATATTTTTTTCAATTACTTATCAGAAAATATTGTTTAAACCCATTAAAATACTTTAACTGTCTCATGTGTCAAAATCATGTTCCCCATTTGTAGAAAACTCAGAAGATGCATCCATGCATGTATGACGATCAACATGGGTCAAATTACAATCTTAGAGAGAGATTCAAATGTCGCAAGAAGCTTCTTTCTGAGAAAACAATGTCTCAAGGACGAGCTTGTTCAGAGTCCTCATCAGCCTCTCAAAGTGAGTTGGACAAAAATCCTTGTACAGAAGGAATGGAAGATGGATTGGACAAACATTTGCCTGGAACCTCTGATATGTCCACAGCAGATTCAGCAATTGACAGATATGCTTCAGCACTAGAGAAATATGTCCCAAAGCGCATTCCTTATGGGCCACGTTTTGAAGCTAATGTGCCAGAATGGACTGGTGTGGCTTCTGAAAGTGACCCTAAGTGGTTGGGGACCCAGGTCTGGCCTTTGGAAAAAATAGAGCACAGATATCTCATTGAAAGGGATCCTATTGGTAAGGGAAGGCAAGATTCATGTGGCTGTGAAGTGCCTGGTTCCATTGGATGTGTCAGGTTTCACATTGCTGAGAAAAGGTTGAGAGTGAAGTTGGAGCTGGGCTCAGCTTTCTACCAATGGAAATTTGATAGGATGGGTGAGGAAGTTAAAATTTCTTGGACTGTGGAAGAAGAAAAGAAATTTGAGGCTATTCTGAGGTCAACTCCTCCTCCTCTTCAGAAGTGTTTCTGGGCTCAAAATTTTAAAATTTTTCCTACCAAGAGCAGAGCTGATTTGGTGAGCTACTATTTCAATGTATATCTTCTGCAGCGCAGAGGATATCAGAATAGAGTTACTCCAAATAACATTGACAGCGATGATGAAGAAGAATCTGGATTAGTAACTAATGGTAATGGGCATGAGGCAGACAAGTCACCAAACTCCATCTTGTATTCCCCAAAGAAACCATATGCCAATTTTAGATAGCTTTTGAACGTTGATTACAATCAAGTGATTTAGTGACAATGTGAAGTCTGGAAGTTTTGGTTCTACTTTTGGTGATTTTCAATATAAACAACCTTTTGTCTGCTGTCAGTGCAGAATCATCACTCAGTGAATATGAATATCCTATAGATTGAGGAGAAATTTTGAAGAAAAAGTTGACACATGGTGGCGGATGTTGCTAACTGTAGAGGTTCAAGCAGCTCTGGTGCTGTTGAAGTTCTCTTGGTTTGCGTGATTTTGGTTTTTGCGATATGTTTTGTCTATTCATCATGATTTAGAACCTACAAAAAATACAGGTACTTGCACTTCTGTTATCTTTTTTTTCCCTAGGATTTTGACAGCAAGGCTGACTAAGAATTGAAGCCTTACGAGTATAGTGGAAGAAATTAGAAACATGGTGTTCTGGAATCTGAATTGTAGTCTCTCATCTATGGGGGTAGATGCTCGTGCTATCATGAGGGTTTTTTACATGGTATAGTAATTGATTTCTCATTTGCAATTTTATTTGTTGTTTCTCAATTACATTTTGCTTAATCAGTCTTAGGTGAAAAGAAAGTATTTTAATGCCCTACTTATAACCCAAGTAAAGCCTTTTATAGTGGAATGTTGCCCCCTTGCCCTTTTTCTTGCCTAGCTCAAGGCAATAATGGTGATACGACTTTCCAATTCCTTTTGATTATTTGAGTATGCTATTTAGAGTGGAAAAATTAGAAACATGGGGCATGAAAAAAAAAAAAAAAAAATCATTTCATATGTTCATAAAATTTGGACAATTTTGCCTGGAGTTTCTGTTTGGGGACTCAAACTGTGTTTTCCTTATAGCACTTTTATCAGGTTTGAACTTGGTGTTATATCCTTGTGGTATCCCTACAGTGATTGAGTATCAGATGGAGCTACTCTTGTCGGTAAATAAATGCCTAAATTGAATCCGTTGAAATGCTTTGTGAATTTGTTTAGATTATTGTGTATGAATATTCATTTAGGACATTTTTCAAATGATGAGAACCGGTTATATCTAACTATAGGTTTTGAAAGGTGGTGCTTATAAATTAGTATATGTTGTATTTAGAGTTAATATTTTTGAATCAAGGGATAAGATCAGTAGCTTACCTATCAAAAAAAAGAAAAGAAAAGTAGCTAATATGAATGGTTTGATTTAAATTAAATTTGAACAGTACTTTGATATCTATTTACAAGAACAGGGGGTATTCAAATTGTACAAATTATCATGGAATTCAACTTATGAATTTAACTATGAAACTTTGGAGAGAGTGATTGAATATAGGTTAAAACATAAAACAATAATATCAGAGAATCAATTTGATTTTATGCTAGGATGATCTACCATGTAAGTATTTTCTTACTTAGACATTTAATGGAAAAATAAAGAGACATGAAATATCTTCATATGGTTGTTATTGAGAAAACATATCATAGGATCCTAGAGGTTATGTGGTTTTTTTTTTCTTTTCCCCGGGGGGGGGGGGGGGGTGTTGTTGTGAGGGGAAATTTCTTATGAAGTAGATTAAGATGATTAAGGATATAGACGATGGAGCTTTAATTAGTGTGAGAATAAGTTGGGGCATCATAGGTGAGTTTCCTATTACTATAGGTTTGGATCAATGATCAATATTAAGTCCATGTCTTTTTGCGTTAATGATTGGTGAGGTCACTAAATCAATTCAGGAAGTCCCTTTGGTGTATGCTTTTTGTAGATGATATAGTTTGTGGATGAAACTAGAAATGGAGTTAATGCCAAGTTAGAAATTTGACGATACGCTCTAGAACCTAAAGGCTCTTGATTAAGTATGACTAAAAATTTTAGGTTTTAAGGGCATTTTGTTAATTTGAGGTTTAAGGGTACTTTTGGTCATTTTAGAGGTTTTTGTCTAAAATAGAGTATATTGAAAAGTAGAAACAAAAAGGAAGAGGCGGTAAAACACGATAGTCAATAGATGCTAAATGGCTAGAGTTTTTGATATCTTACGTCAATAATTTATAGAAATGGAGAAGTTGAAGAGGGTGTGAATCATAGGATATGAGCACGATGGACAAAGTGGAGAAGCGCATTAGGAAATCTTGTATAATTGTAGAATATCTATTAAGATGGAATTTTTTTTTTTTTAATTTTTAAAAGATTACCGTAAGACCAACTGTGCACTATAATATTGAATATGGGGTTGTTAAGAAGTAATATATTTATAAAATGAGTGTAGTTGAAATAAGAATGTTAAGATTGACCGATGGAAATACCCAAAAAGACAAGATTCGAAATGAAAAGAACATCTTACTTTTGATCATTTCAAATCTACCATCTTTTGTGGGGGCAGTATTGGAATATGTGAAGATAATAAGATTTAGAATTTTAATGATGAAAGATTGACCGATGTTAAATAAGGTTAATTTATGGTTAGAGAAGCTAATTCGTGTTATTTTAAAGCCACTCAAAAGAGAAGCTAATTAGTTTTATTTTAAAGTCACTCAGAAGTTGTTGTGAAAATGTTATGAACATTTTTCTATTTTAAATGACACATTTTCCCCTGTAAGAGTAAGGTGGAAGGAGCTGGCATGGATTCAAGATCCATTGTGTGTGGAGCTTGCTGATAGAAAAATGAATAATGGTTAGAGAGGACATATATAATGTAACTTTACCAAAACTATGCCCAAAAAAAAAAAAAAAAACTGTGAAGATGAATGGTATTTATGATCGGTGGACAATTCTCTATACTTCTCGAGTCTTGACATCCAACCTCTTTGTTAGTGTTTTTTAAAACATAACACAACAATTGCAATAAAATGGGTCAACAAATTTTAGAGACTTTCATTCACTAGCCTATAAACATTGAACTCAATACTCATCACTAGACTCACAACCACTAGCAGTGTGAAATCTATTAACCCACTCGCTGCGACACTCCACCATAGCCAAAATGCCCCCAAACAATGAACAACCCATCACATAATTTATATATGCCCCCAAACCCGAGCAGCTCCTCCAGTCCACACCAATGGCTAGCACCTGCAAGAGAGGCAAGAACAAAACTTGGGAGCAGGGGTTAGGGTTATCATAAAGATTTGCAAATGCTATCGCCTGTATCATTTGTTCAGGCCAAATTTTAGTTGGTTTCAACACCTACGGAGTTTCAGACGGTCATGTAGTAATTTCTTAATGGTTGGTGATGGGTTTAATTTTCCCCCACGGTCAGAAACATTCTTAATCCTTCCTGGGAGAGAAAGAGGGGGCCAAAACAAATGAATCTTATATTAAATTTTATTTTAAAATGAATTTTTATTAAAAATGAATCCCATGGGTTGTGCAACCAATTCAATTAGTTAGTAATTTTGTGAAATAAGCCTCATAGATTTTAACTCCAAATTAGAACATAAGAGGTTGGATGTTCTTGCATTATTCACTTTAATATAATTCAACAAATTGCGATCTTTGTTGGCATATGTTTTATTTAATTAATAATATATTTGCAAAAACCCATACATCTGATTATATTATTTTATCTGTTATTTATCATACTAGTAAGTTACTTATGTGATACACGGATATTGTTGTAATGTTTTTTTTTTTTTTTTTTTGAAAATCTTGTTGTAATGTTTTATGTAAGATGGTTTTAGAGAATGTTGTACATGTATTATAGTATTATTGTTATAGAACTTTATTAGTAATGAGTTTATCATAAAAAACAATTATAAATTACAAACATATCCAATATAATTATTCAATTGATGTAATGAGAGAGAGAGAGAGAGAAAAAACCTTTGAAGGAATATTGTAGAATAAAAGTTGATATAGCATGCGTTTTTCTCTTTTGCCTTAATATAAAATACACGTCCCAAATACCTATGCCAATCACATCACTAACAAAACTCACAAATCTACAATGTTTAACCTTAACATCAAAATCATAATTGCAATTATCACTCAATATAAAATGCAAGCCTTTCTTCATTAGTTGTAGCCAACTCATACTGGTTAGGATTAGATGAGACAACAATTTTAGAGTTTGGTAGGTGTCGTCAAAAGATTAAAGGTAAATGACATTTTTTTTTTTGGTCTTTGTGTATTTAACATGGGATGACATAAAGAGTTATGAGTAGGTACATATAAAGGGGTAGAAGTGCAAGAGGTGAAAATGGTGAATTAAAATGCATAGAGTTTTGTATGTATGTGTGAGGAATGAAAAGTCTCGAAACATTGATCTAAAGGATACAAAGAATATTTATTTTTTAATTAGAAAAGTCTTAAAACATTGAATTAAATAAAACAAAAAATTAATATTTAATTTGTTCTTATCTCTAATGTAACAATTAAGAATATTTTAATTCTCTTTACATAAAATGTGACTTAGCAAAACTTCATGCTTTCCCACGAGAAGTTTCTGCTTTTATATATATATATATATATATATATAGATGATTATATATATTTCACATTGGAAGGGTGCTACTGCATTTTTTTCATTTAATATAATTCAATAAATTACAAACTTCTTTTGGCAATTGGAATTAAATATTAATAACCAGTGACTACTAAGGACTAATGTCAAGCATACATTCTATAAAAGAAAATGTCAAGCATTTATTTACTTTGATTAATATTGTAGGGATGAAGGGCCCAAGAATGTATATTAGACCGTGTGCCTTATCCGAGAACATTTAGTAGTCTGAGGACAGTTAGACATTAGCTAAAACATACAAATTAGTAAGGTATGGAAGGATTTTGGCCATAAAGGTTTGGTAAGGTTGTTCAAGAAGAAATGCCTCCTCAACTAAGCAGAGTAAAGGTTAGAAAGTTTGGTCTGCCATTAGGAGCTACACTCTGGATGATTCTACTGGTAAGGATAATATCATGAGGGAATAGGACAGAGGGAAGCTAAGAAATATATAGGAGAAAGCTACTACCACCGCATTAAAAGCTCTGCAGTTAACTCTCTGGCCGCATTAATGTAAATGTGATACCTGAACAGTGATATTCAGCCTTACAGCTATCCCCAAAGACTTCAAGAATGTGCTAATGAGATAAGGATAAAGGCCAACAACTTGATCTTCACATGGAGGGTTGAGATGTAGCAAAACAGGGTAATATAAAGAAGAAAGACCCCAATTACAAGGGGATCATTGGAGAATTTGTAGAAAAAACATTGTAGTACTAAGAACTGTAATTGTAATCAAGTCAAAGAGAAATATATTCAAGAACTACTCTCCTCGGGCTTTGTCGAGGAAGGATTTCTTCGCATAAAACCTGTTTTTTTTTTTTTTTGTTTTTTTTTTTTTTTGTTTTTGTTTTTCCATCTTTAATCCATTGTGAGCGTTGTCCAATTAATTGAAACCTAGTTTTTACCCACTCTCTACAAATTCTTTGTATTAGGCTTTTTGGGCCTTAATCCTTTTACCTTTTGGGATTAGGATCCAAAAAAACTGCCCTTACAATTAGCGCCGTATGTGGGGAAGACTTGAGCTTTAGTGAAATCAATGCTCAACTATGGTAGGTTCAAGACCAAACCAAGAAGAGTCCGTAGGTTCCTAACGTCAAGATCAGTTCCTTAATCTTGAATGAAGGAGGGATTGGGAGGTTAGTGTGCATACCACACACACCAGTATGAGCCAGTCTCGAAGTGGGAGTCACGTCTCTCATGGGGAAAATACTAGAAGCATGCAACTGGAGATTGACTGTTTGTAGAGGAGGTTACGTCGTGATCAACGAAGAAGGGCCCCTTCAAGCTCTGACCCTTCTTAGGATGATGGTAGGGATGGTAGCTACAAGCCCAAATCAAGGACTCCCCCTAGTGAGTGTTTTTCGTGCGATAAGGATCACCATTATAAGTGCAGAAATAAGAGCCCATCTTGCAAGGGTCTGGGTAACGATGCTATGAGTAGAGTGTTGAACCAAATTTCTAAGTCACCTTTTACATGTAGAATTAAATGAGGAAAACTTCCTCGGCGGTTCACTCAGCCAACTTTCACCATGTACAACAGTAGAACAGACCTAGTGGAGCATGTTAGCCACTTCAACCAGAGAATGACTGTTCACTCGAAGAATAAGACCTTGATGTACAAGGTGTTCCCATCCAGCTTGAGGCCTGTGGCGATGAGGTGGTTTGATGGTTGGAAGGAAGGTTCCATTAACTCCTTTAAGGAGCTTACTAGGGCATTTGTGGCTCGTTTTGTTACTTGCAGTAGGGTTCCTCGGCCCTTTGGATTTCCTGCTGTCTATGACCATGCGAGAGGGGAAAACCCTGAAAACGTATTCTAACAAATATTGGGAGATATTTAATAAGATAGATGAAAATTTGATGACGTGGCTATTTAAAGAATTTAAGACACAATTTTAAAATATAACAAAAAAAAATTTTAACTTAATGTTGAGACTTTAGCTTGGCCCCTCCTAGAAAAACTTCCTGGTTGTTACGAGCTACCTTGGGGATTCTTTGTGTGTGTGTGTGTGTGTGTGTGTGTGTGTGTGTGTGTGTGTGTGTGTGTGTGTGTGTGTGTGTGTGTGTGTGTGTGTGTGTGTGTGTGTGTGTGTGTGTGTGTGTGGGACTACAATTCAAAATACTAGGCTTAAAGGAGAAGGAAAAAAGAGAGCAAAACACTTTGTAACCCTCTTGTAACAAAAAATTCTCACTTTCATTATACTCAGAAATTGCAATGTTCTCTCTAATTCAGCATGTGTTCAAGTAATCATCTTTCACTTAGCAAAACTCTTCAAGTGCCCTCTTTCACCAATCTCTTACAATCTTTCTTATTTCATTTAGTATCTCACTAGGAGCAATTTGGTGTATATTATCTCTCTTGTATATTTTCCTCTTGAATATCACTAATGTAATAGGTGATAAAGCACGATTTCACCTTGTCAATATGTTCCTCGTCAATACGATGGACGACCTGGAGTTTGTTAGTATGTACCTCGTCAGTACGATGGATAACCTGATTTGGGGCCTACCAAGGACCCTCCGATGCTTAAGTTAGCTTAAACTCTTTAGAAATCTGTAATCTATAGAGTAATTTGTGTGTGTGTGTTTAACATGCCCCACTTACTTGTCTCTGCTGTCTTTATATAGCATTTGTATGAGTCAATGCTCAATTTACTGACCTTTCTAACGTTGTACCATAGCTGGAGGATTTATGGCCTAATAATGACCATTTATCCTCAGCCCTTTAATGTCTGCAACGGCCATTAAATGCGCATAATTGGACGGTAGTAACGGCTCTGTGCTCATTTATCATTTAGACATTAAATGCTGTCTGGAACTAATGCGTTTACGCTCGTCCATACTTTTACTCGTCATTAAGATGGACGGTTTGCAATATGGACGAGCATTTTATCGCTATCCATTAGTTATGGTTGAGCTGGAGGCTTATATGCTCATTTAATAGCCATTTAACTTTCCCATTCAATGTTCTGTAACAGCTGTGTAATGATCAGCTTGAGGTAGTTGTAACAGCTGTAAGTTGGTGGCTGGAAAGCCTATACGTTCGTTACACTTGCACCATTTAAGTGAGGAATTTATATCTGAGCATTAATGTGTGCTTACGATCTTCCTTAGTAATGACAGTCGTCCTTAGTAATGACAATCGTCTTTAGTAATGACAGTTGTCCTTAGTAATGATGGTCACTTTATAAACGACCATTTTACACTACTCGTCAGTTGCCCCCTTTATTTCTTTGTTGTCCTTTGTTTGGATGAACATAGGAATATGAAAATTTTTTGGCGGTTCAATCTCCCCTTCGTGTCCCAAGATTCTCATCCCATCACATTTAATGCTAGGCGACTTTCTCATCAGGTGATTGGCATGTGCCTTTTCTTCATTGGTTGTGCATGTGAAGTTTTCTTGAGCTTTCTGTATGCCTTGATTTTTGTTTTCCTTTTTAGAAAAAACTGCTTGTCGGTTTTTAACCATGCGAATTTAATCATATGACTTACTCTCGCTTTGAGAATTTGATCGTCATTATGATTGTGTTCATTGGTTTTTAACCATGTGAATTTAATCATATGACTTACTCTCGCTTTGAGAATTTGATCATCATTATGATTGTGTTCATCGGTTTTTAACCATGCGAAGTTAATCATATGACTTACTCTCGCTTTGAGAATTTGATCGTCATTATGATTGTGTTCGTCGGTTTTTAACCATGCGAAGTTAATCATATGAATTACTCTCGCTTTGAGAATTTTTAACCATGCGAATTTTATCATATGACTTACTCTCGCTTTGAGAATTTGATCGTTATGATTTTACTCGTCGGTTTTTAACCATGTGAATTTAATCATATAACTTTCTCTTGCTTTGAGAATTTGATCTTCATTATGATTGTACTCATCCAAATTGAACCTTATGTGACGATTTTACTCTTATCGAGATTTTTATTAGGTACTTGGTTTTACTGGTTGGATTTTCAATGACGGGCTTTCTTTTCAAAAAAAAATTTTGTATGATAAATAATACTTTCAGATATTTTAAGAAAACAACATTTATTCATGTGGGGAAAATGGCCCCTTATTCATTCCTGCTTAGAAAACAGTTTGATGAAAGAAAATTGAAAACGTCATCTAACTAGCGATAATACCTCTTGAAGTGCTCTACATTCCATGGATGAGGTAACTATTTGTCGTTGAGTGATTCAAGGTAACAAGTTCCTCTTTTGAAATACTTGTCGATCTTGTATGTGCTTGCGTATTTTCGTTGTCATTCTTTGATTGGGGGAGTGATCCTTCTTCTCCTTCTTTTTGTGTTGGAGCTCATCGATTTCTTCCATCCCTCACTTGCCATCTACTCCATTTGCTGTTAATGCATCCTCTCTGTTCATGTACTTCTGGGCTTTGAACAGGAGGTCTGTCATTGTAGTTGGTGCAGTCTTCCCTAGAGAGAAGATGAGGTTAGGATTGTTTAACCCTGCTTGGAAGGTCATCGTTATCACCTAATCTTTTGCCTCATCAATTTCTAACACTGCTTTGTTGAAGCATTTTATATACTCTCTCTGGGTTTCCCTTTCCTGTTGCTTCATAGTTAGTAGGTATGAGGTGGACCTCTTATGGCGTCGGCCCCCAATGAAATGGTGGACAAAAGAGTTGCTCAGTTGCTCAAAGTTCGCGATAGATGCTACGAGTAGCTTGCTAAACCACACCCTTGTTGTTCCTCTGAGGGTTGCTAGGAATGATCTGCAAATTACCTCGTCTGGGGTCTACTGAAGGTTTAATATTGTCTTGAATGCCCCTATGTGATCTAGGGAATCCTTAGTGCCATTGTAAACCTCCAGCTGTGGGAGATGAAATTTGGAAGGCAAGGGGCACTCCAAAACGCTAGTAGTGAAAGATGAGTCTGTCATCTTGATCATGCCATCAAGATTTATTGTTGTCTTTCCCTTCATGGCGTTATTGACTTCGTCTAACTCCTTCCTTATGTTTTTCATCATCTAAACGTTGCCATGAGTCGATTGTGTGGTGTGCTTAGAAGTTTCTCTTCTACTATTTCCTAGACTATGGGCTTCATCGTCATTGTCATTGCGATTACACTGTGACTGTGACATTTTTATGCCCTTTGAATGCACTCTCCACTTCAAGTCTTCATTTTGTTTCTTCAATTCTTGCACATTGGCTATTAGTGCTTGGATTTGTTAAGCCATCACCACCGGGTTCGGCGATGCAGTTGTGGTAGAGTCCATCGGTTCTAAGGAACTTAGTCAGTAGAGAATTCAATGGCTTATTGATTGATAGCATGTCGTTCCCCACAGATGGCGCCAAACTGATGATGCACGATTTCACCTCATCAATATATTCCTCGTTAGCATGATGGACGACCTGGAGCTTGTCAGTATGTACCTCGTCAGTACGATGGACGACCTAGAGATCCTATACCAAAGAAAGCACTAAGTAGATAATGACACCGGTTTTGGGCTTGCCAAGGACCCTCCAATGCTTAAGTTAGCTTAAACTCTTTAGAAATCTGTAATCTGTAGAGTAATTTGTGTGTGTGTTCAACATGCCCCACTTACTTGTTTCTCCTAGCTTTATATAACCTTTGTATGAGTAAATGCTCAATTTACTTGCAATTCTAACGTTGTACCACAGCTGGAGGATATATGGCCTAATAATGACCATTTATCCTTAGCACTTTAACATCTATAACGGCCATTAAATGCGCATAATTGGATGGCAGTAACGGCTTTGTGTTCATTTATCATTTGGACATTAAATGCTATCTGGAACTAATGTGTTTACGCTCATCCATACTTTTACTTGTCATTAACATGAACGGTTTGCAATATGGACGGGCGTTTTATCACTATCCATTAGTTATGGTTGAGCTGGAGGCTTATATTCTCATTTAATAGCCATTTAACTTCCCCATTCAATGTTCTGTAACAGTTGCGTAATGATTAACTTGAGGTAGTTGTAATAGCTGTGAGTTGGTGGCTGGAAAGGCTATACATCCGTTACACTTGAACCATTTAAGTGAGGAATTCATATTTAAGCATTAATGTTTGCTTACGATCATCCTTAATAATGACGATTGTCTTTAGTGATGATGGTCGTCCTTAGTAATGACGGTCATTTTATAGACGACCATTTTACACTACTCATCAATAGGGGACCAACCAATACCCATATGTAGCTGTTGTGAATATCACCTATTAGTGAGAACAGAGAATTCTTTGGGCTCGACCTTGTCGAATGTGCCTTACAATATTTGTTTTGACAAAGAGAGAAAAATGGGTTACTCTTCATCTTTGTTGACGTTTTCGACTAATATAATTATCTCCTTTTACTCAAAAGTGGCATATGGAACTTCATCACTTCATACTATAGTAACTGAAATCTTGATTCAGACTGTAGGATCTAATATTTTCACAAAACAATCCAAATCGGTCCGGCAAGAAATAGGTAGCTACTGAATTGAGTTTTCGTAATCATGTGTTAGAATAGTTTTTATGTGAACAATTTTTATGCTCATTTTTGCATCATGAAGGAAAATTAATATTTCATCCAAAGTATAAAATTATCACATAAAATAATGCTTCGTTCACATAAGTCTCAAAATTCCAGTATTTGATTATAAAAACTGTCTCGCAAGAAAAAAAAAAAAAAAAAAAAAAAAAACCTATCATGCATCAACAAATTCCATGCATAATATAGAATAGGCTTATTCATGAATTTCACATCAAATGACAAGAAAATCATATATAATTATGAGATTCTTGCATGTGTAGTACCAAAGATAACAACGAAAGTAATTGTAGCACAAGACAATGATCATTATTCTCGCTGAAAATTCTCATTGATACGAATTGTAATTTATATTGTCATGTATCATATAGTTTGTTTAAATTTTCATTTCTAATAACTTCACATGATCAAGCATTGAAACTATGTTCATACATTTTAGGAGTAACTAGTGTGTAACTCTGTGCATAAGCACAAGTATAATTAAAAGCAATCACAATTTCACAATTCAAATTATACTTTTTTTTTAAAAATGTTCAAATTATACATAATATTAGCTTATATCTTTTTTAAACCATACATTTTTAAAATATGTAATGGTTTCTCATTATATATATATATATATATATATATATATGATTTATAATTTAATTGAATTTAGACTCTTTGATTTTTGTACTCAATAATTCTCCTACCACAAAAACCAAAAAATTAGAAGGACACATGACACAAAATTGAACTATAATTGAAATCTAATATAGAATCTAATTGGATTTGGACTCTTCAATTTTTACACTCAATAATTCACTTGGCACAAAAATTTGAAATTAAATGGGACATGTGGTGCAAAATTAAGAATCCGATCGAAATCTAATTAAATTTTCTCTAAGTTGTGGCTATTAATATATATATATATATATTACAAATTATCTTTCTTAAAATATGTTTGAGTTAAATCTTATTTTAGTTTAATTTTTATTTTGGTCAATTTGAAAATGAATCCTTGTTTATCATTTTCAAATGTTGGTCTTTATTTAAATAATAAAGGTTAAATGTAAATATTTGTTAATTTATCATTATTATTTTATGTTGCATATATCTTTTATTAATTACTTAAAGGGATGAATAGACCCTTTTGTAAGTGCTAGTGTTGTAAATCTTGTATTCTCACTTCCTCTTTTTCCATCCCTTGTATCTTCTGTTTATATTATTTAAAAAAAAAAATTTAAGGGATGAATAAATCATTTTTATTGGTCACTATACTATAATAAAAAAATAAAAATAAAAAAGCGTGAATCAATGTAAGGAAATGTTAACATTTATATCATTCAACTTTGCATGTAATTATCAATTGGACAGTCCACATTCGCTATAATCCAAATTGTACTGAAAATTTGGTACTTCCACATCGTCTAATGCTGCAGTTTCGTCATTGTAACCAACTTCCTTTGATTTTTTCTTCGTTTCTTTACCTTTTCAATGCATGACTTTTTCTATTTCCCCAACTACAAATGTACAAAATACAACCACTTTAGCAGCTACATAATGAAATATCCACACCATACACATTACACACGTTCCAAACGCTAAACAGAAGCACTCCCCAAAACTCCCTTTACATCTGCGACGCAGCCTTTGGTTGAGAAAATTAAGAGAGATGTTTGCCATGTGAGTTGTGTGACCTATGACTAGTTTACAGGTTTGACCAATAAAAGTCACTATAGTACGCCCTAAGTGCCTAGTATATATGTGGCTATGACAAGGTAGTAATGCAATGAATGCAAGGTAAACCACTTTTGCTGGACTCTTAATTTGGTCAAAAGTATTTGCTATACTTTGCTTAGGTTGATAGGTTCCTTTTCTTGTATAAATCAAAATAATTTAGACATTGACGAGTACTAAATCCAACGCAATTACCTCACTTTGTGTTTTTTTTTCAACCCACTTCCTCTTAATCAAAAGAGGCCTTCTACCAACCTTGACAACCTAGCAAGCCATCGTTCACGGAAGTATGTAGGTATTTGAATTTTTATTAAAAATTTAAAACCTTACACTATTTTGATGTTAGGACCGCGTGCTAATCACTAATCTTAAAATCAATTGGTGTTACAAAAAGATGCATTTTAGTCTTTTAAAGGTCACAAAGCCTATGTCAGTACATGCTGCGGGAGGACATGAGGAGTTTTACAGTGTGTTGCATCGGTGGACTGGCTGTCAAGCATTAATGTCATGATTGCACATGACAACGAATACAGGGTTAATGAGGTGGGCTTGTGGACCTATAAGGCTAACAATCACCCACTAACGACACTCGGGGGATTTGAATTTGTAACTTTGCTTTGATACTATTTTTAAGGGTCGCGATATGAACCACTACTCTTAAAACCAATTGGTGTTAAGAAGAGACACACTTTAATCTTTTAAAAGGAACATAACCCTGCGTTTGTACATGTTGCAAGCGTGCATGAATGGCTTCGTAATGCGTTGCATCGGAGGGCTAGGCTATCAAGCATTAATGCCGCACTTGCACATGATAGTGAATACATGGTGTTAACCCCTGTAAGGTCAACACTCCATAGGGTGATCGCTAATTCCATGAGGACAACATTTTGAGAGCTTATAAGAAATGGAATAGAAAAAAAGGATAGATCATAAAAGTATGGTACAAAATAAACATTCCGTCATAATTATTTCATTGCTTTGTACTAAGTTTCTAAATAGGAAAATAGGTGAAACATTTGTTAAAGATCCTTTCATTTATTCATTTCCATCTTCTCAAACAGACCTTAAGAACTAAGACAACTTATGGGTTGGATGCAATTTAAGGAAGAATGACTTCTAATTGAAAGTTTGAAGTATAAGTTCTCAAATCATATTTTTGTCTCAAAGATTCTTTTGCTTGGTAAGAATAATTGTAACCTAAAATCTCCTTTGAGATGGGAAAATGGGGAAGAGAAACACAAAGAAATAGTAGACTCCTATCCTATTATTCTTCTGTAAGAAATTGAACAGAAAATTAGAGGCACCCAAAGTGGGCTTGCCCCTTCATGCGAAAGGAACACCTATGTGTTTCTCACTAGAGTAATGCGTTTGAGCTGTTACTTCATCCAACTTCCCACTCAACCACTAATGGACTGTTTCTAAAATAAACACCCTATGGCCTATGAGGTGAAAAAAAATAGTGCAAGAGTGACTTCAAAAAAGCAACCAATCCATCTTTTAGTTGTCAAAAAATTATTGATACGATTTGGGTTGTTTACTTCTTGATTAAAAAGAAAGGTGCTTCAATGTTTTCGAAACTAGGGGTGGAAAGGGGTTTTTCTGTGTCTTTTTAATACAATGGATGGGAAGGCCTGGTTTAAGTTTGGCCATGTAATTCCTTTTCCAACAAAATGTGACCGTTTTTTATTAGTCCAAAATTTTGATTGCATCAAATCCTATCCTTATGGTCTGGATGACGCATATAATCATATTTCACAATTCACACACACTGCACTTTTTTAATGAATCTGCAATGTTATGTAAAAATATATCTACATTAATTTCAAAGGAAGGGACAACACCTGTTACCTACCACTCACACACCGTCCACACACCGTCCATCGTGCGGCAAATATTAATAATAAGTAATCTTACACAAAACTCAATAATTTTCACAGCAATTGAGTTGACAATTTTTTTATTAGTTAATTTTTGAGTCCACCATTTATATAATTTTATTATCTATTATTAACAACTAGTAAGTCTCTCCGTGCGATACACAGATAATGTTATAATGTTTTATGTAAATTTGTTTTTGGAAAATATTATACATATATTATAGCATATTTATTATAAAACTTTGTTAGTAATGAGTTCAACATAAAAAGTAACAATTATAAATTGCACACATATATCTATTATAATTATTATGTTCAAGTAATGAGCAATAATGAAAACAACCTTGAGTAATATTTTATAATAAAAGTTGATAAAAACATATTAATTCATTCTATATTATTGATTTTTATTATGTGATGTAATAAAAAGCTTCATTATGAATTTTTTTTCTTCAATACTTTGTTATTGCGGTATGGTGACGCTTGTTGTCATCATCAGTTTCTCCATCTTCATCATTTGAAATTTAGTTCGTCCATATTTGTTCAATTTTTGAGCTTTCATCATTTTTTCCTTTTGTTGCATCATTTGTGTTAATTACTAATGAATTGGCACCGAGAGATTCTTGATTAGATCTTACAAAGTTTGGACTTTGTCGCTAAGATTTTTCATAGGTATTTGCATTTATATTAAATTTCAATGATGTGAAAGTTTTTTTTAATAAATTTTTTATTTTTGTTAATTTTGGAATAGTGCAGCAAAAAGAATTAATATAGCATGTTGAATTGTGTTTTTTCTTTCTTCCATACCTTTTTATCATTTGAAGGCGCATCAAAAATCCTAGCCACTATGTAATTTTCAAAAACATCTTTTAGATTGAATTCATTCAAATGAAGTACAGAAATCTATTTTTTTCCTAATTTTTTTTTTCAAATTATGTGGGATTCCTTCTCCAATATCAATATTTTTACAATAATTTAAATAAGTTGTACCTTAGTTTATTTTTCAGCAAGATCTCGATCTTGTAGATTTATTTAGGATTTTCTCGGCATCTCGATCAAAGATCACAAACTTTGTTTTGTTAGTTGCATTAAAAACTTCAATTTGAATCTTGTATATGTAGTAGTTTGCAATTGTGTATATATATATATATATATATATATATATAGTAGTTATAGTGAGATAAATATATTATAAATATTTGGAGAGTATGTAGTTAATGTGAGTGCCTCTAACTTTGGGATAGAAAATTTTTGCAATTTGACATTCCTTTCACAAAGTACGCACAAAATGTAATACCAACCCATTGTTGTATCAATGTTATTTATTATTGTAATACCCTAGCAATTCACATCTTGCAATGAACTTTGAAATTAATATGTATTATTTTTTTAATGTAAATAATATGATGTATTATTATTTTTTTACATAAATGATGAGTATAATTTGAAATAATTAATGAACCTGTTTCGTAGGATCTCATTCAATGCATTTTATCTTTACTATTGTCTTCATATTATTTAAAGATAAATCCTCCTATGAAAATTGTTTTGCATGTATTTTTGGTATTTCTTGTATAGGATCATGTTTTTTACCATTCCTATCATTGAATTTTTTTAAAGAAAATATTAAGTTAATGGCATTTTGTGAGATAGTATATGCTATTTATTAGACTTTTTTGTTATTATAAATTTTAGAAATACGCACTTGTCAATTATTTCAACAACATGAGGGATCTCAAGATTTATATATATTTTTGTTGCACTAGTCGAAGACAGAGAATTTGTCTGCATAAGTTGCATAGAATATTATTAATAGAAAAAAGCATATTGAATTGAAATTGGGGAAAAATGAAGAGATAATTCATGAGAATGAGATTTTCTAGAAGTATCATCTATACGCAGGAGAGGAAGAAGAGAGTTTGTAAGAGGATAAGAGTTTTTGTTTTAATTTACACGTGAGAATGGTCAAACTGGGGTCATAATATGTAAGGTAAGAACTGGGTCTAAGTTTTTCATAAGGTTTGGTTTACTTTTAAAAGGTAATTCATTTTATAGTGAATAACTTTTGGTCTAATTGGTCTAATTGTCAAGAACAGTTTATATCAATATAATAGTAAAAATAAGTTACTATGATCTATTGGGTAACAATAAAAAAAACTTAATAAAAAGTGATAAAAAATGCTAAATTTATATAATAGTAAAAATAAGTTACTATGATTTATTGAGTAATAGTAAAAAAAAAACTTAATGAAAAAAGGTAAAAAATGTTAAATGCAATAAGTTACTATGATCTATTAGGTAATAGTTAAAAAAAAAAAAAAAAAAACTTAATAAAAAGAGGTAAAAAATGCTAAATTTATATAATAGTAAAAATAAGTTACTATGATTTATTGGGTAACAGTAAAAAAAACTTAAAGGAAAAAGGTAAAAAAATGTTAAATGCAATATTAGAGTGCCACATGGCAGGACCTCATGCACTCTCACATGAAGTCTCTGCTAAGAGTTTTTGCTTTAATTTACACATGGGAATGGTCAAACTTGGGTTATAATATGTAAGGTGAGAATTGGGCCTAAGTTTTTCATAAGGTTTGGTCTACTTTTAAAAGGTAATCCATTTTACAGTGAATAACTTTTGGTCTAATTGTCAAGAACAGTTTATATCAATATAATAGTAAAAATAAGTTACTATGATCTATTGGGTAACAGTAAAAAAAATTTAATAAAAAGAGGTAAAAAATGCTAAATTTATATAATAGTAAAAATAAGTTACTATGATTTATTGAGTAATAGTAAAAGAAAACTTAATGAAAAAAGGTAAAAAATGTTAAATGCAATAAGTTACTATGATCTATTAGGTAACAGTAAAAAAAAATTTAAAAAAAAAAACTTAATAAAAAGAGGTAAAAAATGCTAAATTTATATAATAGTAAAAATAAGTTACTATGATTTATTGGGTAACAGTAAAAAAAACTTAAAGGAAAAAGGTAAAAAAATGTTAAATGCAATATTAAACTGTCACATGGCAGGACCTCATGCACTCTCACATGAAGTCTCTGCTAAGAATTTTTGCTTTAATTTACACATGGGAATGGTCAAACTTGGGTCATAATATGTAAGGTGAGAACTGGGCCTAAGTTTTTCATAAGGTTTGGTCTACTTTTAAAAGGTAATCCATTTTATAGTGAATAACTTTTGGTCTAATTGTCAAGAACAGTTTATATCAATATAATAGTAAAAATAAGTTACTATGATCTATTGGGTAACAGTAAAAAAAATTTATTAAAAAGAGGTAAAAAATGCTAAATTTATATAATAGTAAAAATAAGTTACTATGATTTATTGAGTAATAGTAAAAGAAAACTTAATGAAAAAATGTAAAAAATGTTAAATGCAATAAGTTACTATGATCCATTAGGTAACAGTAAAAAAAAGTTAAAAAAAATTACTTAATAAAAAGAGGCAAAAAATGCTAAATTTATATAATAGTAAAAATAAGTTACTATGATTTATTGGGTAACAGTAAAAAAAACTTAAAGGAAAAAGGTAAAAAAATGTTAAATGCAATATTAAAGTGTCACATGGCAGGACCTCATGCACTCTCACATGAAGTCTCTGCTAAGAATTTTTGCTTTAATTTACACATGGGAATGGTCAAACTTGGGTCATAATATGTAAGGTGAGAACTGGGCCTAAGTTTTTCATAAAGTTTGGTCTACTTTTAAAAGGTAATCCATTTTATAGTGAATAACTTTTGGTCTAATTGGTCTAATTGTCAAGAACAGCTTATATCAATATAATAGTAAAAATAAGTTACTATGATCTATTGGGTAATAGTAAAAAAAACTTAATAAAAAGAGGTAAAAAAATGCTAAGTTTATATAATAGTAAAAATAAGTTACTATGATTTATTGGGTAACAGTAAAAAAAACTTAATGGAAAAAAGTAAAAAATGTTAAATGCAATATTAGAGTGCCACGTGGTAGGATCTCATGCACTCTCACATAAGGTCTCTGCTTTTATATATATATATATATATATATATATATATATATATATATATTAATATTAATATTAATTAATTTGCTACCGCTTTAATCATAAAATATTTTGTGAAAATTGACGTGAGTTTAGAGTTTTTAACTAATAATGTAGGATGGATTATATATATATAATTTTTTTTTTGATAATTTGATAATTACAATAATAAAGAGGGGCAGTTCAAATTCTAATTCTCCTATAAAATGAGAACAAGTTATACCGCTCTCCTGGCGGTGGATTTTGTTTATTCTATGGTATAACTTTGGAGTACCATAAACATGTTTTAGGTGCAAAAAATTGCCAAGAATTATACATGGACAATGACTTTATTCAGAAGCATTGTAAAGCATAGTTTTCTTCCCTTTACAGAATTCTTTGTCCCAAAAAAAGAAAAAAAAAGAAAAAAAGAAAAAAGAACTTTAGAATTTATGGACTTTAGTCTCACATTGATAAGGATTGGACAAGGTTGAATGCTTATTTGTGCCCAAACCAACTTGAAAATTAATTGGCTACTTTGTTTAAGGAGTACTTTTGAACAATACGTATAACTTCTTCTTTTATCGAATTGTTTTTCTAGCAAAAATGCACCTTTGGACCTATGAAATATGGCGAGATGTTGCTGAAGAGTGAGCAAGGATGATTGTATGTGCCTGTAGACTTTACACCTACAAGTTTTATTCATTATAAATGAATTTAAAAAGGGCACCTACAAGTTTCCCCAATGAATTATAAGCGAAAATACTATCTAATTATTATATTTTGAAATCATGGTCGATTTGGTCCCTAATATTTTCAATTTGTTGTCAGTTTTTGTTAGTGAATTGAAGGTAGAGACCAAATTGACTATAAGTTAAAAATAATATGGACCAAATCGATTGCTACCAATATATAAAGACTAAATTAATTACAATTCTAAATGTAAGGACCAAAATGAAATTTTAGATTTAACACTCTATATGTTTTAAAGTAAAATATTTTTAGAAGAATGTTTTGCCATTTTCAGGTGTTCGTTTGCAAGTAAAATATAGTTAAGCATTCCCCTCAAAAAAAAAAAAAAAAAAAAAATATATATATATATATATATATATATATATATAGTCAAGCATGTAAAATATTTTCTGTTGACCATAAATTCATTTATAAAAAGTTGAAAAATGTTTTACCTTTGAAAATTTGGTAAGACATTTTCAAAAAACACACAGGCTTCCCCTCACCCATTTGGTTGTTAGGTCACTAGTCCAATGGCTAGAGACTTTGCCTTGGCAACGTTGCTGTCAGTCCGATGTTCGATGACTTTGCTTTGTGATTGGTGCCAAAGGTCTAGTGGCCAGTGACTTTGCTCCGCAATTGGTGCTAGTTGTGCAGTGTTTGGAGACTTTGCTTTGGCAATTGGTGTCGATTGTCTAGAGGCAAGATACGCCTCACCGCCAATCGATGCTAGTGGTTTGATGGTTGAAGATGCCACACAATGACTGATATCGATAGTTTGGTAGCCAAAAACACCACACTGCAATTAGTGTTGGAGGTCTAGTAACTAAAGATGTCATTTTGTCAACCAGTGTTGGTGGTCCGGTTACCAGAGATATTGCTCTGACGATAATAGTCGATAGTCCGGTCGCCTAAGCCACTGATCTGACTGCGGCTCTAGCGGTCCGATTTCCAAACCTCCAACACCAACTGTTTCAGTGTTGAGTCATCAATTTTGATAGTTTGCTTAAAAATTTTTATTTATCATACTAAACACATAAAAATATTTTACTTTAAAACAAATTCAATGTAAATTTTAGCTTTTTAAAAAGGAATCTCTTTGTGGAAGCTGTGGAAGTACATCTGCTTTCTTTTATGATAGGAAAGGTGTATTAAATTGGTCTTAAAAAAAAAAGGGTTCAACAGAAACAGGAAAGAAGACCCATAAATGTTAGGTATGTGCTTCACCAACTCATCAAGCTATACCTTTTATATTTGCAACCCCACACGCTTTTAAAAGGTAGTAAAGTAAGGTAGCAGTCAAAGAGCAAGTTGCCTAAAGATCTTGGCCGCTCAATAAAATGTCTAAAAGATACAAATAAGTTGATTAGAATCTTGAACTGCCATTTTAATTTTGGATTGTAATGGTCAAGTTTGATATCATTTTGTGCTATTCTCAAGATGATGATAATGATAATGATATTGGCTTCGCACCAATGGAAGCATCTAGTAAATCAATACAAATATTCCTATATGGCTTTATTAAACCATTACCATCAATAACTAATTGATTGATTTTCCATTATAAGATTTGCAACTTTTTTTTTTTTAATAATGATTTGCAACATTTCTCTCGCCATATAGAATTTCATTACATTTTTCCCACTTTAAGCTTACTTTCTTTAAATTGGGGGGCTAAAACTCTAAGATCACCTTTTAGGTGCGGCATTTTTTCCACAGGAGAGTTTGCTATCTTTGTACTGAATTTTTTATTTTTTACCCAAAATATTTTGAATCTTATAGGATAAAAGCTTAAAAAAAAAAAACAAAAAAAACAAACAAACAAACAAACAAAACAAAACAAATTTAGGCTTTTCTAAATTGATATTTTTAATTCAAAGTCAACTATTATGACTTATGAGTTATGAGCATTAGATGTATGGATGTAAATGAGTTAGTTTGTATGGTTTTTTTTTAACCAGCCGTATAGAGTTAAAAATACTCAACCAAACCCAACTTAACCCACGGGATGGGTTGGGTTTAATCGTTGAGTTGTGACTACTTGTTTCATTTCTTATGAAAAATGGGACTTAAGCTCTTATTTTTTCAATAAATTATTACATTTCATATTATGGATAAATTATATTCCAAAATTTCAAATTTATTAAATATAATTCTCAAAATATCAAAATAAATCAAACTAAAAAAAAATTTATAAAATAACTTATATAAATAGTGAGTTGGGTTTGATTAGTTGGATTGAAAAATTATTAACTCAATTGAAGGCTCAAAATAAACTTCAAACCCATCAATCCATGAAAATCCAATTCAAATTATTAGGATGGGCTGGATTGAGTTAGGTTAATTTTGTCAGATACAAACTCCCACTGGAATGTTCCCAACCATCCAGACAAGGAAAAACAACAACAAAAACTTACTATCAATCTTAATCGAATATCATGGTAATTCACAATCATCTTTTGTTGTCATTTAATAATACATATTTTGACATACTTATTAAAATAAGTGTATTATATCATATAATTTATAGTGTATTAAAATAAGTGTATTAATAGTATACTTATATTATCCTAATATAATTTTCCTAACGAAATTATTTTGACTGCTACCCTGCTATGCTATTGCAATTTGGTTTTATTTATTTATTTATTTTTTATTATTATTATTATTATTTAAGGATTCCTCACTTGCCACTCTTATTCAATTTTCTCTTCTTTTATATATATATATATATATATATATATATATATATAAATATATATTTATATAATTTTGACCCTTGTTATATTGATTATCTATGTATATCATTCTATTCAATTTCAATCCACTTTTAAAATTTTAGAGTTTTGACATAAAAAATAGAAGTTTTAAAAAGGTGAATAGAAGAATCTATGAGTTTTTATACATTTAAAATAAAAAATTGCGTGACTAAAATAATATCCCTAAAAGAAAACAATATCTAAATGTCAAAAGTTTTTATACATTTAATAGTATACTTATATTATCCTAATATAATTTTCCTAAAAGAAAACAATATCTAAATGTCAAAAGTTTTTATACATTTAATATGTGTATATACATATTTCTTTAAAATTTTTATTTATTGTAAAAACCTCAATTACTCTAATTTTTATTTTTAATTTTCAAAGAATAATAATACACATAATAAGGAGAGTAGAGACGAAGGTCTTATATGTAAAAATAGCAATCCTACCTTAAAATTAAAAAGTGTATTCTAACTCCCAAGATAGTTTACACACTTATAAAGTCAAAATTCAATTCCGTATGTAACAATGTGAAGCAAAACCCATAAGGAACTATAAGCAATAAGTTAGTATTATACGAAGTTAAATTATCATAATTGAGAACAAAGTTATCAAAATTAATATTTATTTTTAATTTAATATTATAACATTTATATTTTCATATTTTATTTATATCCCTTTGATCTATTAAGATGTTTCTACAATTTGAAACATTAATTTTTAATATATATATATATATATATATATATATTTATATAACGTTTTTTGTATTACTTTGCTTGAAAGTACAACAACAAAATGAAGAAATTCAATTCACTATACAAAAATGAAAATTTGATCAATACCCTATATTAGTTGGATTTGATAATTTCGTTAGGAAATTATATTAGGAAAATATAAGTATAAGTATACTGTTAAATGTATAAAAACTTTTGACATTTAGATATTGTTTTCTTTTAGGGATATTATTTTAGTCACGCAATTTTTTATTTTAAATGTATAAAAACTCATAGATTCTTCTATTCACCTTTTTAAAATTTCTATTTTTTATGTCAAAACTCTAAAATTTTAAAAGTGGATTGAAATTGAATAGAATGATATACATAGATAATCAATATAACAAGGGTCAAAATTATATATATATATATATATATATATATATATATATATATATATATATAAAAGAAGAGAAAATTGACTAAGAGTGGCAAGTGAGGAATCCTTAAAAAATAATAATAAATAAATAAATAAATAAAACCAAATTGCAATAGCATAGCAGGGTAGCAGTCAAAATAAAGATATAAAGGGTGGCAAGTGAGGAATCTTGAAAATGCAAGCAATCCAAAAATGCAAAATGATAAAAATATTAAACTATTATTATGGGTCCTAATTGGAAAAATCTCTCTCCATTATTATCTCGTTGTTTCACTCATTCATGTCTGAACCGTTTTATTTTTAAAGCTTTGCTTCTGTCAGTTGGACAAGAAACTCATCTCTGTCTCTCTCTCTCTCTCTGTCTCTCTCTGAAACCATAGAGACAACAAGAAAAAGAAAAAAAAAAGTAACAAAATTTACAAAGAAAAATCATGTCTTCCCCAAGCAAACGCAGAGAGATGGACCTGATGAAACTGTTAACCCTCTAATTAATAATTTTTCTCCTTTCTTTTTAGTTCTTTCTTTTTATTCCTTTAATTTTGACATTTGTATTTTTCATTTTTGGTTTTACTAGGATGATGAGTGACTACAAAGTAGAGATGATCAATGATGGCATGCAAGAATTCTATGTAGATTTCAATGGACCCAGTGAGAGTAAATCTTCATTACCCATATATGCCTTTTTTATTTTCTTTCCATTTTTGGTGTTTGTGCATGAATTTCTGAGCTTTCCAGTGGTTGCTATAATGGGTCTTTGCTATTTTTGCTTCATCTTTCTAAATTTAGCTATTGACCAAATTTAGATATCTCTCGATTTAAATATGGGTGATGAGAGAAAGTTACAATTATCAATTTTTCTCAACTGTAGTTCTTGGAATTTCTTTTTAATTCTTTGATTCCCTTACTTTATGTAATTATTTTTAAGTCTATGTACTTGTGTGCTTTTTTTGGTTTTAGAAAGCAAATTAATTTAGTATGTTTTGAATTCTATATTAGATATACCATGGTCTTTTAGTTGAAATCTATGTCCATTTTAACCCTCTATAGATTACTAAGAGACTTCATGTTATAACACAGGTAGATTTTTTTGTTTGCTAATTTTTGTCCATAGCTACAGAAGTCTTAATACTAGACTGAAATGGGGCTTTACATATTTAAGAAAAGGAGATGTATTTCCCCAATTCATATGATGAATTCTGGCAGGTCCTTATCAAGGAGGTGTGTGGAGGATAAGAGTTGAGCTACCAGATGCTTATCCATATAAATCTCCCTCCATAGGCTTTGTTAATAAGATCTACCACCCAAATGTTGATGAGATGTGAGTATATAAATGTTATAAGTATGTGTTTTTCTCAACTGGGTTGTTTACCATAAACATTGATTTTAAGAGAAAATTTGTTCAAGACTGACCATCTTGCTTTTATCAATTTCAGGTCAGGTTCAGTTTGTTTAGATGTTATTAATCAGACCTGGAGCCCCATGTTTGGTAATAAAATTAATAAGGCCTTTTACTAAAATTAAATTTTCTATTCTCCAGTTTAAGGTGGTTGGTGCTTCTGGTCTTATATGTTGACATCCATGTTTTACAGATCTAGTAAATGTTTTTGAAGTATTCCTACCGCAGCTTCTGCTGTATCCCAACCCATCAGACCCATTGAATGGAGAGGCTGCAGCTTTGATGATGCGTGACCGAGCTTCTTATGAACAAAGAGTGAAAGGTATTGATCCTTTTCAAATTTCTAGTTCCGGTTCCCGATGCCTGCATTGTAATGTTTGGTAAATTCTAGAGCATAGGTAATGGGCATGTTTGGTAAATTCTAACTTTCTAAGAGCATAGGTAATGGGCATGTTTGGTAAATTACCGCACAAAAGCACTACTTGTAGTAACAATATGAAAGCGTGAATTCAAGGTGGCAGTGTTACAGATGAGTCGTAAATTTTGGAAAATTATGGTTAGATGAGAAGAGACAGAAGACTGAAAGAGGAGAAAAATTAGAAATAGCTATAGGGTTTAATTGCTTAGTACCTTCACTGTAGCATATATTTATATTAAAGTGATATGACACAATTTCAAGCTAATACAAGAATAACAGGCCACTTATAAATAACCACAACTAACACTAACAGTTACAATGATGGTGTGGAAAGGTTGGTGCTTGTGGTTATAACTGTTGTGGTTTTGGTATTAAAGATGGCGGAGGCAGTGATTTAAGGGTGGGTGTTCATGTTGATCTTCTAGAAGTGGTGATGTCCCTGGCAAGGTATTGATAATGGTCATAGTAATGGTCAAATAAGAATGCCAGAACTTTTTGTTTCTGAAAGCAACATAATATTTCAAAATTTTTGTCTTAAAGTCCAAAATACAATCTGTACTTTAATATTAATTAGTTATGCTTTGAAAATACATTACTAAATATGTCTTTATTTCCGTTTCATCATTTTATATTGCTCTCTGAAGCAATAATAGCATTTTCAAGGTATAATATACCAAATGCATCAATAGTGGAGTTAGTATGGTATGGCCTAGCTCAGTCCCTCTTTAACTAAATCCTTTTAATTCGGGTGCATTGTAATTTGTAACTGGACAACTGTAAGCAATTTAATTTCGGGTTTGGCTTCTAGTCCTGAAATCCCGTTTGCATTTGGTCAACATATATTGTTGGGTGAGTTTTGGACTGGGTCTGGTGATAGGATTCAGTTCAAATCTGAACTAAATATTGACTTTGACTCTGCCCATTGCCAGATTTAATTCAAAGCTTTCTGTGCACAATTTTTGTTTTGAGAAATTTGAAAAGAAGAATTGTGATAGAGGTTGGAAAAGAAATGGAGTGGCTCACTTTAGCTATATGAACGAACAAAAAACCCATCTTGTTGTCCATTATGGAATTCCTAATTAGTTTCTTGATGCAGCATCGTGTTTTATTTGTTTGCAATTATGATTTTGCTAAATTATATACTAGAGCAGTATAGTAGGAAATTTTCAACTACAAATTTCAACAAGAATGTTCCATGTCCCTGTCCAACCCAGAGTTTTTCCTTCCAATTTCTGTTCAAAATTTGGAACGCAGAGATAAAATAAGATATTTATTCCATAGCTTTGGAGAAGAAATGAGTCTTGGGATTAAGGCCACATTGCATGGATTACCAGCAGATCCAAACATGATTTCCTGGTGGTTTTGAAACCGAGGCTAAAATTTTAGCTGAATATCATCCATCCACCTGCAATGAGGTTGTGGTAATTAAGTATGAGAAATTTTAGCTAGTTGCCAGAAGTTGGTCTGATTGCTATAAATGGGGATCAAAGGTTCAAAGGCATAATCCATGGAAGGTCTTTTTTGGCTTAGGGATCATGTCAAGTCTCCCTTGCAAGCCTATATCTGGTGACTCCTGCTGGGAGTTTTTATTGTTAGCTGTAATGTCAAAGCATTAGAATTTGTTTCTTATACCCATTTCTTCCATTTTCATCTCCAAAAGTGATGGAGTACATCAGCTTGAACTCAATGTTGGTTATACACACGTGAGTGAAGTCCCACATTGAATAATAATGAGAATAGTAGGTGGTTAATATAACATAGTTGGCTCAAACTCATTAGGGATGGCAAGGTTATCAAGGTCCCTTTTGCAGTTGGAGTGGGGATGAGGTACATGTACTTGGAGATCTCATAAGTGTGCATCGCACAAGGCAACCCTAAAAGGCCCACAAAAATGATCCTAGAAGAATGCCCAACAAAGGAGTGTTGCCAATGATGCTAGATCACAGTGAGGCATGAGGTTTCCATGGACATTGAAGTATGGGCCGAGTTGCAAGGTTGACACGTGATTCTCATAGATGGCGTACAAGAGTTTCATGTATGATGCACTGGTGAAGGAAAAGCTCATAGGCAAGGGGAGCAGGCAAGACTTGTTTGTGAACCACATGCAGGTTTGGAAGTCCATAGAGAGGCAATGATTTACACATGGGGGAGATTGTTAGGTATACACGTGTGAGTATCACATTGAATAATAAAAATAGTGAGTGGTTAATATGATATAGTTGGCCTAAACTTATTAAGCTTTAGGGTTAAGAGGTATTTCTATATGTTATATTAACTACTCAATTGGAGGCTTCTCAAGGTGTTATCTCCCCAAAACTCAGTAGTTTAGCTACTCTTCTTGAATATTGTGATTGGCCGGGCATTGAAGAGAGATGCTGCCACCTTCACCCGGATAAGCTTATTTTTATCTTAAAATAGAATGTACAGCATTTTAAAAGCATCAATTTTTTCAAGGTACGGCTGTCTTTTGCACAATAAACAAAATAAATTGATGAAAATAAGCTCATCCAAATACTTGAATCTTCTATATCATATAGGACAAGGTTTAGCTTCAACATCTGATTGGTATGAAATTTGATATGTGTGTTAAAAATATAAAGTATATGCAATTTAGCTGTTAGATTTTAAAAATATGTAGTCATGTTAATTTTTTTAGAGGGAATTTAACAATCAAGGGAATTTAAGGGTGTTTATTGGTGAAGGAACAGATCTGTGTGTTGACATTTATAAGGAGCCATGAAGTTTATATGCTGCAGGTTGTACTATCCTACACCAAGAAACATAAGTGAAGCAATATAACAGCAATCTAGCTGTTGTCTCTTTAACAAGCAAGGCTCAATTTGAGCCTTTGGGCTGTGACATTTGCTTTAGACACTTTTATATACTGATGGGTTCTTGACAAGTAAAAAGCATCTGGATAACACAACTATTTTGTTTAATTCTTTTTTTAAGTTATTTCAAAAGACAGTCTCATTTATTTATTTGTTTTTTGCTTTTTGTTTTTGTTATCATTTTGTCTGGCGCCATTGTACGCAGCATGGCATTGAACTTCTTGTCTAGACTGGACATTGTCTCCATTTATCTTCAATACCATAACCTTGTGCTGATATAACTTCATGTTGTTTGTATTGTCTCACAATGTAGAATACTGTGAGAAGTATGCCAAGCCAGAAGACATTGGGGCTGCCACAGAAGACAAATCTAGTGATGAGGAGCTGAGTGAAGATGAATCTGATTCCGGTGATGAGCAAGTGGCAGGCAAAGCTGATCCATAGGACTGTATCTCCATCTGTACATGGTGTTTTAGCTTCTGTTAATTCAACCCCAACTCCAAAGAGTAGACTTGTTTATTGGGTCTGGAAAAAGTTCCCTTAGCCTCTGTTAGTTTCCTGTCATTTGTAAATAATGTACCATAGATTTCATGCTGTAATTTTTTCATTTGCTTCTTTGTTGTTGGGGTTTCAATAAAAGCATGGTATTTGGTGATTGTAAGTGCGGTTGTACGATATTTAATCAAGTGCAGGCACAAATAAATTTGCGTGTATGACATACATACATATATAAATAAATAACTAAAAGGTAAAACAAAAGAAAACAAAAAATTAATGGGCGAAACTCAAATGACAGCTAAAAAAAAGGCAGTATTTACAAGCCCTGATGAAAGAAGTTAATTCAAATATTATTACTCTTGTTCCTAAGTACCTAACCCTTAAAAGACGGGGGACTTTCATTCTATCCCTTGTTGCAACATTATTTACAAGTATATTTCAAAGATTATAGGCCTTGTCTTCCTAGCATTGCTAGTAAAAATCAGACTGTTCTCATTACAAGAAGATGCATGGCCAAGAACAACCACCTGTCCTGGACCATTGAAGTTGACCTCAAGAAGGCATTACTCTGTCAACTGGGATTTCATTATGCACTAACTCACTGCAATTGGTGTTCCTTGAAAGTTTGTAAAGTGGGTTAGAGAGTGTATCACCTGTCCAAGTTTTTCCATAGCTATTAATAGCTGCATGCATTTGAGTAGCCTGGTCCCTTCGAATTACTCTTGGGATTGGAGGAAAATCCTTAAAATTAGGGAATTTATTAGACCTTACCTAAAATTTCAGGTTTGGAATGGCTCCAGCATATCATTTGGCACAAACATTGGTGTCCTAGTTGTCAGTTGTTGGTGATGGGTCGCATATCTTAAGCAAGAAGATCCTCACATTACTTTCGTTGGAGAATTCACATGATATTACTGATCTTGTTTTCTTGTGTCAGTAGAACAACTTTTACTTGAGAATTTACATGAAGTTTGTAGCGTTAAACTAATCCTAAACCCATGTTTAGGGTGGACTTTCACATGAGTGTAGACGTCACATTTTGCAACTAGGGTCGATTCTTTTATTAAAGATAGAATAGTAATCACCAAAGATTCGTCACCTCCTTTTGTATTGGTGCAACAGGGAAAGCTATAAGGGCAAAGGTATCTTGAAAAATGTTAACTTTTCCTATGGATGAAGGTGAGTGATTGGAAGAAGGCAGCCATGATTAAACATATTTGGAACTTGCTAAGAATTGGATTTCTTAGGTTGTTCCTAGGGTCTGTTCGGGGTTGAAAGAAGTTGTTGCAGTTTAGGCGAGTTGCTTGGCATCAAGGTGCAGAATGGAGATTTAATCTTTTATTTCCCTTTTGCAAGGTAACTGATATTTAGAGGGTCCACTGTATCTAAATGCTGGAAGTAGCATGAATGCAAAACTTTCATCTATTATTCAAAATAGTGTGGACTGCTTCAAATGGGGTGTTTAGTTGTATTTCTGCTTTGAGAAGAACTTAAGACTTAAAAGGCAGTAGGTGAAGTGGTGGAAATTGATTTGGTTTTCACATGCATGCTTTTATTAGGCTGGCTGGTTATTAAAGACAGAAAGCAACCAGTAAGAAGAGGATGTCCAAATATAGAAGCAAAGTCGAGTCAATGATCACTTGTTCTTTGATTGCCTCTTTACGAAAAGAATCTAGTCAGCTATCTTAAGAAGATGCCAGTTTATTAGGGGAGGTTGGTTGATTGGATGATGAACTACAAGGGGCTGCTGAAAAGTTGGAAGGCAAGAATATTAAAAGCATTGTGTCAAGGACTCGAAGAGGCCTGTAACTCAATTATTGTTAGGTTCGCTTTGGTTGTATCTATAATATTTTAGAGCAGGGAATAAGGTTGAAAATTCAATTGTGAAGAAGAAATCTGAAAAGCCAATATTTATGATGTCAGATATAGGCTACTGTAAAAATCTTGGTTAGTTGAGTAAGCATTCCACAGCGTTGTGAAACTGTCTGTTTGTACGTTGTGAACCCATCTGTTTGTTGTTTGTGAGACCGTCGCATTGAATGTCCTCACAACATTCGAGTGTGTGAGACGTTTCATGGGATACTTTCTTATTGTCTTGAGTAGCAACTCTATTTGGTTGGTTTGAATGAAATTGTCATTAAAACAAAACAAAAACAAAAACAAAAAGAAGATTTGAAGGTCCATCCTTGGATTAAGCATGGTTTGCGTGGGTTCGCCAATCTCCCGTTACATAATAGTGCAAATACGTTTCATCAACTCAAAAAGGATGTCACATTGAGATTGCTTAAAGGTTAAAGCATAGTTGAAAGATGTATGATAAGCCTGAAAATTAATATGAAAGCAAATCTATACAAAGGCTTCAGTTATCCAGGGCAACATAATACCTGCAAGGGGCAGATACAAAAAAACAAAAAAACTATTTGATTCTTAACCATGGTAAGAGATGTAAAATACAACAGAGGAACAAAGACCCTATGCTATTATTAACAGTATGGCTAATTTCCACTAGTACAGGCAGCGAAGGCCCCTCCAATAATAAACTCAGCGCCCTGAAGTTAACAGGAAGAAATTTATCCATTACAATCATTATACCTTTCAGTCATAGATGGCTTGGCCTCCTTTTTCCAGAATCTGTCCTCAATCTCTTTACAGGATTTGCCCAACCAACAGACCCACCATCCCCATTTGCTGGTTGAGCAGGCTGGTTGGCCCATCCTTGCGGATGGGTGCTTTGTTGGGTCTGTCTTGTGTCCTTGGCTACTGAACCTGAACCAGGACTTCTCATACTACGACCCATGCTAGGCGGTGAAACTGGGCCGGCTGGTCCAGTCCTAGGCTTCACCACCGACTTCTCCCTGTCTTTTCTCTTCTTCTTGCATATTACCAGCTCTCCCGGATGTGTAAGAAGTGGGGACTCTTCCTGTTGAGATTGCTCTCGGCTACTGCCAATTCCACTCCCAACCCTTGATTCCTTCTGGGACATATGGCTTCTAATTCTTGTCTCGTCACCACTGGAAACAAGTCCACGCTGTGGTGGCTTCTGTGGAGGGCCTGGATCAGGTTCCACCTCATTTACCAACTTGTGTCTCTTGCTTGGGCCAACAGCTGGCTGTCTTGGGGATGGAGCAGCAGGGGTAGTAAATGGGCCAGAAAAAGAGAGCACATTTCTGGCTTCTCGAAAATCTGAGTCTGGAAATGTATTCTTCAAGATATCAAATAAGAGATCATGCACTTTCCTTGCTTCGGATCTCACCTGGGCATTATAAACAGACAGTGAGATCATGATTTCTTTATTTTCAATTTTTCAGTATAAAAAACATGAATTCATTAATGAAATTAAGAGATTATAAGTGCCCCTGGCCCTAAATTATTGTAACATTATTCTTAGCAATGCAAGTAGAAGTTTTGGACAAAGTTTAACTACAAAATTCACCTCAAATATCTTTTTATTTGAGGTGAATTTTGACAAATTCACAATTGGATTACATCTTCTTCTTATAACCTCCATGCTTACAAATTTCTAAAAAATTAAAGATCAATAATAGCTATGTCATCAATAAATTGTTTAAATTGCAAGTTTTAGTAGTTTAAAGTAATGAATAAAATATAACCTTATAGATCATATAGTAAATAATATCTGATTAACACAAAATTTGACATGTATATTAAGAAAATGAAGAACATGTAATTCAATGGTTAGATTTTCAGAATATATAGTAATTTTTATTTTATTGAGTAAGGTTGTAGCCTAAAGCTACAACTAGTTTTGTAGCTAAACCTCGTCAGAAGTTTTTGGAATTTCAAAAGCACAAGAATTTCCAAAACATAGGCATCAAAATATGAGAGGGATGAGGGATGTGTTTGGCAGTAACTTTGAGAAAGAACTTGTTCAAGCCATCCTAAATAAATTACGTAGAGCTAATATAAAACTAAACATAATAAATTCTCACATTTCAGATAATTAAGTTCTATGATTTACTAATTGGTTGCAAAAAAAGAGCTCAAAATAAAAACAAGAATTCAGAACCTAATTAAAACAAGAGCTTTAAACCTAGAATTTGGATCATAATTTTTAAAGAAAGAAAGAAGATAAAAAGAAGAGGAATACACAAGAAACCATATCAAAAGGAGGATATTAATGCAATGCTAGGGTACAATGTTGTAGATGAGCAATTATACCTCATGTGAGAACCCATAAAAATGCATTGCACTTTTCAACATGAACTGCACATCAAACACAAGGTCCATAACTCCATTATACTCTAATCTGTCTATACGCTGATCGATCTTTCGTAAATCCAAAAGATTATTTCCTGATCCACCCCCGTACCCAGAGTTTTCAATCCTCTTCCACAAATCTGTTAGCAGAGGTATAATTTGAGGACCTTCCTTACCTATTTTCCTTTGAAGCTTACTGATTACACTCTTGCACTGCAAATAGAAAAAGTTTGGGTTAGTTCTTATTATGTAACCAGACTCTGCCAAGGAAAAGAGAAAATAAAAAGATTGTCAACACTAGTATTGTAAGAGGGAAGTTATTCTATACTAGATTTCCAACTTATAGACCAAATCGCATCATATTAATATTAGATTTTTGCTTAGATGGGAAAAGTCCTTATAAGAAAGCATGATAGAAGGCTGTGTCCACCAGACCACTTTCTCTAAATGACCTCAATATCACCATCCTATGATCTATAAAATTTCCAAATAAGTATAATGCTTGTCACCCAATAATCAGAAGGTCAAATTGTCAATGAAATTTTACTCTTTATGTACAAAACTCTAGGCATTTTCCCTAAATTAGTAAGAAATAATACTAGATACATAAGGAAACCAGAGATGCTGATAGCATAAATAACATAAGCATGAAGCTTAATCTTAACAAGTAGTCTATGATTTTAATCATTTTATTCATTCATGGTTGGTCTAAAACAATTACTAAATTAAGTTTTCAATGTGTCCACATTTATAATATGAAGATTTCAAGTATCATGGATATATAGTCAGTTCAACAGGCATACCCTTCTCTGGATATTGTCAGGCATCTTAGTGCCATAACCTGATGTCCCACTTGAATTCATAACTTTACCATCCCAATTTTCTCTTGACTGTTCACCATCTTCTGCCGGAGTAGACACGCTATTCAATCTGCTAGATTTTGGTGAAGCATGCACTTTTGATGTATTAGCTATTCTCCTTGATGGCAAATTTCGCCTACTTTTTGAGGATGAATCGGCTTGATCATGTTTAAAGACATTGGGCTCTCCATATGTTTTTGTTTCAGAGTCAGCCTTTAACTGAGCTTGATACCTATTGTCCACTTGGAATGGCAACAGAGACGCATCTCCTCGTTGGAAAGCTTGTGTCTCACTACCAGACTTCTCCTCTGGCCTTTCCATGGTATGACGGGGACGAACCCGAAGACTGCGTTTTCGCTTTATTTTGGGTTGCAAAACCTGTTCATCTTCACCTTCATCACGATCATGATTCCAACTTCCAGATTGTTGGTGGTCCATGTGAGAATCTCCAGATACTGCAATTTCCCCTTCCTCAAGTTCATCTGGCTGGAAAAATGTTAACAGAACAAAAATGAGCAGATATAAAAATATTAACCAACTGACAATAAATCATCCATAGAGAATGAAAGACACATACCAGCCTTTTTGGTTGAGAACCTGGCCTAGCATCTAAAGCAGACAGGGACCCAAATTTCTGAGAAGAAATGGAAGGAGATACCCTTCTTTGTGCCAATCTTCGAGTTTCTGAGGATGATCCAGAGGAACCTGCTTCTTCTACTGTGAGATTATTTTTTGTGCTCTCTGAAGCCCGGGGATACTCATATCCACCATCACAAACTGCACCCTCCTCTTCTGATGGGTCTTTGTTGATTGGTGGTGCCCCAACAGCACCACTAAATTCATCCTCTTCAAACTCTCCAATTTCTCCCTCTTCTTCATGAACAGAATATCCATTTCTCTCATCAGAACTTGCTTCAGAGTATTCCCCATTTTCATCATCTAATTCCTTGTAGTTGGGATGCTTTTTCCCTTTTGGGCGTCCCCTTTTCCTCTCAGTTTTAGGAGAAGAATCAGAACCCATTTCACTAGATTCTACAACAATATTACCAGCAAATAAAGTGTGCTTTGATGGTCTTTTGGAAAGAGCGGCAACAGTGGTATTTACTTCTCTAGTACTTGTTCGAAGCCACTTTGGTACCTGGTCATACCTTGTCATCTCCTCAATCCAATCCAATTCCTCATCCATTTGATCAAATAACTCAACTTCCTCTTCGCTCCTAGCAATCATGCGATTGACCTGCTGGAGTGAGGGAACATCATGTAAAGTTTCTTGATATCTCTCCTCATCATGCAATAATGTTTCCAAAGTCAAGCGTCTCTCCTCATGTGTTGTTCGCTGGTCAAAGCGTCCAGCATTAATAACCTCATCAGCCATATCAATTTTATATTGTTGAATGTTGTTCCTTATCAGGCTCTCAATAGATCCCATATAACGATCCTTACCAGCAAGGTCATCCTCCATATCAACTGTACCTCCACTTCTTAACTCATCTTCTTTCTGATGGCTAGAGATTTTATCAACTACTGCTTCCATATAAATGACTTTGACTTCTCTTGTCTGTCCAATACGGTGGGCTCTAGCCACTGCCTGCTCCTCATTTTTAGGGTTTGGATCAGGATCATAAATGATAACCGTGTCAGCAGACTGAAGATTAAGACCCCGACCAGCTGCACGAATACTAAGCAAGAAAATGAAGCAGTCCGAATCAGGGCTATTAAAATCCACGATAGCCGATTCACGATCTTCTAAACTAGTTGTTCCATCGATTCGCCTGTAGAGAAGTCGTCGCCATTGCAAGTATTCCTCCAATATATCAAGGAGTTTCGTCATTGTACTAAAGAGAAGTACTCGATGCCCAGTTCTCTGAAGTTTGATAAGAATTCTATCCATGATCCACAATTTCCCACAAGATCTTATGAGAAAATCCTTCGATAAGTCATTGAAATATGGGTAATTGAGCAGAGGATGATTGCAGGCTTTCCGAAGCTCCATACATCTGTTATTTAAAGTTCTATATACTTTAGCTGTGTAAATTGGGTTCTTTTGAGCCCTGCGCTTTTCATCTTCAGGATCAACCCGAAGAGTACCAGTGGATTTGATCCAATCATAAATGGCACTCTGAATAGCTGACATCCTACATCTTAAAACTATGGAAACCTGCAATCCAACATTGTTGTTAGGATCAGTGAAAAGAACGCATATGACTCATATGACCAACTAGGACTGCCACAATGATACCTTAGGTGGAAGTGAGCCTTCAACATCTTCAACACGACGCCTGAGCATAAATGGCTCCAGAATTTGATGAAGTCGGTGTATGATGATGACCTTTTTTTCAGTCTCAAGCCAATCATCCTCAGCATTCTGCGAAGGACCTTCCTTTTGAAAGGGCTTTGAGAACCAATCGTGAAATGCTTTCCGATTATCAAATACTTCTGGAAGAAGTAGGTTTAAAAGTGACCAGAGTTCCTTCAAATCATTCTGCAAAAGAAAGATCACTCCATGTTCAACTAAACTCAATGACTTGAATAAAATTACAAGGAAGAATATAAATTATCAAGTAGACCAATAATTTCTTTGTAGCTTTCAATAAAAGCTTTCAATTTATAGCGATAAGTTTAGACATATAAATAATGAACCTTCACTTTTATTCTTCATTCAAGTATATGTGAGCAATCTTTCCACTCCTGACTAAATTCCAACTTAGATAAATGGTAACAGAACATGTTCTTTTTGTTAGAGGATCAATAACAAACTTTCCCAATCTAAATCCAGATTACTACCAATCAAAATTTTGAAAAATATATTCAACCTCATATAAGCACATAGAAAGACTGATTTAGCAACAATGTAAGAAAAGTAGCCAAAGAGTGACAGAAGAGGCCACATGCTCAATTGCAACAGTCCCAGAAAAGGCAGGAAAGGAAATGCAGATATGCAGCTCAGAAACTTCGTGAAGAGATATTATGTGTTGCTTGTTCAATAAGTATACTGAAATTTCTTCCTCCATGCTTATAGGTTACAGAAGGAGCAGCTAAAAATAATGGCATAGACTGGATTTGATCATATATAGAAAGCAATTCATAGTTACCCAAGAACTAGGATCCAGTTTTGAACTACACTCAGGACACCTTTAGTTAAAGCTTCAGCTTCAGTTAAGCCAGCCAAATTGGTTTGCCAACCAAATGAGTAGGAGTTGTGCATGTGTGCACATGTATATTAGATAAAGCAATATTATAAAGAAAAAAGAATACTAATAAAGTTATATTGAAAAGCACAGCCCTAAAAATGCTGTAAATAATGTTATAAGGAAAAACGAATACTAATATAATTAGGGCTATGCAAGGTCATAAGGTCAGAGAGATGTATTAGACCTTTTTTTTTTTTTTTTAAGACATACACAAAAATAAATATAGGCATCTGTGTCAAACAATGTCTAATCACCATGAATTAAAAACTGCTGTAACAGACCTGTAATGGCGTCCCAGTGAGAAGCAAGCGCCTCTGGCAGCGATATCTATCAAGATCACGTGCTAAAACTGATTCCCTGTCCTTCATCCTTTGTGCTTCATCAATTATGATATACTTCCAATCAACTTTTGAAAGTTTTGCACGATCATACATGATGAACTCATAAGTTGTCACAAGGACATTAAATTTCATAGCACAAACCTCCTACAGAAAAATTAAATAATTAAATAAATAAGCAAATTAATAACAAAAATAAGAAGTTATGAAATTTATTATTAAAAAAAAAAAAACATAAAGATCAAGCAAATAAGCAAATGCATCCTTCTTACTTGAGAAAATAATTTTGATCGTTGATCCTTCCCACCGACATAAAAAATGCATGACGCAGATGGCAGCCAAGTATGGAGCTCACTCTGTGAAGTGAACTCTGTTAGCCACGTTAGATACTAATGGAAAAGATGAGACTCATTAACATGGAACACAAAATATACTAACCTTCCAATTTACCAAAACAGCATTCGGAACTATTATAAGATGTGGGCCATAGTTCCCTTTGAACTCCATCAAGTAAGCAATTAATGCCATTACCTAGATAGAGAAGCATACAATCAAATCTTACTTTTACAGATTTTCAGGCACTCTAACAAGCTCAAAAGTCGAAATAACTAAGGCTAACTTTCTGAGTTGTGCACAACTAGAGAAATCACCTGCACAGTCTTCCCAAGACCCATCTCATCTGCCAAGATTCCATTTAATTTATTGTTATACAAAGAGAGCATCCATTGCAACCCGACCTGCAGAATCATACACAGAATGGATTAAAAACTGACTTGCTATATAAAACAGAGTACAAAAGAGCCTTTAGCAACCTACAAGTTGATAGTCCCTCAACGTTCCAGCCCTTAACATGGAGGGTTGCCTCATGACCCTTTCATTCACAGCGTGTGCAAGAGTATAATACCTGGGGACAATAATGGGGAAAAGTTACATGTACAGCACAAGGGAGCCAAATCAAGAAAAACATCAATTTACATATCATTCTCTTAATAAGTTGAGCTTAATCAAACTAATAAATAAGAGGAACAATAACTGCAAAGCCACATTTTGAATCCACAGATAGCAAAAAAATTCTACCCAATGGAGCCAGCCACCCCTTTGTAACTTTATAACATGAAGCATACAATTAAACAAATAAATTTACTTACTTGCTAACAGACGTATCCTTAGGTGCATTCATTTCCATGAACTGATTTCTTATCATTACTTCCTCCCCAGCACAAGCCGCTGCTGCCCTAACTTCTTCTTCCGAGAGACCCTTTTGCCAGCAAAAGGATAAGTAAATGAGTCAGAAACATGGAATCACCAAACACACAAAGCTTATGAATTGGGAAGAAATATCTTTTGTTCATAAACAAGTGGAATGATTTTTAAAGATGAGAAATGGGAAAACAAGAAATAGACAAATAAAAAGGATGCTTTGAGAGAAAATAAAAATATGAGGGGGGCAGGGGGAGCAGGAGAAAGAGATACGAAGCATGCCTGCAATCGTGCAGCAGCTGCAGCAGCATTTGCTGCTTCCTCCACTTCTTGTTGGTTTTTGGCAGCTGTTATTTTACTTCCCAGTTTATGTAGATACTCTTCAGTCTGAGTCAAGAATGATGAGAGAACAGCATATCTCTCTGCAGCTTCACCTGGAATGCTTGTCTGTTGCTCTAGCAACATCTCCCTGTACCTTTCAACGTCATTATTTTTCAATGCTTCCATCCTCTTATTCCTGTCATCATCTTTTCTTTTTGAAAATTCTCTCAACATCCTCTCATGATATTTGGCAACCCCCCTATTGCGGGCAGTTCGTGCATCACGGATGGCCCAGTGAGCCTCAAGAAGCTTCTTACGCCACTGAAATATGGATTTAAGTTGCTTCTCTCTCATAGCTTTCTGAGAGGCCTGTACTTGTCTACTGAGCTCCAGTCGCTGACGCTCACACAGCCGAACAAATTTCCTATATGGCCTGTCCGGCATTGCCATTATCTCTTGTTGCTGTTGATCAATTTCATCCCTTAACCGTGCCTGTATATCTAAAAGTCGAAGCTTTTTCTCTTCAATTTGCAGCCTCAAGACAAGATCTGGCCTAATCCTTTTCCTCTCTAAGTTCACTGCCAGTAAACCACCAATCTTTCTTAAATTTTCAGACCTTTTCTTGGTAAGCACTTCCATGCCTTCCTCAAAAAGAAGATCTTTGACATCATATGCCAATGTTAGATTATTATTGTTATTAACCATCATTGCCGACCCAAAAGAGTCATGTTTCCTAGTGAAAAAGGGGAAATCAAATAGGGGCCCATGATACTTTCTAGCAGAGCCAGCATCTTTTGGCTGGGGGGCAGTGCTTGCTTGTACAGGTTTCTTAACTTGCACTGCATCAGATGCAGCTGCCTGTGGTGCAATAGCCTTTCCCTTATCCACTGGGAAATCACTTTTAACAGGATTTCTATGAATACCACGTTCAACATCCTGGTCTGATTTAACAGAAAATACAGAGGATTGCTGCTCATCTTTTCCAGCAGATGCCACTGGAGTAGGTTCCTTCATTACAGCCGGAACACCTTGCAAATGAGCTGTGCTGATGGTTGCTTTCTCATCTCCCACAAAAGCTTCCTCTTTTGGGAAACTTTGTCCAATAATTGATGCCACAGCAGTTGAATCCTTCTCATTGGACTCTATTTGCCTTGGATAGTCTGCTGCAATATTCCCAGCAGATTTATCCTGATTATTTCCTCCTGCAGCAGGATTTTGCTGCTGCAGCTGCAACTCGAGAGGTGGTGGAGCAATAGCTCGAAGTAGTTCTTGAGGCAGACCAGGATCTCCTTTCTGTCAAGCAACAGGAAATAAGTAACACCATCCACTCAGAAATTGTTACAAGACCAAAGACAATTCAAGAGGAAAAAGAAAGGCAGCAAGAGATCACACACAAACTAGAACGCACGAGCACACACACACACACACACACACACACACACATACACAGAAATAGATGTTCAGACCTTCAGCCGCCTAAATGCTAGTATTTGTGCTTTAAGAACATGCAATTGCTGTTTGGTGAACCCAAAGCGCTGTTGAGGCGTCTGACTAGACGATCCACCTGGTGAAAGGATGTTATTGCCAGAGCCCCCATCATTAGTAGGAGCTGCTGCTTGTGGAGAAGATCGATTTAACTGCCTGAGGTACTGCAACTGCGAAGCTTCTGGGCTACTTAATGTATTTTTCACACTCAGAGAATGATCCACACCTTGGCTTGTGTTAGCAGAGGACTGAGGGGGATGCATTGATGGCATTCCATTACCAATCCCAGCGTGCTGTCTAGAAGGCACCTGATTCTCTCTGCCATGAGTACCAAACTGCGGCAATGCATTGTTGCTAGCATGGTTAACCATGCCAGCATTTGAAGTCGAGCGAAAAGGGCTGGCTGAAACAGTCTGCCTTGCTTTTGCAGAGCCAGACTGCCCAGATATATCACTCGATGAATTAGCATGGGGAGAACTCTCACTCGCAACTGATGGAGAAGTGACCTGCTGCTTTGACACTGGAGCAGGTAATGACTGTGCACCCATATTGCTTTCATTTGCCTTTTGTTGTGGAGCCATCCTAGACTGCATCAATGGTATGAGCTGTGCCATCAAGTTGGCATTTGCCGGCAGTGAGAGATCAATATTGCGATCAAGTGCCCACGAATGCATTGCCTGCAACTGGGCAGACATGAGCTGGTTGTTTGACATGTTTTGCATGCTCTGTTGAGCTTGTGGTGCTTGCAAAGGCCTCACCATATTTCCAGGTACTAATTGTCCATGGCCTGTCAGCTGGGTTGAAGGCTTTGGCTCACTCCTCTGTTCGGAGGTAGGTTGCTGCCCTTGATCCATCTGCTTTTCACCACGACCAAAATGTTCAGATGAGTTTTTAGATGATGATGCCTGAGCCTGATTAGGCCCCTGCATGGAAATGAGATCCTGCATTTTCAGATTTCCCATTCGCATGTCCTGATCCTTCCCTGGTGGTGGACCTAACATTCCCATTTTAGCATGATGCTGTGATTGCATTGCCAAAGCCGATTTTTGTTGAGCTTGAAAGGCATATTGAAGATAAGCTTGTTGAACTGGACTTAGCATTTGTTGATCAATAGCTTGACTCGTATTCTGGCCCTCATGGGGGGAACTGTGTTGTTGAGCCATTTCAATGAATTTCCTAGACTGTGGAGGCAGTTGCATAGAGCCAGGAGACGAAGCAAAGTTGTTCCCTCCTAGAACCCCTTGGAGACTAGCTTGATATGCTAGAAAGGCTTCGTTCCCTTCAGGTTTTCTATGCAACTGCTGTTGTAATGACTGCATGAACAATAAATGATACATAGTTAAATCCAGTTATCATTCCATGAGAAAACCCCATTACATTAATGACTCGAGGTTGAATTTTATGCATACATACATATATATATAATAAAAATAAAAATTTATCCCCAACTTTCATTTGCAAATTTTTTATTCCAAATCAATACATGGTAATGACATGGGAGATGCAAACATCAGTGACTTCGCATAATCAAGAATGCGAAGAAACAGAAAAAGCTCCAAAATCAATTCATACTGTTCCTAAAATATATGAAATTATAGAAGTTATGCAACATACATTCAATATGTAAGTGAGCAATACAGAGAACCGTGACAATCTATGAAAAGAAAAAAGAAATAGAAAATTATGTCCACCAATGAATTGACATATTTATAAATATATATTCATAAGAACTTAAGCAATAGTTATGATTATGAAGTGCAGTAGTCCAGGGCATCAATGCTCAACAAACAGAGGATGAGACATACATTGGAGGTCAACAAAAAGTAAAGAAAGTAAATTGCGGATAAGGAAAATTTCTAGAAATTTTACATTGAACAAAAATACACAGAGGACTAGGACCTTGAGATCATGTGGATTAGCCAGCAGAATAACTTGAGACATTGGGTGGAAAGTGCAATATTACAGCTCATTACATCATTTTGATCTTATTTCCTAAGATCAATAATGGCAAGCTGTGACATTGAACTCATGGTACCACCTTTTTCTGCTGTTAATCAACTTCTCTCACTTTAGTAAACAAACCCAAAATCCACATTCATGTAAACCATCTGTGAGCAACTTCACAAACCCAAACAAGGGTAAACCTAATTTGACCTCCATATCCCATTCAACATATTCCAAATTATATATCAAAACCATGAAAAGCATAAGAAACAAATTATAAAGAAAACAGACACGTTCCCCTATAATCTAACAACAAACGTGGTGCTAGGCAATGAATGCCAAAGGTCATTAACTATATTCAAGAGCAGACCCGAAGTATAACTCATCCCCCCTCTAGAGTTGAGCCGCCTGAAGTTGAAGCCCAACAAAAGCTAAGCATCTCAAAGTTCAATGAAACCATCAGTTCCCATTTTCTTCCAAATTAAGACATGCCAACTTTGTCTCCTAGAATAACCCTTCAGACTTGGTTAACCAGAAAGTCAACTAAGCAACTAACCAATATAACCTGTGTACTATGGTAACTACACCACACAACATAGTATATTAATTACAAAAATTCATTCCCACTAGTTTCCAACCAAAAATAAAACAAAACAAATTCCAACTCCCAAAACGCATAACATACATAATGTGACAATCATCAACCCCCCCACCATTAATGACACAAATTCACTCACACCCATTTGCCAAAACACTCCCAATTCCAAAACCCACATCCCCAATTCAACAAATGTTCCACCAAAATCCACTCACACACTCACACTCACACTCACCACTCCACACTCCCCAACTCCAAAAACCCCCCCATTTCCCAATTCAACCAAATCACACTCACAAAAAAACACAATTCAATTACACCAACAAGCTCTCACCTGCCTAGACCCCAGCTGCTGCTGCTGTTGCTGTTGCTGCTGCTGCTGCTGCTGTTGCTGCTGCATCGAATCAAACCCCAAGTGCGGGGTCGACACAGCCGAAGACGACGAGGACGGCGACGCAGCCGATGATGTGGATGCCGCCCGCCCCGCCGGTCCCACCCGGCCGGGCCCTCCTCCTCCTCCACCAGATTGCATGCAAAATCAACCCAAAATTCACACTAACCCCACAAACCCACCAAAACAATAAATTTTTATTTTTTCTTTAAAAAAAAAAAAAAAACACTTTTAGAAAACACCCTCCAAAACCCACTTCCCAAATTTTAAGAAAAATCCATATAAGCCCTCCGATCCCAACGTTCAAAAAAAAAACCCCACCTCTGTCTCTCACTCACTCGCTCATTTTCTCTCTCTAAAATTGCAACAAAATTCTCTCTCTCTCTCTAAAAAAAAGCGGGATTTTCGGAAACAACAGAGAATAGAATAGATCTCTGTGACGGAGAGAAGCACGGAGTTAACGGAATCGGTGAAATTTCTGACTCTCTCTGGCTTTTTTGCACGCGATCCGCAGTTTTTTCCAGTCAAACCCTAGTGGGTTTTTTTTTTTTTGGTACAATAAAAAAAATATTGGTAATTTGTTTGGGTTTTTTGGTTTTTTTGGTTTTTGGGGTTAATTTTTTTTTTTTTTTAGCTGTGGTTTGGTAATGGCAGAGGACTTTATGGCTTTATGGGCCTGTGTGTGTTTGTGAATGGGGTAGGGTCGCGTTTGGGTACAGTTTGGAATTTACAGTAAGAGGTAGTGTTGGTTTTTTGACCCTTGAAATTGTGGTATTATCAGGACTGCCACAACAACACCACAAAATTCTTGCGTGAGGACTTGTCCAATCCCTCCACCCCCAAATTTATATGCCAGTGTCAAATCAAGTACTAAACATTTTTATCTTGTTGGCAAAATTAATCTTTTTATGGAAATTGTTAGGTGTGTTCACTAATCTCGGCCCACTTAAGACTCTATCATATTAGCGCGCCGAACCACGTTGGCACTAGATGGGACGTATCACATCCTTGAATTTGCAATGTGATGGGTTATGATGACTTCTTACCATCAGGCCGTTTCCGCAAGTGTTTTATTGTTTTGGACCATAAAGAGTCTGGACTTATTATTTTTCTTCCTTTAAATGAGTTTCTTTATATCTATTCGAATGCTTGACAAATTTTGGGTGTGTCTAATCCATATTTCTCATAAATTAGATTATTTATATAAATGAATTTCTTAAATATATTCTCAAGATGTTGATTAGATGTTTCGAAACTAGGAACTCATGAATCTCAAGAGTTTGAAAGACTTGAATAATAATTGAGGGGTAATAATACTGTTTATACTATTAAATGCCCATTTATGGACATTTTATTTTATTGATGTATTTGGCTTAAAAAACAGTTGTACTTAGGGTGAAAAAAGTTTTATAAGTTGGATTAGAATATTCACTCTTGGTGTTGTACACCAATTTACATAAGCCGAAAATATCATTTTGGTCCTCACATTTTTTGAGTTACTGTCAATTTAGTTTCTCCATTGTAGAAACCAAAATGGTTTTTTTTTTTTTTTTTTTTGGTTCCTTTACACAAAAACACCCTTTACACCTAGTTTTGCATCATTGTTCAAAATTTTGGAAAATGCACAATTATCTTCTAAATATATAAAGGAAATATAGTTTTTTACATCTTTTATCTTCTGTTTTTATTCAATCTCTTTGCTCTTCGACATCTATCTCCTCTCTCCTCTCTCCACCATTTATTCACAAATTAGTTCTCTCTCAAAATCAAGCTGAATAGATATCGTCATTTGCTTATAGGTCAATATTATTGGTCTGAAGCCATTAATGTCACTAGTTAGAAGTTGTTGGTTTATTGTCGTTGTTTGCTATAGTGGGATCACATTTTAGGGTGGGAATGGGTTTATATTTGGGTTTTGGTGGGGGGGGGGGGGGGGGGGGATAATGGGTTTGGGTGGCAATGGTTTCGAGTGGATGAACCTAATGAGTTTAGGCGGCAATGAGTTTAGATGCCTTAAATATGCAATGGCTAGGGGCATGTTTGGAATGTAATTTCAAGCAATAGTTTTCAATGTTTAAATACTGAAAGCTGTGGTTCAAAAAAAAAATTTGTTTGGTAGAGATGTTTTTTTGGAGTGTTTGAATTACGTTGCTCATTTTAAAGTGTTTAAACACTAAATTTAGAAAACTCATCTTACCAGTTTTTAGTTTTCAAACAACATTGCTCAATGACACTTTTGTAAATATGTTGAAAACTATGGGGCCCACTTGATTAGACAACACATAAAGTTTCATTCTTCAATTCCAATTTGGGTGCCCACTTGTGAGCTTTTAAAAAAAAAAAAAAAAAAACAAATACCAAACACACAATTATGTTTTTTCACATACTAAAACATTATTTGAAGTATGATACCAAACATATATTTTTATTTTATGAATTCTGTAAACATGTGTTTTCATAACACTTTTTAAACCACAATTTTCATATCATTTTAAACAACGATACTAGAAAAAAATGTTTAAATTATTTTAATTTGATGTATTGTAATATAAAAAATTGGATGTACGATATATTACAAAAGGTTATGTAAATAGAATGACTTTTTGATAGGTTAAATTTTTTTTTTTTCCAGAAAATCATGTGTAAGTGCTCTCATTTTAAGTCAATTTGTAAATTTTTTTTTTCTTTTTTTGAAAACAAGTCAATTTGTAGTTAAACAAATGATTCCTCACTAGAGTTGTAATAGGAGTCCCCTCAATCAATATATCTTCTATATAAGATTTATTACATTTTTATTCATGTAACTTAGTATATCGGATGGGTCTATTTGGGATATACATAATTTTTGGATGGAAAGATAGTATTTCATTGAGAGGAAATTAACGAGTGAATACAAAAGAGAAACAAGGCAAAAGGACTCGAGTTTTATCATGGATAAGCATTTTGTCCTATACTATTTTGACATAATTTATACATTTATTAACGTGTGATTAGATTCAATTACTTAGGACACGTTTGGTAGATTGTAATGGTAATTACATATGAATTGGTATTACAAGGAATAGAAGAGGTTGTAATGTAATACTCATTACTATTCATTTGTTTGGTGACAATACAATAATAGAATCCTGAAGACAATGGAATGAAAGTATTATAATTCAAACTTAAGATATATTTTAGGAAATGTCTTACTCATATAATTATATTTCCTAAAAAAAAAAATTTCTTAAAATTTGAAAGAGAGATTAATTATTTTTTTATGATTTTTTCTTTTTCATAATTGTTATGTGCATATAGAAAGTTTATCTATTTGGAAATATATTAATTTTAGAAATTAATACACCTACTAAGAAATAACTATTACAATCCTTTTAGAGATGAATAGTTATTCCTCATTTTAAAGAATAGTTATTTATAAGAAATGAATATTCTCTATAATTAAAACATAACCAAACTACTGAATAACTATACCATAAGAATAACTATTACATTACAGAGCCTATTACAGTCTATCAGACATACTCTTACATAGAACTACTACTAGTACTTATAAAAAATTAATTCAATCAACACTTGGGGTACGTTTGGTATACTGAATGGAAATTACAACAGGAATTGTAATCTTTATTACTAGGAATAAAATGTGTTGTAATGTAATAACTAAACTTATTCATTAGTTTAGTTGTAAGTTATAACATTAGAATGAAACTTAACATTTATTTTAGGAAATTTCTTACTCATACAATTATATCTCCTTAAAAATTGTTATTTTTAAATTCAAGAGAGATATGTGTTTTTTTTTATGATTTTTTATTTTTATAATTGTTAGATGTATATGGAAAGTTTGTTTATTTGAAAATATATTAAGTTTTGAAATTATTACACTTACTAAAGAATAGCTAATACAACTTTTTAAAGAGGAATAATTATTTCTCATTTTAAAGAATAGCTATTTATAAAGAATGATTATTACTTGTAATAAAAACATAATCAAACTAGAGAATAACTAAATTATAAGAATAGTTATTATATTACGGCGTCTATTACAGTCTACCAAATATGCACTTGATACTAATTGTTCAAAGTGTTAGGTGTGTACAAGGCAAGGGTGCACTTCTCTAGACGTTTTGAAAGAACTCAAAAGTCAAAAACTCAAAAGTCAAAACACTGCATCTATACAAATGGCCCACCAAAAAGCACCTGTGCGTTGAAATATCAGTGATATCCCAACAAAAGAAAGAGATCTAGCCCAAGAAACTTGTTGATGAGCAGCTGTGTTGCTTCCCTTGAGACTTGACTAAAGGTATCTTTAGATACTATTTATTGTTAAAAATTAAAAATTAAAAGTTAAAAATATTATAGCGAAATAATTTTTAAATGTATGAATAGTGTTATGAGACCCAATTTTAAAGTTAGATTTGTATTTTTCTATACTTGCAAGTCTTATAAACAGTACATGAAACCCAACTAAAAAAATGGAGATGCATAGTTTGCTGCTATCCAAACCCAGCCTAAATTCACATTTCTCATATAGACTTATGCCTTCAACAGAATGTCTTAAACTTATGCCTTCATTTCTCCAGCTTGAGGACTTTCCATTTTTCCATTCAAAACAATCGACTCCTTCTAGGATCAAAGTTTCAAACAAATCTATAAAACACTACTATAGAAAATTTTAAAAATTTACTTCATTGGATTAAGTAAAATCCTCTATAGTTTTACTTTTATGTGTATGCTTAATGGTATTGTACGATTGGTTAATAAACTTTTATTCGACTAAAATTTTATGTATTTTCAATAAAAGTATCCAAAGTTTAAATCTTCATTCTTACTTAAGATGTATAAAAAAAAATAGTAATATAATATTGTGCATATGATCGAAAGGTTTTCTAAAAAAATAAAATTTTAATTTATAATTTTCATTCAGTTATTGATCACATAAAAAATTATTATTATTAATGATTCAAAATTATGCACCTTTATATGTGTGTGTTGAATTTATAATTTTTTTTAACAAACGTTTATTTTGTAAATTTTAGAAACTACTTATTATTAAATATTTGAAATTACAATAAAAAAAAATCATTATATACATAAATACTTTTAACAATCTCTTAGTAAGATAGAACTGTTTTAATTTCATTGACTAAATTCAGTTTTTAATTGTTTTCTAGATTTGGTTCAATTCCAATATCTTCAAAGTATGAATTGTTCCAATAACAATGTCTCATGTTTTTAACTAAAAAAATTGTGGAAATTCTTTTCCCACATGCGCATATATATTTTTTATTAGAATAAAAAATGTGCTATAATTTTTAGCTTAACTAGTAAAATCTCACATTAGTTGTATATGTCTAGTGTCCGTTATTTATAACCTCAATCTACAACTAAAAAACTTAAGCCTTTTTATAGTTGTACTCTAGTTATGTAATGTATTATAAACCTGATTTAAAACACTATTATTATTTTCATGTGTATTCTAATAAGTATTATTGTTTACTCAAAAAAAGAAAATAGGGATGTTTATCCTACATTGATTGTGTGTGTCTAGCGTCCGCTGTTTATAAACCAAGTTTACAACTATAAAAAAACCTAACCTTTGTAGTTGTACTTTGATTATGTAATATATTATAAATCCAGTTTAAAACACTATTATTATTTTTGTGCGTGTTCTAATAAGTATTACTATTTACTAAAAAAAAAAGGTTAAATCTCTTCTTTTCAAATAAGAGATTTGGATTTCAAACCTTGCTTACACTCAAAACCAATTGGTATTTTGGGTTTAATAATAAAAAACAATCATCATGAAGTGAACTTCATAATAAGTTGAAATTTTATCATATTGTTTAAAAAAAAAAAAAAAAAAACAACAACAACAACAACAACTACTACTACTACTACTCTAGCCTTTGCCTAAAAGCAAATTTGACTTTTTTTCCTTAACAATTTAGGTAATTGCTTAAGACTCTCAAAAAAAGAAAGTCTCATAGTTTTGATCAGTATGATACTATACTAATGTAGCAACCACAAATAAATTATATCTCTCATCTATTTACTTTTTCTTTTAGTAGAGTACTGTTCTATGTCTGGTTAAAATTGGAGAAACTCATTTATCTTTTTCTCTCTTTTTCACTTAAAAAAAAGTGTTTTCCTCATTTACTATATATATATATATATAAAGAGTCTTTCATTCTTCCCATCAAAGATCTCTCTCTCTCTCTCTCTCTCTCTCTCTCTCTCTCCCACATATGTCACATAAGGTAAACAAGTTTATTATATCTTTCGGGACTTCACCTATAAAGTCTTCATCAACTTCTTTCCTTCTCCTTAATTATTTATCAAATCTTTAGTTTTATGTATATTTTATATACAATTGATGTGAAAATTTCTAAGTGAATTTGTCTTACTTATGAAGTTTATTGTTAAGTGAAATTGCAATAGTGAATATAATAAATCAAATCTTATTGTTTTATACTTTAAAATTTATTTTATTTTAGCCGTATTACAATAATTTTTATTGTATAGTGCTTTATATACACACACATTTATATTAGTGGTTTAAATTTATTTAAGGACTAAAAAACTTTTTATAAAAAGTTTTATGAATAGAAGAATGTACTCTAATTGGCATATTAAACAAAAAAAAAAACTAAATTACTTTTCAAATGCATGTATTGTTTACACAATTTGAAATACATGTTAAAACCGCTTCTACCCAAAAAAAAAAAAAATGTTTTAAAAATAAAAAGTAATAAAATGTTATCTAAAATCAATTATGTCATAAGAAAGTTTAAGAGGATTAAACATGTTATCAATTGAGAAGAAGATACTATTAAATTTTGAAAAAAAAAAAAGCTTAATTCATAAATTTTAATATTAAAAAAAATGCAAGAATAGATTTAAATAAAAAAATTTAAATAAGTGTTATTTCATTGATATTTAAATATATAAAAATGTCTTACTTATAGTTGTGTGGGGGCTTATGAAGCCGAACATGTTCAAAAGTATGTTCAAGATATACACACACACATGCTATATAATAAAAGTTTTGCTAAAAAGTCGTGGTTGCACAAAATTGCAGAAAATTCATTAAATTTCATTTTAAGAAATTAAATTTAGTTGGTTTGTGTCATGCAACCACTATACTTAAGGAAGATCTAATCATTGTAAATTATCTTGATCAGTTGTAGAAAGATCAAGCTTTTTTTTTTCTAAATAAAATGTAGAAAGTTTATTGCTCAAATGATATATATTAGAAAGAAGTATGATAAGCTTAGATTTGTGAGGTATTAGAATTTAACACTATCTAGGCATTTGATGAATAATCCTAACAAACCGTACATCTCCATTAATGTAAATCTATCCCAAAAATTATATATATCCACCACCAAAAAAAAAAAAAAAATGACATTGTCAGTGAAGATAAAAATTTGACATGTTAAGGAAAAGTTTGATACATATGATAGAAAATTAGGTTTTTTTTTTTTTTTTTTTTTTAATAAAAAGTTTAAACGATAGAATTAGAGTCCCACATAAATTAATGAGTTTGAATAGCACCAGGGCATAATGGTATGTAGCATATGGTGATATATATTAAGTGTAATATTTAATTTTTTTGTTGTTATCTAAATTGTTTTGCAATTTGGTTTCTTCAAAACTCTATATTAACGTAGACTTCAAGAAGTTTAGGATATTTGATTTTTACTTTGATTCCTTTTAGGCTGGGTGTGGATATATATATATAATTTTTATACACACACACACAATTATTAGGTGTATTTTTTAATTCCCCAACCTATTGTACGGTTTTTTGGTTTAGTCTTCCATTCTTCCATCTACAGCACCTACAAAGGTATGTATTTGTATACTACAATTTTTTTTTAATCAAATTGAATAGGTTTTTTTTTAATTATTATAACATGTTTTGCTTCTCAATTCTCATTGTATCTCAATGTTAATGAAGTTATTTACTTGATACCTAAGAAGTATGGTCTCTCAATCAGTTATATGTGTATGTTCAAGAGAGAATGAAAGAGTGTCTAACAACACCACAAAATTCTTGCGTGAGGACTTGTCCAATCCCTCCACCCCCAAATTTATATGCCAGTGTCAAATCAAGTACTGAACACTTTTATCTTGTTGGCAAAATTAATCTTCTTATGGAAATTGTTAGGTGTGTTCACTAATCTCGGCCCACTTAAGACTCTATCATATTAGCGCGCCGAACCACGTTGGCACTAGATGGGACGTATCACAACCTTGAATTTGCAATGTGATGGGTTATGATGACTTCTTACCATCAGGCCGTTTCCGCAAGTGTTTTATTGTTTTGGACCATAAAGAGTATGGACTTATCATTTTTCTTCCTTTAAACGAGTTTCTTTATATCTATTCGAATGCTTGACAAATTTTGGGTGTGTCTAATCCATATTTCTCATAAATTAGATTATTTATATAAATGAATTTCTTAAATATATTCTCAAGATGCTGATTAGATGTTTCGAAACTAGGAACTCATGAATCTCAAGAGTTTGAAAGACTTGAATAATAATTGAGGGGTAATAATACTGTTTATACTATTAAATGCCCATTTATGGACATTTTATTTTATTGATGTATTTGGCTTAAAAACTAGTTGTACTTGGGGTGAAAAAAGTTTTATAAGTTGGATTAGAATATTCACTCTTGGTGTTGTACACCAATTTACATAAGCCGAAAATATCATTTTGGTCCTTATATTTTTTGAGTTACTGTCAATTTAGTTTCTCCATTTTAGTAATAATTGATAGTAACCTCAAAATGTAGAAACCAAAATGGTTTTTTTTTTTTTTGGTTCCTTTACACAAAAACACCCTTTACACCTAGTTTTGCATCATTGTTCAAAATTTTGGAAAATGCACAATTATCTTCTAAATATATAAAGGAAATATAGTTTTTTACATCTTTTATCTTCTATTTTTATTCAATCTCTTTGCTCTTCGACATCTATCTCCTCTCTCCTCTCTCCACCATTTATTCACAAATTAGTTCTCTCTCAAAATCAAGCTGAATAGATATCGTCATTTGCTTATGGGTCAATATTATTGGTCTGAAGCCATTAATGTCACTAGTTAGAAGTTGTTGGTTTATTGTCGTTGTTTGCTATAGTGGGATCACATTTTAGGGTGGGAATGGGTTTATATTTGGGTTTTGGTTGGGGGGGGGGGGGGGGGGGGAATTATGGGTTTGGGTGGCAATGGGTTTTGGGTGGATGAACCTAATGAGTTTAGGCGGCAGGCGGCAATGAGTTTAGATGCCTTAAATATGCAATGGCTAGGGGCATGTTTGGAATGTAATTTCAAGCAATAGTTTTCAATGTTTAAATACTGAAAGTTGTGGTTCAAAAAAATATTTGTTTGGTAGAGATGTTTTTTTGGAGTGTTTGAATTACGTTGCTCATTTTAAGGTGTTTAAAAACTAAATTTAGAAAACTCATCTTACCAGTTTTTAGTTTTCAAACAACATTGCTAAATGACACTTTTGTAAATATGTTGAAAACTATGGGGCCCACTTGATTAGACAACACATAAAGTTTCATTCTTCAATTCCAATTTGGGTGCCCACTTGTGAGCTTTAAAAAAAAAAAAAAAAACAAATACCAAACACACAATTATGTTTTTTCACATACTAAAACATTATTTGAAGTATGATACCAAACATATTTTTTACTTTATGAATTCTGTAAATATGTGTTTTCATAACACTTTTTAAACCACAATTTTCATATCATTTTAAACAACGCTACTAGAAAAAAATGTTTAAATTATTTTAATTTGATGTATTGTAATATAAAAAATTGGATGTACGACATATTACAAAAGGTTATGTAAATAGAATGACTTTTTGATAGGTTAATTTTTTTTTTTCCCAGAAAATCATGTGTAAGTGCTCTCATTTTAAGTCAATTTGTAAATTTTTTTTTTTTCTTTTTTTGAAAACAAGTCAATTTGTAGTTAAACAAATGATTCCTCACTAGAGTTGTAATAGGAGTCCCCTCAATCAATATATCTTCTATATAAGATTTATTACATTTTTATTCATGCAACTTAGTATATCGGATGGGTCTATTTGGGATATACATAATTTTTGGATGGAAAGATAGTATTTCATTGAGAGGAAATTAACGAGTGAATACAAAAGAGAAACAAGGCAAAAGGACTCGAGTTTTATCATGGATAAGCATTTTGTCATATACTATTTTGACATAATTTATACATTTATTAACGTGTGATTAGATTCCATTACGTAGGACACGTTTGGTAGATTGTAATAGTAATTACATATAAATTGGTATTACAAAGAATACAAGAGGTTGTAATATAATACTCATTGCTATTCATTTCTTTGGTGACAATACAATAATAGAATCCTGAAGACAATGGAATAAAAGTATTATAATTCAAACTTAAGATATATTTTAGGAAATGTCTTACTCATATAATTATATTTCCTCTAAAAAAAAATTTTCTTAAAATTTGAAAGAGAGATTAATTATTTTTTTATGATTTTTTCTTTTTCATAATTGTTATGTGCATATAGAAAGTTTATCTATTTGGAAATATATTAATTTTAGAAATTAATACACCTACTAAGGAATAACTATTACAATCATTTTAGAGATGAATAGTTATTCCTCATTTTAAAGAATAGCTATTTATAAGAAATGAATATTCTCTATAATAAAAATATAACCAAACTACTGAATAACTATACCATAAGAATAACTATTACATTACAGTGTCTATTACAGTCTATCAAACATACTCTTACATAGAATTACTACTAGTACTTATAAAAAATTAATTCAATCAACACTTGGGGTACGTTTGGTATACTGAATGGAAATTACAACAGGAATTGTAATCTTTATTACTAGGAATAAAATGTGTTGTAATGTAATAACTGAACTTATTCATTAGTTTAGTTGTGAGTTATAACATTAGAATGAAATTTAACATTTATTTTAGGAAATTTCTTACTCATATAATTATATCTCCTTAAAAATTGTTATTTTTAAATTCAAGAGAGATATGTGTTTTTTTTTATGATTTTTTATTTTTATAATTGTTAGATGTATATGAAAAGTTTGTTTATTTGAAAATATATCAAGTTTTGAAATTATTACACTTACTAAAGAATAGCTAATACAACTTTTTAAAGATGAATAGTTATTTCTCATTTTAAAGAATAGCTATTTATAAAGAATGATTATTACTTGTAATAAAAACATAATCAAACTAGAGAATAACTAAATTATAAGAATAATTATTATATTATAGCGCAATCCGTCAAACATGCACTTGATACTAATTGTTGAAAGTGTTAGGTGTGTACAAGGCAAGGGTGCACTTCTCTAGACGTTTTGAAAGAACTCAAAAGTCAAAAACTCATAAGTCAAAACACTGCATCTATACAAATGGCCCACCAAAAAGCACCTGTGCGTTGAAATATCAGTGATATCCCAACAAAAGAAAGAGATCTAGCCCAAGAAACTTGTTGATGAGCAGCTGTGTTGCTTCCCTTGAGACTTGACTAAAGGTATGTTTAGATACTATTTATTGTTAAAAATTAAAAATTAAAAGCTAAAAACATTATAGTGAAATAATTTTTAAATATATGAATAGTGTTATGAGACCCAATTTTAAAGTTAAATTTGTATTTTTCTATACTTACAAGTCTTGTAAATAGTATACGAAACCCAACTAAAAAAATGGAGATGCATAGTCTGCTGCTATCCAAATCCAGCCTAAATTCACATTTCTCATATAGACTTATGCCTTCAACAGAATGTCTTAAAATTATGCCTTCATTTCTCCAGCTTGAGGACTTTCCATTTTTCAATTCAAAACAATCGCCTCCTTCTAGGATCAAAGTTTCAAACAAATCTATAAAACACTACTATAGAAAATTTTAAAAATTTACTTCATTGGATTAAGTAAAATCCTCTATAGTTTTACTTTTATGTGTATGCTTAATGGTATTGTATGATTGGTTAATAAACTTTTATTTGACTAAAATTTTATGTATTTTCAATAAAAATATCCAAAGTTTAAATCTTCATTCTTACTTAAGATGTATAAAAAAAAATAGTAATATAATATTGTGCATATGATCGAAAGGTTTTCTAAAAAAATAAAATTTTAATTTATAATTTTCATTCAATTATTGATCACATAAAAAATACTTATTATTAATGATTCAAAATTATGCACCTTTATATGTGCGTGTTGAATTTATAATTTTTTTTAACAAAAGTTTATTTTGTAAATTTTAGAAACTACTTATTATTAAATAGTTGAAATTACAATAAAAAAAATCATTATATACATAAATACTTTTAACAATCTCTTAATAAGATAGAACTGTTTTAATTTCATTGACTAAATTCAGTTTTTAATTGTTTTCTAGATTTGGTTCAATTCCAATATCTTCAAAGTATGAATTGTTCCAATAAGAATGTCTCATGTTTTTAACTAAAAAAATTGTGGAAATTCTTTTCCCACATGCGCATATATATTTTTTATTAGAATAAAAAATGTGCTATAATTTTCAGCTTAACTGGTAATATTCCACATTAGTTGTGTATGTCTAGTGTCCGTTATTTATAACCTCAATCTACAACTAAAAAGCTTAAGCCTTTTTATAGTTGTACTCTGGTTATGTAATGTATTATAAACCTGATTTAAAACACTGTTATTATTTTCATGTGTGTTCTAATAAGTATTACTGTTTACTCAAAAAAAATAAAAATAGGGATGTTTATCCTGTATTGATTGTGTGTGTCTAGCGTCCGCTGTTTATAAACCCAGTTTACAACTATAAAAGAGTTTAACCTTTGTAGTTGTACTCTGATTATGTAATATGTTATAAACCCAGTTTAAAACACTATTATTATTTTTGTGGGTGTTCTAATAAGTATTACTATTTACTAAAAAAAAAAATGTTAAATCTCTTCTTTTCAAATAAGAGATTTGGATTTCAAACCTTGCTTACACTCAAAACCAATTGGTATCTTGGGTTTAATAATAAAGAACAATCATAATGAAGTGAACTTCATAATAAGTTGAAATTTTATCATATCGTTAAAAAAAAAAAAAAAAAAAAAAAATCCTCCTACTACGACTACTACTACTACTACTACTACTCTAGCCTTTGCCTAAAAGCAAATTTGACTTTTTTTCCTTAACAATTTAGGTAATTGCTTAAGACTCTCAAAAAAAGAAAGTCTCATTGTTTTGATCAGTATGATACTATACTAATGTAGCAACCACAATTAAATTATATCTCACATCTATGTCTGGTTAAAATTGGAGAAACTCATATATCTTTTTCTCTCTTTTTCACTAAAAAAAAAGTGTTTTCCTCTTTACTATATATATATATATATATATATATATATATATAAAGAGTCTTTCATTCTTCCCATCAAAGATCTCTCTCTCTCTCTCCCACATATGTCACATAAGGTAAACAAGTTTATTATATCTTTCGGGACTTCACCTATAAAGTCTTCATCAACTTCTTTCCTTCTCCTTAATTATTTATCAAATCTTTAGTTTTATGTATATTTTATATACAATTGATGTGAAAATTTCTAAGTGAATTTGTCTTACTTATGAAGTTTATTGTTAAGTGAAATTGCAATAGTGAATATAATAAATCAAATCTTATTGTTTTATACTTTAAAATTTATTTTATTTTAGCCGTATTACAATAATTTTTATTGTATAGTGCTTTATATACACACACGTTTATATTAGTGGTTTAAATTTATTTAAGGACTAAAAAACTTTTTATAAAAAGTTTTATGAATAGAAGAATGTACTCTAATTGGCATATTAAACAAAAAAAAAACTAAATTACTTTTCAAATGCATGTATTGTTTACACAATTTGAAATACATGTTAAGACTGCTTCTACCCAAAAAAAAAAAAAAAGTTTTAAAAATAAAAATTAATAAAATGTTATCTAAAATCAATTATGTCATAAGAAAGTTTAAGAGGATTAAACATGTTATCAATTGAGAAGAAGATACTATTAAATTTTGAAAAAAAAAAAAAGCTTTATTCATAAATTTTAATATTAAAAAAAATGCAAGAATAGATTTAAATAAAAAAATTTAAATAAGTGTTATTTCATTGATATTTAAATATATAAAAATGTCTTACTTATAGTTGTGTGGGGGCTTATGAAGCCGAACATGTTCAAAAGTATGTTCAAGATATATACACACACATGCTATATAATAAAAGTTTTGCTAAAAAGTCGTGGTTGCACAAAATTGCAGAAAATTCATTAAATTTCATTTTAAGAAATTAAATTTAGTTGGTTTGTGTCATACAACCACTATACTTAAGGAAGATCTAATCATTGTAAATTATCTTGATCGGTTGTAGAAAGATCTAACTTTTTTTCTTTCTAAATAAAATGTAGAAAGTTTATTGCTCAAATGATATATATTAGAAAGAAGTATGATAAGCTTAGATTTGTGAGGTATTAGAATTTAACACTATCTAGGCATTTGATGAATAATCCTAACAAACCGTACATCTCCATTAATGTAAATCTATCCCAAAAATTATATATATCCACCACCAAAAAAAAAAAAAAAAAAGACATTGTCAGTGAAGATAAAAATTTGACATGTTAAGGAAAAGTTTGATACATATGATAGAAAATTAGGTTTTTTTTTTTTTTTTTAATAAAAAGTTTAAACGATAGAATTAGAGTCCCACATAAATTAATGAGTTTGAATAGCACCAGGGCATAATGGTATGTAGCATATGGTGATATATATTGAGTGTAATATTTAATTTTTTTGTTGTTATCTAAATTGTTTTGCAATTTGGTTTCTTCAAAACTCTATATTAACGTAGACTTCAAGAAGTTTAGGATATTTGATTTTTACTTTGATTCTTTTTAGGCTGGGTGTGGATATATATATATATATATATATAAAATTTATATATACACACACACAATTATTAGGTGTATTTTTTAATTCCCCAACCTATTGTACGGTTTTTTGGTTTAGTCTTCCATTCTTCCATCTACAGCACCTACAAAGGTATGTATTTGTATACTACGATTTTTTTTTTAATCAAATTGAATAGGTTTTTGTTTAATTATTATAACATGTTTTGCTTCTCAATTCTCATTGTATCTCAATGCTAATGAAGTTATTTACTTGATACCTAAGAAGTATGGTCTCTCAATCGTTATATGTGTATGTTCAAGAGAGAATGAAAGAGTGTCTAACACTTAGATACATACCATTTCATGTTCTTACAAAAATTCTATATGTTTCTCTCCTTATAACTAATTATCTAATTGGGCTAGTCTTTTGGGCCTTTCTAATTGGGTTTTGGTATGTGGCTTGGAGTGGGACTAAAATGGAATAAATAAGACACTAATTCCAATGGGTTTTAGGCTTTTCTGTCAACTCTTAATAAATCCAAAGTTACCATTAATTATATTTAATACTACTATATAAATATAATTGCACTCTAGGCCTTGTTAATAAATTATATCCCAAGACTTTATTGTACATGTAGCTCTTTTATAAAATATTCATAGTAATACAAAGTCATGAATGAAGACTGTCACTTTGTAGATCACTACATCTTAATCCTTGAGTACCCGGTTTAATCCTTTTAAGTTATTCACTATATATTTATGAAGTTCAATTTTATAAATATATACTTTAGTAATTTCTTACCAAAGTGGTTATGCCTAAATCTTTGAATAACTGAACTCATTAAACTTATCTCAACGGAATATTTTATATCTTCGTTAAGAGACTATGAATTCCATCTTGAGAATATATATTCCATCAACACTAAATGTGGCTGCCCAACATACTGAGATTTTGACCGTTACTTTATATCTCACTCCTAATATATCAAAACAACTTATACTTCATGATCAAATCCATTATTCTCTTAGGATTAAGAGTTCATGTAAATAGAAGTCGTGAGATTTATTATTCATTTGACAGTCATTTGGAGAATAATAAATTTCACAGCAGTCAAGTTCAATATGTCTTAACTCTTAAAACATATCAATATATTAATTAGAAATCTCCACTTCTATGATCAAGACAAATCATTTTAGTTGATATGTTATAGTCTTCGCAGATGAAATGCCCAATTTCATTACCGACTATGAACTAAAATTCTGAGTTTACAAAAAACTTGTAACTTATATCTTATGTGACTAAATCACATAAATTACATACAATATATCTTATGGACTATATGATAATGTCCAAATATTTATGTTACCATTATTTTAGATAATAATAAAACAATTTTATTAATCATAACATTAAATTATACATTAAGTCATACATAATGTTATACATAATATCATATAATAGGATTTAAGAGCACTAATCCTAACAATTTCCCACTTGCTCTAAAGACTATTGTGCACTAATCTAACTCTCATTTCCTCCAAATGTGACTCGAAAGTCCTTTGAGGCAACGTTTTGGTAAAAGGATCTACTAGATTATTTGCACTTTCAATCTTTGCAACTACTACATCTCCATGAGTAACAATGTGGTACTTTCTCTCAATATGCTTTCTTTTCTTATGATTTCTTAGATCTTCAGATTGTGCAACCACTCCACTATTGTCATAAAACAATGTGATAGGAACTTGCTTTATTCTCACTACACCAAGATCAAAAAGGAATTTCTTGAGCTAAACAGCTTCTTTTGCTGCTTCACAAGCAACAACATACTCAGCTTCCATGGTGGAGTTCGCAATACAATATTGCTTAACACTCCTCCAACTTATGGCTCCATCTCCCAAGGTGAATACACATCTTGAAATGGACTTTTTGAAATCTAGATCAAATTGAAAATATGAACCTGTATAGCCAATGGGAATCAAATCCTCACACCAGTAAACAAACATATAATCTTTCATTCTCTATAGATACTTGAGAATATACTTTACAGCTTGCTAATGTTTTGGTCCTGGATTTGATTGATATCGGCTGATCATACCAACTGAATAACAAATATCTGGTCTAATACAAAGCATGGCATATATGAGACTTCCTACTGCAGAAGCATAAGGAACTTGTCTAATCATATTTTCTTCCTCTTAGGTCTTAGGCCTTTGGTCATCAGACAGAGGAACTCCATGTTTGAAATGAAGCAACCCTTTCTTGGAGTTTTGCATGCTAAACCGTTCTAGAATCTTATCTATATATCCAGCTTATAATAAGCCTAACATCTTATTCTTGCGATCTCGCCAAAACTTGATCCCTAAAATAAAGTTAGCATCACCCAAGTCCTTCATATCAAATTGGCTTGACAACTAAACATCTACCGATGACATTACCCCTACATCATTTCCAATGAGTAGAATATCATCAACATAAAGTACTAGGAACATTACTACTTTGTCTTGATGTCTTTTGTACACACATGGTTCATCAAGATTTTGTTCAAAACCAAATGACTTGATTACTTGATCAAATATGATGTTCCATGACCTAGATGCTTGCTTAAGTCCATAAATGGACATTTTCAACTTGCATACCATATGCTCTTGGTTCTTTGCTATGAAACCTTCCAGTTGCATCATATAGATTTCGGTTTCAAGATTGCCATTAAGAAATCCAGTCTTGACATCCATTTGTCAAATCTCATAATCATATTAAGCAGTAATGGATAAGAGAATTCTGATAGATCTAAGCATTACTACTGGTGAAAAGGTTTCTTCATAATCAATACCTTCTTTTTGTGTATACCCTTTCGCCACTAACCTTGTTTTAAAGGTTTCAACCTTTCCATCTATCCCTCTCTTCCTCTTGTAATCTCATTTGCAACCAACAAGTTTAATGCCATTAGGCACCTTTACAAAATCTCAAACTTGATTGGAATACATAGAATCTAATTTAGATTTCATAGTTTTAACCCAATGATGTGCATCTATATCATTTATTGCCTCTTTATAAGTGTAGGGATCTGATTCAGTCTCTTCTGAGATAGCTTCATAAGTTTTTCCTAAACCTATTATTCTCATAGGAGACCGAAAAATTCTCCCACTACGACGAGACACTTGTGTACTTGACATCTCTTGAGTAGTTTCTTGTGGTGTATCTGATACAACCACATCATCCTTAGTTTCATTCATTGGTTGTTCATTTACAGGTTCATTCATTTCAGCCAAAACAACTTTACTTTTAGGATTAAAATTATTCACATAATCATCTTCCAAAAATTTGGCATGGGTACTAACAAACACTTTGTTATCCTTATGATTATAGAATAAATAACCCTTGGTTTCCTTTGAATACCCTAAAAACATGCATACTTCTGATTTAGCTTCCAACTTATCAAACTTCCCTTTCAACACATGTGCTGGACATCCCCAAATGTGGAGATATTTCATACTAGGCTTACGCCCACTCCACAATTCCTTAGGTGTGTTGGGAACGGATTTTGATGGAACTAAATTCAAAATATGCATTACAGTTTTTAGTGCATATCCCCAAAAAGAAATTGGTAAAGTTGAGTAACTCATCATAGACCTAACCATTTCCAAAAGAGTTCTATTCCTTCTTTCTACTACACCATTCTGTTGGGGAGTTCCAAGTGCAGTCAATTGGGATACAATCCCATTTTGAATTAAGTAATCCTTGAAATTCCTAAGAAGGTATTCGCCACCTCGATTAGATCGAATGACCTTTATGTGTTTACCCAATTGATTCTCAACTTCAGCCCTAAACTCTTTGAACTTTTCAAAACCTTCCGACTTCCGTCTCATTAGGTACACATAACCATATCTTGAGTAATCATCGGTAAAAGTGATGAAATACTCATAACCTTCTTTTGCTTGGATTGACATTGGACCACATACATTCGTATGGACTAATCCAAGCAACTCTTGGGCTCTTCTACCTTTCACATTGAAAGGTTGTTTGGTCATTTTGTCCTCTAAACAAGATTCACAAATTGAAAATTCATCAAAGTTCGATGACTCTAAGAGACCATCTTTGATCAGTCTTTGAATTCTGTTTGAATTAATATGACCTAAACGCAAGTGCGAAAGATATGCATCACTAGTAGAAGGAAACTTTATCTTTAATGATTTTACATAAGAGTCATTATTTAATTCAGAATTATATAATTTATGCTTATCAGGAGTTAAAATATAAAGACCATTCATAATATTGCCAGAAAAGATAAACACTTTACCCTTCTTTATTACAACATTGTCTTTAAGGATAACACAATATCCATGTTTACCTAAATAAGTTGCAGAAATTAAATTCCTATGAACATTAGGTACATATAAATAGTCTTCCAATATTAAAACCCTAGACTTAAAGTATAAATTAAACACTCTAACAGCTACAATTGGAATCTTGCTCCTATCAGTCAAAGTAAGAAACAATTCCCTTTCATTAAGCTATCTGATATCCTAGAACCCCTGCAAATAATTGCAGATATGATTAGTACAACCTGAATCCACACACTAGGAATTTGTGGGATTTCATACTAAACATATTTCTAGGAGGAATGAACTTTTCATACCCTTATTATTGGCAGCCTTGAATTTTGGACATTTCCTCTTCTAATGTCCTTTTTCACCACAATAGAAACATTTTCCTTTGATCTTCTTTCCTTTGTCAGCAACTCCTAAAGCAATTTATTTACCATCTTGCTTAGTGAAGTCCTTCTTCGTCTTCTTCTTACCCTTGCCTTCCGACTTAGGTTGAGAATTAGAAACTTCAGCCATATTAGCATCAATACTAGAAGTACCAAGAATGCCTTTCGCCGCTACCAATTCATTCATTAATTCAAACAATGAATAGATCTTTTTGTTCATATTATAATTGAGTCTGAATTCCTTGAATGATTTCGGTAGTGACTGGAGTATCATATCCACTTGGGATTCTCCATCAATATCGGCACCTAAAACTTCCAATGTATTCAGGTTAAAGATCATTGTAAGACAATGCTCCCTTACTGAACTGCCTTCCGCCATTTTGGTATTATAAATTTGCCTCATAGTTTCTTGCCTTGCGAAACGGTCTTACTCACCAAACATCTCCTACAGACTTAGCATTATGTCCGAAGCTAGTTCTACATCCTGCATTTGATGCTGTAGAACATTTGAGATGGATGCTAGGATATAGCATTTGGTCATTTTATTAGATTTCTACCAACGATCATATCGTTATTTTTCCTCAGAAGAAACATCTAATGAAGGAAAGCTAGGACACGGTTGAGTTAGCACATGTGCTCTTCAGCAGTAAGAACGATGTCCAAATTCCTTTTCCAGTCAACATAATTGGATCTAGTCAGTTTGTTTTGATTAAGAATAGTAACAAGTGGGCTAAATTATGCCATGTTCAAATCTGAAAATAATAAACATGAATATAATAAGTAAACTGGACGTTATCAATTTAGCATATAAGCATATGATATGGAACCTTAATAAAACCATACAATAATATATGCAACGACAACCCAATTCATGTCTATAATTCCTTGGTAGTAAGTTTATTATAAACACATTAATTGATTGAGAACTATTTTCATTATTAGTGCTATCATGATTGATAGGCTAAAAACGAATTGACCCTTTATAATAAATAAATTAATTAATTAGTCAAGTTTGTTAATTAATCAAATTAACATGCAAGATGCATGGTAGTACAAACAAATCACCAATTAAACTAAGTATGCAACGAAAATAAATTGACAAGGTGATTTGTTTACAAATGGAGAAAATCTATACGGCAAAAACCCCACTAGGTGATTTTAAAGTCACTACTCCCGAGAATCCAGTATTGTCAAAACAAGCGGTTACAAGTAAAGGAATCCCAATACCTTATACCAACCTACAGTTGAACCTTTACCCCAATACCCAATTGGATTTGTTCTGTAGTGACTATCTCTCCTTGTAATGCATGGCTCCCAGTACGTGACTAACCAATTGCGCGAATCCTAGTACGCAATTTCAATCACCAACTAGAAAAGGTTGTTGGCTGCAAAATTCTTTAGTTCATCACACGATGAAGATTGAGAAGTTCATTGGTTACAAAACCTTACAGTGCACAAACACAGTAGCTTCTTCACAAGAAAGATGAACTAAGACAAATTCTGTCTCCGGCCACAATTTGCTTGAACAAACTTTACTCAACACTTGTGCAACTTGTTCTACCTTTGACAGCCCTTAAAATAATCATTTTTTATGTCTAAGGTTGTGAGAAACGAAAGTTCAAATATACAATCACAAATTGGATGAAAAACAGTCCTGTAAAACTGAGTTTCATAAACCTCGACAGATACCTGTCTGTCAAGCAACTGTCGAGCCACAAGCTAGAACAACTTTTCAAGGCTCGATAGATGCTAGCTATCGAGCTTTAATGAACATCACTTTTCACACTTGAATCTTGGACAGACTTGCATGGCTTTAACACTTGAACTTGAAACCTTATTTCTTGAAGTATTAAACACATCCTAGATCTACCCAAATACAAATAAAGTGTGTTTTGTCAAATGATTAGCCAATTACATCAAATAGTGACATATGTTCCTAACAAGTGAATCACATATGTCCTAACAATGATAACTCTTATCATACACTAATAATATGTCATATTATCTTTAACCTCTAAGTAATTATGACATAGCTCATTTGAGAGGTTAACATTACACTTAGTCTAGTGTACACCATTATCTAGAATCATGTGTAATCACATTTCATCTCCCTTATAATGTTTAAACTTGTAGTACCATGGAACAATTCACCTTCCTTTGGGATCGCAAGGCATATATGCTAAGACGAGGTACTAGTCCACACTACTTTAGACAAGTTAGTTCAATCTTGTAGTATTATGAAGTAAACACCCTCCTTTGGGATCGCGAGACATATATGCTAAGACGAAGTGCTTATCCACACTACAATGAACCGATAATGGAGGCTGTGAGATCCAACCCTTGTATCTCTCTCCCACTAGATGTTTTAAATTAAAGGTTTTTATTTTGTAAACATGTGTAATCTAATCACACATAGCCTTACACTTTATACATTTGAAACAATTAGAAAAAAAAATTCAAAATTCCCTTCAGTGGCATTTTTGCGAGAATCTCACGACTAAGCTCTTCCCGCGAAAATGTGTTAAGGCAAAATAGTGAAAACACAAAATTCAGACAGAAAATTTTGCGACTGTTTTGCGAGTAAAGCTTACTTGCGAAAATTTTTATGCTTTAGAGGCATTTTTCGCTTATAACTTCGCGAAAAGGTAACCCGCGAAAAACCCGTGTTTTCAGTTTTTAAAGGGAAGATTTGAATAGTTTTCAATGGTTTTTCATGAACAAACAACCACCATATGAATATAATAGATAGAATTTGATATCAAAACTGAATTCCATTGATGTTATAGCCTTAAAGTTCAATTTAACATACTTAAATTCAAATTTAAACAACATCATAACATCAATATTAGTTTTCATCAAACCATAGTTTCAACAACCATGCAGAAAATTAAAAACATATATAATCTTCTAACATCATGAAACTAATATCTCTAATTCCAAAATTCACAAAACATGTTATACATATTCGAAATTGAAGACCGCTCTAATACCATTTATTGGATAAATACATATGCAGCGGAAAATTAATGGATCTACTTCATTCACAATTGATAACATGTGCTATGTAAGTTTCAGAATATAAGAACAAGATAGTCTACCTTGAAGCGGTGAAATTCAAAACCAAAGATTAGAAGCACTTGAGAACACTTTTAATCTTCACTCCAATTTCACTTGATACCCAAGAAGTGTGGTCTCTCAATCAGTTATATGTGTATGTTCAAGAGAGAATGAAAGAGTGTCTAACACTCACATACATACCATTTCATGTTCTTACAAAAATTCTGTATGTTTCTCTCCTTGTAACTGATTATCTAATTGGGTTAGTCTTTTGGGCATTTCCAATTAAGCTTTGGTATGTGGTTTGGAGTGGAACCAAAAGGGAACAAATAAGACACTAGCTCCAATGGGATTTGGGCTTTTCTATCATCTCTTGACAAGTCCAAAATTACCATTAATTATATTTAATACCACTATATAAATATAATTGTACTCTAGGTCTTATTAATAAATTATATCCCAAGATTTTATTGTACATGCAATCCCTTCATAAATATTTGTAGTAATACAAAGTCATGAATGAAGACTGCCACTTTGTAAATCACTACATCTTAATCTTTGAGTACCCGGTTTAATCCTTTTAAGTTATTCATTATATATTTATGAAATTCAATTTCATAAACATATACTTTAATAATTTCTTACCAAAGTGGTTAGGCCTAAATCTCTGAATAACTGAACTCATTAAATTTATCTCCATAGAATATTTTATATCTCTGTTAAGAGAATATGAATTCCATCTTGAGAATATATGTTCCATCAACACTAAATGTGATTACCCAATATACTGAGGCTTTGACTGTTACTTTAGATCTCACTCCTAATATATCAAAGTAATCTATACTTCATGATTAGGTCCATTATTCTATTAGGATTAAGAGTTCATGTAAATAGAAGTCGTGAAATTTATTATTCATTTGACAATCGTTAGGAGGATAATAAATCTCACAGTGGTCCAATTTAATATGTCTTAACTCTTAAAACATATCAATATATCAACTAGAAGTCTCCACTTCCATGATCAAAACAAATCATCTTAGTTGATATGTTATAGTCTTCGCAGATGAAATGTCCAATTTCATCACCGACTATGAACTAAAATTCTGAGTTTACATAGAACTTGTGACTTATATCTTTTATGACTAAATCACAAAAATCACATACTGTGCATCTTATGGACTCTATGATAATGTCCAAATATTTATGTTACCCTTATTTTAGATAATAATAAAACAATTTTATTAATCATAACATTAAGTTATATATTAAGTCATACATAATGTCAAAGTTGTTTAAAAATCTCAGAGAAGCTCGGGTTTGATGTAAAATTGTGGAAAATGTTGTTTGTGGAAGTTTGGACCTCGTTTGACCTTTGGTTTAACCAAAGGCTAACCAGGGGCGTTTTGGTCATTTTAGTGAAAAAATGCACTTTGGGTGCTCCAGTGCCCGAACGGGTTGCGCCATGTCGTTCTAGATGTTCTCATGGCCCCGTAGAGAGACAATAATATTTTTGGATTTTCGGGGGGTTCGGCATGCAATTTGAGGGTGGACAAAATATGGTATCAACACTAGCCCGTGTTGTTTAGCCTTGTTTGTTTTTTGTTAAGTGTTTATTTCTTTTCAGTTTGGTATATACCTTAAATCAAGGGTCTAGTCACTCTTGTTTTTTTTTTTTTTTGAGAAAGTCTAGTCACTCTTGTTTTGTAATTTAAACTCTGTTTTGTGTCTGTAAGTTTATTTCTCTTCCATAAAATTTCCCTTTTATGCACCCAAAAAAAAAAATTGTCTTTTTTTTTTTTTGTTTTGTTTTGCTTTGTTTTGTTTTTTTTTTGTTTTTTTTTTTTTTGGTTTTAAAGATGCAATAGGATTTGAATTTATAGAATCAATTCTATGGTGATTATTCTTTTTTATCTTTTGATGAGTATGATGATTGTTCTATATCATACTTTATTAGTTGAACTAATTATAATTTTCGTTTATAATTTTATCTAAGAGTTTATATATTAAAAAATAGCCTTCCAACTTTTGATGATACTATTCTACTTCCTGCTCATGAGGGTCTTGAAAATCTCATGGAATGGTACTAAAATAGGTTTGATTTTGAAAGTTATATGACAGAACTGACTATGTAAAAGGGTAGCAATTTAACATAGATATTCCCTATGCTTTGATGACTCAAAAAAATGTTCTCTAATTAGATTACTTGACGGATTTTCTCTCTTTGTTGGCTCTGCTTAAAATGCTAAAATGCTGTTGATGCTGACTGTTTAAATTGCTTCTAGTTAAGGGTATCTGACATTTGAGAGAGCATTTAGATTTAGGCCTATTACTTTTTAAATCTTTAGATATTTGTAGTTTAGAAAAGACTAAAAGAGGTTGCTTCCCAACGATGATGAACAACAATGAGAACGGTTAATGTAACCTAGACGTGCCATCTTCGTGAGAGTAAAACATTCCCAAAATGTTGATAATTACCGTTCCTCTTGCTTTATTCTTTTTCTTTTTCTTCTTCTTATTCTATTTTGTTTTTGTTTTATATTTTTTTTGCTCGCGTTTACCATTTTCATTTCTATTTAGTATTGAACTCTGCTCACATAAATGATTTTTATTTTAGAAAATTTTATAACCAAAGCACATGCTTGGCATGTTCAGCATATATATATAGAATTGGAAAATAGTTGAGTATACTTCATTTTCGTAGGCCCATTCTTGATTGTATTCTTGAATCTTGATTATATAAGCCTAGTTTTTTTTGCTTCTTTTTAGTTATTAGAGGATCCTATTATCAAATTTACCTGGGCAGAGCCATGGCCTAGAGAAAGCCCCTGCAATTTGGACCAAGACTCCTAGAAAAGATTTTGAGTGAGGCCCAAACATAACCGTGAACATCCATGGTTGACTGGGCTTGGAAATCACGATTTACATTGATAAAATTCTTACTTTCAAGGGTAACCATCATATGAAACCCTTTTTTTTCCCAAACAAACACACAGCCAAACCATTGGCTGGAACAATTATTGAATTGTTGAAACCTATCTGATCAACTATTGCTTTTTATCCCTCAAAATATAACTTTAATTCCATTAAAAAGACTACATCAAGGTTATAATCCTTGATTAATGCCCACAAATTATGAACAAGAAAATTCCGCCATACTAGATACACTCTTAGCTTCTTTTGCCTGCCTAGCTTTCATTCTAGCCAGCACATTCGAATTAACTTTCTTAGAAGACGTTGGCCTATGTCTCAGGGTCCAGCATAAGGAAATTAGTCTCAGCAAGGATACTTAGATGTGAAATTAAAAATAAGAGTGAAGGAGTTAGTCTTAAAGATCAACAAATACCTCGAGTTGAAGGGGAGGGGAGGGGTTCCGACGGTAGTAGATGATTCTAACAAAGCTCAAAAGAAAAAAAAAAAAAATCAACAAAGAAATCGGACAATTATATTATTGGAAAGAATAATCATATCATAATGTATTGTTTGGTTATATTAAGGGCCTTAGTCTCTGTGTGGTTGAGAGGATAAAAGGAAATGATGGAAAATGTTAAGAGAATAAAGAAGATTTTAATTTTCCATCACGTGTGTTTGGTTAGGAGAAGTAAAATGATAGAAAATTAATATAATTTTTTCTTTTTTTATTGAGAAAAAAAAAGTGATCATAAAAAAAATATATATATATATATAAATATATATTTATATTTATAAATTTACTCTTCTACCCTTTTAAGAAGATTAAATAAGGAGAAAAAAACAAGAGTGGTTGGTGGCTAACATTATTAGAAAGGCATTACTTCAAAGCCCACATTTTCTCTTTCATTTTCTCCTCAAGTTAGAGAGATTGAGATTTGGTGGGCTCGACAAAAAACACCTTAGAACCACCTATTTTCCCCTCTATTTTTTATCTTTACCAAACAAGGGAAAATGCTACTTTCTCCCCGCTTTTTTCTTCATATTTTTTATCTAACTGGTTTTCATCCTAACCAAACACTACATTTAGATTCTTTAGCAAAAATTGTCACATATTTGATAGTTTTGATAGAAACTTTCTTTAAAACTCAAAGATAAGCTAAAATTGGAATTTCGAATTTAAGCATTAAACCTTTTTTAGTGCATTATTTTCAGCTTTTAATTGAAATAATGAATTGTTACAAATGTCAATTGCTTTTTTTTTTTTTTTTAAATGAAACTCAATGCCCACTTTTTTTTTTTTTTTTAAATGAAACTCAATGCCCACTTTTTTTTTAGATACCAGTGCCCACTCATATTTTTTGAGAGAGAGAGAGAGAGCACTAACTATAACAATTAAAAAAAAGGGGGGGGGGTAAATTATATATCCCTAACTTCTACATCAATTTTTAATTTAGTCTCTAACGTTTCAATTGTGTCAATTTGGTTTTTAACCTTTCAGTATTGCATCAATTTGGTCATTGTCGTTATCTCATTGGATAGAAAAATCTGATGTGTCAAATGAAATAATAGAAAATGATTTTTCTTGTCATATCAACTATCAACTGTACCACCATGTCAAATTAAGAAATAAAAATTAAAAAAAAAAAAACCAAATTTGATGTTCCCACGTGAGTTCATTTGGAGAAAATTTCTAAAATCCCTAAACTCTCTCTCTCTTGTCAAATCACTACATCTCCATCTACCCCACCCTCATGAGAAAGTATACCATGTTTCGGTAATACCAAGTCAGCTTCAGATTTGGTGTTTCATGGCCAATAAATGATTAACATCTGTCCAAAAATAGCAACATCAGTTTACTCCACTAACTCAAAATAAAAAGACAATCTTGCTCCTGAAAAAATTTCAAAACGCGCCACTTATTACTCTTTGTCTCTATCGTCCTTCCTTATTCAAATTAAATTCCCAAAATCAAACCTTGAAAATTTTTGAAACCCTGGTGCTTACTCTCTCCTTCTTCTCTTTCAAATCTAAATCCCAAAATCAACCATTACTCTCTCTCTCACATACCCAAACTTCCTTCCATCCACAATTGCCTCTTCCATTTTCTTGTCGCTGCACTACTCTTCCCCCACCTATAGCGCGAGTTCTCTTAGTCACTACTGAGCATCACCGATCCAACCAGACTGACCTTTATATCCTCTAAAAATTGCCTTTGCTCTTTTTCTAGCATCATCATTGGTTTGGAGAACCCGCCCCACTTTCACTCATTGATTCTGACACCCAACGACGCAAATTGGTAATTTTCCTTTCTATCTATTTCTTTTTTAGTACTTCTTCACATCTTCTTCTTTCATCTTCTTCTTATTTCTTTGCAACTACAGATAGCTTTTTCACTTATCACAATTTAAAATTTTAAAAAAGGAACATTTTAGTGTGGAAAGTAGATAGATAGGAATGCTAGAACTTGAAACATGTTGTATATTTGATATCTTGAACAAGATATATATTTATTTCTGATATATATGTCCAACTTTGTGAAACAAAGAGTTGAAAAACTCATTAGGATATTGAAACTGATCATTTGAATTTGACATTGGTGTAGGGATGTGACGCTTCTGTTCTTTTGGGTTTGCTGAAGTAATTGATTCCAATAAATTGTTTCATTCTAATAGTCTACACTAAGATTTTTAATCTATCTCTTCCTTTGTCTTTTCTTAGTGTAGACTATTAGAATGAGACAGTTTATTGGAATCAATTCCTTCAGCAAACCCAACAGAACAGAAGCATCACATCCTTGCACCAATGCTAAATTCAAAGAGATACATATCAGTTTCAATATCCTAATGAGTTTTTCAACTCTTTGTTTCACAAAAGCTAGGCATATATATCAGAAATAAATATATATCATGTTCAAGATATCAAATATACAACATGTTTCAGGTTCTAGTGTTCCTGTCTATCTACTTTCCACACTAAAATGTTCCTTTTTTTAAAATTTTAAATTGTGATAAGTGAAAAAGCTATCTATAGTTGCAAAGAAATAAGAAGAAAATGAAAAAAAGAAGATGTGAAGAAGTACTAAAAAAGAAACAGTTAGAAAGGAAAATTACCCATTTGCGTCGTTGGGTGTCGAAATCAATGAGTGAAAGTGGGGCGGGTTCTCCAAACTGACAGTGATGCTAGAAAAAAGAGCAAAGGCGATTTTCAAAGGATATAAAGGCCAGTCTGGTTGGACCGGTGATGCTCGGCAGTGACTAAGAGAACTTGCGTCGCAGATAGGGGAAGAGCAGTGTGGCGACAAGAAAATGGAAGAGGCAATTGTGGATGGAAGGAAGTTTGGGTATGTGAGAGAGAGAGAGAATAATGGTTGATTTTGGGAATTAGATTTGAAAGGGAAGAAGGAGAGAGTAAGCGCCATGGTTTCAAAAAAGTTTAGGGTTTGATTTTGGGAATTTAATTTGAACGAGGTAGGATGGTAAAGATAGAGAGTAATAAGTGGCGCGTTCTAAAATTTTTTCAGGGGCAAGATTGTCTTTTTATTGAGTTAGTGGAATAAACTGAGGTGGCTTTTCTTGGACAAATGTCAATCATTTATTGGCCATTAAACACCAAATCTGAAACTGACTTGGTATTACTGAAACATGGTATATTTTCTCCACCCTCACCCTTACTCTTACTCTTACTCTTACTCTTACTCTTACTCTCAACTGAGTCAAGATTTAGGGCCTTCTCTTCGTAGTCTTCATCTTCATCAGATTCATCATTGGAAGATTTCATCGAAGTTCATACAAATGCAGTCCCCAAATTCTAATAGAGATGCTCTTGAAGCATTAGAAGAAGAAAGTGATATTTCCAGTATTAGCTCTTCTAAATTAGAAGATTACAGCAATGGCACTCCAGTTTCTGATATAGGCCATAAATCAATGGTTTAGTAGAGTATCAGCGACTTAATTAAAGTTTTGATCTTTATGTGTTTTGGTTGATGGGTTTTGAAGAAATGAGAAATTTAGAGTCTTTTATACATTTTTCTTAAATAGACTATAAATTTGGATGTTAATTGTTGGTTAATTAGTTTGAAGTATCACACGGTTACTTTCTTATTTATTTTTTTGGATTTGGGGACGGTTTTTTGAATCCGGGATTTGTATCAAGTATCACCTAGGTTGTGTCTGCTCCTTGTATATCCACCATCAACATCTCCCTTAAGTTCTTGAACTACATGCTAGTTGTAATCGTTGTCACTGCCATAGTTTCAGTGGAATTGGACTATGAAAATTTTGAAATTGGAGGGAATTTTTGTGGGCCTTTTTCTTGAGAAATTATAAAATTTTAACTTTGAACTCGTGCTAACATGTATATATATTTTTTTAAGGATCCATTCGGTAAGAGAATTTTAGTAACGATATTGTTGTTTTGTGAAAATATGTATGAGTGAAAAAGTGTGTGAGAATACGTGTAATATTGTTTAAACACTGAAAACTATTGTTTAAACAATAGTACCAAATACCCCCTAAATTTGACATAGTGGTGTAGTTGGTAGTTGATGTGGTATGGAAATTAATTTTTTATTATTCTGTTTGACACATTAACTTTTTTTATCCAAGAAATAACAGCAAAAACTAAATTGATACAACACTGAAAGGTTAGAGACTAAATTAATACAATTGAAAGGTTAAGGATAAAATTGACAAATGATGTATAGGATAGGGACCAACTTTGTAATTTACCCAAAAAAACAAAAGAATAACCATTAATTGAATTCAAGAATGAAAATACAAAGCACTTTACATCAAGCGACTATTCATTTTCTTGTCTCTCTCAAAATAAAATAAACAAAGCCTGAAATAGTTTTCTCTCCCTTGTAGGAGCCTTCTCTCTTGCCAAGAGTCATCTTTCCCTCTTTTCTCGTCGTTAGGTTCTGTCTAGGGTATATCCCGCCTTTCCTAAGTGCCACCATGGAACAAGCCGTGGTGGATGGCTTGCTTAACCTTCGCCTCATCAGGGAGGAGGAAGAAATCTCAATCACAACAAGGTGCAGATCAGATCTACTAGAAGAGTGCAATCTAAGTCTGTTTGGCCGTTTGTTATCGGACAGACACCAAAATCAAAGAGCTTTGAAGTCCACATTGAGATCAGCTTGGAAGATGGGTTCAGATTTGAAAATCGTGGATGTGGGAAATAATGTCTTGCAATTCAAATTCAGCTCTGAATATCAATTACAGTGGGTAGAAAAGAATGGGCCATGGAATTTTGACAACAACCTCTTGTTGTTGTGTAGATGGAGAAGAGGCCTATCAAGCACAAACATCACCTTTACCCATTCCCCCTTCTGGGTTCAAATTTGGAGACTCCCTTTGGAGCTTATGTTTGAGGAAGTGTGTAGAGACCTAGGTAATAGCCTGGGGAGATTTATAGAAACTGATCGATGAGTAGGGCAATCAGATCAAGCCAAGTTTATGAGAGTCATAGTGGATCTTCAGCTGGATAAACCTCTTAGGCATGGGGGCAAAATAGCCAGTGTGGAGGGTGAGAAATTTTGGGTATGTTTTAGGTATGAAAGACTTCCAACCTTTTGTTTTCATTGTGGTAGACTTGGGCATGATATGAAACACTGTCAGGAAATTCCAAACAACCAAAGCTCATCCAACCAATATAGTGATTGGCTTAGAGCTCAAGGAAGCTCTAAAATAGGTGTTGATAGATCAAGGTCTACAAGTATTGGGGGTAAAGATGATGGTAATGAGGACAAGGTTGAAGAAAATATTCCAACCACGGCAAAGAATTCATATACCTTTGTAACTGACGGTGGAGGAAGCATTTCAGGAATTGGAGGTAGCCGGAAAGAGAAAAATCAGAACAATGGGGAGGTGAATGATATCACCGGTAATAGAGGGGATCAACCAGAGAAAGTTCTGAATGAAGGGGACTACTCCACACGTTTGGAGCATGTTCCACTGCATGTGTCAGAGGCACGTGATGTTGTTGATACTCCCCCACTCGGTCTCCTGCGGAGTTTCAAAATTGAAAAGGAGGCAAATGATGCGTTGTCTATAGTGGGCCAGCAAGCCTAAGCTGAAAAAGACCCAATGGAAGTTACTAGCCCAATGAAGCCAAGCACTAATACAAACGGGGGAAATACAGCCAGGGTAGATTCTACAGGCCCAAGGGTTGAAAAGAAAGTAAAGACCAGAGTCCATTTGAAAAAGATAGCAAGGGAGCATGGTAAAAATAAAAGCCCACAATCTGAGGCTGAATTACTAACTGTGGGGAAAAAAAGGGTGGGGGGGGGGGGGAGCTCATATTTGATGAAGAGGAGGAAGTCATTGTGCAGAAAAGGAGATGCATAGCAGTTAACACAAACCATATTGAGTCTGAGGAGAGATAGGTGGTTGTTGCAACACAACACTGTCGGGTGCCATGAATCCCATAAGTTGGAACTGCTGGGAACTTGGGAACCCTTGGTCAGTTAGAGCGTTGCAGGATTTGGTGAGGTGTTACAATCCCAAAGTGGTCTTCCTTATGGAGACAAAAGCAAAAATTAGGTGTATGGAGAGAACTAGAAATAGACTGGGTTTTGCAAATAGCCTTATTGTTCCTTGTATTGGCCGAAGTGGAGGGCTTGCTCTTCTATGGGCTAGAGAAGTTGACCTCGAAATTGAAAGCTAATCAAAGAACCATATTGATGCAGTAATCAAGGAGCATGACAGTAATTTCTATTGGAGATTCACCTGCTTCTATGGGCATCCGAAAACCCACTGAAGGTATGAATCATGACAACTTTTAGCTTTCCTCAATAATCAGTTCCAACTCCCATGGCTATGCCTGGGGGATTTTAATGAAATTTTATCGATAATTGAGAAGACAGGGGGTGCTATTTGAACCCAACAGCGAATGGACGGATTTAGAAGGGTAGTTAACTATTGCAATTTCTGGGACTTAGGTTATAGTGGGTCTGATTATACATGGAGTACTATGCAGGAGGGAAATAACAGCATAAGCCTGAGATTAGACAGAGCCTTTGCTACTCCAGAGTGGGTGGAAAAGTTTGGGGGTTTGAAAGTGCACCACATTGCTGACTCCACATCGGATCACCATGCACTGCTAGTTACTAATTCAATATCCAAATGCTACGCTAGTGAAAAGCGCTTCCATTTCGAAGCAATGTGGGCAAAGAACAACGATTGTAAAGCCGTTATTGAATCATCCTAGGGCATGGGAACTGATTTAAGCACTCCGGAAGGAGTTATGGAGAATATCAAACGATGCACTACTGACCTTAGGACTTGGAGTTCATAAGTGTATGGGCAAATCCCGAAAAAAATTTAGGCAAAAAGGACTGTTTTGAACAGCCTAACTCGGAGCAATAGGGATGGTGTCCTAAGTTACAAAATCAACAGCTTAAAGAGAGAAATTAATTCCCTTCTTGATGATGAGGAATTCTATTGGGGTCAATGAGCCAAAGAACACTGGCTCAAGGAAGGGGACAAGAATACAAAATTCTTCCATGCTCAGGCTTCGGAGAGGCATAAGTAGAACACTATTGTTGGAATTTGGGATGAACAAGGTAACTGGTGTGATGAAAAGGAAAGTATAGCCCATGCAACCATTAATTATTTTGAGAACATTTATACAACACCCCATCTAGCACCCATCCAACACAAGTTGAAGAAGTAATTGCAGCCATACCATCAAGGGTAACTAATGACATGAATGAAAGCTTAGACCGAGTCTTCACCAGAGAAAAGGTAGTCACTGCTCTTAAACAGATTCACCCTACTAAAGCTCCTGGCCCCGATGGTGTGTCTGCTTTATTTTATCAGAAATACTGGAATATTGTGGGTAATGGTATCACTAACATGGTCCTTAATGTTCTTAATAATAATGTATCAGTGGCCAAACTTAACAAAACCAATATATCCCTTATTCCAAAAACAAACAGCCCAAAGAAAATGGCTGACTTTTGCCCCTATCAGTTTATGTAATGTGGTGTATAAGCTCATTTCAAAAACTTTGGCCAACAGATTAAAAGCCCTCCTACCACATATCATTTCTGAGAATCAAAGTGCCTTCACTTCTGACCGTCTCATCACTGACAACGTGATAGTGGCTTTTAAACTAATGCACTTTCTAAACCACAAATTTGCAGGAAAGGAAGGCTTCATGGCAGCCAAGCTAGACATGAGTAAGGCTTTCGATAGGGTGGAATGGTGTTTCATTAAAGGTGTGATGGAAAGAATGGGCTTCAGTACTAGGTGGATAAATTTGATTATGGAATGTATCACCTCAGTCTCATATTTAGTTCTTATAAATGGTGTTGCTTATGGAAATATCAAACCAACCCGAGGGATCCGACAAGGTGATCCCCTCTCCCCTAGTCTCTTCCTCCTTTGTGCTGAAGGTCTCTCTGCCCTCATCCATGAAGCTGCCATAAATTAGCACTTGATTGGTATCTCAATTGCACATGGCTGCCCAAGAGTGACCCGTCTCTTCTTTGCGGATGATAGTATTCTCTTCTGCAAAGCAAATCTTGAAGAATGCCAAGAGTTAAAGCTGATCCTCCATAGATATGAAGAAGCCTCGGGCCAAAAAATCAACAATGACAAATTCTCAGTGTTTTTCAGCCCAAACACAAGCCAAGATATTAAGGATGAGATTTTTAACATTTTGGGGTCAATGCAAGACTCAAAGCACACTAAATACTTGAGACTCCCATCCTTCATTGGAAGGTCTAAGACTCAAGTTTTCTCCATTTTAAAAGAGAGGATTGGGCAGAAATTAGCTGGTTGGAAAGGTAAGCTCCTTTCAATGGGGGGAAGGAAATTCTCATCAAAGCAGTGGCCCAAGCAATCCCGACGTATACTATGAGTTGCTTCCAACTCCCACAAAGCTTATGTGATGATTTTGAGAGTATGATGCGAAACTTTTGGTGGGGTCAGAAGCAAAACGAAGCAAAAATGAGTTGGGTCAGCTGGAAAAGAATGTGTATTTCAAAAGCATATGGAGGCATGGGGTTCCAGAACTTGAGAGCTTTTAATCAAGACATGCTTGCAAAGCAGGCGTGGAGAATCCTATCAAACCCAACTTCCCTAGTTACTCAGGTCCTTAAATCAAAGTGCTTTCCCACGGGTGATGTTCTAAATGCCAAGCTAGGGAGTTTGCCTTCATACTCTTGGAGAAGTATACACAGCAGCCTTGAAGTCATAAAGAATGGATCCCGATGGAGAGTAGGCAATGGGAAGCTAATTCACATTTGGGATGATAGGTGGCTGCCTACCCCATCCACTTACAAGGTTATTTCTCCCCCAAACGGCAATCCTGAATTTCCCATGGTTTCTGCTCTCATTGATCCTATCACAAAGTGGTGGAATGTCAACTTGGTCAGGGCAACGTTTCTCCCTTTTGAGGCTGACACTATTCTAAGGATACCTTTGACTCATAGCATGCCTAAGGACAAGATAATCTGGTTCGGCAATAGCCGAGGAGAATTTACAGTGAAAAGCGCATACCACATAGCCTTCAACCTGATTGAAGCAAAGAAGGATGGAGAATGTTCTTCAGGGGACCCATGTAAATCACTTTGGAAGAGACTTTGGCATCTTAATCTTCCTGCCAAGGTCAAGATTTTTGCGTGGAGAGTGTGTGCGCCAACGGTCTCCCCACCATGGAAGCTATTTGCAACAGAGGAATTAGCAACAATAGGGGTTGTCCAATCTGTGGAAAGGCCCCTGAAAGTATCAACCATGCCTTCCTCAGCTGCGACTTCTCCACCCTTTTCTGGAATCAATGGCCTGAAAATCCCTTAGGCACACAAGAGGTACGGTGGTCTTTCCTTGACTCAGCCATGTTCATCCTCTCCCATCACTCTCAGCAAGATCTGGAATTTTTCTTTGGAATTGCCTGGGCCATATGGTATAATAGGAATAAGGTAGTCCATGAGGAAAGCTGCCTCTCCCACCAGCAAGTTTGGCAATTGGCTAAGAGTGTGGTGGAGGACTTTAGCAATGCAGTTGACTGGGACTTCTCCCGGCCAAGACCTCTTACTGTCAAATAGAACCCCCCAGCCCCAGGAATCTTCAAGGTAAATGTTGATGGGGCAACTGCGGACCATGGTGGGAACTCTAGCGTTGGAGTAATAGTCAGTGACTGCACTGGCCAGACAATTGCAGCCAACTGCAAGCTCCTAAAAGCATGCTATTCTGCAGAATTGGTGGAGATTATGGCCCTGCTTCAAGGTGTTTTGCTTGCCCAAGAATTGCATCTCCCTCAAGTCATTATGGAGTCAGATGCGCTTGCAGCAATTCAAGCCATAAATGACAAATCCACAAGCAGAAACTCGGGTCATCTTATCCAGGAAATTCTGCATATTCGAAGCTCCTTTGAGTCTTGTACTTTTCAGCACATAGGTGGAGACTTCAATCAAGTTGCGCATGAGTTAGCCCAACATGCTCACAGGACAGAAAGTTCCCAGCTATTGAAGGGTGTTACTCCTCCATTTATTTCTTTGTTAATTCAATCAGATGTTTTATAGTGTTTAGTCTTTTGGTTCTGCTTCTGCAGAACCTTGTATGACTGTATCTCTCTTTCTGGTTTAATGAAAATCAAGTCCACTTTCAAAAAAAAAAAAAAAATTACAAAGCAGTTTTATTATGTCCCCTTTTCTCATGTCTTACATTTAAAAACTCTGTAGCAATTTTGATTATCAAATAAAGACAACCATTTTAAAGCACATTATCATTATAATTTACCAAACACTATAAAGGCAAAACTCTTTTAAGTTAAAACTTTTAATGGAAGGAGCTTTACAACTAAAACTCTACTCCCTATGTTTCTCAAAAAAAGAAAAAAAAAAAAAAATACTTCCCACAACAATATCAAACAATCCATAATTATTATGAATCCACTAATTTCCACCTCTTCTTCAGATATTGCTACTAGATTGGTCATTGCTCATTGGACATGAGGTAGGTAGGTATTGTTGTGGGCTAGGGCTTGTGAAGATAACCCAAGGAGATCTTTCAGATCATTTTTTTTACTAAATGCATCTAGTTTTTCTTGAAATGTAGGGAAACTTCATTTTTTTCTTACAAAAAAAAAGAAAGAAAAAAAGAAGAGAATGCCCTTGCTTGATTAAATTTAAAAAAAAAAAAAAAAAAATCGTGGTCGTCCTTTTTCCTTGTAATCTAAATCAGGACTTCCATATTATGTATCAATGTATTTTATATCATGTTTTAATGTATCTTATAATACTTAAGTCACATGGAGGAAACAAAATGTAAAAACTTAACTTTTTTATTATTTAAACAAAATAAATTATAGTAGATGTAAACATTAATAATGAAAATTCATTTAAATTTTTAAAAACTTTCGTTATAAAATTTTAACTGTAATATTTTTGAAATTCAGTGGAGGATTTATAACCACTCTAAAATTTTTGAGATTAAGGTTTTATTGTTATGGTTGTTGAGATACTTTTGTTATAGAATTTGAATGGTAGTATATTAAAACTTTTTAAAACAACATGTTTTAATATGTTTATAGTACACTATACGACAAAAACAACATGCAACACAAATATTGAACCAAATGACTCCAGTACACATGTAAGACCCTAAGTTTTAGTACATAGTATCTGAAATCAACCTCAGTTGTTTATTATGCTAAAACAACACAAAGTTCTAGCCCACTACCAAAAAATAAAAATAAAATACATTGCTGCATGTAGTATTGTAGTTCCACAAGAGAGCTTTCCATTTTTGTTGAGCAAGCCAATCAAAAGCTTTAGTCAACTGAAACTGGTTGCATGTTTTCAGCTTCTTTCCTCAGCTCTTGAAACAGGACAGATGACAAGTATCGCTCCCCAAAACTTGGATGAACAGTCTGAAATTCAAACAATCAACAGCCATTTATGGGCATTAATACTTGAATCAAATTGGTTACGTAAGAACATAAACACTAGAGATGCTGATAAAAAACAACACCATTTGCTTGTGTTGATTGAATTAGAAGCTTTTTCACAACCAAAACTGGTGATGTGTAGAGAAATGAATTTTGGAAACAGAATTATTTTTTCAGAACATAACCTTATCCACATTTCATGTATTAAGATAATAGACAAAGTTGATCTTTATAATTTATTTGCATATCCTGAAGCTGTCTTATGCAAAATCAATTGGCTCTGATGAAAATAGTTAAAGGGTATTCATAACTTGATAAAAACCAAATGGAATTAGAATATATGTTTCTCTTATTACCACAATAAGTTTGCCCTTGTTCTCTGGCATATTAGCGAGTCTGAGTGCTGCAATTGTATTGGCTCCAGATGATATTCCTACCTGCAATAACCAGGACGATCGAAGTTATAAAATGCGTAATAGCATTCCAGATGTCATCTTTTTGGGTTCATCTGGGGGTACTAAAAGGATGTTACTGAAGCACAGAAAGAGTCCTCCAGTAACATCAGTTGATATAATTAAGTTGTGAGCACCCATGAAAGTGCAGATATAGATATAGTACTTCAAAGAGTTATTTGAGCAATTACCATAAGTCCCTCCTTCAATGCTAATTCCCTGGCCATATTTACCGCATCTTCGCTACTAACCTACCAGATAAGTTTCAACATGACAGTTAGGGAAAACCAAAACTATTAGCAACAATACTATATTCTTTTTAAATTCTTTCTGTCATTGCTAACAGCATCACCAACAACACTTACTTCAAGAACTTTTTCCATTACATCCATGTCCAAAATATCTGGTTTGAACCCAACCCCATTGCCAGTAATCTGATGAGGACCTGATTCAAAATTTCAACAATATTAGAGTGTTAACTTCTCTTACCAGGACAATGTATCTACAAAGGCATAGATAAACTTGAAAGTTACAAAGTCTGTATCTTCATTACTTTTATAGTCTTCCATTATTAGATATCAGCTGGACGAAAAAAAGATAAATTTGAAAATTTTCCAACTTTGTTCTCTTCAGAGGTTATAAAAAAAAAGGGAACTAGATAAGAAATAAAATAGCATGAATTTTACCTGGTTTACCACCATTCAATACGTTACTTTCTGCAGGTTCTACTCCATATATCTACAAGAAATCAACTAAAATATTAACAAGGAATGAAACAGAATTATAAGGGTGAATGTGGCCAATGCATGAATCATTACCTTTACATTAGGATTTTGGGATTTAAGGTACTGTCCGACCCCAGAGACAGTGCCTCCACTACCAATACCCATGACAAAAATGTCAACTTGTCCATTTGTATCTTCCCATATCTCAGGACCTGTAGTTTCAAAATGCACCTGTTTTCCATTTTGAGGTCAATCACATATCCACCATCCACTAAGCAGGAGAGGATGAATAATGTATATACCAGATTTGAATTGATTCTAAACTATATATAATTTAAGATAATTATGTAGCATATAAAATTTTATCCTACATGATGCCAATAAAGACTTTTCAGTTGCTGGAGAAAATTAAAGGCAGGATTAGTTACCAAGGTGTTGGCAGGATTTGAAAATTGCTGGAGCATGAAAGCATTTGGTGTAGATTCCAAAAGATCATATGCCTTCTTAACTGTTCCCCCCATCCCCTTGGTGGGATCAGTGAGAATTAAATCAGCTCCAAATGCTCTCATAGTTACCCTCCTCTCCAAGCTTGTGTAAGAGGGCATGGTTATAAGCGCTTTGTATCCTTTGAGGGCTGCGACAAATGCCATACTGATCCCCATATTTCCTGACGTGGGCTCTATCAGAGTTGTCTAACATAACATTTATACTAAATTAGACAAACCTGAAGCTGCAGTATAAGTTTAAGACAAAAATATCTGGTAACAAGGCAAAAATAAAAGAGATCAATAAGTTAAATATTCAGCTAACCTTCCCAGGGGTAATTAAGTTTTTCTTTTCAGCATCCACAATCATGGCATGTGCTGCTCTATGAACAGAAATAAACAAAACGATTATACATTTTAATCATAAAAATGTAGTCAGTAATATGTGTTTTAAACTGTAATAACAAGAAATATATGCTAGTAAATCTATGATTATGAGGAGGAAAGAAGATACCTGTCTTTGATGCTAGCAGTAGGTTGCATCATTTCTTGCTTGACAGCAATATAAGCTCCACAGCCTTCAGTGACTTTGTTAAGATATACAAGAGGAGTTCGGCCAATGAGCTGAAGTTGGTTACAAAAAATAAAAAAAAAGGGTTTCATTATATTAGATAAGACAAGCATAACTCAATGCCAATGGTCAGGAATAAGGATTAAAAGCACAACAAAATATCAATGTCACTCAATTAAGTTTTGTCAAATCCATTCTACTCTTGCAGCTTCAATAGCACACATTCCTTTTAACTTTCTTTTTGGTTTGTTGATTCTGTTTTCTAAAATGACAATTAGAGCTTTGTATCTCCCAATCAAGTCATTGAAAATTAGTTTAGACACTACTTTTTTTTCCCCATAGGGCAGGGGAATCAATGTTAATTTGGATGAAACCTTGAAGGTATCTGTTTGGTTATGCTGCATAAAGATTATTATTATTTGTCTGGGAAAAAAAAAGACAAAATTAATCGATCAAGAAAAACAAGAGTACCACTCACCATTCTATCTTTATGTATATATCTTGTATAAGCAAAAGGTGTATCTTGAAAATTATTTATGTATATGTCTGGCATAAGCAAAGGTGTGTGTAATGTAAAAAGAACTTTCATAATCAGGGAAAATATAAACGTAAAAAATAATTTTGCCATGTTAGTTCTAAACCAAAATTTGAATACAATTTAGGTCTGGCTCAAAACTTGTGCAAAAGTTTAATATGCCATGCATATTAGATCCTGGTGAATTATGTAAAAACAGGGGAAAAAATAAGGCTTAATTAAGGGCAACTTTTAATTGCTTCATAATCTTTTAACTGTGTATCCAATTTTCTATCATTAGGGACTTAAATAGATTTGCCAACTTGTTTGGTTAAAATCACTTTTTGTCTAACATTTAAAGCAATTAGGTTGGCTAAATGCACACTCTAGCAACTGGAATTTGGATAATGACGTTCAAAGATAACATCATTTACATGTGACATTAGGACAGAATACAAAACTTATTCACACTTGGCTGAGTTCTTTCTGCAAATTAAAGCCAGTTATTTGAGATTGGCCTAGCCTTCTCAATGAATAATACGCACCGCCACATATTTAGGTGGTACCCTTTTGTGACCCGTCCCTTACACATAAAATGCAAAAGGCCATACTATTTGAAAAGGGCATAAGAGAAACTATAAAACAATTGGGTCCATTTCTTATATACAGACATGAGAACAAAGAGCAATTTTGTTCTTGCTGGCTGCACAACTTTTTGCTTATTGGTGAAGGGCACTCTCCTTTGTGGAACCCACTTTTATGTAAAGTAAATGACTCTAACCTTTCGAATACACCAGGAGCCTATCCTCCCCCACCACAAAGTCCCTTTTCATGATAAAATGAATCTAGCTAACAATTGGACCTTAACTCTTATTAATTTTTTATATGGCCAAAAAAAATTTGTAGAATCTGGATAGTATATGAGGCAGTAGGAGCCTGGGATTTTAAATTGAGAGACAAAATTAAATTAAAATAATGAAAGAAAAATTAATTAATATAAATAAAAAATAGACCAACATTAAGCAATTAAACAAAAATTTAAGTATTATAACAAAAAAAAAATATTAAATAATAAAAATAAGAAGATTAGATTTTGGAGAGAAACTATTTTGTGAAACGACTGTGTAGAGCATTCCTGTCACATTTGGTAGATCCTACACACCCACTTGTGAGACCATCAAACCGACATTTAGGGAAGCGGCCCACTATAAAGTAATATAATTTTTCTAAATTTGGGTGTTTCTTTTTTAATGTAAGACCTTAACATTTAAAGGAACTATTTTTAGCAATTGGATTAAATGACAAAATCGAAAACGAAATTAATTTATAAAAATTAATTAATATAAATAGAAAATAGACCACGTTAAAAAATTAAAAAAAAAAAATCTTAAAGACCATAAATTAGTAGATAACATTTTTCGGGAGAAAGTATTTTGTGAGACGACTTTTTGTACGGTATTTCTCTTACATTTGGTAGATTTCACACACCCACTTGTGAGACCAACATGTTGCGAAGCAGCATGCTATAAATTAATATAATTTTCTAAATTTGAGTGTTTCTATTTTAACGTAAGACCTTAACATTTAAAGACATCATTTTTAGTAATTGAATTAGACCTTTGGGGACAGGGAAGTGTGAATCGTGATTTCTTCTTGGCTTAAACTATTGTGAGAATAGCACTCATTTAATCACGTGAAATAATCGATTTTGGGTACTGCATAATCACTTTTACATAAGCGAATCAATTATGTACCAGATTTTGTCGGTTAGAGGGAATCAGGAATTGCTCTTTTGGATTTGCTTTCCCGTGTGCCACCGGACCTTTTTGTTAGTAATAATTATAGGAAAATGTTAACAGATGCTAGTAAGGTATTGATTAACCATTCATTTAAAGAAAATTTATATAAAAAAAGAAAAAAAATAATTAATATTTTGACTTTTTTTTTATTTTTTATAAAAATAGTGTCAAAATTTTCCTAAAATGAATTATTAAGCATGATCCTAAGGACACTTGTTAACATGACCCATAATTACATACTTCTCTTTAAAATGGATTTGGCTTACATTCATTATTTTTTATTAAAAAAAATCTTCTTTTATTTTAATGAAAGACTGACACATCATCTACTAATTAAATAAAATGTAGAGATTAAAAATCCATTACCATTTATTATTATATATTTAAAATAAAAGAACATATCTAATTAAAAAAATATCAAAAATAAGCCAAACCTCTTTGAATTAACACACAAAGTCAGAAAGATACAACAAAAAGTAAGCCTAAAATAACAGTCCTATGACATGGCAGAACTTAAGTGGCGGTCAATCCGCCGGCTCAGGTTACCTTCAACCTTGGATAGAGATTATATGTACATATATATATTGGTAACGTATGAATCGAAAAAGCTGTCAACGTTTAGGGCCTGTTTGGATGGAGAGGGGAAAGAGGGAGAGTGGAGGGGAGTAGAGTAGTGTAGGCTAAAAATAAGCAAATTTTATATTAAATTTACTCTACTCTACTCTACTTCCCCTCACTCCTCCTCAATCCAAACAGACTATTAACGAAAACAAATTCAATAGTATAATTATATTGACCAGCGCATTAGTGTACTTTAAAAAAAAGAAAAAAAAAAGGAAAACACAGCTTATCAAAATCAGTAGTTGAATTCAATTACCACCGCACATCCTAAATGCGACGGTTATTCTACAAAATAAGTGTTTGTAAAGTGTAGAAGACAAGATCATGGTTTAAGTCTTCAAGAAGAAACTTCACATATATATATATATACATGTATATTAGGTTAGAGTAAAATTTTATTTTGATAAAAAAAAAAAAAAGTTGAATTCAATTAATAAATCTAAGATTTCTTTTTTTTTTCTTTTTTTTTAGAAAAAAAAATATGCAGAAGCAAAAATGATAATACTTTAATCATTAACTTTTTTTATTTATTAAAAGTTAGAAATCATTAATTTAAACCAGCACGAAAAGGTCAGAAAAAAAAAAAGAAAAAAGAAAAAAGAAAAGAAGATGAAGAAAAGAAGCTAAGGTTCTACAACTAGAGTCTACATATAATATTGAAATTCTACAAAATCTAGAGAGAGAGAGAGAGAGAGTGAGAGAGAGAAATTACTTGAGAAACTTCTCTTTTGATATTGTTTCCTGGAAGATCCTTTGGGAGATCTCTGATTCTCTGAACAAAAGGGGAAGAATCAAAAACAGTTTGGGACGAGAGTGTCCTCCGCATCATAGTCATAGAACCATTGTATGCAACGAATCTTTTCTTCAACAAGCTCCTTAAAGCTGCAGCCATTGATGCAGAGGTTCTAGACAAAAACACAAGCACTGAACAAGTACAGTAGCAATAAGAACGGGCTGCTCTTGCAATTGCAGTGAGTCAACAATTGGACAATGAGACAGAGTATTTAGGTACGTCATATGTGGTAGTGGTACTAACCTTTTTATAACGTTTTTGGAAGAAGATTATTGGGTCACGGTGATTAATTCATTTTATATGTTCACCAATCTAGAGAATACAACTCTTTTTTTTTTTTTTTCGTTTGTTTGTTAGGGGGAGTGTAGGTAAAATCTGGAATAGCGAAGCATTCAGAAAAGTATGTGACTGCAAGTTTGGGTGATGAGATGGATAAACGGTCAGATGCATGCACTGGTCCCAAGGTATCATGATGTGATATTCCTTTTTCTTTTCTTTTATTTATATCTTAGTTATTACTAGGGGTGGCAAATTTTATCCATATCCATAAACCCACCCATTATCCACCTTATTTGGATAAGTCTTAACTCAATCCATTTGAATATTTGGGTTAAATGGGTAAAGACCCATTTGGTTATTTAATTAGATGGGTCTAAATGGATAAACCCACTAATATCCATTAAACCCATCTAAAATTCAAATAAACAACATAAAATCTAAATTTCTAGAAAATGACTAAAAAAATACATCCAAAACCCAAAAAATAACCAAAATACCCCTAAAACCTTAAAAATTACTAAAATACCACCGAAATCCAAAAAATGACCAAAATAGCCCCGAAACCTAAAAATGACCAAAATACCCCTAAAACCTAAAAATTACTAAAATACCACAAAAATCCAAAAAATGACCAAAATACCCCCGAAACCTAAAAATGACCAAAATACGTCCAAAACCCAAAAAATAACCAAAATACCCCCGAAACCCAAAAAATGACCAAAATACCCCTAAAACCTTAAAAATTACTAAAATACCACCGAAACCCAAAAAATGACCAAAATACCCCCGAAACCTAAAAATGACAAAATACCTCCAAAACCCAAAAAATGACCAAAATTCTCCCAAAACCCAAAAAATGACCAAAATACGCCAAAAACCCACAAAATAACCAAAATACCTCCAAAATCTCTACAATGAGCAAAATACCCCCCAAAACCTCTCAAATGTCCAAAATATCCATAAAACCCAGAAAATAACCAAAATACCCCCGAAACCTAAAAATGACCAAAATACCCTCAAAACCCAAAAAATGACTAAAATACCCCCAAAACCCCCAAAATGAAAAAAATACCTCCAAAACCTCTAAAATGAGCAAAATACCCCCCCCCCCACCCCAAATCTCTAAAATGTCCAAAATATCCCCAAAACTCAAAAATTAACAAAATACCTCAAAAACCCCAAAAATGACCAAAATGCTTTCTAAACCTAAAAAATGACCAAAATACCCCATAAATCTTAAAAATGACTGAAATACCTCTAAAACCTTTAAATTACCAAAAATACCCCCGAAATCTAAAAAAAGACCAAAATACCTCTGAAACCTATAAAATGATTAAAATACCTCAAGACCTAAAAAATGACTAAAATAACCCCAAAACCTAAAACAATGACCAAAATACCCCAAACACCTAAAAAAAATGACCGAAATACCTCCAAAACCTAACAATTACCAAAATACACCATAACCTAAAAAATTACCAAAATACTCCATAAACCTAAAAAATGACCGAAATACCTCTAAAACCTATATAAAAAAAAAAAACTGAAATACCCCCGAAACCTAATAAAATTACCAAAATATCCTGAAACCTAAAAAATGATTGAAATACCCCAAAAACCTAAAAAAAAAGACCAAAACAACCCCAAAACCTAAAAAAAATGATCGATAAAAACCCCTGAAACCCAAATTATGACCAAAATGCCCCTAAACATGTAAGATGACCAAAATACACCTGAAACCAAAATAACCCCAAAACCTAAAAAAAATGATCAATAAAAACCCCTAAAACCCAAATTATGACCAAAATGCCGCTAAACATATAAGATGACCAAAATACACCTGAAACATCTAAAATTACCGAAATAGAGGTTTAGGGTATTTTGGATGTTTCAAGGATATTTTTGACAAATTAAAGGTTCTAAGAGTCTTTCATTCATTTTATAGGTTTCGAGGGAATTTCAGTAATTTTTTAGGTTTCGGGGTTATTTTGATCATCTTTTAGATTCTAAGGGTATTTTAACCATTTTTTAGGTTACGAGGGCATTTCTGTCATCTTTTAGTTTTAGGGTTATTTCAGTAAATTTCTAGGGTTCAGAAGTATTTTGGTAATTTTTAGGTTTTAAGGTATTTCGGTAATTTTTTAGGTTTCGGTGGTATTTTGGTCATTTTTAGGTTTTGAGGGTATTTTGGTCATTTTTTGGGTTTTAGGGATATTTGGTATTTTTTAAGTTTCGGGGGTATTTTGGTCTTTTTTGGGGTTTAGGGGGTATTTTTGTCATTTTTAGGTTTTGAGGGCATTTTGGTAATTTTTTAGGTTTCGGGGGTATTTTGGTAATTTTTAGGTTTCGGGGGTATTTTGGTCATTTTTTGGGTTCCGAGGGTATTTTGGTACTTTTTTAGGTTTAAGGGGTATTTTGGTCATTTTTTTGGTTTTGGAAGTATTTTGGTCATTTTTAGGTTTCGAGAGTATTTTGGTAATTTTTTAGGTTTCAGGGATATTTTGGTAATTTTTTGGGTTTTAGGGATATTTTGGTCATTTTTAGGTTTCGGGGGTATTTTGGTCATTTTTTGGGTTTTGGGGGTATTTTGGTCATTTTTAGGGTTTGGAGGTATTTTGGTCATTTTTTAGGTTTTAGGGAGTATTTTGGTAATTTTTAGGTTTTGGAGGTATTTTGGTCATTTTATATGTTTTAGGGGTATTTTGGTCATTTTAGAGATTTTTGAGGTATTTTGGTCATTTTAGTGGTTTTTAAGCATATTTGGTGATTTTAGAGATATTAGAGGTATTTTGGTCAATTTAGAGGTTTCATGGGTATTTTGCTAATTTTAAAGATTTTGGGGATAATTTTGGATGTCCAAGGGTATATTGGTAATTTTGGAAGATTAGAGGTATTTACATCATTTTAGGTATTTAAGGGTATTTTGGAGTTCAAGAGGGTATTCAAGTAGTTTTAGAGGTATTTGGGTCATATTGGGTTAAATGGGTGGGTTACTAATTAAATGGGTTAGGTTGGTAATGGATAATTAATTTATATATAAACGGGTCATAAATGGATAAATGGGTAATTATACACCAAACCCATTTATGACCCAACCCGCCCATTTGCCACCCCTAGTTATTACTTATTACAATAAATCTAGAGAGGTAGCCAATTTGAAATTGTTTGGATTGACCCAGCAAAAAAAAAAAAAAAAAAAAAATTGTTTGGATTGAGGGTTATCCTTTTTGTATTTCCAATCACTGCAAGATATGTAGAGGCATTATGAGTTGATACTACTTGAAATAAAATTTAAATAAATGATAATTTTAATACAATAATATATATATATATATATATATATATATATATATATATATATATATATATATGTCATGTAATAAAAAAATTATGCTTCAAATATCTTGCAATAATAAGTTATTATTTTACGAATTTTATTGCAATAAATTACAAATAATTGACAAAAATAATTCAGATCAAATTATTGCAATAATATATTCGTTAAATTAGATAATTATTTCATACTTGTCATTGCAATAAATTGTAAAATAATTGATATTAAGTTATTGCAATGATAACCTCGTTGCAATAAGCTATTATTTCGAAATTTTTATTGTAATAGAATAAAAAAAAAATTGATATCAAGTTATTACAATGATTTATTCATTTTAAATTATTTTAAAAAAATTTCCTTGTAATAAGGTATTAATGCTTCTATTGAAATTGAAAAATTTACCACTTTTAAGTTACTATTACAACAACTTTTAATTTATAGACGTGATATTGAGTTTAATCCTTCTATCCTAATTTTGTTGTTTAAAACTTGATATAATGGACATTTTAGTGTGGTGAATATTGTGGCCAAAGAGAATGTGTAATTGTTTATCTCCAATGAATGAAATTTACCTTTTCTTCCACACAATATATATATATATATATATATATATATATATATATATATATATATATAGATGGGTTCAAGTTACATATTTTTTAAACTATTAGATTTAAGTAGATTCAACGGTAAAAAAAAGACTCTTATTAATGCTAATATTTTGATTAGAATCTCATTAATTATTCCTCATTTATTATATTTTATATCTATCTCTAAACCCAAAAAAAGTGTTATATTTGACTCTCTCTACGTTTCTATCTTTATCTCTTTCTCCTCCACCGTTGTTCCACCTCCATGGATAGATTGCCGGCAGAAGAAGGAAAAAAAAAAGAAAAAAAAACCGTGGAACACTGACATTAGAGGTTTTTGCTCATATGCTTCCATATAAACAACTGAAGGTTTTAGAACCGTATTTTCAATCTCATATCATAATTGGGAATCCATAAGGTCAAGAGAGAAATAAGCACCAAATACACATCAATGATTACATTGATTAGCAAGCCAAAGATTAGATTATGCAACTTTATTATTAGAAGAATAAAGATAGTATTCAAATCCATCCGATGCAGTAAGCAATTTTTAAGAATTTTCAAAGTATAAAAGTAAAAAGTAGGGAGTCAATTCAAGTTAATCTCTATATTGCCAGACTAGTAAAAAAATTAAATGTCTCATGTACTTTGACTACCATCTCTTTTGTACAGGTAATATAATTGTTACAAGTAATTAAATGTCTCATGTTATTTTTTTAAACTGAATGACAAAACTCAATCCACGTGCATTGTATTAATTATTGACCTAAAGAGCCACACTCATCCATACATATATAAATAGTACACTATGATTTTGGGATGGACTAATTTGTGTTGTTTAGTTTTGAGTTTGCACTGATTTATGTCAAAGCTTGCAATATTTAAGTTAGGATGTGCAAAAACATTTTTAAAGGTAAATTAAACTATTAAAAAAATATTTTATACATATAATGTTTTTTAAAATACCGACCAGGGGTTCATTTGAACCCTTTGAAGCATTAGTAACACTGCCCCTACTTCGAGAAAAAGACTAATTAAAAACAACAAGAAATTTACTTTATAAAAGAAAATTTTATTATTTTGATATATATAAACAGAAATAATTAGAATACTATACAAAAACATATAAATTTATAACCACTATTAAATAAGGTGGCGTTACATACATCTTTAAATTTGTGAAAAATAAATCTTATTCATGAAAAGTCCTTTGTCCAATATAGCAAATAGAGAAAATTCTTATCCCACTAAAAGTCCTCATCTCTTACCTTTTGTATGAATATTGGATCTTGAACCAACTAAGTGAAATCTAACGTGATTGATGCATATAAAAAATTATCTTAAAAAAAAAAACTACATTTGTCGTTTATGTTTACAGATGATTTTTTTTTTTTTTTTTTGGGGGGGGGGGGGGGGGGGGCGCGGTGTGGAATGAGAGAGGAGTTGGATTTATACTCAAGTAACATGCTTTTGTGATGTGTAATTTAAAAGAGGAGAGAAAGTTGAAAAGTCCAAGACATTAGTCTCAGTAGTCATAAGATTTTATCTAGGAAAACAATTTCAATTTTGTTACATTCATTCCAGGCATCAAAGAAGTTGAAAGTGTCCTTTATACCTAATTTTGTACTATTTTGTTTACTTAGTGAGTGTTTGGTAAAAATTAAAAAGTCAGCTTATTTTACTATTTATCTTATTTTTATTACTATTTATGAACCCCATTGCACTTTTTGTTACTATTTATGGATTTTATTGTACTATTTCAACTAACTTTTACCTTTATTTACAGTACTTTCAGCAAATTTTTTTCAATTTCAGCAAAATTAGAGGATCCTGAACAGACTTTTAATGAGTTAATTTAACTGTTTCTCAAAAAGGGAAAAAAGAAAAAAGAAAAGAAGTAAGAGTAAGATATTCAAAGATGGCTGATCTAGAACCCCTTCCCCAATAAAGTAAAAGACTGTAAACAAGGCGACAATAGCCAAATAGCATTTTTTTACAAACTATGTTGTAATCTACTACTGTTTCGAAAATATGTAGGGATTTATCATCTTTTGGGTACTTGAGTTTGGCGAAATCGAGTTTTTCATGGTACTCGAGTTCATGAAACTCGAGTATCATGGGAAAACTTTGAAAATTTTTTATGATACTCGAGTTTCATGAACTTGAGTACCATAAAAAATTTTCCAGAAAATTTGAAGTATATTTTTTCAAAGAACTTGAGTTTTTGGAACTTGAGTTTCACAAAGGTGGTAGATCTCTACATATTTCCAAAACAGTGGTAGATTGCTAATTTTTTTTGCTAAATAGTGGTAATGAGCCATTTTCACCCTATAAACAATACGCATCTTGGTGGAAACATATTATATAAGACCAATTTTTTTTATTTTTTTATTAAAACAGATAATTATGTAAATTGTTAAAATAATTTAAAATAAATAATGATTTTTAAAAATCTTTTTGAAATGGTTGGTAATAGAGTTTAAATCAAATTAATAAATTAAACTTCTTCGAATTTAGTAATGGAATTTCTTTAAAGCAAATTATATTAGTGAGCCATGTGATGAAAGCATATTTAGCACTGCACAACATTTTAATAAATTGGTCATCATGCGGTGCGGTGCCATTGGCTTTCACATTATATATATATATATATATATATATATATATATATATATATATATATATGTTAAATATATAGTAAGTATATTTAATCTATGCTAAATATCTATTTAATACATGTTAAATATGTAAAGTATTTATAAAATCTATATTAAGGGTCTGTTTGGATAGAACTTATTTTGCTGAAACAGAAAATTGAAAATTGAAAACATTGTAGCAAAATAATTTTTAAATGTGTGAATAGTGTCATGAGATCCATTTGTAATGAAAAAGTTGCTGAAAAGTGGAATTTGTGGGTTCGTGAACAGTGCATGAATGCACTGTTTACTGTGAAAAAGTCAACATTTGCAGCTACTGTTCAATGAACAGTAGCTGCATTACTCCAAAACGTGTGAAAAAAAAAAAAGAACGAAACGTAAAGATTACAAACGTAGACGCAGCAAAAGCCCAATCTAAATGGGCACTAAATATAAAATAAAACTTATATACTAATAGGTGTGGTTTTTTCACTACCACTTGCAATAGTTTGGTTACTCCATTTTGTGGGATATTTTGGTCGGTTTATGTGCGATTATGCAGCTGGAGTGGTTTCATGAACACCCCTACAAATCTAACTATCTATGCTAAATATCTAACTTTTGATGATATTTATATAAGCTATCCATGCATGTACATAGTTATTGGGGAGTAGACTTCCTTTCTGTTAGAAATACTGGAAGATTGTATTGTATTTCTTAATGAGAAAATATACATCAGTGCCTTATATAGGAGGCATAAGTGTGCGGTACAAGTAAAGTGCAGTACAGTGAAGAAGTCTACATGCAACCTCCTCCCGGTCTCTCTGTTGACTCAAACAAGGTTTGTCATCTTCGACGTGCACTTTATGGTCTAAAACAAGCTCCACGAGCTTGGTTTGCCAAGTTCAGCTCCACTATCTTTCGCTTGGGTTACACTGCTAGTCCGTATGATGCTGCCTTATTTCTTCGTCGTACTGATAAAGGCACCATTCTGCTTCTTCTATATGTGGATGATATGATCATAACTGGTGATGACCTCAGTGGCATTCAAGAACTCAAGGATTTTCTCAGTCAGCAGTTTGAGATGAAAGACCTTGGACATCTCAGCTATTTCTTGGGTCTTGAAATTACTCATTCTACAGATGGTCTTTATGTTACTCAAGCTAAGTATGCTTCTAACCTTTTATCTCGAGCTGGACTCACTGACAGCAAGACGGTTGACACTCCAGTTGAGCTTAATGCGCATTTGACACCCTCAGGGGGGAAACCATTGTCTAATCCTTCTCTTTACAGACGTTTGGTTGGCAGCCTAGTATATCTCACAGTTACTCGTCCAGACATCTCCTATGCTGTTCATCAGGTGAGCCAGTATTTGTCTGCTCCACGATCTACTCACTATGCTGCTGTTCTGCGCATTCTTCGATACCTGAAAGGCACTCTCTTCCATGGCCTTTTCTACTCAGCTCAGTCTCCTCTTGTGCTCCGTGCATTCTCTGATGCTGATTGGGCAGGGGATCCCACTGATCGCAGGTCCACTACAGGTTATTGCTTTCTCCTTGGTTCTTCTTTAATTTCCTGGCGAAGTAAGAAACAAACCTTTGTGGCCCGCTCCAGTACTGAAGCAGAATATCGTGCCCTTGCTGATACCACATCTGAGCTCCTTTGGCTTCGATGGCTTCTCAAGGATTTAGGTGTGTCCACATCCTCTGCTACTCCCCTTTACTGTGACAACCAGAGCGCCATTCATATTGCTCATAATGATGTCTTCCATGAACGGACTAAACACATTGAGATTGATTGTCATTTTATCCGTTATCATCTTGTTCATGGTGCTCTCAAGCTCTTCTCCGTCTCCTCCAAAGATCAACTTGCAGATATTTTCACTAAGTCACTTCCTAAGGGACGCACTCGTGATTTGGTTAACAACCTCAAGCTGGTCTCACATCCACTTTGAGTTTGAGGGGGGCTGTTAATGTATATTGTGTTATGGGCTTTAGGCCCTTTAGGTCCAATTACTTTACTTGTACAGCACACTTATACTTGTTTGAGTCAACAGAGAGACCGGGAGGAGGTTGCATGTAGACTTCTTCACTCAACTCCCCATTAAGGAAAGCATTTTTAACATCCATCTGAAAAAGGTCCCATTTACGAGCTGCAGCAACAGCTAAAAGGGCACGAACAGATGAGATACGAGCAACTGGAGCAAAGGTCTCTTCATAATCAATTCCATACTCCTGTGTAAAGCCTTTTGCAACAAGACGGGCCTTGTAGCGCTCAATGGACCCATCAGAGCGAGTCTTGATCTTATAGATCCACTTACAACCAACCACAGACTGTCTAGGAGGGAGAGTGACCAGATCCCAAGTATGGTTTTTGGTTAATGCATCAAGTTCCTCTTTCATTGCAATCTGCCATAAAGGGTCAGTGGAGGCCTCACGATAGGTTTGAGGCTCGTGAAGTGTAGCAAGGGCAGTATAACAATGATAGTCAAGTAAGTGTGTAGGAATGGATCTTACCCGTGTTGAGTGGCGAGGTGGAATGTCTTGTGGAGGATCTTCAGGCGAAGCAGGAGCAGGGGACCCAGGCTCTAAGTGGGGTAGCTCGTCATCAACCTGTTCATCTTCAACCTGTCTAGGAGAAGCATCAAAAGTATCTGGAGAAAGGTTCAAAGGAGGATCAAAAGTATTTGTAGAAGAAATAAGAGACTCATCTGGAAAGATTTCTAAAACAGAGGAGGTAGTTAGGGAAGAACGAAAGTGAGAGAGTTCAACAAATAATCGGTGTTCCCAAAAGATAACATTACGAGAAACACGAAGACGATGAGAGACAGGATCATAACACCTATACCCTTTTTGAGTTTCGCCATAACCAAGGAAACAACAAAGTCTAGATCGAGACTCAAGTTTGTTGTGTTCATGAGGCTGAAGAAGGACGAAACAAGCAGATCCAAAAGATCGAAGGTGATGATAGTCAGGAGATGACCCAAAGAGACGCTCATACGGAGTCTGATTATGGATGACAGGGCTTGGAATGCGATTAATCGTATGAACAACATTAAGAGCAGCTTCACCCCAAAAAGGGCAGGAACTTTAGCAGAAAGAAGAAGAGCACGAACAGTGTCAAGAATATGACGAAGTTTCCTTTCGGCTCGACCATTTTGCTGAGAGGTACCTGGACAAGTTAGATGATGTACAGTGCCATAGGAATGTAACAGAGCTTGAAACACATATTGAGTATATTCAAGAGCATTATCAGAACGAAAAGTTTTGATACGTTTGGAGAATTGAGTTTCAACCATTTTTGCAAAGTTGCTATATATTGGTAAAATTTCAGAACGAGATTTCATAGGAAATATCCAACTATAACGAGAATAATCATCAATAAAAACAACAAAATATCGAGATCCACCAATACTAGCAACAGGAGAAGGTCCCCAAACATCAGAATGAATTAACTCAAAAATACTATTAGAAATGGATTCACTGTTATTAAAAGACAAAGCTGGCTGTTTTCCTAACTGACATGAAGTACAATCAAAATTGTCTTTGGACACAGAACCCAACAGACCCCTAGAAGCTAACTGTTGTACCCGAGAAGATGATGCATGACCAAAACGAGAATGCCAAAGTGCAAGAGATGATAAGGAAGAAACTGCAGCAGCTGCAGCAGCAACAGAAACAGGAGCAACAGGTGGAAGATGAAGATTGTCCACGGGAAACATACGCCCAACTCTAGGGCCGGTCCCAAGCTCTTGTCCCGTCCTCGGATCCTGCACAATACACCCAGAATAGTAAAAAATAAGGCGATAACCTAATTCAACTAATTGTCCCACAGAGCACAAATTATAGGATAGGTCAGGTACATGAAAGACTCCAGGAACAGAGAGGTTGGAAGTCGAAACAAAACCTAAACTATTTCCATGCATGGTGGAACCATCAGCTATATGAATATTTAGGGGGTGTGGTGCAGGGTCAAGTTTGGAGAATAAGGAGGAGTGAGGTGTCATGTGATTGCAACAGGCAGAATCGAAAAGCCAAGTTTGAGACTTACCGGGTAGAACAGAGAGAGCAGTGGAAAGAGATGCATTACCAGCCATACGAACAGCCTGAGCTATGATCTCCTATAGTTCAGTGGGGGAGAGGTTGATAGTGGATCCAGAAGACTGGGACTCAGCTGAAATGGAAGCCATTGGTGGAGTAGGCTCAGTATTAGCAACAGCAGCAGTAGATTTGCTACGACGATAGCAAGTTTCAATGGTGTGGCCAGGACGCTTGCAATAGTTGCAGAACTTTTTGTTGGTCTGCTTACGACGATTGCTAGAGCCAGAGGAATCACCTGATTGCTGAGGTTGCTCTAAGGGTGGAACAGAAGGTGTAATGGCCAAAACATTAAGCTTATTATGAGCTTGAAGAGTTGCAAGACGAGCTTCTTCTCTAACCAACTCGTTCACAGCAGTGTCAAGAGAGGGAGCAGGACTGCGATTCAAAAGCTGACCTCGAATGGGTTCAAAGTCCTTGTGGAGGGACATCAGGAATTCATAGAGGCGAAATTCATCTCTGATGGAAGCATATTGTTGAGCGTCCTTTGAGCATGCCCAAGTTGGATCAGAAAGGTCAATTTGGTCCCAAATGAAGCGAAGCTGATCGTAGTAGTCATTGATGGATTGCCCTGGTTCTTGTCGGAGTTGATGCAATTCAACCACTAATTGATACTTCATGGAGCCATGAGTAGTGGAGTACCTTTTGGCCAACATATCCCACGCTGACTTGGCATCATCAAAGCTGCCCAACAGGTTAGAGATGGAGGGAATGGAAGTGTTCCTAATCCATGTGAGGATCATGTGGTTGTAACTATCCCATTCAATCATGCGACCAAGGAAGGCAGAATTTTCTTCAGTGGCTCCCTTGACAGGAACAGTGAGTGCACCAGTACAATAATGCCAGAGCATGCGACCCTTAAGAAAACTGCGCATAGCTTGAGACCAAGATAAGTAATTCTTACACCCCTCCAACACAGTATTGATGGGGCGAGGAATAAACACATCCTTTTTATCCATTTAGAGACACAATATGCAAAAATAGACTGCAAAAATGAAATCTACGCGAAAAACTGGGTAAGAAGAACCTGGACTGAAAAAGTCAACCCCGGGTCAAAGTAAACGGTCAAAGTCAACGGTCTGGTCAACGATGACGTCAGCAAGTACCGTGGCAGATGACGTCAGCGGATGACGTCAGCAGATGACGTGGCAGATGACGTCACCTAGGGCTGACGTCAGCAGGGGAACTCTGGCGCGTGGCAGCGCGTGGAGGCGCGTGGCAGCGCGTGGCGGCGCGTGGCGGCGAGTGGCGGCGCGTGGAGGAAGCTGGAGGCGCGTGGCACTGACGCCGAAACTTCTGTTGGCGCGTGGGGGCGCGTGAGAGGTCCGATGAAGACTAAATTTCACAGAAAAGTAGATCGGAGGGATTTCTTTCCGATGGTGTAATCTGTGGTCTGATCGGAGAAGCAGAAGCGGAGGTGGCGGCGAGGCAGTGGTCTTTGATGTACTGAAGTCGCGGTGGAGGCAGTGGCGCTGCTCACAACAACGGCTGCAGATGACACCCAAGAAGACAAGACTGCTGAAGAGCGACACACCAAAGGATTAGAGCAGTGGCTCTGATACCATGTTAGAAATACTGGAAGATTGTATTGTATTTCTTAATGAGAAAATATACATCAGTGCCTTATATAGGAGGCATAAGTGTGCGGTACAAGTAAAGTGCAGTACAAGTATAAGTGTGCTGTACAAGTAAAGTAATTGGACCTAAAGGGCCTAAAGCCCATAACACAATATACATTAACACTTTCAACAATAAAGCATGGCAAAATTATTATTTACGCTTGTTTTATGCATTTTATAGTGTTTGGTGTTTGTAATATTTTAGTGAATAAAAAAATATTGATCAAGTAAAAGTACCTCAAAAAATCTTTCCTTATTTATACATAATTTTTAAAATTTTTTTTTTTTAATACAAGATAGAAATTTTGTTTAGCCTAATTTAAGTATATATGTGTGTCAAGCTTCTTCTTGGAGACTTGAACCCTGACCCTTGCTCCCTCACACCCTATAAGAACTTTGTATTTGTAGAGTAACCATCACGCACAAGGGTGCACGGTGGTTATACATAAATCTTTTTTTTTTTTTTTAAATTTTTTTATATACAAGAAGTTTAATATAAGTGTATATGTGTGTGAAGCTTCCTCCTGGATATTTGAACCTTGGCTCTTGCCCTCCACATTCCACAAGTATTTAATATTTATGGAATGACCATTGTGCAAATGTTGCGCAATGGTGGTTATACATAAATCTTAACTACACCAAGTTTTGCATCACAATTAACTCATTTCCTTAATTTTTGGCTAAAACTTCTCAAGAAAACCACAAAGTAACAACTCCTCCTATTCACATGCTTGTCACGCGCTTTGTTTATTATCTTTGCGCAAAAAAAAAGTCCATTTCACTCACTGGAAGGGACTATCATAAATATTCACGTGATCGTCACATGTTTTTCTTGAAGAGACATATGCGAACTATTTGTGTGGCTTGGATAATTATACCAACTTAGTTTCCAACAAAAAAAACTCAATTGTTTCTATTGAGATAGAGATTCATTACAACTGATGGGAAAGCTTTTGATAGTATGCTAAATAACACTCTGACAATAATAAAATAATGAGTTAGCTTATTAAAGAAGCTAATCTCCAACAAATTGATATCGTATTGAGTTACCCTAATAATTTTTTATTGAGTTGAATTTAGAGGGTTAGGAGTACATGTAATGAAGATCTCCGTGAATAACATTCAATTTCAATTTTGCAAGTTCAATGTAATTAAATAAATAGGTTAAAAAGGCCTAGAAGTATAATATAAACATGTTCCTTGTAAGAAATCTCCAAGCAATATCTCCCCCAGATTAAAATGATTGAAATAGCAATATATCCAGTTCTTATTCCTTTTTTTTTTTTTTTGGTGATAACCAATCAAGTTTTTATTCAACTCTCGTGTCGTGTAGCACTTTTTCTATGAGAAGTGGTCCTTGGTGGTACGAAAGGTCGAATATTGAATGGGTCAAGAACTATTGAAGTCGTTGCTCGTGGCTCCCCAACGATAAAAAGAGTGATTCTAATCTCTCCTACAATATCCACAGGAATACAAACAAATCAACGTTCTAAAATGTTTTTGGATAACATATAAAAAGCTTACTCAAATGTTGGAGAAATTATATAGAGTCTTCTGGTCATTTGTTCACTATTCCATTAAAAAACTTCTATTTGTTTAAAATTGCTGAGTTAGTAATTAATTTCTTTTAAAAAAAAAACTATAACTAACAATTTTAAACATATGAAAATTTTTTAGTAGAATGATGAACCATATCATTTATCCACTATGTTAACCTTATAATTTTTCCGAATGTTACAACTCGTTAGGGAAAATAAAATGTACTTTTTTAAAAATAGAATGATAGATAGCATAATTAACGCAAGTTCTGTCAAGAATGTCGGAATACTTTTTAATATTTTTAACGTAAAGTGACGTGAAAGCGTCCAGGACGTAGTTAGATATGGACTTGGAGGCAATGGCCCCCTCCAAATTTTTTCTAATAAAAATATTATTATATTAATAGGTATTGATGGTAGTAATTTTGTTCAATAAAATTACACTTTGCCCTCTTAATAATGCCATCAATTCTTTTTAGAGCAACGTTATAGCTAAAAACGTTTCTATAAAATTTTTACAAATTATTGAGGTAGTAAATTCTTAAAGTACGTTAGGTAGACTATAATAGACACTGTAATATAATAGCTATTTCTATGATTTATGGCTTATTTGGAAGTTTAGAGAGGGAGGAGAGTAATGGGGAGGAGAGTAGACGGGAATGGTTATCCTCTATCTTGTTTTGATGTTTTTAAAATTAGTAGGGGAGAAGGGAGTAATTAGCTTTTCCTCTTATTTGGATGTTTTAAAAATTAGGATGGAGAGGAGAGGAAATGATTTAAATAGACAAATTTACTCCTATTTGAAATAGACTAGTAACATTGGTCTATAATTAATTTATTAGTTTTGTAAAGTCTTGACCCTAATTATCATTTGTCTAAATCTTAGAATATGTTAGTGAATTTATAAAATATATTAAAAAATTTGTATGAAAAAAGAAAAAGAGTAACTAATTTGTATTAAAAAAAAATTTATCATAAAAGTTGTTTTAAATTTTTTTTAAAATAATTAATCAACTCGTCAATGGGACCAATTTTTTTTAAATTTAATTTAATTTTTTTAATTTTGTTGTTTAAGGTGTTTTCTCCAAAAAAAAAAAAAAAATTGTGGTTTAAAGTCAATTTTGACACATCAAATTGTGATACTAAATTGAGCTATGAAGCGGTGTTATAAACTCATGATAGCAAGGGATTAACAACGACGATGACAACATGGTGCACAGTGCCTACGATTCCTTCCAACTCCTCAGCAATTGCCCCACCAAAATCGAAGCCGTCGAATCATACGGCTCAAAGATACTCCTCGGCTGCTCCGATGGATCCCTTAAAATCTACGCCCCAGACCCCTCCGACTCCGACTGCTCTCCATCGCCCGATTACCTCCCTCAGGCCCAAGATTTGCGTAGGGAGCCGTACGTATTGGAGAGAAACGTGGCTGGGTTCTCAAGAAGGCCTCTAATCTCAATGGAAGTGTTGGAGTCAAGAGAGCTCCTTTTATCGCTCTCGGAATCAATCGCTTTCCAATCTCGTGCCCAAGCAAATGCCCAATCTCGTGCACAACCACCGACTCTAGATCGATCACCATGAGTGACGTGGACCTGGTGACGTCGTCATTAACAACCCACGACTCGGTGGCGTCTAAATAGTGAGATTCAATTTTTTTTTTAGTCACCTTAAATTTTCTCAGGAAACAAATAAAGATTATTTATATAATTAGTTTGTAATTTTGTTAATTTAAAAAGGGTAAATTGGAGAATTTATTTGATCAATAATTTATCTACTCTACTTTCATTCCAAATATCTCCAATTTGGGAATTAAAAATGAGGGGTTAAAGGTAGTTAAAGCCCCTCTAAACCCCTCCCCCTCCTTCCTTAAAAAACTTCCAAACAAGATAATTGTATTACCCCCCTCATTTTTTAAACATCCAAACAAAGCATTAGTTATAAAGTTGTTTGGTTATATTTTTATTATAATTAATAATCATTCTTTATGAATAACTATTCCTTAAAATGAGAAATAGTTATTCCTTACAAAAATGTCTGAATTCCTATTCCTTCACCTAATAACATGCTCTATTAAAAAAATTTCCAAAAATTCCTCCGGTACCTGCTTCTCTAAAATTTTCATCTCCCTCCCCTTTGAAAGAAGTAGATGCCGTGTAGATTTTTTTTTTTTGAGAATACGTGGTTTTCATTAAACTTTGGAAATGGGAGCCTTGGGGAAATAAAATAAAATAAAATAAAGTTTATGATAGAGATGATGTCTTATTGTAACCATTGCTGGCAGGTGAGGACGGGGAGGGAATTACAAAAGAGGAAAAGAAAAGATTTTAAATTTATATTGGGTGGTCCTTAGGATTTCAAGTAATGTTACATCTATAAAATTATCATAATAACTTTACAATAAATTTTACGTGGCATATATATATATATATATATATATGTCTTCCAAAGAAAAAAAAAGTATGTGTGTATAGGATGTATAGGATTATGTACATGATTCAAACTTATATTTAAATATGCCCATTTATTACTTGTAAATTTACGTTACTGGAATGGTTTTGTTATGTTATTGGAGTAGTTTTGTTACGATATGTATACATTTGATATGTATAGGATTCAAGCTTTTGTATATTATTTATATTTTATTTATCAACTTCAAATTTTGATTGTTAGTATTTTAGCTGCATTATAATTTATCTTGTCTTTTTAGATATAGAATCAAATACACTTGATTCTCGAGATCCTTTAAACAAAAGTGGATTCCTGTTGAAGATTTGAAAATAAGTTTGAAATTCTTGGATATTTGAAATTCTTTGGAAGGAAATATTTATACCAAATTACCTAAGAGCATCCATAGCAGATGTTGAAAAAAAAATGTCATTTTGACACACCAAAAGCCTACTTTATTATTTTATCACATCATTTTACAATATCTCATTTATCAGATGTTTTATAATTCAATTCTATATATTAAAATAATATTTACTGAGTCAATTGCAATGCTAAATACTTTATGGAGTCATTTTGCCCACTTCGAACTGTGGAACCCAATACTTTAAGCCCAATATAATAAATTTGTAACAGAATGGATTTTCCGAGTCAATTGCAATGCTAAATAATTACTGGCTTGAGAGTAACAAGACTAACACAGTTAATACGAACACGAGACACAAATTTGGTGTAAATTATTCCTCGGGCAGGTCCGAGAAGGGATTATTCATTAAAAATCAAAACTAATTCCTATACCGTCAATTTTAGTTTCTCTCTCTCTCTCTCTCTGTTTGTGGAATGTTCCTCCCTTTTTCTAGAGGGGTTCCTTTCCTTATATAGCCATTCCCATTGCATCTTAGCCCTCCATCTATACGTCTCAGGGGAACAATTCAGATGCTTGTCCCATTAGGACCCTTCTGGAGGTGGTAGAAAGAGTTGTGAGCTTTTGAGTCATTGTTCAGGAATCTTTTCCTCATAAATGCGGCCAACTCAGTTGGTGCAAAGCATTGAATGTGGATGTGATAGCCACCTTCCTAGATATTTCCCTTTTCTGTTGTTTGCACGACTCTGACCTCTTCCATGGTGCTTCACTCTCTGGTGTAAGGAGCTAAGTATGGTTCTTCCGAGGTGCGTTTGCTCCTCAGACTCTTTGGATGATGGGCCTGTTAGTCTCCTTTCCTCGGACCTTTTTTTTCTAAGTTTAGCCTGGTTTTGAGTGGTCTTGATGTCTCTCTTCCTCGGTCTTAGCCCACATGTCAAACTTGGGTTGACACGCGAATGGGTCTTTAATCATTTCCGTATAGGGCACATGGACTTTAAAATGTCCTTGGATTACCTGTTCCAGCAGAATCCACACACAAAAGTGTTCTCAATATTTAAAATATTCTTTTGATTAAAATCTATCATTAAAAGTTTTTAAAAATTAATTAAAAGCTTTTCATTATTTTTTTTTTAAAGGGATTGAAATAGGATTTGTTGAGAGTAGTTCCAGAAAACACCAGAAAACAGAGCATTGATCAGAAAACAGAGCATTGATCCCAACGGCTAACTCAACTATGCCTCAGAACGATGTCGTTCTACTTAAAAGCAGTCTTGTAAATGTATTTAAATGAAACGCTGCGTTTTATGTTTTAGTCATTAGCTCTTTGATACGCTGTGTTTTGTATAGCTGGTGTTAGTGCTTAAGCTTAGTCTGTTAGGTAGTTATTAGCAGTTACTTAGTTCCTAACTTTACGGATCAATCCTATGATTTTCGGGATGTCTGATTGGGTAGGTATTGATTCTTGTGTCTATATATAATGTACATTAGTGTAATGAAAAGATAAGCAATTATTCTTCAAGAATTTTCTTCTTTTCTTTCTCTCAAACTTCCTTTCTTTTTCTCTCTGAGTTCGTAGCTTCTCTCTAAGTGATTTACTGTGTGAACACCATTGTTGCAATTTGTAAAGCTTGGGTTGAATCTTTTCATGGTATCAGAGCTACCACGATCCCAAGGTCCAACAATGGCAAAAACTAATTCAACATCAACTTCCTCTACTGTACCTTCAACCTCCACCACCATGCCTTCAACCTCTTCATCCATCAATCTCACTAATCAACCTCTACTATTGCTGCCAAACATGATGACTGTTAAACTTGATTCTTCCAACTACGTTGTTTGGAAGCACCAAATTTCCATGGTATTGGAAACATACTCTATGCTTGAACTTCTTGATGAAGTCCCTCTTATTCCTGAGAAATTTCTCAAGGATTTTTCTGGAGCTGTTACTTCTGTGCTTAATCTAGATTATCTCATTTGGAAGTCAAAGGAAAAGGCATTATTGACCTTCATCAGCTCTACCCTAACTCCTTTAGTCTTAGCTATCACTATTGGCTATTCATCTACTCAAGAAGTATGGAAGGTTCTTGAACATAGGTTTTCTTCAATTTCACGATCTCATGTGATGAATCTCAAGGGTGAACTACATAATGTGAAGAAAGGATTTGATTCAGTGGATTCATATTTACAAAAGATTAAGGTGATTAGAGACAAATTAATGGCAGTAGGTGTTCTTTTGGATGATGAAGAACTACTCCATGTAGCAATCAAAGGGCTCCCAAGGGAGTTTAGTGCATTTAGGTCTGCAATCAGAACCAGAAGCACAAAAATAAGCTTTGGTGAACTAGCTACTCTGTTGAATGTAGAGGAAGAATCTTTGAATGAAGGTATGGAGTTCAAAGACTCCACTTTTGCAATGGGAGTTAACTCCACACCAAAATTCAATAACACTGGTGGTAATTTTCATACCTATAATCAATCTAATCATAATAATAGAGGTAGAGGAAAAGGCAACAATGCTAGAGGCTGAGGCGGAGGTCTAGGTCCATCTTCAAGTCAGTTCAATCACTTTTCACCACAGCCTCAAGGTCCTAATGCTAGAGCAGAGAGGCCAATTTGCCAAATATGTGGTAAAGCAGGTCATTTAGCCATTGACTATTACCACAGGATGGACTATGCCTATCAAGGCAGGCATCCACCCACAAAGTTAGTAGCTATGGTCATTTCATCCAACCATCTGTTGACTTAGGAGCAACTTTGGCTAGTAGACAGTGCAGCCACTGATCATGTCACATCCAGCCTCAACCACCTAAGTTTTTCTAAGCCTTACACTAGCCAAAAACAACTCACAGTTGGGAATTGACAAAATTTGCCTATCACTCCTATAGGTAATTCACTAATTCCTTCTTCTAATTCTGCTATTCAGCTTAGAAATATGTTAAGGGTTCCTTCTATTGCTTCTAACCTTGCATTTGTCCACAAGATTTGCTATGATAATAACTGTAGTTGTTACTTTGATGCAAATACTTTGTTAATTCAGGCCTTGGTCACGGGGACAATTCTTTACAAGGGCAAGAGTGAAGGTGGTGTTTACCCCATCTATCCTCACAAGGCCACTAAGTTTCTTCTTCCCCAAAAATTGTGTAATTCAATCAAGTTGTCTCATTCTCACTGGCACTTGTGGCACAGCAGACTTGGTCACCCTAATTCTCAAATTCTTAGACATGTTTTACATAATAATGGAATGTCTTCTCCTAATAGTGTTAATCTTGCAAATTCTTGTATTCATTGTCTTCATGGCAAGATGCACAGACTTCCATTTCCTAGTTCTAGGTTTGTAGCTACTTCTCCTTTTGAACTTGTACATATAGATCTATGGGTCCTGCACCTCTTGATTCAATAAATGGCTACAAATATTATGTCATCTTTATTGATCATTTCACTCATTTTACATGGATGTACTTGCTCACAAATAAATCAGAGCTTTACTCTAAATTTGTCATGTTTCATGCTATGATTAAAACACAATTTTCTTCCACCATTAAGGTTCTCAGATTAGATGGGGGTGGTGAGTTTACTTCTAAGTCTTTTGAGTCTTTTCTGTCTTCCAATGGGATTCAACATCAGATTTCTTGTCCTTAAACTCTCAACAAAATGGTTTAGTTGAAAGGAAACATAGGCACTTAATTGAAACCACAATCACCTTACTTTCACAAGCCTCTCCCCCTTCCACATACTAGTCCTTTGCTGTTTATTCTGCCTTGACACTCATCAATCTCCTTCCAACAGCCACCTTAGACTTCATGTCACCTTAGTTTAAACTCTATGGTCATAGTCCAGATATCTTTTCACTTAAAGTTTTTGGCTGTGCTTGTTACTCTTACCTCAGACCATACAGTTAACACAAACTTAATCACAGAACAGCAGAATGCATCTTTTTAGGCTATTCCAATATTTCTAAGGGACACTTGTGCCTTGATTTACTCACTAATAAGTTGTATACCTGCAGGCATGTGTTGTTTAATGAGCACAAATTCCCTTTTCCTTTTTCATCTCCTTCTGTCACACCTTCTCATCCACCAACTCCAGACATATGGCTGTCCAATCTCTTGTACCTTCACTCTTCCAATTAACCCTTTATCCTAGGTCCCTATCCTACTCACACATCTACTCCTACCCATTAGTCCTCCACTCTTCTTCCCTTACCTGTTTCTAATTCAACTCCTTCTGTATCTGATCCTAGTTTAGCTTCTGCTCATAATCCATCATCTCAGTCTCACTCTCCATCTTCATCATTGCTATAACCTACTCCCTTACCTACCACATTACAATCTGCTCCCTTACCTACCACATTACAACCTACTCCGTTATCTCATCCTTCAACTCTTTCCCAATCCATTCCACCAACTTCAACTTCTTCCCAAGTTTCTACTCTTGCTTCTGTCAATACCCATCCTATAACCACCAGATCAAAAAATCGTATCTCTAAACCTAAACTCTGTTACAAGGCTGTACTTGATTACAATCATATTGAACCACCATCATACAAGGTTGCTTCTAAGTTTCCTCAATGGGTTCAAGCTATGGATGAAGAATTTTATGCCTTACAAAGACAGAAAACTTGGTCTCTTGTTCCTGCTCCATCTGATGTCAAATTAGTTGGGTGTAAATGGGTTTACAAGTTGAAATTGCATAGTGACGGGTCTATTGCTCATTATAAAGCTAGATTGGTGGCCAAAGGATTTCATCAACAGGTTGGTATAGATTACATTGAGACTTTTAGTCCAGTTGTGAAGCCAGCTATAGTGAGGCTTGTTTTCTCTATTGTAGTGAGCTTCCACTGGCCTCTTAGACAGCTAGACATTTCCAATGCCTTTCTCCATGGCTTTATGAAGGAGGAGGTTTATATGCAACAACCTCCAGGGTATGTGGATCATCAGTTTTCTCATCATGTATGCAAGTTGAATAAATCTTTGTATGGCTTAAAACAAGCCCTAAGAGCCTAGTTTGACAGATTTCATTCTCAGTTGTTGCATCTTGGTTTTGAAGCTTCCATTGCAGATTCTTCTTTATTTGTGAATCACTCTCATTAGATCATCATTTATCTCCTTGTGTACGTTGATGATATTATCATTACAGGCAACTCATCTTCTCAAATCTCTCATCTTGTCACTGCCCTTAGTAAGGTTTTTGAGCTTAAGGATTTGGGTGCTCTTTCCTATTTCTTGGGCATTCAAATTATGCCTTCCAGATTTGGTCTCACTTTATGCCAATCCAAGTATGCCTCAGATGCCCTTCATAGATTCAACATGGAGTATTCCAAGCCCACAAAGACTCCTTGTTTTCCTAATGTACGTGTTACTCCTTTTGATGACTTTGTTTTGGCTGATCCATCTGAATATAGAAGTATGGTGGGTGCTCTCCAATACTTGACCTTCACACGCCCCAATTTGGCCTTTAGTGTGCATTAGCTATGCTGATTTATGCAACATCCCACTACTTCTCATTTGGAGGCAGCCAAGCATGTTCTGCGTTATGTGCGAGGCACTTTACATTTTGGAATTCACCTTGCTCCTGGTCCTTTCACCTTCTCTGCCTTTTCTAACGCAGATTGGGCTGGAGACCCTATTGACAGGAACTCTACTATTGGGATATTAGTTTTTCTTGGTTCTAGCCCAATTTCTTGGTCTTCCAAGAAACAATCCACTGTTTCCCATTCTTCCACAGAGGCAGAGTATCGTGCATTGGCTTCAACCACAGCGAAATTAGCTTGGCTTTGCACTATCTTTAAGGAGCTTAAGCTGTTTCTTCCTCACATTCCCATTCTTTGGTGTGATAATAACTCTGCTATTGCTCTGGCCTCTAATCCTGTCTTTCATTCCAGAACCAAGCACATCGAAGTTGATTATCACTATGTGAGGGGTTGTGTTCTTCGAAACACTTTGGGAGTCAAGTTTATCTCTAGTTGTGACAACTTCGCTGACATTTTTACAAAACCTTTGCCTGGTCCTCATTTTCTGGTTCTGCGTAGCAAACTCTTGGCTGACACTGCCTCGAGTTTGAGGGGGGATGTTAAGAGTAGTTCCAGAAAACACTATAAAACAGGGCATTGATCCCAACGGCTAACTCAACTATGCCTCAGAACGATGTCGTTCCACTTAAAAGCACGCTTGTAAATGTATTTAAATGAAACGCTGCGTTTTATGTTTCAGTCATTAGCTCTTTGATACGTTGCGTTTTGTATAGCTGGTGTTAGTGCTTAGGCTTAGTCTGTTAGGCAGTTATTAGCAGTTACTTAGTTCCTAACTTTACGGATCAATCCCGTGATTTTTGGGATCTCTGATTAGGTAGGTATTGATTCTTGTGTCTATATATAATGTACATCAGTGTAATGAAAAGCTAAGCAATTATTCTTCCAGAATTTTCTTCTTCTTCTCTCTCTCAAACTTCCTCTCTTTTTCTCTCTGAGTTCATAGCTTCTCTCTGAGTGATTTACTGTGTGAACACCATTGTTGCAATCTGTAAAGCTTGGGTTGAATCTTTTTAGGATTAACAATTGGCACAGGCTTGGTGAGCCTTAGAGAAGGTCCTACTGAAATCATGTGCCCAATGGTGGTAACATAAATAGTATTGAAGATTTCTATCCAATATTGGATTCACATAATTATCGGGGAAGGGAGGGGATCTGGGCCCTCTTGGCTTTTAAAAATTTCTCTTATTTGTCTTTCTTTTATTTTATTTATAAAAAAGACCCCCTAAAAAATAAAAATGCCCTATAAATCTTTTACTCGAAGATTGTATGTTTAAGGCTGGCGCTTTAACTGATCTTGTGGCCAAACCAATCAAGATTTTCTAAAAAAGAGTGTTGTCTTGTCTAAGCCTTTGACTAACTAGTATTGAGGATTCCTATCCGATATTGGATTGACAGTTGACATGATTATTGCATGAGGGAGGGGGTTTAGGTCCCCTATGCTTTTAAAAATTTCCCTCATCTATCTAATAATTTAAAATTTTTTTTACTAATGCCTCCTATTCTACTGGGAAAAAAAAATTATGGCTCAATCAATGGATCATGAATGTGATGTCCTGGTCTTGTGGCCAAACCAATCAAGATTTTCTAAAAAAGTGTTGCTTGAGCATCCGTCAAACTAAACTCACATAAGTATATATTGCGCCTCTCATCTTCAATGATATTTAATGCAGTTGAACTTGTTTGAAGTCTCATTCTACTCGCCTGCACACTATCCTAAAAGACAAACCATCAGTAAACCAAAGGAAATAGCATTGGATAGTCTAAACAAAGCCTCATTTTGGGGCTTTAATTTAGGTTAAAAACAATGGTAAAACCTTCCTAAAACTCATCTTTTGAGATAAAGCATACATTTTTTTTTTTGGAGAGAGTTTCAACTTATGACGTCGACTCTTAATGATATTGGATAGTGTAAACAAAGCCTCATTTTGGGGCTTTAATTTATGTTAAAGACAATGGTAAAACTTTCCTAAAACTCATCTTTTGAGATAAAGCATACATTTTTTTTTTTTTTGGAGAGAGATTTAACTTATGGCGTCGATTCTTAATGATAGCTCTATATTATCAGACTAAAACACCAATCGGTTTTTGGATTAGGCGAGGATTGAACCCCAAATCTTTTATTCAACCATCAGAGACTTTACTAGTTGAGTTAACTGGAACTTATAGACATACAACATTTTCTACATCACAATTTCATTTTTGTCAAAGAAATTGATAATTTGAGTATAGGTTTTTTTTTTTTTTTTTTTTTTTTAAGAAACTGCGTTTGAGCTAATTAGTGAAAGTGGGCTAAAACTTTATACTCTATTTTTCTTTGTTTATCTCTTAAGTTATGCGAATTTAGTGAGTAATGGCTAGCCAATTGAATATTGTTACAGGTTTAGGATAATCTGGATTAAAAATAAACTCAAAGAAAAGTTTGATATTTTTTTTTTTGGTTGGGGGGTGTTTGATTTTAGGTTTGAAGTGGGAAAATTTTTGAAATTTCTAAGAGGATGGAGTGGGATGGGCATTTTTTCCAAATAGCATAATTTTATGAATAATTTAGGAAAAAAACACTGGTTCAAAGTTATTTTATTATGTAGCATCTTTTTGGAACTCAAGTTTGTCAAACTCAAGTTCCAAGTGAAACTCAAGTTTACCAAACTCAAAGTGCAAATATTATGACAATTTGATCAAACATAATGCTTGAAACTCGAGTTTACCAAACTCGAGTTTCACTTGGAACTCGAGTTTGACAAACTTGAGTTTGAAAAAGATGCTACATAATTAAATAACTTTGGTCAGATACTATTTAACAAATTTTTCCTGAAATTATGTTATTTTGAAATTTTTTTCGAATGGGATGTGTTGATACTTGATATACGTCACCGGTTTGCTATTCTAATTTTTTTTTTTGATAAGCTGCTATTCTGAATATTTTGTTTGTTGTGAGAAAGGACTAATGAGTATACATTTTCAGAAAACTTTGTTCACTTGGAAGTTTGGAACTATGAATTGGAAGCTTTTATTCCTATTTTTGTTGGTTTTTGTTTCAGATGCTAAATTGATACTGAAGTGATGGCTTTCTTCTTTTATTTATTTATTTATTTTTTGGAGGGGGAGGAGTTGACGCACTTACAACCATGAGTAGATAGACTTCAATTCTGATTTCTGAGAATGTAAGTATAGAAATCTCTAGTTTGATGGATGATAATGTGTGTCTACTTCAAAGGGGGAAAAAAAAAACTTTTATTTATGTTTAAATGTTAAGGGTCCTGTTAGCACACAGCAGCCGTTAAGAAGGAATTTAATAATAAATTTTTTACACGTGGAGACTTTTATCAAGAAAAGGGAAGCTATTAAATTTTTTATTTATAAGACAAAAATAGCCTTCATCATCTTTTTTAACTATCCTCACCTTTTTCGCTTAAAACCAATTTAGCTGTCTCTCCCTTTTGCTCCCAAAAGAAAAAAATTTCAAACGAAAACAAACAACAATTTCAATCCTCTCAACAAACAACAAAATCACACTCTTTTACAAAATAAGAACAATTTGATCTGAAATTAAAAACTTTTTGAGTGTGAATGAGGGAGGAAATAGACGGTATAAAACTGGACCTGGCGAAATGCCTGCTAAGCGGTCAGCTCCGGCGAGTTTGACTAGGCCGAAACAAAGCTCTCTGCAAGAAAATCAAACTTGTCCAGATCTCGACTACCAAAACTCCACCGTAAATTGAGTTCCATGGATGCGCCACTATGGTGAATGTGAGTGGGTAACTGCCTAACTGGTGTGGTTCTCTATGTTCACAAGGGAAAAGGGAACAGAAATAAGACGGAAAAAGAAACTGGAGATTTGTTGAGGGAAATTTTGGGTCCCTGGATCCCACCAGGAGGGAAAAAAAAAAAAAAAAGTCCCACCCAGATCTGTAGCTGTGAAGGAAATTTTGGGTTCCTGGATCCCACCAGACGGAAAAAAATGAAAAAAAAAAATAAAAAAAAAGGGTCCCACCCAGATCTGTAGCTGTGAAGGAGAAGGAAAGAAATGAAAAATATATATATATATATATAGATATATATATATATATATATATTTTAAAAAGTATCAAAAGATAAGAATAAACATGAAGCCATCGGATGGGAAAGAGCTCTGAGATCACAAGAAGAAAATGCTATAAATGTGGAGATGGTGAAAATGGTTAGGAGGGTATTTAAGTAAAATACTGCAAAATTTTATGTTTTCAATGCTGCCTAACGCACATCATTCAAATGTTGCATTTTTCTTGATTTTCCCATTAAAACAGGGCTATTTCAGTAATAACATGCCCACTAAAGTAAAACTTAACGGGTGCTGCACGGCACCCGTTAACAAAAGCCAAATGTTAATAATGCCACTTGTCACATCATGATTAACTCATTTATTTAATTTTTGACTAAAACTTCTCTAGGAAATCACAAAGTAACCTGTTCACATGTCTATCACCTTTTTTTTTATTTTTTTTATTTTATTATCTTAATACAAAACGAAAAGTCCCTTTTCCTCGCTATGAGGTGAGGAATTATCATAAATATTCAGATTATCGTCACATGTTCTTCTTGAATAGACACATGCAAACCATTTTTGTGTTGTGGGTAATTATACCAAGTTAGCTTCCAATAAGATGATACTACTTGTCTCTCTCTAAAGGCTTCATATTATAATTACTATATGAGATAATATAATTAAATAATGGCTAAAATAGTTATTTACGTAAATAGCTAATATAGTATTGCCATATAATATCTATTATATTTATTTATATAAATTAAATATTTGGCCCAATAGAAGTAAGGAATAGCTCTATTGTTTTGATTGAGTTAAAAGAGCAATTACAATTGATGACATTTTAAAGTTTGGTGCTTCAACCGGTCTTATGGTCAAACCAATCAAGATTAAAAAAAAGAAAAGAAAAAAAAGGTGTTTTCTTAACCTTTGACAAAGTAGTAGTATTAAGGATCCCTATCCGATATTGGATCAGCGTGATTATTGGGGGAGGGAGGGGGTCTTGGTCCCCATGGCATTTAAAAATTTCCGTCAATCAAGTAATTCTTTTTTTATTTTTATATATAAAAAATGAATTTACTAATGTCCCCTCTCCCTCTTGGGAAAAAAAAAAGGCTCATTTAATGAATGTGATGTCGTGACCCTAGTCGTCTAATGCAATTACCTGGATCTAACCGTTATTTTACTCGGAGTCTGTTTGGATTGAACTTATTGTTGTTGAAACTGAAAACTGAAAACTGAAAATACTGTAGCAAAATAATTTTTAAATGCGTGAATAGTATCGTGGGACCCATTTTTAATATTTTTTAATGCGTGAACAGTACGTGAATAGTGATGAACAGTGCATAAACAGTGAACCCATGTGAGGTTACTGTTCACGCGCAGAAAAAAAAAAAAAAAGGCAAAACTTGAAACTAAAAACGCAAGAATCAGCACAATCCAAACACTCACTCGATAATGGCATCTTTAAGGTTGGTGCTTTGATTGGTCTCGTGGCCTAACCATTAAAGATTTTTTTTTAATAAAAAAATGTGTTGCCTGAGCGGGTAATTATTGAGTACTATTAAAAAATTAATTATTTTTTTTCATAAATTTTTTTTTTTAAAATAGTTCGTCAACTGATGTCCTTAGGGCATCCATTAAGTTTTCACATATTCTAATTGACAATGCCTATTTGTAATTGGAACAATACTTTTACTTGGGTTCATTACTAATACAAACAGTACTTTTATTACATACTAATCATAATAAACAATTAGTGATGATTCTAGAATTTTTTTTTTTAATTGGGTAGTATAAAGAAACTTAAATCATACAAAATCTAATATAAAGAAAACTTGAATATATCGCCGTAAAAATAAACATGCAAATATATGAAGTTTTATAATTTCCTTTTACTAACAAAATTAAAAAGCACAAAGGAACTAATGAGAGATAAAGTGAGAACTAAGAATATTGAGATGAGAGTACTAAAGTGAGAGAGAGTATGAAATGATGATATTATTGTTTTTAAGGAAAAATGAAATATAAGAATATTTTTAAGACATGAGTTGAACTACTTATGAATATGAATTATTGGGGGTATTTATTTTTTATTTTTGTTTTTTAATGATTTTTTTGAAGATTTTATTCATTTGGTGTTGTGTGGCCTATTTTTTTCTATTATTTAGGCTAATTTTTTTTTTTATTGAGGCTTTTAATTTTTTTTTTTTAAATTGAGGATTCCTATATGATACATACATATATATATATTTATTTAATTGAGGATTCCTATATGATATGATCGACATGATTATTGGGGGACCCTTGGCTTTTAAAAATTTCCCTCATCCATCTAATAATTAATTTTTTTTTTTTTTACTAATGCCCCCTCTCCCACTCGGGAAAAACAATTCTAGGTCATTCAATGGATGTAATGTCCTGACCGTAGTTGTCTGATGCCCTTACTTGGATCTAACCGTTCTTTTACTTGATGATGACATCTTTATGGTTGGCGCTTAGGCTGGTATTGTGGCCAAATAGGTCAAGATTTTCTCAAAAAATTGTTGATTGGGCACCTTTGTTGCCGTATTCTAATAGCAAAAACTTGGTGATAATAGTGTTTTGTGTGTTATGACACACTTGAGTTGAAATGCTGCCGAATTTCTGCCACGAAAATAAGGCAAAATGCTACCAATTTCATTGTGGAAATTTGGCAATAATTCCAAATGTGCTAGCAAAGCATTGATCAAGACCACACCCCTTCTAAAATTAAACCTCAAAGCTTAATTCATTTGAAGCCCCAAAAGCTAATGCCAATAGCTTATTCAATTGCCAATGTCCAAAAATTAAGGTTTTACCAAAACAAAGGATTGCTTCCGGACAGACGTTATGGGATGCCTAACACCTACCCCGCACATAACTAGACTTTTGAAATCAAGAATCAAGATTTTTTTACTTGTCCATGCTAGATTAGGAAAAAATGACATTTTTTCTTAGTCTAGGATTGGTAATAAAATCAAATAGAGTCAGGTGACTAATCACACTTTAGAAAAAACCTAATGATTGGTGGCGACTTTACTTACCTTTGATAATAATAGGTCAAAATCGACTCATTCCATTAGCACCCACGCTGCCACGATGGGTTGTCGACCGCCGTGAGGCATCAACAATAAGTTATCTCTCTCTCTCTCTCTCTCTCTCTCTCTCTCTCTCTCTCTCTCTTCATTAATTTTAACATGATATAAATACAACATCTAAGATTTTCTAATAAAATTATATTACATAAACATTTTTTTATTGAAAAATAAACATTCTATTAGTGAGAATATATATGTTTGTCATCTTATTGTTCCAATTAACATAAAATTGTCAAAAAGTTAAATCCAAAAATGTGGAATTCAAACCTAAAAAAGTCTATTAACACCCTAATAATTGTCAAGCTAAATAATTTTTATGTTATTTTAATTATATTAATTTATTTATTAACATCCTAATTTCAAGCTATATTAATTATATTATTTTAATGATACACTTATGAATAAAACTATTTCATTATAATTTAAAAATAAAAACATTTATGACATCATGGTGAACGACTACGTTGTTTTTTCCTTTTCAACTTCCAAGATTATTGAACTAAGCAATAACTAGTCATTCTCAAAAAGAAGATGAAGCAATAACTAGTGTATTGCGTGGATAGATACATTATAAAAAAAGAAAAAAGAAAAGTAATTTTGAGATTCTCAAATTAGGGTGGTCAATAACTTTTTTGTTTTGAAAAATAGAAGTTAAAATAGAATAAAAATGGTTTACAAAGATACTTGAAATCATAAATAGAACAAAATAGTAGCATTATTCTAATTCAAAATTTTGAGATTCTCAAGTTGGGGTGCTCAATAACTTTTTGTAATTATACAAAATATATTAGATTAAAACTACTTAATTATATAATTTTCTTTTTGCAAGTATAATTTTTATTTGGAAAACCAAGTGGTACTATGACCACACTCACTTATAAGTGGAGCCACAACTGTAAATAATATCAACAATTATGAAAAAAGTTGTATACCTACCATGTACACTAATTATGACCACCCTCACCTATAAGTCGAACTTTCATGATAAACAATATTAACAATTATGAAAAAAGTTGTGCACTTATTATTTACACTCATTAATACAAAATAAATGCTTATGTCAAGAAGGTACAAAACATGGATTCCAATTAGTTTATGGAAAATGCTAACGAGTGCTCTTAGGGTATTGGTTAAGAATCCAGTTAAAGAAAGTTTTGACATTACTTTTATGGAAAATGAAAAAAGTTGTCAAAATATTAATTGTTTTTTTTTTCTTTTCCCAAAAAAACTTTTTTTAACTGGATTTTAAACCAGTGCTCTAAGGGCACTCGTTAGCATGACCCTTTAATTGGCCATCATATAAATTTTTTTTTTTCCAAATAAGAGATGGGATATTCAAGAATTCATGTTAAAATTCAATGATATTTATTTAAGAGAAAAAAAGAAAAAAAAAGAAAAAAGGCACAAAACAATTAGAAGGCTCATGTCACACATGCCTCAACTCTACAATGCACCGCTAGTGCGCAGCTCAAAAGTTTTTCACTTTTCACTCCCTTTCAAAACCTATATATACTCAAAACTAAAACAGTAAAACCCCAACCTCTCTCAATTTCTCACACAAAACAAAACCACCAAACCCATGGCGAAATACATAGCCATTCTCCTCTTCCTCTTCCTCCTCCTTTCTCAAAGCCTTAAACCGGTTCGCGAAGCCGAAGCCGCGGCGAAGCGAGGCATCCACATAACGGACGATCTTGACGATGTCGTTGACGAGGAGGAGGACGAGGCCTGGAAGGAGTGGGGCAAGAAATCCACGCCCTCTGCTGACTCCGATCTCCGGCCTTCCGATTTGTCGAAGATGTCGGAGGCCGAAATCCAGGCCGAGATGATGAAGCGGCATTCCGGGCCGTCAATGGGTTTCGTTAAGCTCCGGCTCGGCGTTCACCGGACTCCGGTAATGCAATCTGGGTTTGTTATATCTTTGTTGGATTACTATGGTGAGAGTCATTGAATATATATATGTATGTTTTGGCCACTGAATTTGATAATTTGAGTATAGGTTTATGAATGTTTGTGCTAATTTAGTGGAAGTTTTTGAGAACTAAACTGGGTTTTTAATTTTTCTTCTTTAGATATGTGAATTTAGCGAGTAATGAGTTGCTAGATGAATATGTTATTTGGCTTACAGATTAACTCAAAGAAAAATTTGAGACTTTAGTTGATTTTAGTTTGAAGTGGGAAATTTTGAAATTTTCTAAGCGGATGAAGGAGTGGGATGTGCTACATTTTCAGAATTTCCAGGTGCCCAATTTTGGAAATTGTCTCCTTATAAAGAAAAAATTGAAGGGGATTGCTTAAAACAGAAATAAAGAAAGAAGAAAAAGAATGTTTTTTTTATTTTATTATGTAGTGTTTTTTTTTTTTTTTTTTTGTATTTACAAGGAAAATAGAAGGAGGTTTGTGCTATGGATTCAACTGATGGTAAAATGTGTTCTTCTCTTTAGGACATGGTAGCTGAGATTGCTATGAAATGGACAAAGGTTCTGAGAACTGGAGCTATCGGAGCAAGATTCATGGGTGTTGATCGGAGCACAATCATGTTCACCATGGAAAGAGGCCAAGATACAGCTGAGGTATGTTTAATTCTCCTAATCCAATAAGGTTAGAGAATTTGTAACTTTTTCCAGTGAAAGCTTTCTCATCAATATTAGATGTGTAGGATATTCTCTTCACAAATATAAACAAAATCTTCAGCAATTGTTTTCTTCTCCACGAAAAGAGGGGTGGGGAGGATGAGGTTTGAAGACTACAAGTCTTTTTACTGTAAAAAATATGAGAAGCGCAATTTTATCTCTTGTATGAGTCAAGTGGTAAATGCCAATTCCTGAAATATGATCCCTTTGTTTTGTTTTTCTCTTAATAAACCAACAAATGATCTTTATCACTAACAAGAACAAATTTCCCTATGACAATATAAATTTGTAAAAATCCAGCCTCAACTGTTGCATATGTTTTGGGCTAGAATAATGGCCTGCTTCCTTTCAAGTTATTGTGTTCTCCTTTCTGTCTAATTTTTGTCTATCTTGAGTTTCTGATATTTGTGTTTTCCCAGTTGAAGGAGTTTGTGTTGGACCAGCCAGAGGCATATGAGATCAAGATTGGGGATCAAGCTTTTCGTAGGCCTGGAGATCCTCCTTTAGAGGAAGTTCTTGCAAAGCTCCACAATGAGAAAAACAAGGTGGATAATACTAATCCCACTAAGAATGGAAAGCAATTGAAAGAAGAGTTGTAGTTGACTGGTAATCTTTCTGGTACACAACTACATAACTGACTAATGCATTTCTTCATTAAATTTGCAATCTCTGGTTGTAGCAACTTCATTCCCCTCCCTCTTCTTTTCTTACATCTTGTGGACCTATATACAAATTCAAGATATCATTTATTGTGAACTTTTGTTCAGTCTACTTCTTGTCTCCATTGTTAAGCATCATAGTTTAGTGCAAACATAGCATTTCGTTTTCCTTTTTACGGAATTTAGGATTTTGGTCATCAGATTATATGTTCCTACCTGAGCATAAATGGCTCTTACAATTATACACCCTAAACAGCAATGTATGATGGTGTATATGATTTTTTTTTTTTTTTTTTTTGAGAGAAAGACATAGACTTACACACACACAGGGGAGTGGGAACCAAGATTTAATATCACACAACTGATTTATTTAATGACACACAGAATAAATATCCAGATATATTACCTTAGCCACCAAGATTTGCTTTTCATCACAATCAACAGAACCTATTTAATTACAACTTTTTACTTTTTGTATTAATAGCATTTGTTCTTGTTTCAAATGCACCATTTGCTTCTCTCCTCTGAAACTGCCATGAACCAGCCCAATTTCCCACCCTACCACTAATACCACCTCTCTCTACTTCCAAATCACGACCACATATCCACCACACCAAAGTCACAATTTTTCTCCAAAACACGTTTTCAAAATATCCTTTAAGAAAAATGACGCATAACCTCTACCACAAAGAAAACAATAAAAAGAAAATGTCAAGTTTCAATCATACGCAGAATTACGAGCATACTAGATTTTAGCACTCAAATTAGGACCCAAACACATCAGTTGATAGACAATTCTCAAAGTTACAGTAAGTGATGGAGATTTATTAGGACTAGTAACCAAATTGCAGGTGGAGGCAGAGCACTGAATCAGAATCCAAGAATCAGGAATTCAAGATACATGTTCTGGCAAGATATGTTGTTGATTAGCGATTGGAAAGGATGGTGGGGCTTTGCGAAATAGACAAATTGGTGGGGGACTCGGTTGTGATGAACTGCTCTGGTGGTGGGATTTGCACAACAAAAGAATTGGCAGGGGAGTGGGTTGTGAGACTTTGGAAACACGGGGAGGGGTGTAAACCATTTTCAGTCCCTTCACGGTTCACCCGAGTTATTCTTGCTTAGCAGAAAGTGTTTGGTACTTTGGTTTTGACCAAATCTTTAAGTTGCTCCAAACATCTGAAAGTGGGGAAAATACTTATAAAAGAAAAATGTTTTACACTGAAAAAGTGAACAAATTTGCCATGAAATGAAGTATAATAAGGATAAATTTGCCTTTGTATTTATTTATTACTAGTATTATGTTTGTGCGATGCATGGCTTAATAAAAGAATTATATATAAATTTAAAAAAAAAAAATATATTTTTGATAATATAATTAAATTTAATAACAAATAAAATAGTAAAAATATTTTAAAGATTATAGCAAGTTTTAAATTTCTAAAAGCTTTTAGTAGTTAACGGGCCGGGTTTTGCACAGTTTTGGTCATAAGCTTATAATATGAATAATTTTATTGGGAAACACTAATTAATGATTGAAGAAAAATGCTATACTTGGTCGGACTAAGACATAACTTTTACTTATTCAAATAACAATTAAGGTGAAGTAGGATGATGAACAACAAATAATAATTATAACATACCGGCATAATAACATTTATATTTAATTATAATGAAACGCTTGCATCTCAAAGTGTCAAATTAATATCAACACTAAACATGCAAAGATGTTTATGTTAATTAATGTAATTTGTAAATAAGTATAAAATTAATATCAACATCTAACACCTCTACTATTGCATGAATCATGATTAAAATTGACCTAATATTTTTACTTTAACCCCAAGCAATCATCCTGAATTTACAAATTAAAACTACCCAAATTTATAAAATTAAAAAAAAAAAATTGAAAGCAAAATTCACAATAACACACATAAATATATAGACACAAAAAAACTCTGAATTCAATAATTACAAACAATATTAATTTCTAAACATTAAAAAAAATTTGGAATTAGAGTTAAAGTAAAGATACTCACATGAAAATTGAATTAACTTTGACAGCAAGAGGGAGATAGTGAAGTCATGGAGATTTCATATCACCTTAAATATTCATTGTTTTTACAATTGATTTTGAAGACCATAATAAGCATATAAATTTGATCAAAGTTAACAAAAATAACTTAAACAAAAGGCAATCCGCACACAAAACATATTCAATTTGATGAAAAAATAAAAATAAAGAAAGGAATTTTATGGAAAAACAAAGAGAAGAAGGCAAATACATATATGAAAGTTTCATAGGTAAGGTAAGTATGAGAATGAAAGAATATATCAAGAAACTGTATATATACTCCCACTATTATATTAGATAATTTTAAGTTGTGAAGAAGTTGATAACTTGATATGAACAGAAAGAAAAAAGAGTTTACGCAATTAAGAAGTTTATGTTAATTACATGTTAGTTTTAGTTTTAGATTTTTTTTTTTTTTTTACTTTATCCCAAAAAATAGTTAATGTTATTAGATTGTTATTAGAATTTTTTTAGTTTATGTAAAAGTTAATAAATATTAGCTATATTTTTGTTGTTTATTCCAAAAGAAAAAAAAAAATTGAGAAGAAAAAAAAATACTTTTAAATTTGTTACTTTATTATTAGGAAATAGATGATGTAGGATAAATGTTTATCCAAAGAAAAAAAAAAAACTAATGTAAGCTAGTAAAATTGTTACTTTATAAAATTATTAAAAAAAAAAAAAGAAGAAGAAGAAGAATGATGAGGCCGTATATCTCACCAGTGAGAAGCACGATCCTTGCGCTCAAAAAGTCATCTACACAAAAGAAGAAAACAAGAATACCTTGCAGAAGGCACCGGTGTGGAGCCGGCCAAATACCCTCCGAAGGTCAAGTTAGAAATATTCTCACAACTCTAGAGTGCTAGAGAGGGGTCAATTATGCGTACCTTAATGCGAGGGGGCATTGGGGCTTTTATAGTAGTGGGATTTTGCCTCCCTTCCTTGTAGCCCAAGTTGTTTCCTTGTAGAACTCTTCCTTCAGGAATCTAAAACGTGGTGGACAAGTTATTCTTCCGTGAAGAGTCAATGGTCTTAAGGTGCTCTCCCAAGATTCTTCCAATGCTTTGCCCTATTCTTATTGAGCCATTATTTTATCATGGGTTCCACACAAAGGATGGACTCGACTTTCTTCTGGCCCATGGACATAGACCCGTTAGGCCCACTCGTCTAGGCTCGTCAGGCCTTGCCTTCTATTTTTATCCTCTTCAGTTGCCCCCTTCACCCCATTTGGTCCGTCGCTTTTTGTGCAAGGGGGCCAATTAGGGTGACGGTCAAAGTAATATTGACGGTTCGATGTTCATGGGGGTGACGACAAGAAACATATGTGAACGGTGACATTTGAGCTAAGGTGACGATTGTGAATACTGAGTAGACGGTGACGCAATCAGTATGGTAACAGTCTGATATTTATAGCTGACGGTGGCTTATGGCGCGTGAGGCCGTCAGGACTACAGAGGTCTGACAAGATGCAGAAGTATTTAAGGCGCACGACACGTGTCACTCGTCGAATGGTTCGTATCTCGGATCGAAGTGCTGCTTCGTCTTCCATGCATTCCATCTATAAAAACCAGCACCCTTCTCCTCATTCTCTTTGCTTTTCGCAGAAACTATATTGTCAGAGTGAGTCCGTCACCTGTCAGAGCTTATCCGTTCACATCATTTAACACCAACTTTCATCCACTCACTCTTTTCCTCAATAAGTGATTCCATCCGTTCACTTTAAAATACTTTCAGCTTTTATACTTCATATGGCAAAAACTTAAATTTCTTGCATCCGTCTCCCTCATTTTATTTTAAATCCGTCAGTCTTAGGTTTTGTCACTACGTGTAGGCAATGTCTAGTGTGTCAAGTAACCAGTCGTTCGTCCGCGACGGGGCGGGTTACGAGGAATTGTACCGGTCGGGTTGTAGAGATCCGGATGAACTAAGCGAGAGGAGTTCGTCTGCCACTTCACCGTCCTTAAAAAATGAGGATATGGAGTTGGTTGAACCAGAGGAAGGTTCTATTGACGGCGATCAAGGAATTAAGTCAATAGTGGGTGCTGACGGACTTAGGGAGTTCGTCATGCTACCTGAGTGGACGGTAAATAACTTCAGGTCCACGATTAAGGAGGTGCATTTTAAAACACTTAGAGCAATCTATCAAATACCTGACCACATCCCTATTCGTCTACCCTACAAGTTAGAAAAATGCTATTATGACGGATTGGACGACTTAGGGGTGTATGAACAAGCACTCAAGGCTGGCCTTAGGTTCCCCTTGAACACATTAAAGCGAGAACTTCTCCAGCACTTGGGTTTGTCCGTCAGTCAGATATCCCCGAATGCCTGGAGGGTATTCATAGCTATGGAGGTCTTGTATGGAGCTATGTCTGGGGGTTCCAGATCGCCGACCGTACGGGAATTCCTCCATTGCTACCGTCCAGACGAAATCGATAAGTCAAGGGGAATGTATAGCTTTGCCACTAGGAAGTCCGTCCTGAAGGTTATTTATGAAACCCCTGACTCCAACCGTGACTGGAAGAGTCGTTATTTCTTCCTGGAGGGTGACGGTTGGATGTGTCACCCAAGGGAGACGGACTTCATGCTAGTTGATAAAACATAGGGAATTTTGGACCCGTCTGGTATATCTACTTCCGTCGTGTTGTGAATGTGACCTTTTTTTTTTTTTTTTTTTTTTTTTGGCGCTTTAACAACCGTCCTGATTACTTCGTCTCTTTATTTTTTTACAGTACGACGGCGCCCACAAGTTGATATCGAGGAGTACAACTTTCTCGAAATAATTTTTTCAAAGACTAAGCCAGAGGAGCGGACGTGGGCCAAGCTGGTAAACCTTAATACCGTCCATTGGTATTGCGACAGTCCTGAGCCCACTCCGGTGGCTATCAAGTACGAGGAGCGCACCCGTTAGCGTAAGTCCGTCATCTTCTACATCTAATTTGATTGCTTTCTGCGAATTTACCCGTCTTCTTTTTCAGAGATGGAAGACGCGAAGAGGAGGGCAGCCATCAGAAATAAGGCCGCGAAAAGGAAGGAGACGGACGAAGGTGCCATGGGGACGGGTTCGAGTAGGCCCTCAGCAAAGAGACCACTGCCTAAGGGAGACCGTGCTCCCAAGAAGCAGAAGGTTTCGACGGAGCCCGTCATTGGTTTGATGGCGGAGGGCAACAAGACGGTGACCTCTGCCAAATATGGGGGTGGTAAAGGTCTAATGGTTTCTCCACCGGGCAGTCAAAAGAAGCCGCCTGTCTTGCTCCGTGAGGACCCAAAGTATGCTTTGGGGAAGCTCTCTTCTATTATTGGCAGTGAGGACTATGAAGATCTTGAAAACCACTCAACGGAGGCCATGGGGGAGACAACCCTTTTTAGCATTGCCCAGGTAGCCCGTCATAATACTACCCTCGGACTATACTTTTATTTATTCATCATTTATCTATTCATTTTTTAAACCCAACTCCATTTTACTTTCAGGCTATGCTTATGACGAAAGGTTTGATGGATCGGTTTCTTCATCATGAGATGGCGCTTGAAAGGGTCCGTGAAAAGGCCAAGCTGGTGGAGGAGGAGCTGCTTGAGCTGAAGAATTGGAAGGTGGTGACGAAGCAGAAGCTGAAGCTCGTTGAACGGGCAAGGGATGAATATCAAAAGATGACGGAGGAGCTTAGAAAGGTTCTGGAGGACAAGGAGAATGATCTCCGTCAAGCCAAAGAGAGAGCCGCCCAGGAATATCGTGACTCCGATGCCCTTTTATCAGAGCTCGGAGTCTCATATAACGACGGATTCGATGATGCACTTCGTCAGGCCAAGGCTCTTTATCCAAAGCTTGATTTCTCATCTATCAACATCACCGTTGCGGAGGCTACGTCCGTTCATCCCGATCTGTCTGATGATATGAACGAGCTTTTTGCAGAAGAGGTGCCTGTCTCCGTCGCCCCTGAGATTCGGATTGAAGAAGAAAAGACCCGTGAAGAAAAAGACCCCGTTGCTCCTGAGGTGTAAAAAATGTTTATTTATTTTGTTTCAAGTATTTTGAGAACATTCAGTTTTTGCCCGTTGTATATTGGGCTAAGGTGTATCCGTTATGTTGACATTTAACTTATTTATTTAAATCCTTCATTAATGCATCTTTACTATTTTGTTGACGATCATAGCGTAGGATCCGTCCTCTTTGATGTAGCTTTGATGCCCGTCTATTTTGATTTGTTTAGATTGTTAGCACTAGCGTTTGTCCGTCTACCTCTTAGACTTGTAAAAATTTTTAATCTTTGTGGTGTCCAACTCTATGAAATGGGATTTAGTCCATTCGTGGGATCTGTCCATCTTGACCATAGTTGGGTCCGTCTACTGTGGGTCCGTCCACTTCGTGGACTTTGTATAAGTTTGAGACCCTGGTGGGGTCCGTCCACTTTGTGGATTGGGGTCTTGACCCTTGGTGGGGTTCGTCCACTTTGTGGACTTCTATAAGTTTGAGACCCTGGTGGGGTCCGTCCACTTTGTGGATTGGGGTCTTGACCCTTGGTGGCGTTCGTCCACTTTGTGGACTTGTATAAATTTGAGACCCTTGGTGGGGTCCGTCCACTTTGTGGATTAGGGTCTTGACCCTTGGTGGGGTCCGTCCACTGATGGTAGTAATCTTTTAGTAGTATTAACACAGCAAAGTCTGAATTTTTCCTCCATAAAATTTTAAAGCTGTAGAAATAAAAAGTACCTGCCCCCTTGGGCTTAAAAAGGTACCGAAAAAGTCATTGTAGCAAGGCTTGTTCAGAAAACCAAAAAATAATCAAAAGACTAGTAAATGTAAATAGACTGGGGAATAGGGGGATGTTGAATGTCATTTCTACTGGTAGTATTTCCGAAGGTGTTCCGTATTCCATGGGTGCTGAAGCTTCCTTCCGTCCATGGTTTCGAGTTGGTATGTGCCCTTCCTCTGCCATGATGTGATTCTATATGGTCCTTCCCAATTCGGTCCAAGCTTTCCTTGTGAAGGGTCTTTAGCAGTGCCCATTACCTTCTGTAGCACCAGGTCCCTGATCTGAAAGTCTCTATGCCTGACCCTAGTGTTGTAGTGTTTTGACATGAGGTTCTGGTATCGTGCCAACCTTTGTTCTGCCATTGCTCAATCCTTGTCCACTAAGTCTAGCTGGAGGCGCATAGCTGCTTCATTTTTGTCTTCCATGTAGTTTTGCACGCGATAGCTGGTAAGGCCAATCTCTGCTGGGATGACTGCATCAGTTCCGTATGCAAGTCGAAAAGGGGTCTCTCCAGTGGGTGTCCTTGCTGTCGTCCGATACGCTTATAGCACGCTTGGTAGTTCGTCAGGCCAGATACCCTTTGCCCCCTTGAGCCGGGTTTTGATGATTTTCAGCAATGTCCGGTTCGTGACTTCTACCTGTCTGTTTGCCTGCGGGTGTGCTGGAGATGAGTAGTGATTCTTAATGCCTAGCCTTGAGCAGAAATCCCTTAACGCGTTGTTGTCGAACTGCTTTCCATTGTCAGAGACAAGCACCGTCGGTATCCCGTATCTGCAGATGATGTTTCTCCATACAAAGGTACGGATGATTTTCTCCATGATAGTGGCAAGGGGTTCTGCTTCCACTCACTTGGTGAAGTAGTCGACGCCGAATACTAGAAATTTTTGTTGTCTTAAGGCCGTTGGGAAGGGACCTATGATGTCTAATCCCCATTGCGCGAACGGCTAAGGAGCTGTCATAGGTGTGAGCTCCTCTGATGGTTGCCTGATGAAATTACTGAACCTCTGACATTTATCGCAGGCCTTGACGTAAGCTTGGGCGTCCTTGAGCATAGTGGGCTAGTAGTATCCGGCTCAGATCAGTTTGTGTACTAAAGACCGTGCTCCTAAGTGATTTCTGCAAATCCCCTCGTGAACTTCCCTCATCACATAATCTGCTTCATTGTGGCTCAAACACCTCAGGTACGGTTGAGAGAAACTTCTTTTGTACAAGACATCCCTGATCAGCACAAATCGCGAGGCTCGGACTTTCAGTTTCCTTGCAGCGTCCTTCCCGTCTGGCAAAGTGCCCGACTGTAGATATGCTTTTATTGGCGTGGTCCAATTCTCTTTGACATCTATTTTCTGCATTTGCTTTCCGTCATCAATAAGCGAGGTGGTTTGGACAAAAGATAATACCTGTTCAGAAGTATTCATAAACTCTGCGGAGGCTGCTTTTGCAAGATGGTCGGCGCGTTCGTTTTCCTCCCTCGGGATTTGAACGAATCTGACCTCGAGGCCGCTGGTTCTATTCTTCACTTCTTCCAGGTACTTCTTCATTCTCTCGTTTCTACACTCGTAATTGCCGTTGACCTGGCTTGTTATCATCTGGGAATCGCAATGTATGATCATGTTCTCAGCACCTGCAGCCTTTGCAAGATCTAAACTAGCTACCAAAGCTTCATATTTTGCTTCGTTGTTGGTTGTAGGGAAGTCTAGTCTTATCATGCATTCGATTTTATCTCCCTCTGGTGTTTGTATAACCACACCAGCACCTTCTGAGCGTTAATTCGATGACCCGTCCGTGTGGATGCTCCATAGTTTCTGTCCTTCAGCCCTTGAGTCTTCTGACTGAGTATACTCAGCTATGAAATCTGCCACTATTTGCCTCTTTACTGCGGTTCGCAGACGATACTGTACGTCAAATTTGCTTAGCTCAATTGCCCACAAGGCCATTCTCCCTGCCGCCTCTGGGTTGCTCATTGCTCTTTTTAAAGGTTGGTCCGTCAGAACTACGATTGTGTGGGCCTGGAAATATGGTTTGAGTTTCCGCGCAGCGGTTATAAGTGCAAAAGCCAACTTCTCCATCCGGGGGTATCTTTCTTCCACTCCTTGGAATGCCCTGCTTATGAAATAGACGGGTCGTTGTGAGCCTCCCTCGTCTCTTACTAAGGCCGCGCTAACTGCTGCTTGCGAGACCGCTATGTAGAGGTACAGTTCTTCTCCTGGTATGGACGGGCTGAGTAGTGGTGGGGACGATAGGTATTTCTTTAAGTCCTTGAATGCCTTTTGACACTCGTTCGTCCACTCAAAAGATTTTCTCAATACTCGGAAGAAAGGCAAATACTTATCTGTTGCTTTGAAGACGAATCTGTTTAGGGCCGCAACTTTTCCGTTCAAGCTCTGCACTGCCTTCACTGTCCTCGGGGGTTCTAGTTCCAATATGGCCCGTACTTTTTCCGAGTTGACCTCTATACCTCTTTGGGACACCATGAAGCCCAAGAATTTTCCGGCTGTTACCCCGAACATGCACTTGCTTGGGTTCAACTTCATGTCATACGACTGAAGGGTGTTGAATGTCTCCTGGAGGTCGCTCAGGTGGTCGTTCTCGCGCATACTCTTCACTAGCATGTCATCGACATAGACTTGTACATTCCTTCCGAGCTGGTGCGCGAACATTTTATTCATCAACCTCTGGTACGTTGCTCCTGCATTCTTGAGTCCGAACGGCATCACTTTGTAGCAAAAAAGTCCTTGACTTGTCACAAAGGAAGTTTTCTCTTGATCCTCTTCTTTCATCTTGATCTGATTATAACCTGAGAAAGCATCCATGAAACTCAGGAGTTCGTGTCTGGCCGTTGAGTCTACCAAGGTATCTATCCGAGGGAGTGGATAGCTGTCTTTTGGGCACGCTCTGTTAAGGTCCGTGAAGTCAACGCACATCCTCTACTTTCCGTTATTCTTCTTGACCATGACCACGTTTGCTAACCAGTCGGGATAGTATACTTCCCGGATAAAACCAGCCTCTAGTAGTTTTCTAACCTCTTCCACCACTGCTTTGTCTCGCTCTTGTGCGAACACTCGTTTTTTCTGTCGGATTGGCGAAGAGGTCGGGTTAACATTTAGCCTGTGGACTATTACCGAAGGATCGATCCCTGGCATGTCTTTGTGATTCCACGCGAATACGTCCTGATTCATTCTTAGGAAACCTGCCAAGTCTTGACGTATCATCGGGCTGGCCAAAGTGCCCATTATAGTCGTCCGCCCAGGTCTTGATTCATCGAGGACTACCTCTTCCAACTCCTCTACCGGCTTTGCCATGGTCCGCTGCTCCCCAATGCATATGGTCTATTGATGATCCTCCATTTCTAGCATGGCGATGTAGCATTCTCGAGCGGCCACTTGGTCTCCTCGCAACTCTCCAATCCTGTATTCCGTAGGGAATTTGATCATTAGGTGGTATGTCGAGGTTGCTGCTTTCCACGAGTTCAGTGTGGGTCGCCCTAGTATACCGTTATAAGCGGATGAACAGTCGACCACTAAGAAGGTCACATCTTGAATGATTTGCTGTGGATAATCACCGACCGTCACTGAGAGCGTGATAGCTCCTAACGGGAGTACCTTCGTTCCCCCAAAGCCAACCAATGGGGCATTTGTTGGTGTTAATCGTGCTCTGTTTATTCCCATCTGCTGGAATGCTGGGTAGTACAGGATGTCTGCCGAGCTGCCGTTGTTGACCAGCATCCGGTGTACATTGTAGTCTCCTACCTGTACGCTGACGACAAGTGCATCATCGTGCGGATGGTGGAGGCGTCTCACGTCATCCTCTAAGAATCCAATAATCGGGCTTTCCCTCTGCGCTATCTTGGGCACAGAGCGCATTAACTGGACATTCTAAACCATCCTGAGGTAGATCTTTCGAGCCTTTTTGGACGACCCTGTAGTTGCTATGCCCCCTACTATCATCCTTATGTCCCCAACAGGGGGCCTCGGATGGTCGTTCTCCCGTTGAGGGGCCTGTTCCCGAGTATGTGCATCCGTCCTCTCCTTGCTGACGAATTTCTGTAGTTTTCCTTCTCCGATGAGGGCCTCAATTTGCTGCTTTAAATCATAGCAATCCGCTGTATCATGACCGTGGTCACGGTGGAAACGACAATACTTGTTTCTGGATTGCTTGGTTGGATTGCTCTTCAGCTTCCCTGGAAACGTCAGGGCCCCTTCATCCTTGATCTGCATCAGTACTTGGTCTAACGGGGCGTTTAGGGGAGTGAAGCTTGTAAATCTTCCTCTTGGAGGTTTGGAATGCTTTTCATCGCGTCTGTCTCCTGTCCTCGGTTTCTTCCCCCCATGGTCCTGACGGGCTTCAAGTCTCTCTCTCTTTCTAGGTCTGTCTTCCCTGGCTGATAGTGCGTCCTCTGTATTCATGTATTTTGTGGCCTTGTAGAGTACCTCAGACATGGTCTTCGGATCATTTTTATACAGAGAGAACAAGAACTTTCCCTTCCGTAAGCCATTGGTGAAGGCCGCCACCAAAATCTTGTCGTCGGCCTCATCAATAGAAAGCGCTTCTTTGTTGAAGCAGGTTATGTATGACCGCAGCGTCTCGTCCTCCTGCTGCTTGATGCTCATTAAGCATGCTGTAGACTTCTTGTATCTGTGCCCCCTGATGAAGTGTGAGGTGAACTGGGCACTTAGTTCCTTAAAGGTGTTGATCGAATTTGGTGTCAATCTGCTGAACCAGATTCTTGCTGCGCCCCTTAGCGTCATAGGGAAGACCTTACACATGATCTCGTCCGGTACCCCCTAGAGGTGCATCAGGGTCTTGAAGGTTTCTAGATGATCGAGTGGGTCCTTGACTCCATCGTAGCTCTCAATCTGCGGCATTCGGAACTTCTGCGGCAGTGGACAGGAGTTGACGGGTATAGTGAATGGTGAGTCAGTCCTATTCACTAAATCGTCAAGGTCGCTGGAGACGTGTCCCTTGAGGGCGTTCATCATGACCTCCATTTGTTCCTTCATCGCCTGCATCTCCGCGAGAATGGGTGGTGGGGCCGTATCCATGAGAGAGGGCATGCTCAAGTTTTACCGCTCCGGTCTATTGGGCTCGTTACTGCCCTCTGGCCTTTCAGGTCCTCTTCGTTCGGAGCTGTCCCCCTGGTTTTCCTCCTGGACGTTATGTCCCGCGTCCCTTTGTCGCAGTTGCTCCTCCAGATCATGATTCTGTTTCGTGAGGCGCTCTACTGCAGCCGCGAGGGTTTGGACCTATCTTTCTAGTGCGATGGACCTCGGCGGCTCGTCTTCTTGAGTGTTGTTGGTGGTGGCCATCGAGCGTGTGAGTACCATGCAACTCTTGTGTCCGGGAGGCGACAATGGCTTAAACTGTCACGATCTTCCCATAGATGGCGCCAACTGATGAGGCCGTATATCTCACCAGTGAGAAGCACGATCCTTGCGCTCAAAAAGTCACCTACACAAAAGAAGAAAACAAGAATACCTTGTAGAAGGCACCGGTGTGGAGCCGGCCAAATACCCTCCGAAGGTCAAGTTAGAAATATTCTCGCAACTTTAGAGTGCTAGAGAGGGGTCAATTATGTGTACCTTGATGCGAGGGGCATTGGGGCTTTTATAGTAGTGGGATTTTACCTCCCTTCCTTGTAACCCAAGTTGTTTCCTTGTAGAACTCTTCCTTCAGGAATCCAAAACGTGGTGGACAAGTTATTCTTCCGTGAAGAGTCAATGGTTTTAAGGTGCTCTCCCAAGATTCTTCCAATGCTTTGCCCTATTCTTATTGGGCCCTTATTTTATCATGGGTTCCACACAAAGGATGGGCTTGACTTTCTTCTGGCCCATGGACATAGACCCGTTAGGCCCACTCGTCTAGGCCCGTCAGGCCTTGCCTTCTATTTTTATCCTCTTCAAAGAAGTACACTTATTGTTACTTTATCTAAAGAAGTTGATAAAGATAAAAAACTTTTTGTTTTTATCTAAAAACTTAAGTGAATGAATTTATTGAAAAATCTAAAATTTTTTTAAAAAATTCTTCAATTTGGTGAAGACACTTAGTGCAATCACAGTGTCTAAGTCTAACTTTTATTATATAGTATACTAGTCGCTAACCCGTGCGATGCACAGGATTCATTAAAAAGAAAAAAAACAATATTGCAATTATCATTTGCTGCACTAAATCAGAATGTCTCAAGACTCACTAATCAAATAATACAACTAAATAGAAAAGACCCAAGCATAACATAAAATCTTCACTAATTCAATTATTAAATATTGTCAAACCTAGTACACAATGTGCTTGTGCCCAATAAAAAATTATAAAGACAAATAAGGCATAAGGAAATCCTGTATATTAGCTCCATAAAAATACAAACATGCCGATAAGATTAATACCACTACCATAAGTCCATTGACAATGTAATTATTTTCATAGTTACATATATATTGTGAATAAACAAATAAACAAATTGCAATAATGATCGCAACCTTATTTTCATAATAAATAAATAGAATATAGTTACCAATGTCAAATTCTTTTGCTATGACTCAAAAAGAGTAGAAAACATAATACAACACATCTGCATTATATAGAAGAGTACATCATATATGTATTCAACATAAAACATTGAGTTCTATAAATTGTTATTAATCTGTATTTCAAATCTCTTGTTAAATAAATTAAAGACACAACCATTAAGTCCATCAACACATATTTGGCAGCTATGTAAATGCAATAACAAAACTCAAAACAATAGAAGAGACATCTTCATGGGCAGTATCCTACACAACCTTATTAAGTGCATCCCTTTTCTGAGGATCCAAATGTCCCTTATAGTGAAATAATTGGCAAATGGCCACTGAATGTCTTTGCATTTTAATCAACCTCAAAGCCTGCATAAAATTAAAGAAAAATTAGTGTCATAATTTTTTATAAATTATATCTTCAAGTGACAATCTGCCAAACACATCCATCTAAATCCACATATCCAACTAATTTTCACATTCTAAGCAATAATTACATCAAAAGCTAAGTGTCCTGTATTAGATTATTAGAGCTATTTATGTCAAATCAATTTCCATTCTCAAATAAAAGACAATGCATTGTCTAATTCCTAGTTTTATAATATTGAAATCAAGTTAGAGCATATACATAGCATTCTGTATGCAAACTTCAACCAAATCACAAAGAAATAACTGGGGTTATAAGACAAACCAATTTTTGCAACTCCTTTCATTTAGTTATTTCTTATCTATTCATTTAGCAGTTCAACTATTTCAAAGCAACAACTTGAAGAACTTGCTTTTTCCATTGCTCAAACACACAATGGAAGGCCTTGCAATCTTTTTGTTTCTACATTGGATAGTGACTCTCCTTGAATATGATGTCTGCTTCAAAAGTAACCATTAAGAGACGTGAGCACTTATCAGTACTTCAACAATCATCAATTTGCATATTTTAAATAAGTATCATGCAACATAAACTTAACATGACACTTAATGTTCATAAATCATTGTTAAGAAAAATCTAATGCACCTACTTTCATAAGAAACTTACCATGATACATATAGTTCTTTTAGGCAACCAATCATGGGTAGGGGGCCATGCAGGCAAATTCTTCTGCCAAGGAATTCAATACATTCTAAGAAACAAAAATGTTATATCCCTCATAACTAAAAAGCAATGCTCTACCAACTGGAACTCATAAGAATTAAAGAATTCACAGAGTTGTAAATTAACCCACATAACCTGCAAAAATTCCAAATTAACACAAATTACTTAGCACAAATTAACAGAGTTGTAAAGCCATCTCTTGAAAAACTAATAAACAAACAAACAAAGAGGGTAAGTTGAAGATAAAAGGGAAATATGAAAAGAGAAAATATACATATACAATATTTAAAATTTTAAAAATAGAACAGAGAAGGCAAATATTTTACCTCACACCACATGGAGAGAGAAAGAGAGTAAGAAAGCTTTTACGAATTTGAATCAAAAGAGGACGTCCACGGCATCTTTATTTTGCTCATTCAATCCCAATTCTGCAAAGCTCACAAAAAAGAAAAAGCTAGCAGATCAGATCAGCTCTCTTACTATTTGTGTATTGCATTTTTTTTTTCTTGGTGAAGCCCAGAGGTCTGCATTAGGAAGGGATGAAGTGGTTAGAGAGAAGAAGGTTTTGGATGAGTATTCTTTAGGGCTGAAGATATAATCAAATGGTGGGGCTTCAAAAATAGAATGTTTAGAAACAGAATGTTTATGGGTGGCTGACAAATATAGAACTGAAGAAAGGTGGTGCCGGAGAAGGTGGAGCCGTTGAGCTGCGATTTGCGTGTGGGGGAATGGCAGAGCGTGGTCTGTGTTTTGGAGGAAGGAGAAGGTGGAGCGTGTTAGGGCATCTCTAATAGCTTCAGCAAATTTTTGTACTATTTGGAGAATGAATAGTGACATTTAGCTTTTACCTATCCACTTTTTCAAATACACTTCCAACAAATTCTCTATCCCATTCTCTATCTCATTTAAATATTATTTCTTCATTTATTATTTATTCTTTTTTAATCATCATTTATTCTTTTTTTAACAACTATATTTTTCAATAAGAAGTGTTATGTTCACAACATTTTAGGCAATACTTTCACAATAAAATTTATGTGGAAAATTGTTACTAGTTCTAATTTTGAACCCACCACTGAAATTATTTTTTTATTCGTTAATATTAATTAATAACAATCTGTTACTTAAAATTTATTGTGAAAATATTGTAAAAATATTGTGATAATATTTTCAATTAGGATTTTTTTATTTTTTATATTATTTTTCTTCCAACCATTTCATTTTCATCCACGTTTCCTTTCATTTTTTCTTTTTTCTTTTTCTTGTTTTTCTCCTCCACACAAGTGTCCAGCCCCCTTCTTTTTATTTTCTTTTTCACCTCATCAAGAACATTCCGGCATCTCTTTGCTTCACATCAGAGAGAAAGAGAGAGAAAGAGAGAGGCTTGTCGTCCTCCAGCCGCTCCAGCATTTCCACTGCCGTTGGGTCAGATAAGCTTGTTCTTTCTTTTTCTTTTTTCTTTTTTTCATTTTTTTTTCATATTTGCTTGTTCTGATTCAACTTTATTTTAAAAATTGGATTTTGTTTTGTGTTTGGATTAATTCTTTTGCTCATGAACAGGTCTCTCTTTTTTTTTTTTTTTTTTTTTTTCCTGATGTCATTTGGTTTATGAGAAAAAATGTAGCAACGGCAACAAAGTGAATGAGAGAATGAGAGAAAAAAAAAGAAGCAACGGAGAGAATGAGAGAGAAAAAGAAATCTGGAGGAGAGAGAGAGAATTAATATAAAAGTAGTTGTTTTAATATTTTATTCAAGAAATTCAATAGCTAATGAACAGTAGAGATTTGGAGCAAATATTCTCTATATTTTGGCTATGCATTGATTGTTGGAGATGCTCTTAGGGGCTTAGGGCTTCTCTGATTTTGCTTTTAAGTTTTTTTTTTTGGGTTTTAGAAAAGTTTTTTTTTTTTTTTTTAATATTGTGCTGACGTGGAAAATTGTGGGAGCTTCAAAGATTTTGGTTATATATATATATATATATATATAGATGATATGATGTTATTGAAATTCAACAATTACCTTCATTGTCACATCTGCTTATAAATTTAATAGAATTAATTATATTAATCTAGACTCTTTTTTATGTGTAAAATACTAAAAAATTAGAAATAAATAATCAAGAATGGTCCAAGGTAATGCGATTATATTACAATGATAATTTCCATTCACATGGTCCTTTTATGTTTTTTGGGTCTGGCTAATGAACATCAAAGTGCATTGGTTAAGGTTTGGTTTTTTTTTTTATTGGAATCGATAAATTTTTTCAAGAGAATCACTCAATATTCAAGTAAAGATTATTTATTAGTTTTTATTTCAACCCAATGTAGTGGGACCTACTCGATGCTTTCTTAACTAAAGTTTCTTTCAGTATTCATTCAGAATAGTTTATTTAGCTGAAACTGAAAACTTTTTGTTGAAAGTGTAGAAAAAATGTTAAACAATAAGTTGAATAGTACTGTAGGACCTATGAATAGTATAAAAAAGTACAGTAAGACCTATGAATAGTAGCAAAAATAAGCTGAAAGTGAAGATAAGCTGAAAAATTCAGCTCATCCCAAACACACGCTCAACATGTCTTTTGTCATGAAATTAGAAGGGAATAAAACGTTGTCACGAAATTAGAAGGGAATAAAACGTGAAGAAAATAGAAACCAAGACACGCAGAAATTATGAAATGCCCCACCCCTCACCAGACTGGAAAGGCTAAATTGGCTCAAAGTTACCAAGTTCCAACAAGACATTTAAGTAGTTACACTTCTCCTGGTCATCTGAAGAAGGGATGGCAATGGGGCGGGGCGGGGCGGGGCCGAAGGATGGGGTCTTCGCCCCCGCCCTGCATGAATTTTTCTTGCCCCATCTCCGCCCCGCCCTGCCCCGCATGATAGGGAAAATTTCTTGCCCCATCCCCGCCCCTTAAGGCCTCGCGCAGCCCCGTTCCACCCCGTAAAACTTTATTTTTTGTTAATTTTCCCTACAACTATTACCATTTTTTCAAATAAAATGACATCTTTCAATAATAAAAATATACTTGAAATTATAAATAAATTTATCCTATCAAATCAAACTAATTTTTAGCAAAAACTAAATAATATTATCTAAATGTTTAACAAGACAATATCACAAAAAAAATCTCATAGTATCACACAATAAAACAATCCAAAAAATAAAATAAAGTAACAGATTTTGTCCAAACAAAGAAAAACTATAAGAAGTATTGGTTGTCTTTTTTTTGCTACGTAAGTTTAAAAACTAGCACACTCAGGTCCTCCCTTTTTGTGACTATTTCATAGAGTATGGGACAAACTCTCAAACCGGTAACAGCCAAATGCCCACACACACACAATTACACAAACACAAATATTTAGAGTCTCAGACTCAGATCCGTACCTCATTAAAAAAAAAATTTATGTTCATGATGAAAAGTAAAAGTTGAGAAAGACGTATGAATCATGAATGAAATTAGTAATTCAATAGTATATAAATTTGTTTCTAATAAAGACAAAAGAAAACGTTAAAATTAGTACCTTATTTCCAACTTTGCTAGAGAGAAAAAAGAGATAGAGAGCCACGTTAGGTAGAATAAAATAAGCTGAAGATATTTTTGTTTAAATAGTAGGGTTTTAGAGTATGAAAAAATTACAATTTAATCCTTATTAATGTGGGGTAGGGTGGGGATGGGGTGGGGCAGGGCGGAGTGGGTCTAAAAAGTGTAAACCCATCCCTGCCCCGCCTTGTGGTGTGGATTTAAAATCTCGCCCTATCCCCGCCTTACCAACTTTGTGGGGTGGGGAAAACCCGCACGGGACAAAGCGGGGAGGGGCGGGTCAAGCGGGGCGGGACAAAATTGCCATCCTTAAGAGTAAGGCTTACATTTTCTTTCCAATAAATGCATGATTTAACAAATTTCATAATATTTTCTATTACAATTGAGATGGTAATCTGTGGTTGATGTACTACAAAAGTAATATTAATAATGATCAAATATGAAATTGACATTACGTTAATCACAAACTGCCACCTTAACAAATTGTGAAAAAAGTTAGGAAATTTGTTGTGCTTGTAACATTGTTGTCCATTTTCCTTTACTTACTTTTTAAAATGATGTTTTGGCCAAATTATTTGTAACTTATTAAAATAATACTATAGAAATATAAGATTAATACTTCAACAAAGTGATGCTGTGGAAACATGTTATATAAGACCAAATTTTTTTATTAAAAACCAAAAAAAAAAAAAAAATGTAAATTGTTAAAATAATTTAAAATAAACAATGAAAGTTTTTAGTTTATTTTATTATTATTTTTGAAATGGTTGGTAATAGAGTTTTAATCAAATTAATAATTTAAACTTCTTGGAATTTAAGAAATAGAATTTCTTTTAAAGCAAATTATATTAGTGAGGCATGTGATGAAAGCATGTCAAATAGTGTGTGCGGTTTACACCAAGCCACATCACCTTAGTAACATGAATAATGACAAAGTATAAGTATCCCAAAAAACAAAAAAATAGAAAAGAGTTATGGAACAATCTCACAATGATATATAATCACACAAAAACAATGTTCTTAAAGGTTGATTTGTGCTACTTGGATTAGGACTTGGTGCGACTAATTCTCTAGTCAAACAATCCCCCAACATCAAACTATTGCTGCAATCTTCATGTTAGACACAATTTCACACATGGAGGTTCCAGAGCAACCTTCTAACATATGCCTTTCTTAATGTTAGACGAGAAAATATATGGGAGAGAGAACATTTACATGAGAAGTTGTTTGAGTAGAAACCAATTTTTCTATCCACTTGCAGTGATTAAAACACCTCGCACATTTCGCTCAAAGAGGATTTGAGTTTGGTAACTATAGAACTCAATAGGATTTTTTTGAGAAATGCACAAGTTAACAATAAGAACAATGAAACACAATAGATACTTTATTGATAATAGTATTAGTAACCATATTACAGAGTTAAAGTAAGTTAACAGGCCTACTCCTAATTCATGTTAGGGGTTGAGGCACTTACAAGCATAGATAGATAACCTCTGGATTTCGGGAATTAGAGAATTGATGTGTCTAGTTTGATGGATGAGTGTGCTTGTCCATTTCAAAGAAATCTTACTTTATTTATACATTAGTCTTAACAACGGCAGGTGCTGTATGCCTGTATCACCACTAACCCATTTGCTTAATTTTTGGCTAAAACTTCTCCAGAAAACTACAAAGTAACCACTCCTATTCACGTGTCCGTCATGTGCTTTGTTTATTATCTTCACACAAAGAAAATTCCATTTTACTCACTGTGGGAGATTATCATAAATTTTCACGTGAGCGTCACATGTTCTTCTTGAATAGACACACGTGAACTATTTCTGTGACTTGGGAAATTATACTAACTTAGCTTCCAAACGTCACTTATCTCGTTAAGACTTCGTTTGAGAGTTCATAAAGAAATGAAATAGAATTGGATGATTATAATAGAATGGAATGGAATAAAATAGAATGTATTTAATTAAAGGAAATAAATGGAAAATAAATGAATGGAATGAAAGGTAAGCAACATTGTTTGGGAGTAACATAGAGGAAAATAAATGGAGTAACATATAGGAGCATGCCAGCACATAATAACTTGTTTACCTCAGTGGGACCACCAGCTCAAGTGTTCTATTAACGTCTGTTAACGTTTGGAAATTTTTAGTTTCACTTTTAATTTTAAAACATGGGCTCTCCTTCCTTCTCTTAGACTCTCACATACGATTCCTCTCTTCCTCTCCCATGAACAACGGCTCAAGTACCATGGGCTGTTCCTCTCTCATCTCCGTCAGCACTTGCTGTGGTTGGTTTAGTTCATTCTCTGATGCCGGTTCGGTATTCATTTAAAACGAAAACCAATCTAGCCCAAACGAAAACGAAAGCCCCTCCAGACTCTTCTCTGTATGGTCCTTATCAAGCTCTTTCCTCTTCTAATCCATCGCTCCAAGCCTCATTCACTGATATAGCCATCCGTAAAGGCGTAAGCGGTGAGTGCAATTTTTTAAAAATCATCTTTTGTGGAAATTTCGTATACTATAATTATTGATGATTTGAATCTCATATTTTTGGGATAAATCTATTGTTTGGGGTCTTGATTGTAATGTGATTTGGATTTGCAATTGTTATCCAATTGAGTGTTTGGATCTATAATGTTGTCATGTAAGTTGTGGCTTGTGAGGCTACATGTAATTTGGGGTTTAGGTTGTAATGTGTTTTGGATTTGCATTTTTTACCCAATTGGGTGTTGGATTTGTAATTCTGTGAAGTAACTTGTGGTTGGTGAGTCATTATATAAAGCATGGCTCATGATATTGATAGTGCTTAGACATATTATTTAAATTTTTATTTGTGTTTGCTTATCTTTGATTTCCTTTGATACTCATGTTGATCTCTTTGATGATTATGGTTAGTATTTGATGGACTGATGTGTCTTGAATTATTTTTGAATTGAGTATTTTAGAATTCATGGCCAATTGACTTTACAACTCTGGCTCATTCCTTCTGTACTCCGATTGTTTGATAAAATTCCCCAATGAAAAGACTCATTTTTAAAGAAATTTGGTATAGACCTTCATGAAACTTGCTTATTATCGTCAGAAAAGCTTGATTTAATTATCATAACTCATTCTTAGTGCTTAGACATTATTCAGTTTTGATATTCAATCGTTATGTAGAAGAAGTTCAGACTTTAGAGAAGCAAAATGAGCAGAGGTGGAAAGAAAGGTTTCACAACTACAAAAATCTAGAAGGATATTTCAATGGATAGTTGAAAAATAAGTCCGATGATGCTTTCAATTGTGGAAACAATTATACTTTCTACATTGAAGCCTTGCTGTCTAGCTTTCTTTTAGGAATCCTTTGTTTTTACTTTTTGGTTTTCATCTACCAAAGTGAATTTGTTTTTAGATTGCTTTAGTTTGAAAGAAACTACTTTTTGTACTTACAGATTTACTCAAATTTGACTTGGAGCCCATGGAAAGCTATGTACTAATTTTATATGCTTAGTTTCTTGTTCTCAAGGATTACTTTATACATTTTATTTATTTATTTATCTTAGAAAGTTACAAAAGTAAGACATGGGCAATGACCACTATGAACTAAGTAAGAGAGTTCATAAGGTTTTTATTTTTTATTTATTTATTTTTTATAGTTGTAGACAAGAAAAACTTATTATTACAGTTGTTCTCTACTTTGAAACTGGAATTGCAATGGTGCCAGTAAAAAAAATTGTCATGAGAACACTTATTCTTGTAATGTATATGATTTTTGAACTAAAAGAATGTCCCGTCTTATTTTAGTCTCTTGTAACTTTTGGAAGCATTTGGAGGAAGTGCATATTATGGTAGCACTTTTTTGATGTGGAATTGTCCAATTTTAATGTAATAACCTTCAAATACATTTAGAAGATTTGTCAAATTCCATGATTTTGTCCCCCAATATGGTATAGAAAGTAGATGTGAGAATTGTGTTATTATGGTTAATGGTCTTGCTTCATAGTCATGACCAAGGGAATTACCTTGTAATTAACCTGATAACCAAATCCAATAATTCTTAAAAATAAAGTCAATAGTAGTCGGCAATGAAGATCCAAACTCACATTACATTAAATATTTTGAAATTACAAGAATTTGTAAATTCACATTGCATATGTATTTTTAAGTTACAAGAATCTATACTAGACTTGGAGGGGAGAATTTTGGAAATAATTTGAATGCTTTATTATTCAAATCTCATCCTTGAAAACAATGTTTGTTGCAAGCTAATTATCATCTGCATCACAATGACATAAAGGAACCACTCCAACTAGGTTATCCAAGTTGCTATTCATCTGCATCTTCTGCTGCAAAATATTCATACTGCTACGTCTGCTACAAAATATTCATGCCACAAAGATAAGCAACACTTCACAACATTATATAACAAAGGAGGCATAAAACTCAATCCAAACAGGAATGACAAAAAAAGAAGTGAAATAATGTAATTTTAATTGACATAAGGACAATAAATTCCATCAACTTATGATTTTGACTAACAATTGATTTTGATACAACAACAAATGCACTGTTACTGAAGCACATAATTATAATTTACAACACAAGCCCTCAGGTAATTAGCCTGCTTTACATGAATCCTAGCTATACCTAAATGGAACAAAAGGCACCAATATCACTCTCCATTGATCATAGCTGACTGGAAAGGGACCCTCTTATTTTCCACAAACATCGAATAAGAATTTCAAGTTTACACAAGGTTGCATGTTAGCACTTGAGTAGTTAGAACTTTACACAATAGCATAAACAATAAAAATTTCAAGTTTGATATTGCACTTGAGCAATGTGTTTGGCAGAGATGAGTTAAACCATAACAAAAGATGCATGCCACCCTTGCTTTAGGCCAAATATTTCTAGCAAGGGCCTCAACAAAGCCTCTTTGGTAATAAACCAAAAAAAAAAGAAAAAGAAAAAAGAGAGAGAGAGAGTAAAAGTAAGCATCCAACACTTGGAACCAACACACTCTGAAAAATATACTTTCACCAAGGAACCATCAATTTGACATTTGATTGTATAACATACTTGCATATACAAAGTAACAAAGACCAAGTGGTTAAGAAACAAAAGAAAAGAAACAGGCATATTTACCTGAAATATAGCTCCAAAGAAAAATAATAAAAGAACTTCATAACAAATTTATTAAAAAAAAAAAATCAATAAAGAAACAAAAGCTAAGCATTGCCTCCTTTCCAAAGGGAGGAGGTGCAATTTGAGTACAACAGATGTATTTCCATGCATTGTTGTAGCATATAAATATAAGAAAATACATCCTGAAATGGCTGATAAGCTACATAAATTTACTTATGAATTCCAGTAATACTCTTACAAGTACTTAGGCTTTAAATAAATGGAAACTACTAAATCAATAATAGATTTATTGCAAAACAGCAAATACTTCACTCAAAAAAATAAAAAAAATAAAACAAAAAAAATCTTATAGTTTTGCAAAATAAGGATTTGGCTCTATCTCAGAAAGTTGGATAAGGACTTGGCTCATTTTGGCCTAAGAAGCATTTAAACAAACACTTTATATGCAATAAAAAACATATCATGAGCCATGCTTTATAAAATGACTCACCAGCCACATGTTACTTCACAAAATTACAAATCCAACACCTAATTGGATAAAAAATGCAAATCCAAAACACATTACAACCTAAACCCCAAATTACATGTAGCCTCACCAACCACAACTTACATGACAACATTACAAATCCAAACACCCAATTGGTTAACAATTGCAAATCCAAATCACATTACAATTAAGACCCCAAATAGTAGATTTATCCCAAAAATATGAGATTCAAATCATCAATAATTATAGTATAAGAAATTTCCACAAAAGTTGATTTTGAAAAAATTACACTCATCGCTTACTCCTTTACGGATGGCTTATGGCTATTCTCGTGAATGAGGCTTGGAGCGATGGATTAGAAGAGGAAAAAGCTTGATAAGGACCATATAGAGAAGAGTCCGGAGGGGCTTTCGTTTTCGTTTGGGCTAGATCGGTTTTCGTTTTAAATGAATACCGAAACGGTATTAGAGAACAAACTGAACCAACCACGGCAAATGCTGACGGAGATGAGAGAGGAACAGCCTATGTACCTGATGATGCCGTAAATATCACCAGTGAGCTACACGATCCTAACGCTTAAAAGAGTCTACTGCGCAACAAAAAAGAAAAAGACCTAACAGAGAACACCGGTGTGGTGCCGACCGAATACCCTCCGAAGGTCAAGTTAGAATTATTCTCACAACTCTAGAGTGCTAGAGAAGGGTAAATTATGCGTACATCGATTTGTGATGGTATTGAAGCTTTTATAGTAGTAGGAGGTTGACCTCTCTTCCTTGGAGTAGAAGTCTTTTCCTTATAGGAATCCTCTTGATTAATCCTAAACGTGATGGACAAGTCATTCCTTTATAGAGAAGATCTTTATTGATGCGTGTATCTTCCGGAATCCTCTTTGTGCTAGGATTTTATTTACATTGGGATTCGATGGTTACTAAGTGTGTGTCGCAAATCTTTTCCATCTAGGTTTTCCACTATGTCTATCCATAATGGACCTCTACATGAGTTGGGCTTGCCCTTTATTGGCCCATGGACATGGATCCGTCAGGCCCATTTTACAAGGCCTGTCGGGCTTTGTTTTTATCCTCTTCAGTTGCCCCCTTCACCACTTTGGTCCGTCATCCTTGAGAGGAAGGACCAAATGGGGTGACGGTTCAAAATTTATGGGTTGACGATTCTAATGACTGTGGGTTGATGGTTCAAATGTGGACGCCATCAGCTGTGTAAACATTTGACAGGTTGCTTCTAAGCCATTATGACGCATGACACGTGTCGTTCTTTGATTGGTTTTTATCTCGGATCGAAGCGTGGCTTCGTCTTCCGTGCACTTTCCCTATAAATACCAGGGTCTACGTTTCTCATTTCTTCATTTTCAGCTGAAACATATTGTCAAAGCGCAACCATCATCCTTGTCAGAGACCGCCCCGTTCATATTGCTATATCAACCGTCGACACACTCCCTCCGTTCACTTGATTTATCCATCATCAACTCACTTCCTCCGTTCATTCAAAAATTTGGTAAGTATTCTCTTTCCACAAGTCCTGTAGATACACTTTTCATTTTAATTTATTTTCTTAGGCTTTATACGCCCATCATTACTTTTAGATCCATTTGAGTCGTTAGGTTTTGTTGTCTCGTGTAGGCGATGTCTAGTGTGTCGAGTAACTAGTTAGTTGTCCGTGACGGGGTGGATTACGAGGAAGTGTATCCGTTTGGTCACGTAGACCAAGAGAGTCCAGGCGAAGAGAGGAGTCCGTCTGCCTCCTCCTTGTCCTTAACAAATGAGGATATGGAGACGGCCGAACCAGAAGAGGTTTCTGATGATGGTGAAGAACAAACATTAAGATTTGTTGTGGGTGCTAATGGACTTAGGGAGTTCATTATGCTATAGGAATGGACGGTGAATAACTTTGTATCCACCATCAAGGAGAATCACTTCAAAACCCTTAGGAAAAATTTCCAAATTCCAGATAACATCCCCACCCGTCTACCTTATAAGTCAGAGAAATGCTACTATAACGGGGTAGAGGGTGTCGGAGTATATAAACAAATGTTGAAGGTGGGACTTAGGTTCCCATTGAGCTCCCTTCACCGTGAGCTTCTCAAGTGTTTGGGTCTATCCGTTAATCAAGTGTCTTCGAACGCATGAAGGGTCTTCATAGCAAAGGAGATCCTGTATGGTGTCATGACTGACGGTGCCAGGAGTCTGATGGTGAGAGAATTCCTTCACTGTTACCGTCCGGATAAGATTGACAAGTTGAGGGGGGTGTATAGTTTTGTACCCAGGAGTCCATTATTAAAAGTCATATATGAAACCCCAGACTCAAATAAGGATTGGAAGAGATGTTATTTCTTCTTAGAAGGTGACGACTGGATGTGTCACCCAGGGGATACCGAACACATGCCTGTCGACACGACTTGGGGCATATTACACCTATCACGTATGCATTCGTCCTAGTGTGTGAATTTTTTACAACCATTCAGTTTAATTCAACTTTTTTAATCAATTTTTGCCATCCTTCTTCTTTACAGTCAGACGGCGCCCACAAGTTGATATTGAGGAGTTTAGCTTCCTTGAGAAGATTTTTTCAAAGACCCAGCCGGAAGAAAGGAGTTGGGCAAAACTAGTTAATCTTAATACCATACACTGGTATTGTGACGGACCAGAGCCAACATCGACAGCCCTCAAATACGAAGCCAAAACTTGCAAATGTAAGTCCGTCATCTTTATTTTACTTGAACGGTCATAACTTATTCCAGTAGTTAATTCTATCCGTTCACTTTTTAGAAATGGATGACGCCAAGAGGAGAGCACTGATTAGGTCGCAGGATGCCAAGAAGAAGGAGTTCGGTGACGTGGCTCCGACGGCAACGGTGGCCAGTAACCCATCTATAAAGAGGAAGCCTTCGCCTAAAGGAGACCATCAGGCTAAGAAACCCAAAGTTTCTTTGAAGCCCGTTGTAGGGCTGATGGCTGAGGGTAAGACAATCACCCCTGTAAAGCATGGGGCAGGCAAAGGCCTTATGAAGGCTCCGTCCACCATCCAAGAGAAGCCGTCTGTCCTCCTCCGTGAAGACTCTAAACATGCCTTGAAGCAGATCTCGTCTATCATTTCTGATGAGGATTACGAGGATCTGGGAAACCACTCCACGGAGGCCATAGGGGAGTTTAGTCTTTTTGCAGTTGCTCAGGTAATCTGACCCATCATCTTTATGTTCGTCCACTCAGTTTTCTTTCTATCTAACTCCCTTTGCTCTTGCGTTCTTTAGGCAATGGTGATGATGAAGGGGTTGATGGAACGGTGTTTGAAGCACGAGGTGACCCTGGAGCATGTACGGGTAAAGGCAGAGCAAACAGATGATGATCTGAACTAACTACAGAGTTGGAAAACAAAAATGGAGAAAAATTTTGAACGCGGAGAAGGCGAAGAAGACCCTTGAGGTTAAGGAAAAAGATATACAAAACCTGAAGGATGGGCTTCGTTAGGCTAAAGAGGTGGCGGTACGTGAGTACCGTGACTCCGACGCCCTGCTATCAGAGCTAGGAGGTTCTTTCCTTCAAGGTTGAGGACCAAGCTCAAACGTTCGTCATGCTCGTTGCCTCAGACGATACTAATGATCTCTTTGCTAAAGTTGATGCTTTAGGGGGAATCAGCCTAAGCTTAGCCCATCACAGAGTCAGCCTGTCAGCCCGTCCCAGAGACAGCCATTCAGTCTGTCACAGAGGCAAAGCAACCGGCAAATACTTCAGCTCCAAATTAGTTGTATTTATTTATTATTTACTATTATTATATATATTATTTTTTTAGCAGCGTATTTTTTGTATTTGGAGAACAATTCCATCCGTCATGGATGATATGTAAACATTATTTCTTAAGGGTTTATTAATATTTCGTCATGTGAATTTGTTTGTGGAATATATTCGTTTGTTATTTTCATATATATATATATATATATATATATATATGTGGGGGTTCGTCCTCTTTATGGATCCTTCAACCTTTGGGGAGGTTTCGTCCCCTATGGGGTCCATCCACTTTGTGGACTTAAATATTTTTTGAAGCTCTTGTGGGTTCGTCCACTTTTGTGGAGTTGATAGAGTTTTTGGATCCATCTATTTTGTGGATTACCTAGGATTTCTACCTTCTAGGGGTCTGTCCATTTTGTGGACTAGAAATTTCAACCATCTGGTGATGTCTCGCCCTCTAGGGGTCCGTCCACTTTGTGGACTTGTCATATATTTTACCCTTTTGAGGGTCCGTCCACTTTGAGGACTAAGATACTTGAACCTTTGATGAGGTCTTGCCTTTTAAGGGGTCCGTCCACTCTGTGGACTTGTCATATATTTTACCTTTTTGAGGGCCCGTCCACTTTGAGGACTAAGATACTTGAACCTTTGATGAGGTCTTGCCTTTTAAGGGGTTCGTCCACTTATGTGGACTTGTCATGTATTTTACCCTTGTGAGGGTTCGTCCACTTTGAGGACAAAGATACTTGGACCTTTGATGAGGTCTTGCCCTCTAAGGGGTCCGTCCACTTTGTGGACTTGTCATGTATCTTACCCTTTTGAGGGTTCGTCCACTTTGAGGATTAAGATACTTGGACCTTTGATAAGTTCTTGCCCTCTAAGGGGTCCGTCCACTCTGTGGACTTGTCATGTATTTTACCCTTTTGAGGGTCCGTCCACTTTGAGGACTAAGATACTTGGACCTTTGATGAGGTTTTGCTCTCTAAGGGTCCGTCCACTTTGTTTACTTGTCATGTATTTTACCCTTTTGAGGGTCTGTCCACTTTGAGGACTAAGATACTTGGACCTTTGATGAGGTCTTGCCCTCTAAGGGGTCCGTCCACTTTGTTTACTAGCTAGAGTTTTAAGTAGTAAAACAACATAGTTGAATTTGAATGTTCTTTCTCCTTAAAAAATTAAAACATGCGTTTGTAGGAAAGTACCTGCTTCCTTAGGCTTAAAAAAACACTAAAAATTATTGTAGAAAAATTTGTCTAAGTAAAAAAACTAGTAGTAGTAAAATTAAATAAACTGGGAAATAGGGGAATATTGTCGTTCTTCACATCATCTTTACTGGTAGTATTTCCGCAGGTGTTCTGTGTTCCATGGGTGCTGAAGCTTTCGGCCGTCCAACGTCTCGAGGTGGTAGGTGCCCTTCCTCTGGCATGACGTGATCCTATAAGGCACTTCCTAGTTAGGGCCAATCTTCCCTTGGGAAGGGTCTCTAGTGGCACCCATTACCTTCCGTAGTACAAGGTCTCCAACCTGAAAGTCCCTATGTCTGACATTGGAGTTGTAGTGCTTTGCCATGAGATTATAATATTGTGTCAATCTCTGCTCTGCTGTCGCACGGACTTCGTCCACTAGGTCAAGCTGAAGGCGAATGGCTTCCTCATTCTTCTTCTCTACGCAGTTCTCCACTCGATAGCTTGTGAGCCCTATTTTTGTCGGGATAACAACGTCATTCCCGTATGCTAGTCGAAACGGTGTTTCTCTAGTGGGTGTTCTTGCTGTAGTTCAGTATGCCCACAGGATGCTTGGTAGCTTGTCTAGCCAGATACCTTTTGCCCCCTCGAGCCAGGTCTTGATTATCTTGAGCAAGGATCAGTTCGTGACTTCAACTTGCCCATTGGCTTGTGGGTGTGCAGACGAGAAGTAGTGATTCTTAATACCTAGTTCCGAACAAAAATCCCTGAATGTATTGTTGTCGAATTGCTTTCCATTGTCAGAGACGAGAACTATGGGTATCCCGAATTTGCAGATAATATTTCTCCAGACAAAACTTCAAATGTTCCTCTCCATGATAATGGCTAGGGCTTCCGCTTCCAGCCACTTGGTGAAGTAATCGATACCAACTACCAGGACCTTCAGCTGCCTAACTCCTGTCGGGAAGGGGCCCATGATATCTAGACCCCATTGAGTGAATGACCAAGAGGCCGTCATGGGTGTTAGTTCTTCAGACAGTTGTTTGATGAGATTGCTAAACCTCTGACATTTGTCGCAGGCCTTGACGTAAGCTTGTGCATCCTTCAGCATTGTTGGCCAATAGTACCCAACTCGGATTAAATTGTGCATTAATGACCGCGCCCCTGAGTGGTTTCCGTAGATACTCTCGTGAACTTCTCTCATTACGTAATCTGCTTCCTCGCGGTTTAGGCACCTTAAGTACCGTCACGAGAATCCTTTTTTGTATAGGACATCTTTTATCAGCACAAATCGCGATGCCTGGAATTTCAGTTTTCTCGCGGCATCTTTCCCGTCTGGTAGCAAGCCCGTTCTCAGGTAGGATGTCAACAATGTCGTCCAGTTATTTTCAGAACCTATTTCCTGCACCTTTGTCCTTTCATCGATGAGTGGGGAGGTTTGAACAAATGACAATACCTGTTTGGGGACAAGCATGAATTCTGCTGAGGCAGCCTTTGTTAGACGGTCGGCACATTTGTTCTCCTCCCTTGGGATTTGAACGAATCTGACTTCAACGCTGCTGATCTGATTCTTCACCTTTTCTAGATACCTCCTCATCCTTTTGTTCTTGTACTCGTAGCCACCATTAACCTGGTTTGTTACCACTTGAGAGTCACAGTGTTCGACCATGCATTTAGCACTTGCTGCCTTTACGAGGTATAGTCCCGCCACCAATGCTTCATATTCGGGTTCGTTGTTGGTCGTAGGGAAGTCCAATCGGATCATACACCGATTTTATCCCTCTGGGGTTTGGATTACTACGTCGGCCCTTCTGGCTTGTCTATTTGAAGATCCGTCTGTATAAATATTCCACTGTTTTTTTTTTTCCTCTGCTCCCTGGCCATCTCCGAGGGTGAATTCGGCGATGAAGTTAGCCACTACTTGCCCTTTTACAGCTGTTCGCGGATGGTATTGTATGTCAAACTCGCTAAGCTCCACTGCCTACAAAGCCATTCTTCCTGCTGCCTTTGGATTGCTCATAGCTTTTCTCAAGGGCTTGTTTGTCAAAATGACAATAGTATGTGCTTGGAAGTACGGTTTGAGTTTTCGTGCTGTGATTAACAATGCGAAAGCCAATTTCTCCATTTGGGGGTACCTCTCTTCTGCTCCTCAGAGTGCTCGGCTTGTAAAGTAGACTGGTCTTTGAGATCCGTCTTCCTCTCTTACCAAAGCTACGCTAATAGCGGCTTGTGAAATGACTAAATATAGGTAAAGCTCTTCTCCTGACTTGGATGGGCTGAGTAGTGGTGGAGATGAAAGATATGCCTTTAAGTTGTCAAATGCCGTTTGGCATTCGTTCGTCCACTCGAATTATTTTCTTAGAGTGCGGAAGAAGGGTAGACATCTGTCCGTTGCTCTTGAGATGAACCTGTTCAAGGCTGCAATTTTTCCATTCAAACTCTGGACCTCCTTAACCATCCTTGGTGGTTTTAACTCCATTATGGCCCGTATCTTCTCCGGGTTAATCTCTATACCTCTTTGGGATACCATGAAGCCCAAGAATTTTCCTGCCGTCACTCCAAACACGCACCTGTTTGGATTCAGTTTCATGTTGTATGACCGGAGTGTGTTGAAGGTCTCCCTGAGATCTTCTAGGTGATCATCTTCGCACAGACTTTTTACTAACATGTCATCAACATAAACTTGTACGTTTCTCCCAATCTAGCATGCAAACATTTTGTTCATCAACCTTTAGTATGTCGCCCCAGCATTTTTGAGTCCGAATGGCATCACCTTGTAGCAGAACAGTCCCTAGCTTGTCACAAAAGAGGTCTTCTCTTGATCAGCTTCTTCCATTTTGATCTGGTTGTAGCCCGAGAAAGCTTCTATGAAACTTAATAGTTGGTTTCTTGCAGTTGAGTCTACTAGAGTATCTATCCGTGGGAGTGGGTAGCTATCTTTGGGGCAAGCTTTGTTGAGGTCTGTGAAATCTACGCACATCTCTTCCATTTTCCGTTGGCCTTTTTAACCATGATGACGTTCACCAGCCAATCTGGGTAATATACTTCTCGGATGAAATTTGCCTCTAGTAATTTTCGAACTTGCTCTGCGATGGCCATGTCCCGCTCCTGAGGAAAAACTCGTTTCTTTTGTCGTATTGGAGGGAATGAGGGCGACACGTTTAGCTTGTGAACTATGATTGAGGGGTTGATTCCTGGCATGTCTTCGTGACTCCAGGCGAACACGTCTTGGTTATCCCTGAGGAATGTCATGAGCGCTTGGCGTACCGGCCAACTAGCTAGTGTGCCAATTCTAGTTGCTCGTTCTAGCTATGCGTCATCAAGGTTTACTTTTTCCAGTTCTTCAATCGGCTCTGCTAGTGTTCTTTGTTCTCTTATGCACATCGTTTGTTTGTTGATCCTCCATCTATATCATGGCAATATAGCATTCCCGAGCTGCCACTTGATTTCCTCATAGTTCTCCCACCCCATAATCCGTCGGGAATTTAATCATCAAGTGGTATGTCGAGGTCACTGCCTTCTAGGAATTGATAGTGGATCGTCCGAGAATGGCATTGTAGGCGGATGAGCAGAAGACTACGAGAAACGTTACCTCCCTGGTGATTCGTTGTGGATAGTCACTTGTCGTCACAGATAATGTGATTGCGCCCAAGGGGAATACCTTTGTCCCTCCAAAGCCTACGAGGGGGGCATTCGTCGGGGTTAACCGTTCCCTGTCTATCCTCATCTGCTGGAATGCCAGGTAGTATAGGATGTCTGCCGAGCTGCCATAGTCGACAAGGACCTGGTGCATGTTATAATCTCCTATTCGTAAACTGACCATTAGCACGTCGTCATGCGGGTGATGGAGTCTCCGAGCATCATCTTTTGAAAATTCGATGGTAGGGTTATCTACTCGTGGCATTTTAGGTACGGAGCCTGTAAGCTGGACGGTATGGACCATTCTGAGGTAGGTCTTGTGGGCTTTTTTGGAAGAACCAGTAGCGGTTGTTCCCCCTACGATCATTCTTATATCCCCTATAGGTGGTCTAGGGCGTTTGTTTTCCCGTCGTAGGGCCTGCTTCTGGGGTGGATCGGCTCTTTCCTTATTAACGAACCTCTGAAGCTTCCCCTGTCTAATAAGAGCCTTAATCTGCTGTTTCAGATCGAAGCAGTTAGTTGTGTCGTACCCGTGATCACGGTGGAAACGGCAATACTTGTTGTAGAAAGGGAAAATTCCCGACCTATCACAAGCTGACACGTCACATTACCAAGTCCACAAGATACAGCCAATTACAAAGCACCACATATTGCTGCTAGGTTTTGCTATCACTACTCAGAAACCAACAGAAATTTGCCAAGTGTCATGCAAGAACCAATCACACCTCAGCACGTGTAAGCAATGACACAAGCACCTCAGCGCGTGTAAGCAATGACACAAGCAGTCCAGCGCGTGTAAGCGATGACACAGGCGATCTAGCATGTGTAAGCGATGACATAGGCGGACCAATCAGGTTGTGACATGTGTCACCAATCGGACTTCGCCATGCGTCGTTCATCCACTCCCAAACTCCTATAAATAGAAGCCTTCCTAAGGCATTTGAAAAGGAGAAGATTCAGAAGTACAAAAGCTCTGCAAAAATCAAGCCTCAAAGCCTTCAAGAACTTCAATCCCAAAATTGAAGAACACTTGAAGTAGAATCATCCAAAATATCTGCCTAGATCCTAAAGTTTACGGGAATCAAGCTCAAAGGTCCGAAAAACATCAACAAACCAAAAATCGGTGAAGTTCTACGGATTCAAGCCTCTAAAGCCCCGAAGAACTTCCACCATAAACCTTCGAAGACGAAGAACACACGAAGAACACGAAGAACGTGAAGAACAAAGGATTTCTAATAAGCTCACGGCCAGAGATTCATTGCAATTCCGTTTCAACAATCTTCGATCCATCCTTCAACCAAATTGAAGGATATTTTGTGTTCAAGTCAAAATCACATTACCACAAATCCAATTAGCAAATCTTTTAAGGAGATTGAATCAGAGGATCACTCTTTTGTAATCACAGAGAACTGTACCACACAATCATCCATGCAAATTCACATTTGTGAAACTATTTTACTTGTTTGATTTATTTCGAACTAGGAATTTAGTCGCTCTACACTTGTCCCTTGGCCTCTTACCAGGATCTCCCTTTAGCTTACCAGGGAATGTCAAGGCTCCTTCGTCTTTGATTTGCATTAAGACTTGATCTATCGGGACGGTTAATGGGGTGAAGCTCGTGAACTTCACATTGGGGGGTCTAGAGGGTCTTTCATCTCGTCGATCTCTAGTACTGGTTATCTTTTGCCCCTTATCTTGTTGTGTGTCTTCTTGTCTTTCCCTCTTTTTGAGCTTCTCTTTGCGGGCCAGTAATGCATATTCCGTGTTCATGTATTTGGTAGCTCTATAAAGCATATCCGACATGGTTTTTGGGTCGTTCTTGTACAAAGAAAACAAGAACTTACCCTTCTGTAACCCATTAGTGAACGCTGCTACGAGTATCTTATCATCCGCTTTGTCAATTGAAAGGGCCTCCTTGTTGAAACGAGTTATGTAGGATCTCAGCGTCTCGTCTTCTCGCTGCTTGATACTTATTAAGCACGCCATAGGCCTTTTGTACCTATGCCCCCCAATGAAGTGTGAGGTGAACTGGGTGCTCAACTCCTTGAAAGTGTTGACGGAGTTTGGCATCAATCTATTGAACCAAATTATCGTAGGACCCTTCAGCGTCGTAGGGAGGGCCCTACACATGATCTCGTCTGGTACTCCTTAGAGGTGCATCAGGGTTTTGAAAGTCTTTAGGTGATCGAGGGGGTCCTTAACCCTGTCGTAGCTTTCAATCTGTGGCATGCGAAATTTTTGTGGCAGGGGAAAAGAGTTGAAGGAGGTAGTGAACGGTGAGTCGGTTTTGTTTACTAAGTCATCAAGATCATTGGACACTTGTCCCTTGAGGGTGTTCATCATCACCTCCATTTGTTCCTTCATCACCTGCATCTCAGCGACAATCAGTGGAGGGGCCGTATCCATGAGAGATGGAAGGCTCAGGTTCTGCCGCTCTGGTCTACTTAGTGCGTTACTGCCCTCTGGCCTCTCTTGTTCCCTTAGTTCGAAACTATCTTTTTAGTTTTCCTCTTGAACGTTGTGTCCTGCGTCCCTTTGACGCAGCTGTTCCTCCAGATCATGGTTTTGTTTTGTGAGACGTTCCACTACTACCATGAGGGTTTGGACCTGCCTCTCTAATGCAGTGGATCGCGGCGGCTCATCTCTTTGAAAGTTGTTGGTGGTAGCTATCGAGCAAGTGAATACCATGCAACTCTTATGTCTGGGAAGCGATTAGTCTGGCTAAACAGTCTTTCCCACAAACAGCGCCAATTGATGATGCCGTAAATATCACTAGTGAGCTACACGATCATAACGCTTGAAAGAGTCTCCTGCGCAACATAAAAGAAAAAGACCTAACAGCGAGCACCGGTGTAGTGCCGGCCAAATATCCTCCGAAGGTCAAGTTAGAATTATTCTCATAACTCTAGAATGGTAGAGAAGGGTATATTATGAGTACCTCGATTTGTGATGGTATTGAAGCTTTTATAGTAGTAGGAGGTTGACCTCTCTTCCTTGGAGTAGAAGTCTTTTCCTTATAGGAATCCTCTTGATTAGTCCCAAACGTGATGGATAAGTCATTCCCTTATAGAGAAGATCTTTATTGATGCGCGTTTCCTCCAGAATCCTCTTTGTGCTAGGATTTTATTTACATTGGGATTCGATGGTGACTAAGTGTGTGTCGCAAGTCTTTTCCATCTAGGTTTTCCGTTGTGTCTATCCATAATGGACCTCTACATGAGTTGGGCTTGCCCTTTATCGGCCCATGGACATGGATCCGTCAGGCCCATTTTACAAGGCCCGTTGAGCTTTGTTTTTATCCTCTTCAGAACCGTTGTTCATGGGAGAGGAAGAGAGGAATCGTATGTAAGAGTCTGAGAGAAGGAAGCAGAGCCCTTGTTTTAAAATTAAAAGTGAAACTAAAAATTTCCAAACGTTAACAGGCGTTAACAGAGCACTTAAGTTGGTAGTCCCTCTGAGGTAAGCAAGTTATTATGTGCTGGCATGCTGCTATTGGTTGAAAGTACAAGGTCAGTCTACTGATCTTATATTTCGGGACTACATAATAATTTCCCTACTTTTAAACCCCTATTTAAAAATAAATGGCTAAATATATAGATGTATTTTGAGAATTTTAGTAAAAAATTCATTAAATCTAATTTCATTTCCTCCAATTCCTCCCAATTTTGAGGGGAATAAAATTTTGAGGTTTTGAGGGAATCGAGAAGAATGAGTATTCCCTTCTACCTATTTCATTTCCTCCCACTTAAACTTCCAAACAAAAGAATGAAATTTCTATTTCTTCTATAAAAACTCTCAAACTAGGGACGGGAAAAATATTATGGAATTATTATTTTTAATTCCTTTTTATTTCATTCCTTTTCTTCTTCCCAAACGAGAAATGAGCCGTGGGCTTCATATTATTGTTACTATATATGATAATATAATTAAATAATGGTTAAAATGGTTATTTACATACATAACTAATACCTTTTTTTGTGCTAAATACGTAAATGGCTTAATATAGTATTGCCATATATAATAACTATTATATTTATCTGTATAAATTAAATATTTGGCACAACTGAGGTAAAGAAGAGCTTTATTGTTTTGATTGAGATAGAGAGCAATTACCATTGATGCGAAAGTTTCTGATAGTGTGCTAAATAATCATATTTTGCTACAAACTATAGTGCTTGTGCAAATATATAAGTCACTATAGCTTATGCAAAATTATTATTATTATTATTTTGTGTTTCTCAAGGGAGAAAAAAAGTAGATGGTGATTGCGTGTGTTGAAGAGAGTAAAAAAAATTAAAAAAAAAATTGATATTTTAATAAAATATAGTATAAAACAAATAATCTGAAGTGAGTATTTTGAAAACGAGAAAATGTTCACAACATTTTCATAACACTTTTACAACAAATTATAAGTGGCAGGTTGTTACTGATGGGTAGAAAATTAATTTTAGTGATGAGTTTAAATTAGAATTAGTAACAACTTATCACTTATGATTGTTGTAAAAGTGTTGTAAAATTGTTGTAGACATAACACTTTTCTTTAAAAAAATGCTTAACGAAAAAGAAAAGTTATTAGTCTAAAATAGACTGTGAATTTTGCATAAGCTAATATGAATGATCAATTAAACGGTTCATGTCACATATGCCTTAACTCTGCAATTGATGAAGTTTTTTGTCGTTAAATAAGAGTTTTTTTTGTCATTAAATAAGAGATCTGGTATTTAAAGTTTGATGTAAAGAATAATCGTCATATTATATGATATAATGTTATCATATTTATTAAAAGAATAAAAAACAACAATTAGAACTAGAAGGTTCATATCACACATGCCGTAACTAGGGTTGAGCATAGACCTAGCCAACTTGACCCACCCGACCGACCCGACCTGAAGGGTCTTGGGAGGATTGGATGAATGCTTGGGTTGGGTTCGGGTCTAACACTTGGGTCTGTCTCAGGTTCGGATCGATCTTGGGTCCAACTCGACTCGACTGATCTTTTTTTTTTAAATTACTTTCAATGTCAAATTTTGTTTTTTATGTATTGCTTTTATTTAAATTGTAATGATCTTTTCTTGCTATATTTCCAAATATAATTTTTAGCATAATTTGTTTTATTGTAGCATAATTTCCTAAATGATACCAACAGTGAAAATACTTTCCATCCAAATGAAGGTTAGAGTGATGATAAAAATGGTAAAATTTATTTTCTCGTTCAATGAGAATCGGGTCAAGATGTACACAGAGAATTTTTATTTTATTTTTATTTATTTTTTAGTTTGTTGCTGAATCAAGAAATCATGACCATTAAGCATATATGACAATAAATAAATTATTGAATTTAATTTTTCACATTAATGTCAGTCCATAAATTAGTAAAAGAATTTCAAAAAAATATTGCCTAAGTATAAACATTAACTTGATAAAGAAAAAGACATTAATATTTATTATCATAAAAAGTGGAGATCCTTCCAACATAGAAGCTTAAAAATAATAATAAAACCATAACAACTTTTAAATGGCAAGTCTGAGTGATAGAGTAAGCAATTTTTTCGGGTTGAGTACAAAAACCCTTTCCAACTTGTCAAAAAAAAAAAAAAAAAAGAGAGAAAAATATCCAACCCGAAACCCGATAATAGACCTGAATTTTGGGATTGGGTCGGGTTTTAGCTAGGCAAACCTAATTTCTATCTAGTCGGGTTACGGGTCACAGTGAACCCGACCCGGCCCCGCCCAATCTCACTCCTAGCCTCAACTTTTCAAAGTACTACATTTAAATAGTTGTGACCCTTTCAAAACCAATATATATATACCCCAAAAACAAAAACCCCCCATTTTTTTTTTTTTTTTTCATTCTTTCAATTTCACACACACTCGCAAAACCCCGCAAACCCATGACGAAATACATAACCATTCTCCTCTTCCTCATTCTCCCCTTCCTCCTTTCTCAAAACCTCAAACCGGTCCGCCACGCCGAGGCAGCGGGCCCGAGGAAGCGAAGGATCCAAGTAACGAACGATCTTGACGACATTGTGGACAGCGAGGAGGACGATGGGTGGAAGGAGTGGGGCAAGAAATCCACGTCCTCTGGTGATGAGTCCGATCTCCGGCCTTCCGATTTGTGGAAGATGTCAGACGCTGATATCCAGGCCGAGATGATGAATCCGCATTCCGGGTCGTCAATTGGACTCGTTAAGCTCCGGTTCCGGTCTCCCCCGACTGAGGTAATGCAATCTGGGTTTGGTTTCTGTCTGTTATTTCTTTCTTGGATTACTGTGGTGAAAGTCACTGAATATAATATAATGTATGTATGTTTTGGCCAACTGAGTTTGATAATTTGAGCATAGGTTTTTGAGGACGAAACTGGGTTTTTTGAATTTTTCTTCAGCCAAATGAATGTTGTTATATATTTTAAAGATGGTTTGGATTACAGGTTAACTCAAAGAAAAGCATGAGACTTTGATTTGATTTTAAGTTTGAAGTGGGAACTGTTGAATTTTTCTAGGAAGATGAAGGAGTGGGATGTGGTAATGGCCTAATATATATCACTGGTTGTAAACATTTTCAGAATTACCGGGTGCCCGATTTTGGAAATTGACTCCTTATAAAGAAAAAATTGTTGTTGGAAGATAGGAACCATGAATTGGAGGCTTATTTTTGTTTTTGCTGGTCTTTGTTTCAGATGCTAAATTGATGGAAAAATGAATGTATATTTAATATTGTAGTCTTTTTTGAGTTACCAAGGGAATAGAAGGAGGCTTGTGCTATGGATTCAACTGCTGTGTTCTTTTCTTGCTTTCATCAGGATATGGTAGCTGACACTGCTATGAAATGGACAAAAGTTCTGAAAACTGGAGGTATTGGGGCAAGATTAATGGGTATTGATCTGGGTACAATCTTGTTCACCATTGAAAGAGGCCAAGATACAACCGAGGTATGCTTTACTTCTCTTAATACAAATTGTTAGTTATTTTGTAACTTTTATTCCAGTGAAAGCTTTCTCATCAGTGTTAGATGTGGTGCACTTTTTTTTTTTTTTTTTTTTGGGGGGGGGGGTGTGGGTTAGGATATTCTTTTCACAAATATAAATAAAATCTTCAGCAATTGTTTCCTCTTGATGTTGTTTTCTTCTCCAAAGAGGTGCTGGAGAGATGAGGTTTGAATAGTACAAGTCTTTCCACTGTATAAAATATGAGAAGAGCTAATGTGTCTCTTCTATGAGTCAAGTGGCGAATGCCAATTCAGGAAATATGATCTTTTTTTTTTCTTTTTTCTCGTAATAAACCAATGAATGATCTTTATCATTAACAAGAACTAACTTCCTTGTGGCAATATGAATATGTAAATCCAGCCTCAACTGTTGCATATGTTTTGGGCTAGAATAATGGTCTGCTTCCTTTCAAATTATTGTATTCTCCTTTCTGTCTAATTATTGTCTATCTTGAGTTTCTGATATTTGTGTTCTCATAACATTCACATCCTTACCTGCTATTTTTCCCAGTTGAGGGAGTTTTTGCTGGACCAACCAGAGGCATATGAGATCAAGATTGGGGATCAAACTTTTCGAAGGCCTGGAGATCCTCCTTTTGAGGAGGTTATTGCAGAGCTCCAAAATGAGAAAAAAAAGGTTGATAATACTAATCCCACCGAGAATGGAAAGGAATTGAAAGAAGAGTTATAGTTGACTGGTAATCTTTCTGGCACACAACTACATAATTGACTATTCAGCAAAAAACAACTACATAATTGACTAATGCATTTCTTCATTAAATTTACGGTCTCTGGTTGTAGCATCTTCATCTCCTCATCCTTAATTTCTGCCACTGTAGTACATTTCCAGTGTACTTGGGTTGGCTATTCTTTAATAAAAAGTTCTTATGTTATTTATCAAAAAAAAAAAAAAAAAAAAAAATCTTCATCCCCCTCCCTCTTCTGTTATTTACGTCTTGTTGACCTATGTACACATTCAAGATATCATTTATTGTGAACTTTTTTTCAATCTGCTTCTTGGTTCCATTGTTATGCATCATAGTTTAGTGCGCAAATGGAGCATTTCATTTTCCTTTTATGGAGTTTAGGATTTTGTTCATCAGATTATATGTTCTTACCTGAGCATAACTAGCTCTTAAAATTATATACACGAACCAAATCTGTCAACGAGTAGATGCATATGACTAGATAACAGCAATGTATGATAGTGTATGGTTTTTGAGCAAATTACAATACCTGTTTTCACCTTACCTACCTATGGTTCAAAACTAGACACTTGACACTTTGCCCACCTAAGATAAAGTCTGTTAGGCTTCCATTATCACTTTCTCTGTTAAAAAAAAAAATCAAAAACAGAACAATGAAAATCTAAAAGCATATTTGTAAAACTTTGAAGCTTTGGCTCAAGAAGATTCATCCTCTTCATAAGAATGATTTTGAGCCAATCAATTTAAATAAAATTTTCATATTCACACAAATCCAAAGAGAGAAGGGCAATAGATCTGAACACCACCAATCCAAACCCAAAGAACACTCCTCAAACACATATTCAAGAAAAAAACACACACAAACACAGCAACCTACAAAATCAAAGAAAGCCTCTGGCACTAGCAAGGTGGGGTATCCATGAACGCCTCCTTGTCTTCTTCAAATCCCATACAAGGTTGAGCAAAGTCAAAAGGTTTTGCTAGTGGTATTGTCAAGTGATGGCATCGGCGAAAATTAACAAATACAAATACCCATTAAAACTCCATCTCATCTTTGAAATTGACTCCTCCAAGTCTAGAATCTACAATTGTCCACACACCAAACAATAAGAACATACACAATTTGTACCAAAAAAGAAATGCCATATTTGCCATCTCCCACTTCAATTTGCAACCCAAAGCGAAATTACCTTAATATAATCAAAGACGAACTCAAAGCGAGCACACTTATTGTCCTTAATACCACCAAAAGTATCAAAAATACTGATACCCATTCATGGTGGTGGTGGGCGTTCATGGATACACGCTACCCACTATTAATTTATGCGATTCCAATTTGATAGCTGTTAGGCATGGTTTGGGTCGGGTCTGAACCCAATCCGATCTTCACTCAACTTGATAGAATTGGCCCAAACTCTCATTCACCTGAAACCTGCACACTCGGGCTGGGTCTAGGGCTGGTAAGTCAGGTCTAGGTTGGGTCTCTTTCTTTTTGTGTGGGTAAACTACGAATTTGGTTTCTATCTTTTACGTCATATTTCAATTTGATCCCTAACATATCAATTGCGTCAATTTGATCATTATCCTTTTGATACAATATCAATTTAGTCCTTACTGTTATCTCTTGGATGAAAATTACTGAGTGGCAAACGGCCAAAATAAAAATTTAGTTTATTTTGATGTGGCAATAAACTAATATTTTATTTTGGATATTTGCTACTTTAGCAATTTTCATCCAAAAGATAATAGTTATAGCAGAGACTAAATTGATATGACATTGAAAGGCTAATGACCAAATTGACACAATTGAAATGTTAGAGACCAAATAGAAATATGATGTAAAGGATAGAAACCAAATATATAATTTACATTTAAAAAAAAATAAAAAAAAATAAAAACAATATCTTTTAAGGGTGTATTAATCAAAATCTGTATTAAGTAATATATTATTAGTCAAATGGCCTGCAATAATATCAAAAAGTCTAAACTAATTATAACTAAATAAATTCGATATTGATCATGTCATGCCATTTCCAAATGTGACAATTCTATTTATGCAATGTTCCACCAATATACAACCTGCAATAATTTGAAAAAGTCTAAACTAATTATAGCTAAATTTAATATTGATCATGCCATGTCATTTCCAAATGTGACAATTCTATTTATGTAATATACTACCAATATACAACCTGCAATAATATCAAAATGTCTAAACTAATTATAGCTAAATTTAACATAAATACTAATATTACTTATGCATGACCTTTCCATTTAATTTTAGGTTTCATATGAATTTCAAAATTTTAGTATATGAGCTGTAAAACTGGAGAAATTATTAGGTCTACTCCCAGTGGACCTTCTAACCAATAAAATGCTGCCATTTATGCAAATGTGACATTACTAAGTGGTTTTATTTTTATTTTTTATTTATTTTTTAAATTCGAAAATGCACTTTTGATCCCTACATTTTGGACTGATTCTCGATTTGGTCCCTAAATTGATTTCACTCCTAGGTCAGTTCCTGATTTTAGAAAATCGTTTTTATTTTGGTCCCTACCATTAACCTAGTAATAGAAAATGCATAAGTGGCAAACAGAATGCTCTGTTTGCATATTAGATGCTGATGTGGCTAATAAAATAAAATAAAAAACCACCTTAGCATGCCATGTCATCATCTAATTTAAAAAAAAAATTAATTTATCAATTTGAAAAAAACAAAAAAAAAACATAAAAAAAAAATTAAAAACATAAAAATACATAGTTTCAGATTTGAACGTGAATACACAAGAACTCAAGAACATAAACTCAAATCATAAGAACTCAAGAACACAAAATTCTTGGGCATTCAACATCTTTCCTAGAAAATTTCACCAAACACTGAAAAAATTCACTTCTAAAAAGCCGATGCCTAAGATTTTCATCACAACATTTTCTTTCCACCCAAAACTAGAAATTTTTTTATGGAACAAACACACACAAACCCAGCCAATTTAGCTCACAATAACAACAAACCCAACCAACCTCATAAATTTTCCTTAAACAATCATCAAGATTTTCCCCAAAAAATCAAGATTTTCTTTCAAACCAAACACTAAAATAACTCACATTTAATAAACCAATGCTTAAAATACATACAAAATCCCTATCCTCCACTGAAACCTCCAACAAATCAAACCCATAAATCCAGAAAAATTATCAAATCCACGTGAAAAAAGACAAGCCCAGAAATTTAAAATAAACATAACAACAAGTGAACAGATCAGAAACCCACTGATCAAGCCACATCAAGCCACTGATAATGAGGTTAAAGAAAAATAAAAACAAAATAAAAAAGAATTAAAAAGATAATGATTTTTTATTTTTGAAGAAATCATTTTAGTTTAAATTAGATTTAAGGTTTTTTTTTTTTTAAAATTTAATTTACTTTTTTTATTATAAATTTTCTAAGTTGGCTTATTTATTTATTTATTAATTTAAATGTTGATGTGACATTTAAAAAAGGCTAAATATAATTTATTATTATTATTTTATTAGCTACGTCTGCAAACAGTGCATTTCGTTTGCCACGTATGTATTTTCTGTTACTAAGTTGATGGCAGGTACAAAAATAAAAAAGATTTTCTGAAATCAGGGGCTGACTTAGGAGTGAAATCAATTTAGGGACCAAATCGAGAATCGGTTCAAAATGTAGGGACCAAAAGTGTATTTTTGTCTATTTTTAATTATTGTGCTAATTATAAATCTGACTCACATATTTGTATAAATGTCATTATTTCATTGGTTGGAAGGGCCACATTAGCAATTCTTTTGGTGGACCTAATAATTTCTTGTAAAATTGCATGATTATCATAATAGCAATGTATTAAAATGTTTGATAATAAGCACAATAATTGTTGGCTATTGAATTGGGTATGAAAAGCATTTCGATGCTCATTGAATTGAGCAACTAATGGGTGAATAGTCAACATGGCAGATATTGACGATAATGAGGAGTTAAAAGATATAAGTATCAAAATCATGGAGTTTATATGCTGGGAAAAATGTGCAAATACTTCCTATACTTTGAACTAGTGGCCAAGACAGCTCTTGAAGTTTATTATTGACCAATTTACTCCCTAAACTATACACACTTGCCAAATCAATACTCCATTTATTTTCATGTTAAAATAATAACGGAATAAAAGCATGACCTTTAAAAATGAACGAAATCACCATTTACGAGAGAGAGAGAGAGAGAGAGAGAGAGAGAGAGAGAGGAAAAGCTTGGATCTTAGTTCCAACAAAGATCGGGCAACTCATACCTGAGGACACTAGCATTGACTGAGAGGGTTGGTTGGCAAGACAAAGCTATTTGTGTTATTAGCCAAACAATAGCCTGCTACCAAACAAGAAGTAAAAAACGCCATGGAGCAAGTCTGAGAGTAGATATATGGTTTAGTTTTGTTGGACCAGATGGGCTTGGTAAGAAGAAAATAGCTCTTGCCCTTGCTGAGAAATTACATGGAAGCCAGGAAAATTTTATGTCTATGGATCTGAGTTCCCAAGATGGGATGATTAATATAAACACAATCTTTGGTCAGCGAGAAATGAATGATTATGATATAAAGTTCAAGAGGAAAACTCTTGTTGATTGTCTTGCTGAGGAGTTAACCAAGAAACCCTTGTCCATTGCCTTCCTTGAAAATGTAGATAAAGCTGATTTTCTGGCTCAAAATAGTTTGTCTCTAGCTATTCAGACTGGTAAACTTTCAGACTCACATGGAAGAGAAATCATCATCAATAACACGATATTCATGACAACTTCAACATTCTCAAAAACGCACCTATCTTCACATTGTCAGAAGGGAACCCTCAAAATACTCTGCGAAAATAATTTTATCAATAAAATGGTGGCCAATGCAGATTAGAATTGGACATGCCTTTGGAGACAACACCAAAAGCCAGAGCAAGAATGTATCCGATACAATGAGAAACGACATCTCTAATCCAAGCTTTTTTAATAAAAGGAAGCTTGTCAGTGTTAATGACTCTTTGGGGCAGCCTAAAATCTCAGAGATGGCCAAACAGGCTCATAAGACATCAACTAGGTATCAGGATTTGAACCTTCCAGCTGAAGAAAATGAATTGCGTGACAGTAAGGGAATATCCTCACAAGACATCAACTCTGGTGGTTCTATTGTCTCTCTCTTTTGTATATCATGTAAATAGTGATTTAGTTAGTTCTTAAAGGTTGTGGTGGGCCTTTTTTGCAATGTTGGGTTGGGCTGTCTCTTGCTGTATTGGGCCCAAGTGTTTTGAATAAGGGAGTTGAGATCAATCCAATTGTAACTCACTTTGGTTTAGCTTGTGCACAAACTTTGCCTCGTTTGCTAGGAACCTCATTCATATGCCCATGGCAAGCGGAGCTATTTCGGATGAGTCATGGCAAGCAGACATGATGATAATAATAATAATAATAAAGTACTTTCACCTTTAGACAAAGTGAATAAATAATCCCCAATTAGAATGATGATCACAATGATAAGAAAAGCCTTGTAAAGAATATGGTGGAAATAAGCAGATAAAACATGAGTTATCAAAATAGAAAGAAAAAAATCAATCTGCTATGCCAAGCTATGTCGTAGGACCGAGACCAAGGAACCGTTCTCTTCAATATGAATAATCTCACAAGGAAAATCCTACTGTAGAAATTAATCACTTTGAGGGAAGCGGACTTGAATGGCTTGTGCCCAAAAGAATCCTTTGTCTTTGGTAGAGAGTAGGGCTTGTAGAGGGAGAGAGGGGATCAATCTATTGGTGCATGCTTGCCATTCTATCTCTCTATTTTCTTTCGTTGTTTCTAATTTTCTTTTCTTTTTCCTTTTCTCTTCTTTTCTCAGTGTTTTGCTTTCGTGTTGTGATTTCTTCTTAAAGATTACTATTACCCCTCGGATGTCCCTTCCTCCGTGCTCGGCAAGGGTCCCTTATATAATGCCTGTCATGACTGGCTTTTACCATTTTAGCCTTTAACTACTTTTGTCTAGTTTGGGTGTCCTTGCCGACCACCACTGGTTTGTCAACTGCTCAACCAACACCACTTACCTATGCTGGCTGTGCCACTCCCAATCACCAGACAAAGAGGACTATTTAGTTTGTTTGTTTTCCGTGGCACTCTTACCTGCTATGGTGTGGGTGCTCTCTTTCTCTCTCCATCCCTCATGGCATGCACCTAGTAGTTCCAACTCATCCTTACTTCTTTTGGGCGGTATGTCATCCCAGCAAGACATTTCCCCCAAAAAAGCCTGAGTAGGAACCCCAGAATAGATTTTTCCCTCTCCCTACCACCAAACCATACCCTCTTACCTCTGACCCATCACCTACCACCTCCTATATTGGCTGGGTATAGGTTGGTGAAGTTTGGGCCTTGCATGTGCTCGACTTCAGCGTGTGTCCAAAACTTGCCCACTGCGTTTGTCGTGGTCTGGAGGCTCCTCTACATATTCTACTGCCCATCCTTGACTTCTTATGGCGTGAGCTACTTTCTGATTCCTTATTCTTTATGGCCCACTCCTTTTAGGGACCAGGCTTTATTTGATTATGGGCTTTTCTTCCTTCAGCCTACCCTTTTGCTCCATCTGTAGTTTTGCTTCCATTTCCTACCGTTCCATTCTGCCATTCTTGATGTGATGTTATTGGACCCCAGCCTACTGGGTCTCTTTGGGCCTGCTACTTATTCTTCCCTCAATGACTCAATATGGTCATTTGAGTTTTGTATTACATTGCTTGTGGGTTCTTTTGTCCAATTTATTTCCTCTTGGGTATCCTTGGCCTATTTGCTTTCCTTGGGTTTCCTTGGCCATTTTCTTAACTTTGCATTCTCATGGGCTTTCACCAACTCTTTTGGACTTCCTTGGCCCAATTACCTTAGCCTTCGTCCTTGGGGCTTATGGGCTTGCCATCAGCCCCTTACTTTCTTTGCTTGAATTATTTCGGACTTGCTGTAGCCTATTCTTACTTTTCTATATCACATATTGCCCATGAGTTTGCTACTTCTCTCTTTTCGGGCTTTTTTAGGCCCATTTGCTTTCTTAAGACCCATTTGTTTATTTCATGGGCCTGTGATCCATTATTTCTGTCGCTTGAGCTTGATGGTTTTTTAATCCACTTACTAACTCTTTTCTGCCCAAGTTGCTAGACTTCTTCTTTCTACTGGGCTTTCAAAATGAGCATTAATATTTAGCTCCCCCGAGCATATAAAGCATTCCTGTGGTTCATATGTGAATAAAAGACTTCCCTGTCCTTTCTATCTTTCTTTCTTCTTTTCCTTCTTGGGCTTTTTCGAACAGTGGACCCTAACTTATACATATGTATATATATTATTTATTTTTTTTCTTGCCATGATAGTGTTGTCTCTTCGAATTTCCTAATTTAGTAGTTATTCTGAAATGCAGCCGCCGCTTCATTAATTTCATCCCTCATCTGATGGCTGACCCATCGTATACTTTCATGCTGGTATTAATGACGTTGGTATTTAAGAGAAACCCCTTCGTACTCCAAACACAAACATCTCCTCCCTCTCCAACACAAACATTTTCTTTGTTTCCCTTTCTTCACTGTGTTCTCCTTCTTAAACACCCTCATCAGTTTACTCCGATCAACCGCTGCTCCATGATGTTGGTGAAAGGCCAAATCTCTTCTCGTCGTAAAGGAAAAGAGGTTGTCTTCGATCCTCCCGTTGCACGCAATGTAGGCGAAGAGGCTGTGTATTCCGAATTGGACCATTCTGATGAAGAAGAGGTGCGACATGCCCTTGATAGTGAGTGCGCTCCTCTTATAGATCTTTGGTACGATATCCATGCCCATTTCCTAAAAGTTCCCGGTGATTACAAGCCGCTGCCGCTGGGCCATGTATGGCTTGCTCTTTGCTGTCACAATACAAACGTTTCTTGGGCTCCGTTGGCTTCCTCGATCCTCGACCTCGTCATCTGTCAAGGCATTTCACTTCTCATGCCCATTCACTTCGAATTCAGAATGGGCACGGCCTTAGGTTGGAATGAGTAGGTAGATAAAGATTTGTCCAATATGGGTTTGCTACAGCGGGCCAGTGTATTGAAGGCTATTGTTTCATCCCACTGTTTATCTAACTATAGGGACCTCTTCAACCTCCGCCATTTGGTCCGCCGGTGGTGCACCACCACTCACACTTTCTTTTTCTCCTGCGGCGAGGTCACCATGACTTTGGAAGATGTAGCAAATTAGTTGCTCTTGCCCATCCTTGGTGATGTTGATCCTGGCGCTTTAGAGCTTTCCCTGGAAGAAGAGGCCGTGGAGGTCGAGTTGAAGAAGAGGATGAGCGGTAATGCAAAATTGTCATATTGGGTTAGTTCCTTCTCCAAGTTCTCCGTTATTGCTCGCCATGTGGCCTTCATTGTGCTTTGGCTTTGTAAGTTTGTCTTTGGCTCTCATCCCCACTATGCTGTGAAGCCTTTATATTTCCGATTAGCTATCAAGATATCTGTTGGGGTAAGCCTGCCATTAGCTCCTATGTTTTTGGGACATTTATATGTTTAGTTAGACATTCTGCGGAGCGATGAGAATCAGCCAGGCTCTTGCCGCAAAGTCACTTCCTTGGTTCACAATACTATTTTGCAGCACTTGTTGTATGAGCATTGTGCTAGGCACTTGGCGAAGTGTAGGCCTATCTGTTTTGCCAAGGAGAAGTATCAATCGTTCCGAAAGTCATTACCGATTTCTATGGTAGATTTGAGTTTGACTTTCCGTTGGGTTGGTTTAAAGCCAATTGGTCATCCTGCTGTTGAGTTTTTTGATAAAGGAGTTGGGTTTTCTTGGAGAGCATACATGAACTTGGGTATAGGTTACACATGCGTAGATTCTGTTATGGGTCTGTTTGTTGACACTGCTAGGACCACCACCCCATTGATCGGTTTCAAGGAGAGAGGGATTACTTACTTGGTAGCCACCAATGTTGGGTGGTTGCCTTATCTGGTTGATGAGGGCATTAGGTTTGTGCACTATCCTGCCAACAGGGTGAGAAGACAGTTCGGGCTAGATCAGGATATCCCTGATGACCTCTCTTTTCTTATGGAGTCTCCTACTTCCATTCGACCATTCCTGCGACGTGTTGCCTTTGAGTTCTGGAGCAAGCGTTTTACTATGGTTATTATCCTAGGCTCACAGAGAGAGGGCATTTGTACTTCTGCTATGCTCGGATACTGGTAGGTTGTGATGACTTCATTTGAGCAGGAATTGTTGGGTAGCTGTGGTTTTTCTCTTATTCCTCCTGATGGGCTTAGTGCGGTCATTTCAGCCAACCTTCAGTTGCTTCTCCCTTCTAAATCTGTGTTGGCATATGTTAGGAAGCAGAGTTGGTCTGCCATCTTTGAGTGGGTTGAGGAGGATAGAGGGTGGTTATGGCATACCGGTGACTATCCCATTAGTTGGGAGAAGAAAGTAAAGGTGATAAACATTCCTATGCCAAGTAAGAAAGGTTCTGCTAAGCCTAAGTTCGCCAAAAAGGGTGGTGACTCTTTTGAGGCTTGCTCAGACGTTGTACCTTTTGAGGGTAGCCTCCCTCCTATGAACAATATAGTTTTAGACGGCTCTTCTCCTCCTTTCACCCGCACCCGTTCTAACGTGCGCCCCATTGCCAGCAAGTCTAAGTTCATTGCTCCATAGCTATCTACAGATGCTCCTTCTTCCAGTAGGAAACGAGGCAGTAAGAGAAAGACCTCTCCTCCTCTTGTGTCCACCACCACTGAGTGGAGAGTATGTTATCTCTAACTTTGTTCTCTCTTTTTTATTTTTTTTATAGAGCTTTCCTGTAGTTAACCCTCATACACTTGTTAACTCGTCTCTTCGTCTTTGTCTTTTATTTTCTTTTCTTTTGCAGTCTAAGCATAAGAAGGGTGCATCTGCCGCTCGTCCTATATTACTTGATGAGCTTGAGTTTGAGGTATGTCTCATTCCTTGCTTCCTCCTTTTTCTTCTCTTTTGCATAGATTTCCTTTGCCATATGCCATTGGCTGTCTCATCTTCCTTTCAGCATCATTACCGATCATGGATTTCTTTGTTCCTCACCTTTTTTTTTTTTTAATTATTTATTTATTTTTATTCTCTTTCTCTCTTCTTTTTTTTGTCTTCTAGAATGAGCTCGAGCCTATCTCCATACATCACCTCATGACTGAGGAGCTTTCTGCTTCCATGGACACACCCATGGAAGGTTTCTTTAATGGGGCTGATGTGGTGTTTGAGGCTTCAACTCCTGCCCCTCCTATTGCTACACAGGGAGTTCCTACTGAGGCTCCTATCCCTTCCACTAAGCCGATACCCATAGGTGAGGGTACTTATACGGAGGGGATTAGTGAGATTGCTCCCATTCTTGTCGTGACACTTACTCCCTAAGAGGGAGCCGTTCCTCCTGCTGTTGTTTAGACTGAGGTTGCTTTTCCTGCCACACCTCTCGTTATCTTTACCAGTGATCTTTTTGCAGCTCTATCTCAGGCTGTGAAGGATGGTTCTTCTTTGGTGGTTACCCCTTCTTCCGTCCCAAGCTCTGCCACACGCGGACTTGATGCAGACTTGTCTTCTGAGGGATTTGAGGACATTCTTGAGAATCCTGATGACGAACCCACCACGAAGAAGAAGATTTCTGATTTTGAGAAAGAGGAGAGTACTGAGCATGAGGCCGAATTCATGAGTACGTGTCTTTTTATCTTGTTGAGTGTCCTCCTCCTTTCTTTCCCTTTTTTTTTGGTTATCTCATTTTTATACATACATACATACATACATATATATATATATATATATATCTCTGTGTGTTAATTTTTGCTGCGGTCTCCCTCCATTTTGCATGTCCATTCCTCTATTTACAGAGACCTTTGAAGAGCTAGGAGTGGTAGCAGACACAGATATGCTTACAGTTATTTCTCCTGCTACACTTGTAGTACCTGTTTCTGCCATATTTTCAGCACTGGTTTTTGCCGTACCTACGGCGTCAGTTTCTATCACTCCCACAGCACCAGTTCCTGCCATCTCCACAGTCTCTACTCTTATGAGTCTTGGTGTGTTTCTTTTCCTCATCTTTTTCTTCACTTCTTCATTGTTCGTTCCTTTTAGCTCATGGTTTCTCACACCTTGCTTTATGTCTTCTTAACAGGTCCATTCCTTACTGCCCTTTCTCAGTTTGAGGTAGGCAATAGTTCTGCCATAGTTCTAGACCCTGTGAGTGAGGCCGCAACCTTCTTTGCTCGTTTTGATCAGCCTGAGGTTAATGACCTCGATCCTTCAGACTTCTGTGGTTTTAGACCTCCCTATGTAGATTTCCATGGTTTCAAAGTTCCTGAGGATTGTGCTTCTCAATTGGAGGCTGTCAACAGTGTTGGAAATATGCATGTTATGTGCGCAGCGGAAAAATTAAACGGATCTACTTCATTAGAAAATGATAACATGTGCTATATAAGTTTCAGAATTTGAGAATAAGAAAATGCATACCTTGGTATGGTGAAATTCAAAACCGAAGATCAGAAGTTCTTGGGAAGACTTTTAATCTTCACTCCAATTCCACTTAATGCCCAAGATGTGTGGTCTCTCAATCAGTTTCCAAAGAGAGAATAAAGAGTGTCCAACACTCTTATACAAACCATTTCATTCTTTGTATGATCTTAATGAAAGACCTTATGAAAGTCTCTTAACAAAACCTTATGAAATTTTGTATGTTTCTCTCTTTATATATATATAACTGATTATCTAATTGGGCTAGCCTTTTGGGCCTTCCCAATTGGGCTTTATTGTGTGGCTTGGAGTGGGATCAAAAGGGACCAATAAGACACTAGCTCCAATGGGCCTTGGGCTTTTCTGTTAACTCTTGACAAGTCCAAAGTTACCATTAACTATATTTAATACCACTATATAAATATAGTTGCATTCTAGGCCTTATCTATAAATTATATCCCAAGACTTTATTGTATATGCAATCCCTTCATTAAAATATTCGTAGTAATACAAAGTCATGAATATTGACTGTCACTTTGAAGATTACTACATTTTAATCTTTGAGTACCCGTTTAATCCTTTATGTTATTCAATATATATATTTATGAAATCCAATTTCATAAATATATATACTTTAGTAACTTCTTACTAAAGTGGTTGGGCTCAACACTCTAAATAACCAAACTCATTAAACTTATCTCAAGGGAATATTTTATATCTCCGTTAAGAGACTATGAATTCCATCTTGAAAATTTATGCTTCATCAACATTAAATGCGACTGCCCAACATACTGAGGTTTTGACCACAACTTATAAATCTCACTCCTGATATATCAAATCAACCTACATCTCATGATCAGGTCCATTATTCTCTCAGGATTTAGAGTTGATGTAAATAGAAGTCGTTAGATTTATTATTCATTTGACAGTCGTTAGGAGAATAATAAATCTCACAGCGGTCCAGTTCAATATGTCTTAACTCTTAAAACATATCAACTAGAAGTCTCCACTTCCATGATCAAGACAAATCATCTTAGTTGATATGTTATAGTCTTTGCAGATGAAACACCCAATTTCATCACTGACTACGAACTAAAATTTTGAGTTTACAAAGAACTTGCGATTTATATCTTGTGTGACTTTTCACATAATTATATACTATGCATCTCATGGACTAAGATAATGTCCCATTAGTTCATTTATAGATAGTCTCATATAATTAAACAATTTAATTATTTATGTCATGCCAATAAATTGGATTTCAAAGCATAAACCCCAACAAACAGTAGTTGTGGTGACTTTATGCAAAGATTCTGCCTTGGCTGTTCTACTAGAGAGCACTTTTTGAAGATGTTGGGGGGGGGGTGTGATGAATGATATTGAGCATAATTTTGTGGACACAGTTTTTACCGAGAGGATCTAGTAGTGGAGGGCTGTGGTTCAGGAGCTTGTTAACGTGGGCTTTGCTGTGGAGTTCATTTTAGACCATCTTCGTGAGATTGCCCGAGCCTTCTTCATGAGGAGGGTTCAGCCTGCTGTTAATGCCATTGATACACGCATTGAGGCTATGAGGAAGGAGGTGGCAGACTTGGAGGGTTGTTGTGAGTGCCTTCTTTCCAGCATTGGTGGATCCAGCCATTTTGGAGATCAGCCTCTTATTTCTGGGCTTCCTTGATGATGATGTAGTTCCCCTTCTCCTTTTTTTTTTTTGGTGGTTTTCCTTCTCTTATTATCCCCTCTAGTACTCTTTATGTTTCTTATAGCACTTATCTGGCAAGTTCTGCTACAGTTTGGATTTGTAATTATGATGCTACACTTTGTTACTACTTTTGCTATTGCTATTGCTATTGCTATGACATAGAATGCTTTTATAATACTTCGTATTTTTTCATTACACACTCAAGAAAGCACGTTACAATCTTGTCTTGTGATATAGTCATTTGAAGGAAAAAAAGGAAACATAAAACTCATTAGACAAAAGGGATAACTACATAACCTTTTTTTTTTTAATTTTTTTTTTAAGCATAATAACGTTTCAGCCACTTCCTATTGATGGGATCTAACAGGTCCTTGCCACCCATCTGGGCTAGACGGTAATACCCACTTGGATGCACCTTTCTTATCACAAGGGGTCCCTCCCATTTTGGCGCAAACTTAGATGGTCTTGCCATGTCTCGCCTAACGTAGTCTGCTACCTTAAACACAAGTTGCCTTTCTACGAACACTTTTTCTTTAGTTATCCTGCCATAGGCTTCTTTCATCCTTTGCCTATATCTGCAGTTGCGCTCTTGGGCCTTTTCCTTTCTTTCATCAAGTCCTTCTAGGTCTTCATATCTTTCTGCCGCAAAGACCTCATTTTCTTTTTCCTTTTCCCGCATCTGCATAACTCTCACGGACGGGGTCATTACTTCTGCCGAGCTCATTACCTTTGTCCCGTAGACTAAGGAAAAAGGTGAAAACTCTGTGGCCGACTTTGGTGAGTTTCTATAGGCCCAAAGGGCATCTGGCAGATACATTGCCCATCCTCCTATATACTCTTGGCTCATTTTGCTGATAATCTTTATAAGGGTTTTGTTTGTCACTTCTGCTTGCCCATTTCCTTGAGGGTAATAAGGCGATGAATGATGGTGCTTGACTTGGTAGAATTCTAGCATTTTCCTTACCTCATTGTTGACAAAGGGTGTGCCATTGTCACTGATAATCTTGTGGGGGTACCCCAAACCTCACAATTATGTTTTTTTTGATGAAGTTTGCTACTACTCTTCTTGTGGCTTTATGGAGTGGCACTGCCTTTGCCCATTTGGTGAAGTATTCCGTAGCCACTAGGATCCATATGTACCCACGCGATGGAGGGTTAACTGGTCCCACCAAATCAAGCCCCAAGTGTGGAAGGGCCATGGGGTGACCATGTTGTGTAAGTTCTGCGAATGACTGTGAATCAAGTTGGCTTGTACTTGGTAGCTGTGGTAGTTTTTTACAAATTTTGCCGTGTCTTTCTTTATGGTGGGCCAGTAGTAACCCATTTGTAGTAGGCATCTGTATAGTTTTTTCTTCCCCTGGTGCTCCCTACATTCTCCTGAGTGTACTTTTTTTATCATCCTTTTTGCTTTCTCGAGACCTAGACATCTTAAGGGATCCCCATCATATCCTTTCTTGAAAAGGACTGCGTTATGCAAAAGGTAACGTGTTGTCAACTTCTTAAGCTTGTATCTTTCACTGTGTTTTTCTGGTAGGATACCTTCTGTTAAATATTACGTGAATGGACTTCTCCAATCTTCTCTAATGAACACAACTTAACTCTCCTTTCTATTTGTTGCAAACTGGCAGGTCTCACATTGGGTTTGGGCTTGGTTTGTGTCTTTACCCATACTTGGCTAATAGAAGCCTGCCCTTTGAAGTCTGTGGTAAAGGTTGACCTCTTTGCAGAATCTGCAAGTCTTGTTATGTACTTCCTTTAACTTTCTTTAGGCCTCCTCCTGCCCTACACATCTTGATAGGCCATAAATTGAATGACCCCTTATGATAGGAGTTAATTAATTAATTAGCCAAGTTATTAATTAATCAATTTATCATGCAAACACGTGGTAGCACAAACAAATCACCAATAAACTAAAATTGCAGCGGAAAATAAATGACATGATGATTTGTTTACAAATGAGGAAAAGCTTAACGGTAAAAACCCCATCGGGTGATTTTTAGGTCACCACTCCTGAAACTCCACTATTATCACAATAAGCGGTTACAAGCAAGGAATCCTAAGTACCTTACCAACCTACAGTTGAACCCTTACCCCAATACCCAATCGGACTTGTTCTGTAGTGACAGTTTCCCTTTCTGAAACACCAATCTGAAAAGATTGTTGGTTGCAAAGTTTTTCAGTTCATCCACACGATGAAGATTAGGAAGATGCTTGGTCACAAAACCCTATGGTGCAAATACACAGCAACTTCTCCAAGAGAAAGAGATGAACTAGGTCAAGAACTTTGTCTCCGGTCACAATTTGCTTGAACAGAGTTTGCTCAATGTTTGTGCAATTTGTGTACCGTTTGACGGCTCTTAAAACAATCCTTTTATATGTCTAGGATTTGGAGAAAAGAAGGCCCATAGATAGATTCACGGATCCCAAGAAAATCAGAGTTGAAATTTGAAACTCATAAACCTCGACAGATAGGAGGTGTCAAGAAGCTATCGACCAGCTATCGAGCTTTAATGAATTTGCACTCCTTACTTGATTTCTTGAACAGACTTGAAGGCTTCAATACTTGATCTTGAAACGTGGTTTTTGAAGTATTTACACACATCCTAAGTCTACCTAAATACAAGTAAAGTGCGTTTTGTCAAAGGACAAGCTAATTACATAGAATCATGACATATGTTCTATAACATGAGAAACAGATATGTCCTAACACATCTAGATAAGACCCTACCTAGCATTCTGCGGGACAATTCTCCTCTTACCAGAGCGTAGTCTTTTAGCACCTTTAGTTCTGCAGCGTCTTCTTCCTTCATTAAGGCCTCCCTTATGGGAATCCGCCAATCTCCTTCACACTATTCCTCTTGGAACCTTTCCTTCAACATTTCAATAATTGACTCTTTCCTCTTGTTGACTTCTATCCTGGTGCTATCCCATTCGAAAATTATTTGTGAGCCTAATGCGGCTAGCGCATCCACAAACCGGTTTCCATTCCTTGGAGTATGCTCTATTTTGAAGGTTGAAAACTTTTCCTTCATCTTCTAGGCCATTGCTCTATACGGGGCTAGGTTAGGTTCCTTTAAGGAAAAGCTCCCTTTGGTCTGGCAGACCACTAGGTTCAAATCACCCATTACTCTTAAATGCTTGATTCCCATTTCGAGGGTCGTGGCTAGCCCGGTTAGATAGGCTTCATATTCTACCGTGTTGTTCGAGCAGGGGAATTCTAATTTGAATGACAGTGCCATAGCCTTGTCTTCTTCATGATACAAAATTGCTCCCACTTCTCCTGATTAGGTGGTAGAAGACCAATCAAATTTTATTACCCATTGCTCTCTGGCTTCTTTTGCCATGAATAATTCTCCTAGAACTTCATCATCCAGCGGGAATTCATCCTCTCCTGGAAATCGCGCCAACAAATCTGCTATAGCCTGGCTCTTTACTACCTTGGGCGTTCCTGCTTTCAGGTCATACTGTGACAATTGTAATGACCACTGGGATATTCTGCCAGAGAGAATTGGTTGTTGCAACAAAGTTTTGATTGCGTGAGATTTAGTCATCAGCCATACCTCATAAGCCAAGAAATAATGTCGTAACCTTTGCGAAGCATACACAATACCCAGGCATGCCCTTTCTGCCTTGGGTAATGAGTTTCTATATCTTTTAAAGCATGGTTGATGTAGTAAACTTGTTCCTCAATGCCATCTCCATCTTCTTGAGCGATCAATGCACATATAGCACACTGGTTGGTGGCTAGGTAGAGCAACAATGGCCTCTTGTGGATTAAGGCTTGCACTGTAGGGAGGTTCATCATAATTTGTTGTAGCCTTTTAAAGGCCGTCTGCTATGCTTCTTCCCACTCAAAGTTTTTCCCTTTCTTGAGTAATATGCCAAGAGAAGAAGTAATGATGCCAATCCAAAGATAAATCTTCGGATATATGAGAGGGTCCACATCTATTCCTCCACTGTGAACTAGGAAACCCAAGAATTTCCGCAAGGATACTCCGAACGCGCACTTAAGAGGGTTCATCCTTAGTTTGAAAGTTCTACACCTCTCAAATACCTTTTTCAACACCTGGACATGTTCTTCTCGCTTCTTTGATTTTACTACTATGTCGTCCATATAGTCCTCTAGTTTCTGGTGCATCATGTCGTGAAATATAGCCGTCATTGTCTGTTGATAAGTTGCGCCTGCATTTTTCAACCCAAACAGCATCACTGTGTAGTAGAAGTTGCCTATTGGTGTTCTGAAGGCAGTTTTCTTTGCATCCTTTGGTGCCATTCTGATTTGATTGTACCCATTGAATCTGTCCACGAATGAAAACATGGCGCTGCCTGTCACAGAATATATTAGTAAATCCATGTTTGGCAGTGGGAATTCTTCTGTCGGGCAGGGCCTGTTGAGATTTTTGAAATCTAGACAACACCTTATTTGCTCGTTCTTCTTCTTTACTGGCACTATGTTGGACAACTAGCGCGGGTGCTGAATGGGCTTAATGAATCCTGTGGTTAGCAATTTCTATACCTCCTCGACTATTTGTCCTTATATCTCTGTGTGGAATATCCTGGTAGGCTGGGCTACTGGCTTGGCCTCGGGATCCATATTCAGCGTATGCACTACCAGCCCTGGATCTAACCCCTGCATTTCACTATAGCCCCGTGCGAAGACATCTTTGTGTTCCTTCAACAACGGTATCACTTCTGACTTTTCCTTTTCTGACAACCTTGAACTGATTGAGATGGGACTTGGTTCATGTGAGTCGGACCCAAGGTTAATTTCTTCCAAATTTTCTTCTGCCATAACCTGTACATCCTTTTCTGCCATGACTTCTTCGTCTTTCTCTTCATTACTTCCTTCCACTAAGCTTTCTTGAGCCACGCAACACATCAGGCTCTGTGCTGCCGCTCTTGTCTAGGGCCCTTTTGTATTTCACTCGTGGGCCCTGTGTACGTTCATAATTTGTATACAATCCTGCCATCAAGTCCTCGGACCTTGACACATTGCGGTGTATCGTCTAACTCTGCACTGGGTGCTTCCTTCATTTTCTTTTTTTGTGATAGCAACTCCTTTAGATTAGGTTTAGGGTCACTCCGAACATCCTCCCATCTGGGTACGAAGGTGCCTCATGGTTTTGATACCGAGCCTTCCCAGATGGTGGCCATTGGTTGTAGAACATAGTTTCTACTAGATGGGCCTCCGCCTGCTCAAATGGCGATAAATTTGTTGCTATACGTATCATTCTGCCATTCAACCTTCCTTTCACACATTGGTGGTAGCTGGACGGGACTAATCGGTGTTTATGCAACCATGGTCTCCCCAAAAGCACATGATACAAGACCTCCGTCTTTAACACGTGGAACTGAGTTAAGGAAGCTATAGGGCCCACCTTTAACCACAGTTGGATGTGGCCTACGGTGTATTCGCCCCTTCCTCCGAACCTTGTCACTTCCATTGGGCACTCCTGAATTTTTATTTTTGAAATTCCCGCTTCTTGTAGAGTGCTTAATGGAATGAGATTTACAGAAGCACATGTATCCATTAAGGCTCTCATGGTGGGGATTTGATTTATGGGTGTTGCTAAGTAAAGGGGCCTTTTGTGGTTTGGATACCCTACCTCTATATCTTCATTACTAAAAGTGATTTCACTCAACTTCTGTAAGAAGGCTCTGTCATCTGCGACTTTTGCTGATAAACATTCTATTCCTGCCCTATAGGCAATGCTCACCAGGGCCTTTGTGGCTATCTTTCACTCTTTCGCCGTAAGTCCTAATTGGTCAAATAAATTTTTGAATTTGGAGCTCTTCTGTAGGGTGGTAATTGCTACGGCAGGCAGGGCAAGATTCATTTCTTCGTCCTTCCCTAGATCTGCACAAATTACTACCACTGCTATACCCTTCCTTTTGTGGTTTCGGATTGGGTTTCTTTGAACTTCTTGTTGAGATAGTTCTAAGGTCCTTTCATTGATCTTGCGGTGCACCAATCTGCGGAGTGCTCAACATTTTTCAGTAGGATGTTGCACGTAGTTATGCAAACGGCAGAAGTGCGGGTCCCTCCGCTCTTCTTCTGTTGGCTCTTTAGAAACTTGATTAGGCTTAAAGACTCTGTCTACTATTCACTTGTCTAGGAACACATCTAGCTCCTTTAGGGTACACGGTATTGGTGGGGCAGTATCGTATTCTCTTCCATCAGTTTTCCTTCTTCGTTTACCAGTGGATACTGCTATAGCTTGTGGAGCGTTTCTTTTGTCGGAACTTGGCTTCACCGACTAGGCCGTCTTCCTGGCATTTTGCAATAACTACGCAAACTGGGAGATTTCTAAGTTTTCCAAGACTGCCCTGTACTCCCTGATAATATTTGTCATACACATTTCCACCAATGTCATTTCTTCACAATGATCATAGTAGTCAAGTGCTATGTCCTTGAACCTTTTAATATATTCCATCAAATCCTCACCATTTCTTTGCTTGGTTGGTTGCAAGGTTGCAAGCGTTATTGTTTCTTCTCCATGGAAGTATTTAGTGCAAAATACATCCACCATGTCATCCCAAGTTGGGATTGATCGTGGTTTATGTACCAGGTGTATGCTCGGTCACATAGTGATTTGGAATACTCCCAAAGACATAAGTCCTCGTTTGCTGCATAAGGGCTAGGAGTGTCAATAAACTTGTTCACGTGCTCAATGGCACTTCCCTTCCTGCCATCGTACTGCACAAAGGGTTGTGGTTTGTATCTTTCGAGGTACGGTTTGCTGAGTACCCTTAATGGGTATAGAGGTCTCCAAGCATAGAATCTCTCCTTAGGTGCCCTAGCCCTCTCTTGTTCAAGGAGGGCCGCTACTTTGGCCATAGTGATGAAACGTTGTTTCGCATTCTGTGGGACACCTCTTGCTGGTGTCTCCTCTTTGTCTATCGCATGCTCCAGGTCATGCTGGCTCCCTTTCTCCTTCGTTTTGTTTATTTTCAGCTGACAGATTTCTTCCATCATTTGCTACTGCGAGTGTTGCAGAGACTGTAACACCTCAATGAAGACGTTGGCATTGTCAATGGGGATTCTTGGCTATGGTTGAAGTACAGCCCCTGTTTTGTTAACGCCTTTTGTCTGGTTAGGTTGCTATTGGTGAGGCTTTGTTGGCCTAGACTCTGCCAGCGAGGGCACGACGCTCATGTTTCACGTTGTCCTGGATTTTGAGGGCATTTATTTGCAAGGGTTTCTATCCCTATCCGCTTCCCAACTCCTTAGTGGAGTCTCCGATTTAAATGTGGTGGGCCTTTTTGTAATGTTGGGCTGGGCTACCTCCTGTCGTATTGGGCCCAAGTATTCTAGATTAGGGAGTTGAGATCGGTCCAACTACAACTCACTTTGGCCCAGCTTGTGCACAAACTATGCCTCGTTTGCCAAGAACCTCGTTCATATGCCCATGGCAGGCAGAGCTACTTCAGATGAGTCATGACAAGCAGACATGATAATAATAATAATAATAATAATAATAATAATAATAATAATAATAATAATAATAGAAGAAAGTACTTTTGCCTTTAGACAAAGTAAATAAATAATCCCCAATTAGAATGATGATTAGAATGATAAGAAAATCCTTGTAAAGAAAATGGTGGAAATAAAGCAGATAAGATGTGAGTTATAAAAAAAGAAAGAAAAAGATCAATTTGCTTTGCCAAGCTATGTTGCAGGACCGAGACCAAGGAGGGAACTGTTCTCCTTAACTTGAATAATTTCCTAGGGAAAATCCTGCCGAAGAAATTAATCACTTTGAGGGAAGTAGACCTGAATGGCTTGTGCCTAAAAAAATCCTTTGTCTTTGGTAAAGGACAGGGCTTGTAGAGGGAGAGAGGGGATTAACTTATTGGTGCATGCCTGCCATTCAATCTCTCTATTTTCTTTCGTTGTTTCTAATTTTCTTTTCCTTTTCCATTTCTCTTCTTTTCTCAGTGTTTTGCTTCCATGTTGTGATTTCTTCTTAAAGATTACTATTACCCACCGGATGTCCCTTCCCCCGTGCTTGGCAAGGGTTCCTTATATAATGCATGCCGTGACTGGTTTTTACTATTTTTGCTTTTAACTAACTTTGTCTGGTTTAGGTGTCCTTGTCGATGACTACTGGTTTGTCAGTTACTCAGCCAGCACCACTTACCTATGCTGGCTGTGCCACTCCCCATTACCAGACAAAAAGGACTATTTTGTTCGTTTGTTTACTGTGGTAGTATTACCTGCTATGGTGTGGGTGTTTTCTCTCTCTCTTCATTCCTCATGGCATGCATCTAGTGGTTCCAACTCATCATTGCTTCTTTTGGGCAGTATGTCATCCCAATAAGACATTTCCCCTAAAAGAGCCTGAGTAGGAACCCCAGAATAGGTTTTCCCTCTCCCAACCACCAAACCATACCTTCTTACCTTTGACCCACGACGCACCATTATGAGAGAGAGGTCTCCATTCTCAAACTGCCATGAAACTTGGCCTAAATTCCCATCCTACCACTAATACCACCTCTCTCTACCCCCAAATCACAACCACATACCCACCACGCCAAGTCACATCCATCTCCAAAACATTTTTTCAAACATATATGATGTTTTACACTGAAATTAGGGGGTCTAATAAGTGAACAAATTTGCCTTAAAATGAAGTTAAAGAAGGATAAAAAATTTCTAATCTAGAAGTATCCTTTTTCTTATATGATGTTGGCTTGTTTGAATTTAATTCTTTCTAGTTTCAGTTAAATTATATGAATATCTGAGTTAATTAGTAGCAAGTACACAGAGAAGAATGAATTGTCATTTTCAAAACTGCAAAATAAGCTTGATTGCATTGATAACCTAAAATTCACCATGAAATCAATATATATATATACACACACATACACTTGCCTCTGAGTGTTTTTAGATATTCTTTTGTTTTTTTTAGGTAGAGGTTAATAACTTGCATCTATTATACTTTAGAAATATATATTTTTTAATTTTTCAAGCAAATAAAAATGATAAAATTTAGAGATAAACAGTAACTGTAATTTCTTTTTTGAAAGTGAAAGGGAAAAAAAAATCCTAAATTTTAAAAGTTTTCTTTTTGAATTCAAAATGAAATTTGTTATTTGACAATTATAATCGTATTTTTAAATGAAATTACTCTTCATTAATGAGGGTATTTTTAAACCACATAAAAGTCCAGTTGAAAGAGGGGAATTCTCTTACACACACACACACACACACACACACACACACACTAGACTCATCACACGCATTTTGCGTGTGTAATAATGCTTTTTTTTTATTTGTTTTTTTTTTTTTTTTGGTTTACTGTTATAATGCTTAAAAGTGATATTTGGTAAGTCACCCTTGCTCTTATTACCTCATGTTTTTTACTTTTATCCTTTTCATTTGACTGTGAATATATATATTTTTTAGAAAGGCCATCAACTTAGGTTCTTAGAATACCTCCGTCACTTGTAGGTAGTCAGATGTCTAGAGAAGTGACTAGTGAACGTCGTTAGTCTGCGAGAGAGTGGGCTACGACGAGGTCTTCCCTTTAGGTCACGAGCCTGAGGAGGGCTTCTGTTGGTCGTTAGAGAGGGAAACATTAGTCCAATCTTCTATCGAGGAAGTGGAAAGTCGTGGAGGAGAAGATGAGGTAGTAAGTGAGGGTCAAGATAAGGATGACAAGGGAGAAGGGGGGAGAGAGAGTGACAAGGATGAAAATATTGGTGAGGAGGAGGTCTTAGAGAGTAATTCAGGTAGTCTAGGAGACGACCATCCTTTCATCCTTCCTAAAAAATGGATGGTTAATAACTTTCTACTGACGATGTCGGACAAGGTTTTCAAGACTTTATGTGGTCGTTACGAAATTCTGGGCAACATCCCAATTCGTCTCCCTAGGAAGTTTGAGAGATGCTACTCAGGGAAGACCACGGACGTCGGCATGTATGATGCCATGTTTGCGGCAAGATTGAGACTGCCTCTAACAGCCTTTCACTTTCAATTGGCCAATTTTTTGGGGTTATCCGTCAGCCAAATTGCCCCCAACGCTTAGAGGATTTTCATTGAGACTGAGATTTTGTAGGGTTGTCTAAGTGGAGGGAATCGTCAGCTAATATTTGACGAGTTCTTTTGGTGCTACCGTCCTCAACACATTGTCTTGTCCCATGGGACATACCACTTCGCCCCAAGGAAGAAGGGGCTGAGGCTACTATCTGATATGGTTGATTCTAATAGGAATTGGAGAGGCAGGTATTTCTTCGTCAAAGGGACGAATTGGGTGTGTCGTGAGGAAGAGTGGGAGACAATGCCTCATGGCTTTGACAACACTTGGGCTTATGTCAAGGATTCAAGTTAATCCCGTCTGCTTCTTTTAGTTTATTTGTTTCGAATTTCTAACATCGATTACTTTTCTTTTTTCAGCTAGCGTTCGTCCACGTATCATAGGCGAGCAAGAAGACTTTATTCGCCATGTAACAGACATCCCATTGGACGAGCGGAAATGTCGAGATCTTATTACACTCGACACTTTACATGCGTATTGTGCGGGTCCTGAGCGAACACTAGAGGCCTGTCATCTTAACGCTTATTCCCTTTAGCTTCTTTCCGTCAACTTCTTTCCGTCCGCTTCCTACTCCGTTGTCCAAAATGTCGTCGTCAGCTTTGAGGTGGAACCGTAGACTTCATATTGTCGTCGCCTCTTAATGAACATGAGGAAAGTTGACGGGTTTATTAGGACCGTCGCCTTTTGCCTTATCATGGGTGAGTATCAATATTACAAAATTACCCTTATCAACTGCCCCTTCAACACATGTGTCCGTCAGTTTCACCCTTATCGCCTTTTGGATACTAGTTTGTATCCGTCCATTTTATGGACTTAGAAAATTTTTGGATAATAGTTTGCATCCGCCCATTCTATGGACTTAGAAAATTTTGGATACTAATTTGTATTCGCCCATTCTATGGACTTAGTAAATTTTGAATACTAGTTTATATCCGTCCATTCTATGGTAAGAGGACTTAAATTTTTACCAAGACACTTTTGAAGGGCTTGGTTCGTCCGTCCTCCAGTAGGTACGAAGACTTAGATTTTTTATCAAGGCACTTGTGAGTGGCTTAGTTCGTTCGTCCACCCGTAGGTAGGACTACTGACCAAGCACTCAGGAGTGTCTTAGTTCGTCCTTCCTCCCGTAGGTAGAAAGACTTAGATTTTTGACCAAGGAACTTGTGAGTGGCTTGGTTCGTCCTTCCACCCGTAGGTAGGACTTAAAATTTTTTACCAAGGCACTTGCGAGTGGCTTGAATCGTCTGTCCTCCCATAGGTAGAAAGAATTAGCTTTTTTACCAAGGCACTCGTAAGTGGCTTGGTTCGTCCATCCACCCGTGGGTAGGAGACTTATATTTTTACGAAGATACCTATGGGTGGCTTAGTTCGTCCTTTTTAGGGCTTGATGCATTTTAGGAATGACCCATCCAGGTAGTACTTAGCAACTTGTCTGTTAGTACTTAATAACCTATAGGCGTGAACCTGTCCACTTTGGACTTGTTCTTTTTGAGGATTTAGTATCATACTCGTCCATTTATGGACTTAGTAATGAATTTGTCCACTAAAGGACTTCGTAATGAACTCATCCACTTGTGGACTTCATAATGAATTCGTTCACTTAAGGACTTCGTAAAGAACTCGTCCACTAGTGGACTTCGTAAAGAACTCGTCCACTTGTGGACTTAGCGAACTAGTCCAAATTTCTAAGCATCCCTTGGGATGATCCGTCCACTTGTGGACGTAGTAATGAACTTGTCCACTTGTGGACTTAGCGAACTTGTCCACTTATGGACTAATAATTTCTGAGCATCCCTTGGGATGGTTCGCCCACTTGTGGACGTAGTAATGAACTCGTCCACTTATGGACTTAGTAATTCTTAGGCATCCCTTGGGATGAGCTCATGCATTTGTGGACGTAGTTTCATAGAAACCTACACATACACATGTTGTATATGAATAACTCCTCTTATTGTGATGAATACGTGCATAAGTAAAAAATTGTTCAAAGAAGAATAAAAAGCTCTAACAATTGCAACCAACTGCCCTAATCTTTTCAAACTCAAGCATCATCTAGTTGTCCCAGAATACTTGTACCATCTTGGTCCACCATGTCAATCTTGAACTTTCATTTTTGGCGGTGGCAGGTATGTTGCATGAACATAGTGATTTTAGCCAGGTACCAATGTCGGACACGTGTCAGACACAAGTATTGGTACGTGTAGACATCGCATTTTGTACCATTTACGACTCGAACCCCTGTTCTCCAATGATGGTAAAATTCTAAAGCCTAAGGTTGGTTTAGGGCTTGATCAGATTAAAATTAACTTGAGGAAGGGCATGTGTATGCAGACACACGTATGCGTACGCATGGTCCAGATCTGCATGTGCAAGCTTCATGCATGCGTACGCATAAACAGGCATGCGTACACTTGTTGGGGTTCCTAAAATTATGAAAGACAATTTTTTTGCGTTAAAATTGAGATTTGGAATGAATCTCACATTGTTTGGGAGCTGTTCCAAACCCCCATTTTCTCAAAATAGAATGCCATACATGGTACCGTTTTAAAACAAACATAAAATCCTAAGTGAAAACCTAAGATTCATTAGAAATAATGAATCAAAGAGGGAGTTTTTCACAAAACATCCTCAAATCAATTTTCTTATGGTTGAGACCTTTCTTGGGCTTGATCTTTAAGTTTTGAAGTTTAGTAATCAATTTTGTTTGATTGTGAACAGATTTGACTGAGGATGATCAAAATCAAGTCAAGGAGCTTTGTATTTGAGGTATATGTTCTAAGCGTTTTTTTTCCTTTCTTTTCTTATTTTAATTCTGGTTGCTTCATTGTTTTCTAGGTTTATTTGTGATATAACATGTTTGTTTAATTTTAGGTTTTCTAGCTTTCTGTTTTAATGCATATTCAGTTGTTAGATTTATCGTTTTAAGTTCTGCTCTGTTTGTTGCATTTCTGGGTTAGGGTTTTGAGGCATGTATGTGTATGCATACAGATGGGCTACGTATGTAGGCCCTATGTATGTGTACACATACTGAAGCCCCAAAACCCTAATTCTCCCTTTTCTGCTTTTGTTTCTTTAATTCTTTTGTTTAATACGCCTTTGTTCTAGCTTGTTTTCACACATATATATATATATATATATATATTTTTTTTTTTTTACTTTGTTTGTTTGTTTGTTTGTCCTTCATATGTTAGATTAGGGTTTCCCTTTAATGTTTTCTTTAATATACCATAAACAAGCATTCACATGATCATGCATTAATGCATAGGTGCTGTGATGTAGTAAGGTAAGTCATGCATTCACTTGGACATGCATTTTGGATGATGAACATAGTGAATATGTTTGTTTGGTGCTTTGATGCTATGCTTAAATGTTTGGATCATATTAAATGTTAATACCTTGCTGCCATGTCTATGTTTCTGCCTTTGGATATCTTGTTTGTTTGCTATCTTGGATGAGATATGCATGATAGATGTATGCTAGGCTTGATATGAGTTGCCGTGATATATGTATGTTAGGGTTTGGGATGATTGATGCCATGCTAATTGTTAGATGAATGTTAGTCTGTGCGTGAGTTTAGGATACAATATTGAACATGCCTTTAAAGATATTATGATATAAGACACAATTAATGGAAGCTGGCCTACAGATCAAGTGGGGTTGGGTGCCTACCACCTTCCCATCCCTATACCTAAACTCCATACTCATACTCTGATAGTAAGACCAGTCCTTCCATGTAAGGACACTATATATATGGTTCCTATACCTAAACTAGATGCCTTGGTCCACTAAGTCATGGCGTACTCCCCTCCAACGCGTTGTACCCACAGTAAGACATGCCTAAAATTCATACCTGAGGCATATTGGTACGCCGCTGACATGGTTGTGACATGCCAAAACGTCCTATACATGGCAAAACCTAAAACAAAACCTAATAATAATAAAAAACAAAACAAAACAGAGAGTAAGAACTGGAACTAGACCAATGCCTCTCTCTTTCCCTTAGTTCTCTGATCTAGTCTGTATAATGTGCCTTCTCGGCAACAACCAAACCCCCTTCGGCCTTTGGTGATGCCAAAGCTCCTTCTCTCTCTCTCTCTCTCTCTCTCTCTCTCTCTCTCTCTCTCTCTCTCTTTGATTTGATCTCTGATCTAATCTGTTCTGTGTGCCTTCTTGGAGTAGATCGATGACAGCCGAACCCCCTCCAGCCTCTGGCAAGCCTAAACCTCCTCTCTCTCCCTCCACCATTTCTCTTTTTGCATGTTTTTGGGTTCTCTGTCTTTATATATATATATTTATTTATTTTTTCAATAGTTTAACTTTACTTATTTACGTGTTATATTTTGGGATTACTTATTTTCACGTGTTTTTTTTTTTAATACTTATTTTATTGGTTTTTTTTTATTTATTATTTTTTATTTATCTATCTTATAGGTGTAGTAATGGAACAAAAATTGTATTTTAGACAACATCTTTTAGGTGTTATTGTAATTATTTGTTGTTATTACTTAATTTAAATTCTAAAATAAACATATATTGTCAAAAAATATATCTAAATAAATAAATTAATTAATTATTTTCCATTCCCTTGACATGTCGTACCTTGTATTTCAAGAATTTTCGTACCCCTGTACTCGTATTGTATCCGTATTGTGTCGGTGTCCGTGCAACGTCGGCAGTGTCCATTAATGTCTAACTGTTTCACTGTGCTTGGTCTCTGCATATTTGCTTCTTTGTACTCTTCCACATATTCCTGTGCTTGTTTATCTGACATCCCTAGAAGATTTAAGTGTTCCTTGCACCTTCCATGCCACTCTATGAAAAGTTCTAAAACGTCCATGGTAAGTTTTTTGTTCGACATTATAGGTTGGCGCCTACAAGTCTCACAGCTCTTTGAAATCATCATCCTAAATCACATTTTTCTGTGCATGAATGTTTATCTTAGCTGCTTTGCCACATAGTTTTCAGAGATTATTATCAACCACTCGTCTCAATGATTGGTTCATTGAGGTTGGTAGTGACATAGAGTAGTAACTTTAGTTTCGTCTACCATCCTATGGTTTTATCCTCATGAAAAATTAAATCACATACTTCTAAAGTTGTCATATTATACCCTACTTCTATTTAGTGGTGGTTCTTGAATGTCAACAAGAAACATAAATTATACCAAATCTAAAACAAAAGAAACTTGAATATATCAACATAAAACACAAAAAAAAAAAAAAAAAACCAAAAAGCAAAAACCCAAACACATGAAATTTTACAATTGTTTTCTATGAGGATTGTTATTTTGAAATTGTTGCATGATATCTTCATTATCAATCCTACAAGTCACATCTCTTTCAATGTATATAGTCAAACAACCATTTACCCATTGATCTTCCATTGGTTGATTTATTTCAAATTTGTTATGATCTAAATAGTTTTTTTCTAAAGTTTAGTCTTAACAAATTGGTTTGATATTGGTATTTTTTTAAAAAAAATTTTGTTTTTAATATTTTTAAAAATGCCAAGATATCGTCAAAAAAAATCGTATTCAAGCCTATTTCATTTGGGTTTAAAAAATTTTTTTAGAGAGTCAAGGTATTCAAAATTTAATTTTAGGAGGTAAAAAATAATATTATATATAATTTATAAATGTTTTGCCACTTTAGGAGTTCATTTGAACCTCTGGGAATCAAGTGGAGCCGCCCTTGCTTTTATTATTGTGTGAAACAAAACCCAATCTATGATTTTAAGTGTTTTATAAATCTAAGTGTTCGACACAATAACGAAAATATGGGATTTGAAGTGGTACAATTGAAAAAAAATGGTTTAATTAATCTGTCACAAGGATAAAACTAGATTTTTTTTTTCTTTCAATTCAAATTTTCCAAGTATATTGTAATGGATTGAATTTGACAGACACTATCACACTTCATCTAACAAATTACTTTTAAAATTTATAACAATTTCTTATTCCACAAAATTTCAATCACAAGACTCACAATGTCATTGTAATAATTACAACACTGCAACATTTCTAAATCATGATGCCTCTCGAAGCATAGTGAAATCTATCTCTTTGAGTATAGAGAGCCATATTCTTGTTAGTCGGTATGACTAAATCACGAATCCACAGTCTTTCATCCCATTGTGTCATCGTGGTGTCAAATCTCTCCAAGGTGCAACATTTGTAAATCATGGTTACCAAAATTTTTGTTCATTTCGAAACTGTTGTAGGGGTTGCAATAATGAGTTCATCTACTAGTTGTAACATCTCTTAGTGTATTGCCTTGTTTAGAGTGTGTTACCCTTGTGGTGATTTTTCCTTTGGAGATGTTCACCATCTTTCTTTCACTTCGTCACCAAATCTGCATGCAATTACTGTTTTTATTATTTCACTATCAGATTTAGTCTTTCCATGATTGTGATATAAATTGCTAAACTTTTGATCACTTGATTAGTTTAATTGAAATATAGTGATAAATTCATTGCATAATTTATTTTGGGTCTAAATGGGTCTTCTTAAAGTTTACCTAAGTGAACTTTTAAGCCCATTCTTGAATATAACTCTTTTCTAGCTCAAACATTTTCAAAATGAAAATAAGGGATGAATCCACTATTAGGAATCATTAAATCCTCAAAATGATTTCCGGGTGTATCATGCAATTTCTTTGAAATAAAAAAAAAAAAAAAAAAATTCTCTAGTGGAACAAAATATCTCTCATTTTCAACTCGAATAGTTTATTATTTTGGGTTTCAAAAATTATTTTTGTTTTTCCTCTATACCAAAACTACTGATATCATTCCTCACGTGCCAAATATGATGCTTGCATAATATCATAGAATGTATAACCCCAACAATAGTCAAGTATTGTGTTTATATTACATTACACAAAACTAGGAAAAAATCATCAAAATAAGGTATTGATTTCGATTGGGTATCATGGGGTGCCTAACAACTTCACCACACATAACAAAACTCTTGAAAAACTCTTGAACTAATGTTCTTGTAATGAGACATAATTTAACCTAGTCTAGGATAGATATTCTAAGGAAAACTCAAGTTAAATTTAGGTGACCAATCACACCTTAAATCCCAATGATCAATGCAACACTTTTCACTCTAACATACATTCACAAACCTATAAGCACAAGTAATATAAGCAAAATCGGGGTAAAACGCTCTGACACAGAGGCCAATTCTGCAGTATCCATTGTAGTAACTTTTGTTACATTTCTATGTAAGGTCCATCTTTCTTGTGCTCAATAGTCCACCATTTTGTTAAATCCGGGGCAGGATGGACTAAAATGCTGCACTACTAAATCCTAGACTACATTAATGATTCAATCAATACAATAATGTCTTATGTCTGACCCGTCCGTGACTTTTTTTTTTTTTCCTTATGATTTCTGATTCGGCTCGATATAGACCAAGTCAGTTTGAAATGGGCTGAAACAGCCCCGAATCGGTCCGACTCGGGCCGAAATAAGTGTTTAAAAAAAAAGTAAAAAAATACAATAAATTGCATCATTGGACTTTGGTGTTTTCTTTCCCTTTTTGTTCCCTTTCCACTACTTATTTGTTTATTTTTAAAAGAAGTTCCCAAATAATTTGGTAATTGTATCAATTTAAATAATTACTTATCATTAAAAATTAATATTATTTTGCAAAATTTACCCCTCTAAATATCGGCTAAAATATTAAACTGATCCCAAAGATTCCTTATCTACTATTGCTCTTAAATTGAGATATGTTTATCATTATATGAAGTAATATGCTTAATAATGTATAGAAAATATAAATAAAAATATATTTAATATTTATTAATTAATGTATCCCCGCAATATACTTTTTCAAAAATTAGCGAGCCGTTGCTCTGCACTCGCATCCGAACCCAAATCCGCACCTATGTTTCCTAGCTCTTTATCTTTTCTAGTTTTGACCAAACCATATGAATATTTCTGTTATTTACAAAAAGGAATCAACTAACGAACGAATATCCATTTGCAAAAAATGAATAGAATCTTTATTGCACTAATAGGTTGAGTTTTACATTAAAATTTTATTGGAAGGTAGAATGATCTATTTGTAGAAGTCGGAGTTTGTTATGGCAAGCTTATAATGATTCTGTTCCAATTAGGAGTGCAAAACAATTGGACTTCTCACACTGTAAGTGCCATCAGACCACACCAGTGATGCGGATAGCATTGAGTTAACTGGCACACTACCACTGACAGATACAACAAAAGATTTCTTCTCAGGTACGGCCTTGAATGTGAGTACTTCGGGCTCCACTTTTATATTAAGTTTTGAATTTGTGACTATTTTTGCCTTGTAACTGGAAGTCGCCGAGCCAACATTTGTAACTGTTCTGTGAAACGTAACATTGAAAGGCTTTGCTGGAACTACCTCAGCTGCCATTGAAGGGTAATTCAAATCCTTTGGTGATGCAGTGACTGGTAATTTAGGACAAGTAGTGTTAGTATCTCCTGATAAGACTTGAAGTTTCTTTGCATCATAGCCAATGCTACAAAGCATTATTATGTAGTCTTCTTCTAGAGCTTCATAAACAAGTCCTGGACGAACAGCTTCTGCTGGATTTACAAACCCAGATCCGTAGGCAAATTCACCACCCAGACTTCTGGCATCACTCATGGGGTAAGCTGCAGATAAAATTTAACATTTCAGAAATATTAACTCAAAAGATGTAAGAGCTATTATGGAGGGTTTTGTTAGGATTGAAAGATTACCAGTGGTCATAAGAGCAGATTTGATGGCTGAAGGAGACCAATCAGGGTGAAATGTCTTGACATAGGCAGCTGCACCAGAAACATGGGGGCAAGCCATAGAGGTTCCAGATAAAATAGAGTAGTGAACTTGCCTTGGATCACTATTGCTAAACGTGGGTGTAGCGAGTGGGGAATATGCAGCTAAGATTTCCACCCCTGGGGCACTTAAATCAGGCTGCAATACACTTAGCCAAATATGAGCAAAATGTCATGAATAGATTTCTACGAAAGACTAAGAGATGTAGTTTACACTCATATACCTTTATAATATCTGGTGTAATAGTATTTGGTCCTTGTGAAGAGAATGAGGCAATGGTAGGAGCTTCCGCATCTTTTATATTTTCACTTTTCAAAATGCTTGCTTTAGGGGATCTATAAAATAAAACATGAGGACTAGTCAGAAAAAGGAAGCAACTCCAACGAACGTATAACAAAAATGGGTAATTATAAGAAATACTACGCTTCGGATTTCACGTAGGACCAGACTAGATCATGATCTTTAGCGTTTAATAGCAATGCAGGTAATGCAACAATATCAGAATAATCTGCATATGGTTCATTTCTCACGACTGCCCCTAGTGCACCAGCACCGTAAGCCTCATAATCTCCAGAATTCGAATTACAAAGCACATACGATCCCTTCACCAATTTCTTGTCTAGACACCCTTTTTTGCAGTACCTGAAATGCAAAGAGACTTTATAATTTTCCTTTATATATTTGTTAAGAAAATTTTGAAATTGGAAAGGCTTTGGGCATCAAAATCTACATTGAATCATTTACGGCGCACTTAGTTGAAACTTGTTGTCCATGTAGTAGAGGAATGCTGGTTGCGGGTGATGCGAAAGAATTGATTGATTTTCCCTGATTGTGGAAAGGCCATTAGGATACATAACAATAAAATTATTGCTTAATTCAAGAAGATTTAGGAGTGTTGATACATACAACTAGTGTTCTTCCATCACCAAGGACAACCTTGTCTACGAACATACGGTCTGTGGTACTTGCTCCTACAGAAATCAACCAAGGTGCTACACTTCCGGTTGATCCATAGGATGGACCAGCATTGCCTGCAGATTGAGAAGTTAATATCCCCTTCTGCATAGCATGAAAAGAACCAATTGCGATGGTTTCGTTAAAGAAATCAGAAGCTCCATATCCTCCTACTGAAATTGTAATGATGTCAACTCCATCAGCAATTGCATCATCAAAAGCAGCCAAGATATCTTCCTCAACACAGTCGTCCGGTTGGCAGATTTTATATGTTGCAATCCTCGCACTGGGAACCCCTCCTTTTGCGGTACCTTCTGCCAGTCCAAAAAAGCTAACATCGTTTACTATGTTCCCTGCTGCTATAGAGGCAGTGTGAGATCCATGACCATCATAGTCCCTTGCAGACCGATACGATCGCGGCCGTGAGGCACCGTAATATCGAGCTCCAATTATCTTGCTGTAACATGACAATTATATTATCAATGATGATTTTCACTTGTTCTAGTCGTTTGCATATCCATGTTAGGTTTTTTAGAATGCATCTAGTAGAACAAGAACAATGTTTGCCTACAAACTAGTTTGTAAGCAATGACTTCAAACTCTTTCTATATCTTTTTATTGAATGTGAATTTTTATATATTTACTATTAGATTATATGTATTATTATATCCTCCATGTTTACAAAATTTTAAGAATATTATGTTATCAATTAACTATTTAAATTTCAAGTTTTCGTAGTCTTAAATTATGTATAAAAAACAAGTTTACGGGTTGAATAATAAATAATTTTTGATTTGTACAAAATTTGATACGTATGTTAAAAACATATTAAAAAAAAAATATATAGTTTAATGATTAAATTTTCAAAATATGTAGTTGCGTTAATTTTTTCATGAGAGTTTGTAGGCAAAATGTGTTAGCAAAACAACAGTCAAAGTAAAAAACGTTACTTGTTGCATGTGAAATTATCGCCGCCTTCACAAGAACCCTTCCACTTGCTGGGAGGAGGACCAAAACCTTTATCATTAAAGCTTTCTGATTCAGGCCAAATTCCAGTATCTAGAACTCCGATTATGATATCACTCTCAGCTTGGGCGTTCCGCGTGGCATTTTTTTGTAAACCTATGAAGTCCCATGATCTTGTTGTGTGAAGTTGAAGAGTTTTGCTTGGATAAACGGAGATGACACCTTCCATATCTGCATATCATAGTTTATCCTATTATCTTGACAATAATGTAATATAATGTGTGTGTAACTATTTTGACAATGATGAAATCTAAATCTTGCAGCACTCACTGGAAAGCCTTTCCTTCTCGCTATCCGTGAGCATTGCGACAAATCCATTGAAACTCCTAGTGTAACTTCTGATGTATGATGTTTCTACAGAACTACACATAGACACACAGAGAGAAATGATGAATAGAATTGCTTATCGATGATTTTGGTAAGCCTGAAAAATAAGAAATTTTACCTGTCCAGCTGAACGGTTTGCTGTAGCATACTATGGTGGTGAGACACTGGTGAGTATTGCCCCTTTGGAAGTGAACCCATGTACACAATGTGAGCCTGCATTATCATCAAAAGGAGTAACTAACTAGACATCTCAAATAAAAGAGAAGACTGAATTTCCAGAAATGTGAATGATCAGTCACCTTTTTTTCTTCAGTGCTGGCCCCGCCCAGCACGCTCATGGTGATTATGAATATGGTGAAAACGTAATAAAACATTAGAGAAGCTTGGTTTGCCATTGTTCCGATTCTGAAAATTGAAGATTGGTGACTAGCGTTTTTTAGCAGGATTGAGTTTTTATAGCCCCTCTCTATTAAACATTCAGGTCTATGTTGCTTGATATGAAATGCATGGTTAGAAATACATCTGGCAATTATTATTTATTTAAACCATTCATTTAGGTTTTATTTTTAGTATTCTATGTGCATGCTCTTATATGTAGGTGGGCAATGCTGGCTGCAGGCCACAAACAATAAGAAAATGCTTTTTATAGATTTGACCAAGAACATTGGCTCGGTCAATTCATTACAAAAATTTATATTTATTTTAGTATAATATTCTTATATTTTTTAGTTTATACAACCACTTTTTAAAACATCTACATCACTCACACACACCAATTAAAAAGGTGAATTAAGAAACGAATAAAATACATGTGTACACATGAAAGTAGCTATGTAAATCAACATGAGCACTGTATTTGCAGACAAAATATGCATAATTTTAGACAAATTGACGTGGATGATTTTTTTGTTTAGTTGACTAAAATTTTGCATTTATGTCATACTACGTTGTATGACCAAGTTCTCTAAGTCATCTATATTTTTCTTTAAAACCATGAAAGCTTCTACAATCACAACAATATATGGGCCACGATGACACTTTACAAAATTATATTATAGATTATGGTGTAGAAAGAAGTTATTAGATTTGTGTTTTTGTCTCATGTTGAAAGTTTTCCAAAAATTTTGAGGGTTTATAAAGTAACACAAATACTAAAAAATAATTAAATTATATATTGACAATATTTATGGGCATATATGTAACTCTAAAACACAAACGTGCACATTGTGACTCGCTTAGTACTTCTATGTGTGGTACGATAATAGTAGTGCCAAAGGCCATTTAGTTCGATTGGTACTTTTTAATATTTCTAACAAAGTCATGAAGAGTTTCACACTCTCAACTCTTGATGTATCTCCCCCCCACCCCAAAAAAGATCAAATGGTGGTTACCTTTTAGTTTAATAAGATTATGGAAGTTATTTTCTAATATGAAAATAACTAATTGTATAAAATAAAATTTTTTGAAAGGTTATAAATTATTCTAAAAATTCATATAAGTTTAGAAAATGTGTCAATTTAATTAAAAAATCATTAATATTTAATTGTTTATAAATTAAGAGTCCAAATCACAGTTAAATATACAATTTATGTTGGGAATATATGTATATATATATATATATATATAGAGAGAGAGAGAGAGAGAGAGAGAGAGAGAGAGAGAGAGAGAGGTATTTAAAAAAATAGATTTTATTATTATTATATTTTTTTGGTTCTTGACTTCTTCTCCTACAATTTCTAAGTTAATTAATAAAAGTCTTAATTTGATTTGGTAGCTGTGGCAGTTTTTTATAAATTCTGCCGTGTCTTTCTTCATGGCGGGCCAGTAGTAACCCATTTGTAGTAGGCATCTGTATAGCTTTTTCTTCCCCTGGTGCTCCCTACACTCTCCTGAGTGTACTTCTTTTATCATCCTTTTTGCTTTCTCGGGACCTAGACATCTTAAGGGATCCCCATCATACCATTTCTTGAAAGGACTGCGTTATGCAAAAAGTAACGTGTTGCCAACTTCTTAAACTTGTATCTTTCACTATGTTTTTGTGGCAGGATACCTTCTGTTAAATATTACATGAATGGACTTCTCCAGTCTTCTCTGACGAACACAGCGTAACTCTCCTCTCTGTCTGCTGCAAGCTGGCAGGTCTCACATTGGGTTTGGACTTGGTTTGTGTCTTTACCCATACTTGGCTAATAGAAGCCTGCCCTTTGAAGTCTACGGTAAAGGTTGGCCTCTCCGCAGAATCTATAAGTCTTGTTATGTACTTCCTTTAACTTTCTCTGGGTCTCCTCCCACCCTACACATCTAGACAAGACCCCACATAGCATTCTGCGAGACAATTCTCCTCTTACCAGAGCGTAGTCTTTTAGCACCTTTAGTTCTGCAGCGTCTTCTTCCTTCATCAAGGCCTCCCTTATGGGCATCCTCCAATCTCCTTCACACTGTTCCTCTTGGAACCTTTCCTTCAACATTTCAATAACTGACTCTTTCCTCTTGTTGGCTTCTATCCTGGTGCTATCCCATTTGAAAATTATTTGTGAGCCTAATGCGGCCAGCGCATCCACAAACCGGTTTTCATTCCTTGGAGTATGCTCTATTTCGAAGGTTGAAAACTTTTCCTCCATCTTCTGGGCCATTGCTTTATACGGGGCAAGGTTGGGTTCCTTTAAGGAGAAGCTCCCGTTGGTCTGGCAGACCACTAGGTGCAAATCACCCATTACTCTTGAATGCTTGATTCCAATTTCGAGGGCCGTGGCTAGCTCGGTTAGATAGGCTTCATATTCTGCCGAGTTGTTCGAGCAGGGGAATTCTAATTTGAATGATAGTGCCACAGCTTTGTCTTCTTCATGATGCAAAATTGCTTACACTCCTCCTGATTAGGTGGTAGAAGACCCATCAAATTTCATTACCCATTGCTCTCTGGCTTCTTTTGCCATGACTACTTCTTTTGGAACTTCATCATCCAACGGGAATTCATCCTCTCTTGGAAATCTTGCCAACAAATTTGCTATAGCCTGGCTCTTTACTACCTAGGGCGTTCCTGCTTTCAGGTCATACTGTGACAATTGTAATGACCACTGGGAGATACTGCCAGAGAGAATCGGTTGTCGTAACAAAGTTTTGATTGCGTGAGATTCAGTCATTAGCCATACCTCATAAACCAAGAAATAATGTCGTAACCTTTGTGAAGCATACACAATACCTAGGCATGCCCTTTCGGCCCTTGGGTAATGAGTTGTTGTATCTTTTAGAGCATGGCTGATGTAGTAAACTGGCTGCTCAATGCCATCTCCATCTTCTAGAGTGATCAATGCACCTATAGCATATTGGTTAGTGGCTAGGTAGAGCAACAATGGCCTCTTGTGGATTGAGGCTTGCACCATAGGGAGGTTCATCATAACCTGTTGTAGCCTTTTGAAGGCTGTTTGCTGTGCTTCTCCCCACTCAAAGTTTTGCCCCTTCTTGAGTAATTTGCCAAAAGTAGAAGTAATTAATGCCAATCTAGGGATGAATCTTCGGATATATGAGAGGGTCCACGTCTATTCCTCTACTGTGAACTAGGAAACCCAAGAATTTCCTCAAGGATACTCCGAACGCACACTTGAGAGGGTTCATCCCTAGTTTGAAATTTTTGCACCTCTCTAATACCTTTTTCAACACTTGGACGTGTTCTTCTCACTTCATTGATTTTACTACTATGTCATCCACATAGTCCTCTAGTTCCTGGTGCATCATGTCGTGAAATATAGCCGTCATTGTCTAGACAACACCTTATTTGCTCGTTCTTCTTCTTTACTGGCACTATGTTGGACAACCAGCGTGGGTGCTAAATGGGCTTAATGAATCCTGCGGTTTGCAATTTCTATACCTCCTCGACTATTTGTCCTTTTATCTCTGTGTGGAATATCCTGGTAGGCTGGGCTACTAGCTTGGCCTCGGGATCCGCATTCAGTATATGCACTACCAGCCCTGGATCTAACCCCTGCATTTCAATATAGCCCCACGCGAAGACATCTTTGTATTCCATCAACAACGGTATCAATTTTGACTTTTCCTTTTCTGACAACCTTGAATCGATTGAGACGGGCCTTGGTTCCTACGAGTCGGACCCAAGGTTAATTTCTTCCAAATTTTCTTCTGCCATAACCTGTACATCCTTTTTTGCGATGACTTCTTCATCTTTCTCTTCATTACTTCCTTCCTCTAAGCTTTCTTGAGCCACGCAACAGACCAGGCTCTTGTGTCGCCGCTTTTGTCTAGGGCCCACTTGTATTTCACTTGTAGGCCCTGCGCACGTTCATAATTTGTATACAATCCTACCATCAAGTCCTCGGACCCTAACACATTGCGGTGTATTGTCTAACTCTGCAGTGGGTGCTTCCTTCATTTTCTTTTTTTGTGAGAGCAACTCCCTTAGATCAAGTTTAGGGTCACTCCGAACGTCCTCACATCTGGGTACGAAGGTGCCTCATGGTTTTGATACCGAGCTTTCCCCAGATGGTGCCCATTGGTCGTAGAACATAGTTTCTACGAGATGGGTCTCCGTCTGCTCGAATGGCGATGAATTTGTTACTATACGTATCATTCTGCCATTCAACCTTCCTTTCACACATTGGTGGTAGCTGGACGGGACTAATCGGTGTTTATGCAACCATGGTCTCCCCAAAAGCACATGATACAAGACCTCCGTCTTTACCACGTTGAACTAAGTTAAGGAAGCTATGGGGCTAACCTTTAACCACTGTTGGATGTGGCCTGCGGTGTATTCGCCCCTTCCTCCGAATCCTGTCACTTCCAATGGGCACCCCTGAATTTTTCTTTCTAAAATTCCCGTTGCTTGTAGAGTGCTTAATGGAATGAGATTTACGGAAGCACCTGTATCCATTAAGGCTCTCTTGATGGGGATTTGATTTATGGGTGCTGCTAAGTAAAGGGGCCTCTTGTGGTATGGATACCCCACCTCCATATCTTGATTATTAAAAGTGATTTCACTCAACTTCTGTAAGAAGGTTCTGTAATCTGCGACTTTTGCTGATAAACATTTTATTCCTGCCCTAGAGGCAATGCTCACCAGGGCCTCTGTGGCTATCTTTCACTCTTTCGCTGTAAGTCCCAGTTGGTCAAATAAATTTTTGAATTTGGAGCTCTTCTGTAGGGTGGTAATTGCTGTGCTAGGCAGGGCAAGATTCACTTCTTCGTCCTTCCCTAGATCTGCATAAATTACTACCGCTGCTATACCCTTCTCTTTGTGGTTTGGGAGTGGGTTTCTTTGAACTTCCTATTGAGATAGTTCTAAAGTCCTTTCTTTAATCTTGCGGTGCACCAGTCTGCGGAGCGCCCAACATTCTGCAGTAGGATGTTGCACGTAGTTATGCAAACGGCAAAAGCGCGGGTCCCTCCGCTCTTCTTTTGTGGGCTGATTAGGCTTAAAGACTTTGTCTACTATTCACTTGAATAAGAACACATCTAGCTCCTTTGGGGTACACGGTATTGGTGGGGCAGTATCGTATTCTCTTCCATCAGTTTTCTTTCTTCGTTTACCAGTGGATACTGCCATAGCCTGTGGAGTGTTTCTTTTGTCGAAACTTGGCTTCACCAACTAGGCCGTCTTCCTGGCTTGTTGCAACAACTACGCAAACTGGGAGATTTCTAAGTTTTCCAAGACTGCCCTGTACTCCCTGATAATATTTGTGATACACATTTCCACCAATGTCATTTCTTCACAATGATCATAGTAGTCAAGTGCTATGTCCTTGAACCTTTTAATATATTCCATCAAATCCTCACCATTTCTTTGCTTGGTTGGTTGCAAGGTTGCAAGCGTTATTATTTCTTCTCCATGGAAGTATTTAGTCCAAAATACATCCACCATGTCATCCCAAGTAGGATTGATCCTGGTTTATATACCAGGTGTATGCTTGGTCACATAGTGATTTTGAAAACTCCCAAAGACATAAGTCCTCGTTTGCTGCATAAGGGCCAGGAGTGTCAATAAACTTGTTCACGTGCTCAATGGCACCTTCCTTCTTGCCATCGTACTGTGTAAAGGCCCGTGGTTTGTATCTCTCGGGGTACGGTTTGCTGAGTACCCTTAATGGGTACATAAGTCTCTGAGCATAGAATCTCTCCTTAGGTGCCCTAGCCCTCTCTTGTTTAAGAAGGGCCGCTACTTTGGCCATAGTGATGAAACGTAGTTTCGCATTCTGTGGGACACCTCCTATTGGTGTCACCTCTTTATCTACCGCATGCTTTAGGTCATGCTGGCTCCCTTTCTCCTTCGTTTTGTCTGTTTTCAGTTGACGGATTTCTTCCATCATTTGCTACTGCGAGTGTTGCAGGGATTGTAACACCTCAACGAAGACGTTGGCATTGTCAATGGGGATTCTTGGTTATGGTTAGGGTTCAGCCCCTGTTTTGTTAACGCCTTTTGTTTGGTTAGGTTGCTATTGGTGAGGCTTTGTTGGCCTAGACTCTGCCAGCGAGGGCACGATGCTCTTGTTTCGCGTTGTCCTAGATTTTGAAAGCATTTGTTTGTGAGGGTTTCTGTCCCTATTTGCGTCCCAACTCCCTAGTGGAGTCGCCGATTTAAATGTGGTAGGTCTTTTTGTAATGTTGGGCTGGGTTGCCTCCTGTCGTATTGGGCCCAAGTATTCTAGTTTAGGGAGTTGAGACCCGTCCAACTGCAACTCACTTTGGTCCATCTTATGCATAAACTATGCCTCGTTTTCCAGGAACCTCATTCATATGCCCATGGCAGGCGGAGCTACTTCGGATGAGTCATGGCAAGCAAAGATGATAATAATAATAATAATAATAAAAGAAAGTACTTTTTCGTTTAGACAAAGTAAATAAAAAATCCCCAATTAGAATGACGATCAGAATGACAAGAAAAACCTTGTAAAGAAAATGGTGGAAATAAAGCAAATAAGATGTGAGTTATCAAAAAAGAAAGAAAAAGATCAATCTGCTATGCCAAGCTATGTTGCAGGATCGAGACCAAGGAGGGGACTGTTCTCCTCAACGTGAATAATCTCCCAGGAAAAATCCTGCTGTAGAAATTAATCACTTTGAGAGAAGCAGACCTGAATGACTTGTGCCTAAAGGAATCCTTTGTCTTTGGTAGAGGACAGGGCTTGTAGAGGGAGAGAGGGGATCAACTTATTGGTGCATGCCTGCCACTCTATCTCTCTGTTTTCTTTCGTTGTTTCTAATTTTCTTTTCTTTTTCCATTTCTTTTCTTTTCTCAGTGTTTTGCTTCCATGTTGTGATTTCTTCTTAAAGATTACTATTACCCACCGGATGTCCCTTCCCCTGTGCTTGGTAAGGGTTCCTTATATAATTCCTGCCGTGACTGGTTTTTACCATTTTAGCTTTTAACTACCTTTGTCTAGTCTGGGTGTCCTTGCTGATCACTACTGGTTTGTTAGCTACTCAGCCAGCTCCACTTACCTGTGCTAACTGTGCCACTCCCCATAAAGAGTACTATTTTGTTTGTTTGTTTACTGTGGCACTATTACATGCTATGGTGTCGGTGTTTTCTCTCTCTCTTCATCCTTCATGGCATGCATCTAGTGGTTCCAACTCATCATTGCTTCTTTTGGGCGGTGTGTCATCCCAGTAGGACATTTCCTTCAAAAGAGCTTGAGTAGGAACTCCAGAATAGGTTTTCCCTCTCCTAACCACCAGACCATACCCTCTTACCTTTGACTCATGTCGCACCACCTCCTGTATTGGCTGGGTACAGGCTGGTAAAGTCTAGGCCTTACGCGTGCTTGACTTTTGCGTGTGTCCAAACCTTGCCCGCTGCGTTTGCCATGGTCAGGAGGCTTCTCTACACATTTTGCTGCCCATCCTTGACTTCTTATGGTGTGAGCTACTTTCTGATTCCTCATTCTTTATGACCCATTCCTTGTAGGGATCGGGTTTTGCTTGATTGTGGGCTTTTCTTCCTTCAGCCTACCCTTTTGCTCCTTTCTGTAGTTTTGCTTCCATTTCTTGCCATTCCATTCTGCCATTCCTATTGTGATGTTATTTGATCGCAGTCTGCTGGGCTTCTTTGGATCAATGACTCAATATGGTCATTTGGGCTTTGTATTACATTGCTTGTGGGCTATTTTGTCCCATTTATTTCCTCCTGGGCATCCTAGGCACATTTGCTTTTCTTGGGCTTCCTTGGCCCTTTTCTTAACTCTACATTCCCATGCACTTTTACCAACTTCTTTGGGCTTCCCTAACCCAATTATCTTACCCTTCATCCTTGGGGCTTATGGGCTTCCCATCAGCCCCTTACTTTTTTTGCTTGCATTATTTCCGGCTTACTGTAGACCATTCTTACTTTTCTACATCACATACTGCCCACGGGTTTGCTACTTCTCTCTCTTTGGGCTCCTTTAGGCCCATTTAGTTTCTCAAGGCCCACTTGTTTATTTCATGGGCCTGTAATCCATTATTCCTACCTCTTGGTCTTGATGGTTTTTCTATCCACTTACTAACTCTTTTCTACCCATGTTGTTGGGCTTCTTCTTTCAACTAGGCTTTCAAAATGAGCACCAACAAAGGTCATGTTCTTTTAACATGCTCTTATTTTGTTAGTGTTTTAATGTGAAACTAATTGGAGTATTGATTTGGCAGGTGTGTATAGTTTAGGGAGTAAATTGGCTAATAAAAAAGTTTAAGACGTGTCTTGGTCACTAGTTTGAAGTTCAAGGGTGTATGGGCATTTTTCCCTGCCATCAATTACTTAAATGACTATTTTAATTGAAATTATAATTTTTATAAAAATACTCTAAGAAAAGAAAAAAAGAGGAAACTAGCACATATAAATACATCCCTATTAGGATTAGTTTTAATTCTTAGCCAAATTCCTAAGTCATGAGTGCACAATTTGAAAATGTGATTCAAATTTGGAATCAAGGTTTAATAGAGGAAGAGGAAGAAACAACTCACAAGAAAACTTTAATTTTCAAAAGTTTTGCAATGATGGTTATGGTTACAAATAATTGATAAAACGTTGTAAGTTAAGTAGAAGAAATATATTAGGAATGATTTGTTTAGAACACTATATTCGGAATATAAGTATATAACATCTTACTTTTTTTTTTTGGAGTTGAGATGGTGACACGTGTCATTTTTGGACACGTGTCACAATCTGATTGGTTCCAATGCACTAGAAGCATTGGACCTAATCTAGACCTACCTTTTTTTTTTTTTTTTTTTCCCCTTCTTAAATACATATGTCCATAAATTACCAATATTACTCCTTAACTTTCTCATTCCATTTTTACCATTTTTTGACCGATTACAATGCTTTATACATTGAAACAAATATCATACATCCTTAAAAAACCTTAATTTCTTTCTATTTAAACAAATTTATTTAATATTTGCTATTGATTATTATTGATTATGACAACAAATCCATAACAAAAATCTTACTCTCTATGATCCAGGCTCTTCCAAACCCATTATGGCAGCAAAAATGTTGCTACATATTCAATTTCCCTAATATAATTCCCTATATCATGTGACAAATTTTTTCCTAATAAACCGTCTACAAATGTGCCAAGATATTATATAGGATCAGTTTTGAGATTATAAGAAATGAAAATATCTACTGTAATTGTTTCTCCTCTCGTGTTCTTTTTTCGCAAAATTTTCCATATCTCAATTGAATGGTTTGCCTCAATATTTACTCTGTCTGTCTCTCTGATGAACTAAATTGATCATTTTTTTTTTTAGATCAAGCGGGTCAGGTTGGACTTGAGACTCGAGGTAAAACTAAACGTTTGGCCCAAGCCCAACCCAGTCATCCATTCAATCCTTCGAGTTGGGTGGGTGGGTTGGTTTGAGCTAGTCTTTGCTTAGCCCTAGCTATTGTTTGCCTTAGTTTCCGTTAGGAATGGGGAGTGAAGGAAAGAGAGAGTGTGCGAAAGTGGAACATTAGCAGAGTGTTTAGATTAGTGGAGAGCCAAGTGGATGACATGATGAGAGAGAGTTCTCTACTCTCAAACTGCCATAAACCTTGGCCTAAATTCCCACCCTACCACTAATACCACCTTTCTCTACCCCCAAATCACGACCACATACCCACCATGCCAAGTCACATCCATCTCCAAAACACGTTTTCAAACATATATGATGTTTTACACTGAAAATGGGGGGTCTAATAAGTGAACAAATTTGCCTTAAAATGAAGTTAAAGAAGGATAAAAAATTTCTGATCTTGAAGTATCATTTTTCTTATATGATGTTTGCTTGTTTGAATTTAATTCTTTCTAGTTTCAGTTAAATTATATGAATATCTGAGTTAATTAGTAGCAAGTACACAGAGAAGAATGAATTGTCATTTTCAAAAGTGCAAAATAAGCTTGATTGCATTGGTAACCTAAAATTCACCATGAAATCAATATATATATATACACACACACATACACTAGCCTCTAAGTGTTTTAAGAGGTTCTTCAATTTTTTTAGGTAGAGGTTAATAACTTGCATCTATTATACTTTAGAAATATATATATTTTTATTTTTCAAGCAAATAAAAATGATAAACTTTAGAGATAAACAGTAACTGTAATTTCTTTTTTGAAAGTGAAAGGGAAAAAAAAATCCTAAATTTTAGGAGTTTTCTTTTTGAATTCAAAATGAAATTTGTTATTTGACATTTATGACCGTATTTTTAAATGAAATTACTCTTCATTAATGAGGGTATTTTTAAACCACACACACACTAGACTCATCACGCGCATTTTGTGTGTAATAATGCTTTTTATTTTATTTTATTTTATTTTTGTTTTTTTGTTTTTTGGTTTAGTGTTATAATGCTTAAAAGTGATATTTGGTAAGTCACCCTTGCTCTTATTACCTCCTGTTTTTTACTTTTATCCTTTTCTTTTGATTGTGAAAATATATATTTTCTAGAAAGGCCATCAACTTATGTTCTTAGAATACCTCTGTCACTTGTAGGTAGTTAGATGTCTAGAGAAGTGACTAGTGAACAGTTGTCAGGCCGCGAGTGAGTGGGCTACGACGAGGTCTTCCCTTTAGGTCACGAGCCTGAGGAGGGCTTCTGTTGGTCGTCAGAGAGGGAAACGTTAGCCCAATCTTCTAACGAGGAAGTGGAAAGTCGTGGAGGAGAAGATGACGTAGTAAGTGGGGGTGAAGATGAGGATGACAAGGGAGAAGGGGGGAGAGAGAGTGACGAGGATGAAAATATTGGTGAGGAGGAGGTCTTAGAGAGTAATTTAGGTAGTCCAGGAGATGACCATCCTTTCTGCCCTCCTAAAAAATGGATGGTTAATAACTTTCTACTGACAATGTCAGACAAGGTTTTCAAGACTTCGTGTGGTCGTTACCAAATTCTGGACAACATCCCAATCCATCTCCCTAGGAAGTTTGAGAGATGCTACTCAGGGAAGATCGCGAACTTCGGCATGTATGATGCCATGTTTGCGGCAGGATTGAGACTGCCTCTAACGGCCTTTCACGGTCAATTGGCCAATTTTTTGGGGTTGTCCATCAGCCAAATTGCCCCCAACGCTTGGAGGATATTCATTGAGGCGGAGATTTTGTAGGGCTGTCTAAGTGGAGGGAATCGTCAGTTATATTTGACAAGTTTTTTTGGAGCTACCGTCCTCAACACATTGTCTTGTCCCATGGGACATACCACTTTGCCGCAAGGAAGAAGGGGCTGAGGCTGGTATTTGATATGCTTGATTCCAATAGGAATTGGAAGGCAAGTATTTCTTCGTCAAAGGGACGAATCAGGTGTGTCATGAGGAAGAGTGGGAGACAATGCCTCATGGCTTTGACAACCCTTGGGCTTATGTCAAGGATTCAAGTTAATCCCGTCTGCTTCTTTCAGTTTATTTGTTTCGAATTTCTAACATCGATTACTTTTCCTTTTTCAGCTAGCGTTCGTCCACGTATCATAGAAGAGCAAGAAGACTTTATTGCCATGTAACAGACATCCCATTGGACGAGCGGAAGTGTCGGGATCTTATTACACTTGACACTTTACATGCGTATTGTGGGGGTCCTAAGCCAACACTAGAGGCTTGTCATCTTAATGCTTATTCCCTTTAGCTGCTTTCTGTCAACTTCTTTCCATCAGCTTCCTACTCCGTCGTCCAAAGTGCCATCGTTAGCTTTGAGGTGGAATCGTAGACTTCATATTGTCGTCGCCTCTCAATGAACATGAGGAAAGCTGACGGGTTTATTAGGACCATCGCCTTTTGCCTTATCATGGGTGAGTATCAATATTACAAAATTACCCTTATCAGCTGCCCCCTCAGCACATGTGTCCGTCAGTTTCACCCTTATCGCCTTTTGGATACTAGTTTGTATCCGTCCATTTTATGGACTTAGAAAATTTTTGGATAATAGTTTGTATCTGCCCATTCTATGGACTTAGAAAATTTTGGATACTAATTTGTATTTGCCCATTCTATGGACTTAGTAAATTTTGAATACTAGTTTGTATCCGTCCATTCTATGGTAAGAGGACTTAAATTTTTACCAAGACACTTTTGAAGGGCTTGGTTCGTCCGTCCTCTAGTAGGTAGGAAGACTTAGATTTTTTACCAAGGCACTTGTGAGTGGCTTAGTTCGTTCGTCCACCCATAGGTAGGACTACTGACCAAGGCACTCGGGAGTGTCTTAATTCGTCCTTCCTCCCGTAGGTAGAAAGACTTAGATTTTTGACCAAGGAACTTGGAAGTGGCTTGGTTCGTCCATCCACCCATGGGTAGGAGACTTATGTTTTTACGAAGATACCTATGAGTGGCCTAGTTCGTCCTTTTTAGGACTTGATGCATTTTAGGAATGACCCATCCACGTAGTACTTAGTAACTTGTCTGTTAGTACTTAATAACCTATAGGCGTGAACCTATCCACTTTGGACTTCTTTTTGAGGATTTAGTATCAGACTCGTCCATTTATGGACTTAGTACTGAATTTGTCCACTAAAGGACTTCGTAATGAACTCGTCCACTTGTGGACTTCGTAATGAACTCATCCACTTGTGGACTTAGCGAACTAGTCCAAATTTCTGAGCATCCCTTGGGATGATCCGTCCACTTGTGGACGTAGTAATGAACTTGTCTACTTGTGGACTTAGCGAACTTGTCCACTTATGGACTAATAATTTCTGAGCATCCCTTGGGATGTTCCGCCCACTTGTGGACGTAGTAATGAACTCGTCCACTTGTAGATTTAGTAATTCTTAGGCATCCCTTGGGATGAGCTCATCCATTTGTGGATGTAGTTTCATAGAAACGTACACATACACATGTCGTATATGAATAACTCCTTTTATTGTGATGAATACTTGCATAAGTAAAAAATTGTTCTTAGAGGAATAAAAAGCTCTAACAATTGCAACCAACTGCCCTAATCTTTTCAAACTCATGCACCATCTAGTTGTCCTAGAATACTTGTACCATCTTGGTCCACCATGACAATCTTGAACTTTCATTTTTGGCTGTGGCAGGTATGTTGCATGAACATGGTGATTTTAGCCAGGTTCCCATGTTAGACACATGTCAGACACAAGTATTGGTACGTGTGGACATCGCATTTTGTACCATTTACAACTCGAACCCCCGTTCTCCAATGATGGTAAAATTCTAAAGCCTAAGGTTGGTTTAGGGCTTGATCAAATTAAAATTAACTTGAGGAAGGGCACGTGTAAGCAGACACACATATGCGTATGCATGCTCTAGATCTGCGTGTGAAAGCTTCATGCATGCGTACGCATAAACAGGCATGCGTACACACGTTGGGGTTCCTGAAACTATGAAAGGCAATTTTTCTGCATTAAAGGTGAGATTTGGAATGAATCTCACATTGTTTGAGAGCTGTTCCAAACCCCCATTTTCTCAATATAAAATTCCATACATGGTACCTTTTTAAAACAAACATAAAACCCTAAGGGAAAACCTAAGATTCACTAGAAATAATGAATCAAAGAGGGAGTTTTTCACAAAACATCCTAAAATCAATTTTCTTTTGGTTGAGACCTTTTTTGGTATTGATCTTTAAGTTTTGAAGTTTACTAATAAATTTTGTTTGATTGTGAATAGATTTGACTGAGGGGAACGATCAAAATCAAGTCAAGGAGCTTTATATTTGAGGTATATGTTCTAAGTCTTTTTTTTTTCCTTTTTTTTCTTATTTTAATTCTGGTTGCTTCTTTGTTTTCTAGGTTTATTTGTGATATAGCATGTTTGTTGAAGTTTAGGTTTTCTAGCTTTTAGTTTTAAAGCATGTTCGGTTGTTAGATTTATCGTTTTAAGTTTTGCTCTGTTTTCTGCATTTCTGGGTTAGGGTTTTGAGGCATGTACGCGTATGCATACAGATGGGCTACGTATGCAGGCCCTATGTATGTGTACACATATTGAAGCCCAAAAACCCTAACTCTACCTTTTCTGCTTCTGTTTCTTTAATTCTTTTGTTTAATACGCCTTTGTTCTAGCTTGTTTTCACATGTATATATATATATATATATATATTTGCTTTGTTCGTTTGTTTGTTGGTTCTTCATATGTTAGATTAGGGTTTGCCTTTAATGTTTTCTTTAATATACCATAAACAAGCATTCACATGATCTTGCATTAATGCATAGGTGCTGTGATGTAGTAAGGTAAGTCATGCATTCACTTGGACATGCATTTTGGATGATGAACATAGTGAATATGTTTGTTTGGTGCTTTGATACTATGCTTAAATGTTTGGATCATATTAAATGTTAATATGTTGCTGCCATGTCTATGTTTCTGCCTTTGGATATCTTGTTTGTTTGCTATTTTGGATGAGATATGCATGATAGATGTATGCTAGGCTTGATATGAGTTGCCATGATATATGTATGTTAGGGTTTGGGATGATTGATGCCATGCTGATTGTTAGATGAATGTTAGTTTGTGCGTGAGTTTAGGATGCAATATTGAACACGCCTTTAATGATATTAAGATGTAAGACACAATTAATGGATGCTGGCCCACAGATCAAGTGGGGTTGGGTGCCTAACACCTTCCCATCCCTATACCTAAACTCCAAACTCATACTCTGATAGTAAGACCAGTCCTTCCATGTAAGGACACTATATACATGGTTCCTATACCTAAACTAGATGCCTCGGTCCACTCAGTCATGGCGTACTCCCTTCCAGCGCGTTGTACCCACAGTAAGACATGCCTAAAATTCATACTTGAGGCGTATAGGTACTCCGTTGACATGGTTGTGACATGCCAAAACGTCCTATACATTGCAAAACCTAAAACAAAACTTAATTAAAAAAAAAAAAAAACAGAGAGAGTAAGAACTGGAACTAGACCAATGCTTCTCTCTTTCCCTTAGTTCTCTGATCTAGTTTGTATAGTGTGCCTTCTCGGCAACAACCAAACCCCCTTTGGCCTTTGGTGACCCCAAAGCTCCTTCTCTCTCTCTCTCTTTGATTTGATCTCTGATCTGATCTGTGCGGTGTGCGTTCTTGGAGTAGATCGATGACAACCGAACCCCCTCCAACCTCTGGCAAGGCTAAACCTCCTCTCTCTCCCTCCACCGTTTCTCTTTTTGCATGTTTTTGGGTTCTCTGTCTTTATATATATATATATATATATATATATATATATATATATATATATATTTTAATAGTTTAACTTTACTTATTTACGTGTTATATTTTGGGTTTACTTATTTTCACATTTTTTTTTATACTTATTTTATTGGTTTTTTTTATTTTTTTTTTTATTTTTATCTATCTTATAGGTTTAGTAATGGAACAAAAATTGTATTTTAGACAAAATCTTTTTGGTGTTATTGTACTTATTTGTTGTTATTACTTAATTTAAATTCTAAAATAAGCATATATTGTCTAAAAATATATCTAAATAAATAAATTAATTAATTAATTTCCATACCCTTGACATGTCGTACCTTGTATTTCAAGAATTTTCGTTGCCCTGTACTCGTATTGTATCCGTACCGTGTTGGTGTCGGTGCAACGTCGGCAGTGTCCATTAATGTCTAACTGTTTCACTGTGCTTGGTCTCTGCATATTTACTTCTTTGTACTCTTCCACATATTCCTGCGCTTGTTTATCCGACATCCCTAGAAGATTTAAGTGTTCCTCGCACCTCCCATGCCACTCTAGGAAAAGTTCTAAAACGTTTATGGTCAGTTTTTTGTTCGACATTATAGGCTGGCTCCTACAGGTCTCAAAGCTCTTTGAAATCATCATCCTAAATCACATTTTTCTGTGCATGAATGTTTGTCTTAGCTACATTGCCACACAGTTTTCAGGGATTATTATCAACCACTTGTCTCAAAGATTGTTCACTGGGGTAGGTAGAGACGTAGAGTAGTAAATTTAGTTTCGTCTACCATTCTATGGTTTTATCCTCATGAAAAATTAAATTACATACTTCTAAAGCTGTCATATTATACCCTACATCTATTTAGTGGTGGTTATTGAATGTCAACAAGAAACATAAATTATACCAAATCTAAAACAAAAGAAACTTGAATATATCAACATAAAACACAAAAAAAAAAAAAAAAAAAAAAAACAAAAAGCAAAAACCCAAACACATGAAATTTTACAATTGTTTTCTATGAGGATTGTTATTTTGAAATCGTTGCATGATATCTTCATTATCAATCCTATGAGTTACATCTCTTTCAATGTATATAGTCAAACAACCATTTACCCATTAATCTTCCATTGGTTGATTTATTTCAAATTTGTTAAGATCTAAATAGTTTTTTCCTAAAGTTTAATCTTAACAAATTGGTTTGATATTGGTTTTTTTTTATTTTTTATTTTTTATTTTTTTAATATTTTTAAAAATGCCAAGATATCGTTAAAAAGAAATCGTATTCAAGCCTATTTCAAGTGGGTTTAAAAAAAAAATTTAGAGTCAAGGTATTCAAAATTTTATTTTAGGAGGTAAAAAATAATATTATATATAATTTATTAATGTTTTTCCACTTTAGGAGTTCATTTGAACCTTTGGGAATCAAGTGGAGCTGCCCTTGCTTTTATTATTGTGTGAAACAAAACCCAATCTATGGTTTTAAGTGTTTTATAAATTCGAAGTGTTCGACACAATAACGAAAATATGGGATTTGAAGTGGTACAAATGAAAAAAAAATGGTTTAATTAATTTGTCACAAGGATAAAACTAGATTTTTTTTTTCTTTCAATTCAAATTTTCCAAGTATATTGTAATGGATTGAATTTGACAGACACTATCACACTTCATCTAACAAATTACTTTTAAAATTTATAACAATTTCTTATTCCACAAAATTTCAATCACAAGACTCACAATGTCATTGTAATAATTACAACACTGCAACATTTCTAAATCATGATGTCCCTCAAAGCATAGTGAAATCTATCTCTTTGATTATAGAGAGCCATATTCTTGTTAGTCGGTATGACTAAATCACGAATCCACAGTCTTTCACCCCATTGTGTCACCGTGGTGTCAAATCTCTCCAAGGTGCAACATTTGTAAATCATGGTTACCAAAATTTTTGTTCATTTCGAAACTGTTGTAGGGGTTGCAATAATGAGTTCATCTACTAGTTGTAACATCTCTTAGTGTATTGCCTTGTTTAGAGTGTGTTACCCTCGTGGTGATTTTTCCTTTGGAGATGTTCACCATCTTTCTTTCACTTCGTCACCAAATCTGCATGCAATTACTATTTTTATTATTTCACTTTCAGATTTAGTCTTTCCATGATTGTGATATAAATTGCTAAACTTTTGATCACTTGATTAGTTTAATTGAAATATAGTGATAAATTCATTGCATAATTTATTTTGGGTCTAAATGGGTCTTCTTAAAGTTTACCTAAGTGAACTTTTAAGCCCATTCTTGAATATAACTCTTTTCTAGCTCAAACATTTTCAAAATGAAAATAAGGGATGAATCCACTATTAGGAATCATTAAATCCTCAAAATGATTTCCCGGTGTATCATGAAATTTCTTTGAAATAAAAAAAAAAAAAAAAAAAAAATCTCTAGTGGAACAAAATATCTCTCATTTTCAACTCGAACAGTTTATTATTTTGGGTTTCAAAAATTATTTTTGTTTTTCCTCTATACCAAAACTACTGATATCATTCCTCACGTACCAAATATGATGCTTGCATAATATCATAGAATGTATAACCCCAACAATAGTCAAGTATTGTGTTTATATTACATTACACAAAACTAGGAAAAAATCATCAAAATAAGGTATTGATTTCGATTGGGTATCATGGGGTGCCTAACAACTTCACCACACATAACAAAACTCTTGAAAAACTCTTGAACTAATGTTCTTGTAATGAGACATAATTTAACCTAGTCTAGGATAGATATTCTAAGGAAAACTCAAGTTAAATTTAGGTGACCAATCACACCTTAAATCCCAATGATCAATGCAACACTTTTCACTCTAACATACATTCACAAACCTATAAGCACAAGTAATATAAGCAAAATCGGGGTAAAACGCTCTGACACAGAGGCCAATTCTGCAGTATCCATTGTAGTAACTTTTGTTACATTTCTATGTAAGGTCCATCTTTCTTGTGCTCAATAGTCCACCATTTTGTTAAATCCGGGGCAGGATGGACTAAAATGCTGCACTACTAAATCCTAGACTACATTAATGATTCAATCAATACAATAATGTCTTATGTCTGACCCGTCCGTGACTTTTTTTTTTTTTCCTTATGATTTCTGATTCGGCTCGATATAGACCAAGTCAGTTTGAAATGGGCTGAAACAGCCCCGAATCGGTCCGACTCGGGCCGAAATAAGTGTTTAAAAAAAAAGTAAAAAAATACAATAAATTGCATCATTGGACTTTGGTGTTTTCTTTCCCTTTTTGTTCCCTTTCCACTACTTATTTGTTTATTTTTAAAAGAAGTTCCCAAATAATTTGGTAATTGTATCAATTTAAATAATTACTTATCATTAAAAATTAATATTATTTTGCAAAATTTACCCCTCTAAATATCGGCTAAAATATTAAACTGATCCCAAAGATTCCTTATCTACTATTACTCTTAAATTGAGATATGTTTATCATTATATGAAGTAATATGCTTAATAATGTATAGAAAATATAAATAAAAATATATTTAATATTTATTAATTAATGTATCCCCGCAATATACTTTTTCAAAAATTATCGAGCCGTTGCTCTGCACTCGCATCCGAACCCAAATCCGCACCTATGTTTCCTAGCTCTTTATCTTTTCTAGTTTTGACCAAACCATATGAATATTTCTGTTATTTACAAAAAGGAATCAACTAACGAACGAATATCCATTTGCAAAAAATGAATAGAATCTTTATTGCACTAATAGGTTGAGTTTTACATTAAAATTTTATTGGAAGGTAGAATGATCTATTTGTAGAAGTCGGAGTTTGTTATGGCAAGCTTATAATGATTCTGTTCCAATTAGGAGTGCAAAACAATTGGACTTCTCACACTGTAAGTGCCATCAGACCACACCAGTGATGCGGATAGCATTGAGTTAACTGGCACACTACCACTGACAGATACAACAAAAGATTTCTTCTCAGGTACGGCCTTGAATGTGAGTACTTCGGGCTCCACTTTTATATTAAGTTTTGAATTTGTGACTATTTTTGCCTTGTAACTGGAAGTCGCCGAGCCAACATTTGTAACTGTTCTGTGAAACGTAACATTGAAAGGCTTTGCTGGAACTACCTCAGCTGCCATTGAAGGGTAATTCAAATCCTTTGGTGATGCAGTGACTGGTAATTTAGGACAAGTAGTGTTAGTATCTCCTGATAAGACTTGAAGTTTCTTTGCATCATAGCCAATGCTACAAAGCATTATTATGTAGTCTTCTTCTAGAGCTTCATAAACAAGTCCTGGACGAACAGCTTCTGCTGGATTTACAAACCCAGATCCGTAGGCAAATTCACCACCCAGACTTCTGGCATCACTCATGGGGTAAGCTGCAGATAAAATTTAACATTTCAGAAATATTAACTCAAAAGATGTAAGAGCTATTATGGAGGGTTTTGTTAGGATTGAAAGATTACCAGTGGTCATAAGAGCAGATTTGATGGCTGAAGGAGACCAATCAGGGTGAAATGTCTTGACATAGGCAGCTGCACCAGAAACATGGGGGCAAGCCATAGAGGTTCCAGATAAAATAGAGTAGTGAACTTGCCTTGGATCACTATTGCTAAACGTGGGTGTAGCGAGTGGGGAATATGCAGCTAAGATTTCCACCCCTGGGGCACTTAAATCAGGCTGCAATACACTTAGCCAAATATGAGCAAAATGTCATGAATAGATTTCTACGAAAGACTAAGAGATGTAGTTTACACTCATATACCTTTATAATATCTGGTGTAATAGTATTTGGTCCTTGTGAAGAGAATGAGGCAATGGTAGGAGCTTCCGCATCTTTTATATTTTCACTTTTCAAAATGCTTGCTTTAGGGGATCTATAAAATAAAACATGAGGACTAGTCAGAAAAAGGAAGCAACTCCAACGAACGTATAACAAAAATGGGTAATTATAAGAAATACTACGCTTCGGATTTCACGTAGGACCAGACTAGATCATGATCTTTAGCGTTTAATAGCAATGCAGGTAATGCAACAATATCAGAATAATCTGCATATGGTTCATTTCTCACGACTGCCCCTAGTGCACCAGCACCGTAAGCCTCATAATCTCCAGAATTCGAATTACAAAGCACATACGATCCCTTCACCAATTTCTTGTCTAGACACCCTTTTTTGCAGTACCTGAAATGCAAAGAGACTTTATAATTTTCCTTTATATATTTGTTAAGAAAATTTTGAAATTGGAAAGGCTTTGGGCATCAAAATCTACATTGAATCATTTACGGCGCACTTAGTTGAAACTTGTTGTCCATGTAGTAGAGGAATGCTGGTTGCGGGTGATGCGAAAGAATTGATTGATTTTCCCTGATTGTGGAAAGGCCATTAGGATACATAACAATAAAATTATTGCTTAATTCAAGAAGATTTAGGAGTGTTGATACATACAACTAGTGTTCTTCCATCACCAAGGACAACCTTGTCTACGAACATACGGTCTGTGGTACTTGCTCCTACAGAAATCAACCAAGGTGCTACACTTCCGGTTGATCCATAGGATGGACCAGCATTGCCTGCAGATTGAGAAGTTAATATCCCCTTCTGCATAGCATGAAAAGAACCAATTGCGATGGTTTCGTTAAAGAAATCAGAAGCTCCATATCCTCCTACTGAAATTGTAATGATGTCAACTCCATCAGCAATTGCATCATCAAAAGCAGCCAAGATATCTTCCTCAACACAGTCGTCCGGTTGGCAGATTTTATATGTTGCAATCCTCGCACTGGGAACCCCTCCTTTTGCGGTACCTTCTGCCAGTCCAAAAAAGCTAACATCGTTTACTATGTTCCCTGCTGCTATAGAGGCAGTGTGAGATCCATGACCATCATAGTCCCTTGCAGACCGATACGATCGCGGCCGTGAGGCACCGTAATGTCGAGCTCCAATTATCTTGCTGTAACATGACAATTATATTATCAATGATGATTTTCACTTGTTCTAGTCGTTTGCATATCCATGTTAGGTTTTTTAGAATGCATCTAGTAGAACAAGAACAATGTTTGCCTACAAACTAGTTTGTAAGCAATGACTTCAAACTCTTTCTATATCTTTTTATTGAATGTGAATTTTTATATATTTACTATTAGATTATATGTATTATTATATCCTCCATGTTTACAAAATTTTAAGAATATTATGTTATCAATTAACTATTTAAATTTCAAGTTTTCGTAGTCTTAAATTATGTATAAAAAACAAGTTTACGGGTTGAATAATAAATAATTTTTGATTTGTACAAAATTTGATACGTATGTTAAAAACATATTAAAAAAAAATATATAGTTTAATGATTAAATTTTCAAAATATGTAGTTGCGTTAATTTTTTCATGAGAGTTTGTAGGCAAAATGTGTTAGCAAAACAACAGTCAAAGTAAAAAACGTTACTTGTTGCATGTGAAATTATCGCCGCCTTCACAAGAACCCTTCCACTTGCTGGGAGGAGGACCAAAACCTTTATCATTAAAGCTTTCTGATTCAGGCCAAATTCCAGTATCTAGAACTCCGATTATGATATCACTCTCAGCTTGGGCGTTCCGCGTGGCATTTTTTTGTAAACCTATGAAGTCCCATGATCTTGTTGTGTGAAGTTGAAGAGTTTTGCTTGGATAAACGGAGATGACACCTTCCATATCTGCATATCATAGTTTATCCTATTATCTTGACAATAATGTAATATAATGTGTGTGTAACTATTTTGACAATGATGAAATCTAAATCTTGCAGCACTCACTGGAAAGCCTTTCCTTCTCGCTATCCGTGAGCATTGCGACAAATCCATTGAAACTCCTAGTGTAACTTCTGATGTATGATGTTTCTACAGAACTACACATAGACACACAGAGAGAAATGATGAATAGAATTGCTTATCGATGATTTTGGTAAGCCTGAAAAATAAGAAATTTTACCTGTCCAGCTGAACGGTTTGCTGTAGCATACTATGGTGGTGAGACACTGGTGAGTATTGCCCCTTTGGAAGTGAACCCATGTACACAATGTGAGCCTGCATTATCATCAAAAGGAGTAACTAACTAGACATCTCAAATAAAAGAGAAGACTGAATTTCCAGAAATGTGAATGATCAGTCACCTTTTTTTCTTCAGTGCTGGCCCCGCCCAGCACGCTCATGGTGATTATGAATATGGTGAAAACGTAATAAAACATTAGAGAAGCTTGGTTTGCCATTGTTCCGATTCTGAAAATTGAAGATTGGTGACTAGCGTTTTTTAGCAGGATTGAGTTTTTATAGCCCCTCTCTATTAAACATTCAGGTCTATGTTGCTTGATATGAAATGCATGGTTAGAAATACATCTGGCAATTATTATTTATTTAAACCATTCATTTAGGTTTTATTTTTAGTATTCTATGTGCATGCTCTTATATGTAGGTGGGCAATGCTGGCTGCAGGCCACAAACAATAAGAAAATGCTTTTTATAGATTTGACCAAGAACATTGGCTCGGTCAATTCATTACAAAAATTTATATTTATTTTAGTATAATATTCTTATATTTTTTAGTTTATACAACCACTTTTTAAAACATCTACATCACTCACACACACCAATTAAAAAGGTGAATTAAGAAACGAATAAAATACATGTGTACACATGAAAGTAGCTATGTAAATCAACATGAGCACTGTATTTGCAGACAAAATATGCATAATTTTAGACAAATTGACGTGGATGATTTTTTTGTTTAGTTGACTAAAATTTTGCATTTATGTCATACTACGTTGTATGACCAAGTTCTCTAAGTCATCTATATTTTTCTTTAAAACCATGAAAGCTTCTACAATCACAACAATATATGGGCCACGATGACACTTTACAAAATTATATTATAGATTATGGTGTAGAAAGAAGTTATTAGATTTGTGTTTTTGTCTCATGTTGAAAGTTTTCCAAAAATTTTGAGGGTTTATAAAGTAACACAAATACTAAAAAATAATTAAATTATATATTGACAATATTTATGGGCATATATGTAACTCTAAAACACAAACGTGCACATTGTGACTCACTTAGTACTTCTATGTGTGGTACGATAATAGTAGTGCCAAAGGCCATTTAGTTCGATTGGTACTTTTTAATATTTCTAACAAAGTCATGAAGAGTTTCACACTCTCAACTCTTGATGTATCTCCCCCCCTCCCCCCAAAAAAAAGATCAAATGGTGGTTACCTTTTAGTTTAATAAGATTATGGAAGTTATTTTTGATATGAAAATAACTAATTGTATAAAATAAAATTTTTTGAAAGGTTATAAATTATTCTAAAAATTCATATAAGTTTAGAAAAGGTGTCAATTTAATTAAAAAATCATAAATATTTCATTGTTTATAAATTAAGAGTCAAAATCACAGTTAAATATACAATTTATGTTGGGAATATATGTGTGTGTATATATATATATATATATATATATAGAGAGAGAGAGAGAGAGAGAGGTATTTAAAAAAATAGATTTTATTATTATTATATTTTTTTGGTTCTTGACTTCTTCTCCTACAATTTCTAAGTTAATTAATAAAAGTCTTAATTTGATTTGGTAGCTGTGGCAGTTTTTTATAAATTCTGCCGTGTCTTTCTTCATGGCGGGCCAGTAGTAACCCATTTGTAGCAGTCATCTATATAACTTTTTCTTCCCTTGGTGCTCCTTACACTCTCCTGAGTGTATTTCTTTTATCATCCTTTTTGCTTTCTCGGGATCCAGACATCTTAAGGGATCCCCATCATACCCTTTCTTGAAAATGACTGCGTTATGCAAAAAGTAATGTGTTGCCAATTTCTTAAGCTTGTATCTTTCACTATGTTTTTGTGGCAGGATACCTTCTGTTAAATATAACGTGAATGGACTTCTCCAGTATTCTTTGATGAACACAGCATAACTCTCCTCTCTGTCTGCTGCATGCCGGTGTGGGGGCCTTTTCTGAGTAGGATTGGGCTGCCTCCTGCGGTATCGGGCTGGGCTGCCTCCTGCGGTGATGGGCCCTAGTGTTTCTAAGTAAGGGAGCTGAGGCCGGTCCAATTGCAACTCAACTTGAGCCGGTTTGTGCACAAACTTATGCCACGCCTGCTAGGAGTAAGTTCTTCGGCAAGCAGAATCGTAGCAGACGAGCTATGACAGGCTAGACTGTTGCAGAAGTTATGGCAGGCTAGACTGTTGCAGACAAGTTATGGCAGGCAGATAATAATGACTAAAAAACATAGTATTCTATCTATTCGAACAGATGGCTAGGAATCTCTTGTTAGTAAAACATGATTATCGTTACAATGATACCAGTCATTAAGAAAAATAAAGAGAGTAACATTGATTAATTTGAATAGGCAAAATATTAAGTTATAAGTCTTGTCTGCCGTAGCAAATCCAAAGAGGGGAGAACGCCTTTTCTCAATGCAAATAATTCCCAGGAAGAATCCTGCTACGGGAATTAATGGCTTTGAGAGAGTCGGCCCTGAATGGTTATAGTCCTACTGGGAAAGTTCTCGTTTTGCATTCTTTGGAAGAAATGTGAGATTTTTGAAGGGGGAGAGAGGGAAGCCGACCTATTGGTGCATGCTCTAAACTAACTCTCTCCTTTTTTTCTTAGTTTTCTTTCCTTTTCTCTCTGTTTTCGTTCTAATCTTTTTTCTTTTTCTCTTACTCTGCTTTTCCTTCTACGTTGTGAAAAATCCCCTGTTTTCTGATCCCCAACATAGGGCATGGCAAGGGCCTCTCTATAGTGCCTGCCGTGACCAGTGTTTTACTGTTTTGCCCCTTAACTGCCTTTTTCTGGTCTGGGTATGTCTGCCAATCATACAAAACCCCTGCCTAGACAGAGGCGGATCCATTTTGTCCATTCTGTGCACCGCAGACTCATTTTGTCCCTGCGTGCCGTGGCCTTTCCTGCCACAATGTTAAATTTCCTCTCTCCTCACACTCAGAGCATGCACTCAACGGTTCCCTCTCAAATTGCCTCTTTTAGGTGGTCTATCATCCCAGCAGGACGTACCTCCCAAAAGAGGCTTGAGCAGGGGCCGAAAATAGATCCTTTCCCCTCTCCCCACCACCAAACCACACCCCCTTTACCTCTTACCTCTGGCCCATGGCCCCACCATGTCCTGTATTGGCTGGGTACAGGCTGGTGGCGCCTGGGCCTTGCGCGTGCTTCCCTCTTAAATTTGTCCAAGAGGCTGCCTGCTGCTCATGTGTCTGCCGTGACCTGGAGACTTTCCTTCTGCGTTTTCTGGCCTTTTATGTGGGCTTTCTTTTGGTTCTTTGCTTCAATTAGAAACTGGGCTTCGTATGATGATGGGCTTTATATTTCTTGTGCCTACCCTTTGTTTTTCTTTGCTGCCTGCCGTGTTGGCTTATAGTTCCTGCTGTAATGACTCAATCCTGCCGGGCCCCTTTTTGGGCCAGCCGTTTTATTCCCTTTCTCAGTGGCCTACCATAGGCACTGTTTTGTTTCCTTTTATTCATGGGCTCCTATGTCCCTTTGTTTTCTTCTTTTGGGCATCCACGGCCCATTTGCCAACTCTTTTGGGCTTCCTCGGCCCGTTTGCTAATTCCACACTCCCATGGGCTTTGTTTACTAACTTCATTGGGCTTCCCCGGCCCAATAACCTTATCCTTATCTTTGGGTTTTATGGGCCTGCCATAAATCCCTTACTTTCTTAGTTTACATTACCTTGGGCCTGCAGCGACCCTTTCTCACTTTTCTAACTCATATTCTGCCCATGGGATGCTATTTCTTTCTTTCCTGGCTTCCTTGAACCCGTTTACCTTTTCAAGGCCCAAATATACATTGTTGGGCTAGTGACTCATTATTCCTGCCGCTTGGGCCTAATGGTCTTTTTTAACTATTCATAGTCAATTTGCTGTGGCCCTTTATCATTGGGCTTTTCTTTCCATTGGGCTTTCCACAAATGGCCCTCAACATTTAGCCCCCTGAACATGTGAAACACTTCTGCGATTCATATGTGAATGAAAGGACGTTTCTGCCCCTTTCTCATATTCTTCCTTCTTCTCCTTTTTCGCGGTTTTTTTTTTCTTTTAAGCTGTGGACCCCTTTTCATACATATTTCCTCCTTCCTGCTGCGAACAGGGTTGTCTCTTCGAATTTCCCATTTCGGCAATTATTTTCAAAACAGAGTCGCCGCTTCATTAACTTCATTCCCTTCTGATGGCTGACTCTTCACCTCTTTTCATGCGGACATTAATGTGGGTATTTAAAAAAGAAATCTTTCTGTATTTTGGACACAAATCCCTTTCTCTCCAAAACGCACACTCTTCACGTCTTCTTCTTCCTTCAAGCCGACCATACCCATTCTCTCCGGTTAAACCTTCCCATCATGTCTCCGGCAAAAAGTCCTGGTTCTTCTCGCCGCAAGGGGAAGGCGGTAGCCTTCGACCCCCCTGTCGTCTCCGAGGAGGCGGATTGTTCCGACTCGGAGCGGTCCATCGAGGAAGAGGCGGAGCGCGACCCTAACGGCGAGTGCGCTCCTTTAATCGACCCGTGGTACGAAACCAGCCCTTACTTCCCAAAGGCTCCCGGCGAATATGTACCGCCGCCGCCAGGCCGTGTACTGATCACCCTCGCCCGGCGAGACCCCGACGTCTCTTGGGCTCCGTTGGCTTCTTCCATCCCCGATATGTCCATCCGTCAAGGTATTTCACTTCCTGTACCCCTCCACTTTGAATTTGGGTCCGGTGCGTCCCTGGGTTGGAAGGAGTGAGTCGATAGCGAACTCTCCGACACCGGATTTATGGGTTTATTGCAACGGGCCGGCGTTCTGAAGGCCGTGGTCTCTTCCCGTTGCTTGTCAAACTTTCGTGACCTCTATAATCTCCGCCACTTGGTCCGCCGGTGGTGTACAACTACTCACACTTTTTTCTTTTCCTGCGGCGAACTTACTGTAACCCTTGAGGATGTGGCAAACCAGCTGCTCTTGCCCATTCTCGGTGATTCTGATCCTGCCGCTTTGGAGCTTTCTTCTGAGGAGGTGGCCAACGAAGCCGAACTAAGGAAAAGAATGGCCGGAAATGCCAAGCTATCCTACTGGGTGAGTTCTTCTTCCAAGTTTTCTGCCACCGCTCGTCGCGCGGCTTTTGTTGCTTTTTGGCTTAGTAAGTTTGTTTTTGGGGCCCATCCTCATTATGCCATAAAGCCTTTATATTTTCATTTGGCCATTAAGATATCTGCGGGGGTAAGCCTGTCGCTAGCCCCCATGTTTCTGGGGCATTTGTACGTCCAGCTGGACATTCTCCATAATGATGAGCAGCAGGCTGGGTCCTGCCATATTGTTACCTCTTCTGTTCACTCTACCATACTTCAGCAATGGGTGTTTGAGCGTTGTGCTCAGTATTTGGCGAAGTGTAGGCCTGCCAGGTTTGTCAAGGAGAAATACCAAAATTGCCCAAGGGAGATCACCGACTTCTGCGGCAGGTTTGAATCCGACTTTCCACTTGCTTTCCGTTGGTGTGGTCTGAAGCCGATAGGCTATTCTATAGTTAACTCTTTTGATGAAGGCACGGGTTTTTCTTGGCGGGCATATAGAAATTTGGGCGTTGGTTATACTTGTATGGATTCTGCCATGGGTTCGTTTGTTGATGTTGTTGGGACTACCACTCCGTTGGTAGGTTTTGATGAAACTGGAATTACTTATCTCGCCGCCACCAATGCTGGCTGGCTGCCATACTTAGCGGATGAAGGTATCAGGTTTGTCCATTATCCTGCCAATCGGGTGAGGAGGCAATTTGGGTTGGACCAAGATATTCCTGAAGACCTTTCTTCCCTGATGAGGGCTCCCACTTCGGTTCACCCTTTTCTGCGGCCTACGGCCTTTGATTTTTGGAGAAAGCGCTTCGATGCTGTCATCGTTCCTGGTTCGTTGAGGGAGGGTGTTTGTACCTTTCCCATGCACGGCTATTGGCGTGCGGTGATGGATTCGTTCGTCGCCGAGTTATCTGGGAGCCGTGGCTTTTCTCTCATTCCTCCTGAGGGGTTAAGTGCAGTTGCATCGGCTAACCCCCGCCTGCTGCTTCCTTCCAGGTCTGTTCTGGCGTATGCCAGGAAGCAGAGCCGGTCGGCCATCTTTGAGTGGGATGCAGAGAAAAGAGGGTGGTTTTTGCATACTGATGACTATCCCCCTGGCTGGGAGAAAAGAGTTAAGGTGATTAACCTTCCTGCCCCAAGTGAAAAGGTGCCTGCCAAACCCCGGTCTGCTGCCAAGTTTAAGTCTGCCAGCAAACCAAGTCAGCCACACCACTGCCTCCTGCAGGTGCTCCGCCGGCTGTCAGGACTCGTGGTAGCAAAAGGAAAACCACTCTTCACCCCGTATCTGCCACTGAACGAAGAGTAAGTCCATTTTTCCTCCTTTTATTTTTTTTTTCTAATAAGATTTCTTAATTATCTTGCGGCAAGCTCGCCAACCCCTCTTTTTTTTTTAGTCCAAGTATAAGGAAGATTCATCAGCCACTCGCCCCATTTTTCTTGATGATCCTGAGCCTGAGGTGAGTCTCTTTTTTTTTTTTACTTCTCTTTCCCCCTTTTTCCTTTTGCACGCGTTTGCCATGGGCCTTCTGCCCCTTTCCTTCACACACATCATTTTTTTTTTTTTACTTAACAAAAGTTTCTCTTTTAGGAGGAACCTGAACCTTTATTCGTATATCATCCTACCGCCGAGGAGATTTCTGCTTCCATGGGTGTGCCTATGGAAGGCTTCTTTTATGGGGCCGAGGCGATATTATCGACGCCTGCCCCTCCTGCTGCACACAAGGCTCCTGCCAAAACTCCCACCCCTTCTGCCGAGCCGGTATCTAGAGAGGGTACTCATGTTGAAGGGGTTGGTGAGACTACACCCTTGCCTGCTGAGAGATTTGCTTCTTCAGAAGGCGCCACTCCTTCCGCCGTTGCTCAGACCGAGATTTCTCCTCCCATTCTGCTGCTAGTGATTTCGTCCAGCGACCCTTTTGCAGATATTCCCCAGGCTGCAAAGGGTAGTGCTTCGCTTGTTGTTACTCCTTCTTCCATCCCTGGTTCTGCCACCCGTGGCCCTGACCTGGACTTATCTTCAGAAGGGTCTGCTGACATTTTTGAGGATCCTGATGATGTACCTGTGTTGAAGAGGACTATTTCTGACTCTGATGAGGAGGGTAGTGCTTCGTCTGGACCTGACTTGATGGGTATGTATCTTCCTTCCTCTTCATCCTCCCTCCTCCTTTTTTTTTTCTTTGTATTTGCACCTCGTTTGCATACTCATCTCTCCATTTGCAGAAACCTCTAAAGGACCAGAGATTGCAGCAGGCGAGGGGATGACTGCTCCTGCCTCCCCTGTAGCGCCTACTCCTGCAGCGCTTTCAGTACCTGTTCCAGCCATACCTACTGCCCCTGTTCCTTCTGTGCCTGCGATACCTCTTCCTGCTACACCTGTGGCCCCCATTCCTGGTAAAAAAATTTTTTTATTATTTCATCCCCTTTTTCTTCTTCATTCACATTTTTTTTTATATGTTCCTTTGCGTTCCACTCCCCCTTTATTGCAGGTCCGCTCCCTACTATTCCTTCTCAGTTTGTGGCCGGTAGTAGTAGTCATGTTGCCATTCCAGATGATGCTGCATCTTTCTTTGTTTGTTTCGATCAGCCGGAAGTTAATGACCTTGGTCCGGCAGAGTTTTGGGCTTCCGGTCCTCCCTATGTGGATTTTAATGGCTTTCGAGTCCCTCAGGACTGTGTTTCCCACTTAGTGATGATCCACAGCAGTCACGGCGACTTTATGCAGGGCTTTCGTCTGGGCCATTCTGCCAGGGAACATTTCTTAAAAATGTTGGGATGTGTGCTGAACGATATTGAGCATAACTTCGTCGACACTGTTTCTGCCGAGAGGATTCTGCAGTGGAGGGTTGCGGTGCAGGAGCTGATCAGTGTAGGTTTTGCCGTGGAGTTTATCCTTGAGCATCTTCGTGAGATTGCCCGAGCCCTCTTTATGAGGAAAGTCCGTCCTGCCATTGAGGTCATAGATGCGCGCATCGAGCTTTTGAAGAAGGAGGTGGCTGATTTGGAGGGTCGCCGCGAGCAGCTTCTTTCTGGCATTAGTGGACCTAGTCGCCTTGGAGATCAGAATCTCATTTCTGGACTTTACTGATGATAGCACCGCTCCTTTTCCTTTTCTTTGTTTCTCTGTTTATGTCATACAAAACACTTTTATATTTCCAGCCGTAGCTGCTTGGCTTGTGTTTGCCACACTTTGGGTTTGTAATAATGCTACACTTTGCTACTTCTTCTTTTCTTTTCACTGCTGCTATAACATGATGCTTAATATTTCGTACTTTTTCATTGCACACTCATGAAAGCACGTTACAACTTTTCTTGTGACATAATCACTTGGAGGAATAAAAAGAAATCAAAAAGAAAAGGAAGACATAAACAGATAGTTGAGAAAAGGTGGTCAACCACAAAATTTCTTTTTCTAAGCAAAATAACGTTTCAGCCATTTTCCATTGATGGGGTCCATCAAGTCCCTGCCATCTATTTGAGTTAGGCGATAATATCCGCTTTGATGCGCTTCTCTTCTCACAAGGGGTCCTTCCCATTTTGGTGCAAACTTAGATGGTCCTGCCAGACCTCGCCTGACATAATCTGCCACTTTTAGCACTAACTGTCCTTCCGCAAATACTCGCTCCTTGGTCATCCTGCCGTAGGCTTCAGTCATCTTTTGCCTGTATCTGCGGCTACGCTCCTGGGCTTCTTCCCTCTTTTCATCAAGTTCTTCCAGGTTCTCAAGCCTTTCTGCCGCGAAAACCCCTTCCTCTTTTGCCTTTTCCTGCATCTGCATGACCCTTAAGGATGGTGTCATTATTTCTGCCGGACTCACTACTTCAGTTCCGTAGACTAGGGAGAAAGGTGAAAAGCCCGTGGCTGACTTTGGTGACTTTCGGTATGCCCAGAGAGCATCTGGCAGGTGCATTGCCCATCCTCCCGCATACTCTTGGCTCATTTTGCTGATGATTTTTATGAGAATTTTGTTTGTCGCCTCCGCCTGCCCGTTCCCTTGAGGATAGTAGGGTGATGATCTGTGGTGCTTGAATTGGTAGAACTCAGCATTCTTCTTACATCGCTGTTGACAAACGGTGTGCCGTTGTCGCTGATGATCCTGTGGGGCATTCCAAACCTCACAATTATATTTTCCTTGATGAAGTTTGCCACTGCTCCGCCTGTGGCCTTGCGGAGAGGTATCGCCTCTGCCCACTTGGTAAAATATTCTGTAGCTACTAATATCCAAATGTACCCACGTGATGGCGGGTTGACTGGTCCCACCAAATCTAGCCCCCAGGTGTGAAAGGGCCATGGAGTGACCATGCTGTGCAAGCCTTGTGGATGGGTATGGATTAAATTGGCTTGTACCTGGCAACTATGACACTTCTTTACAAATTCTGCCGCGTCTTTCTTCATGGTTGGCCAGTAGTAGCCCATCTGCAGTAGGCATCTGTAAAGCTTTTTCTTCCCCTGGTGTTCACCACATTCCCCAGAATGCACTTCTTTTATCATTTCTTTAGCCTCTTCAGGACCCAAACACCTCAAAGGGTCTCCATCATATCCTCTTTTAAAAAGGACTGTGTTGTGCAAGAAGTAACGTGTTGCCAACCTCTTAAGTTTGTACCTCTCGCTGTGTCTTTGTGGCAGGACACCTTCCACCAGGTACTGCATAAAGGGGGTCCTCCAATCCTCGCTGACGAACACAGCACAACTCTCCTTCCTGTCTGCCGCAAGCTGGCAGGTCCCACACTGGGTTTGTACTTGATCTGCGTCCTTACCCATGTTTAGCCAATAGAAGCCTGCTCTCTGGAGTCTGCGGTAAAGACTGACTTCCTCACAGGACCCACAGGTCTTGTCATGTATTTCCTTTAATTTTCTCTGGGCTTCCTCCAGGCCCACGCATCGGGATAGAACCCCACCTGGCATCCTGCGGTACAGCTCTTCTTTTACCAAAGCATAATCTTTTAACACCTTCAATTCTGCTGCGTCGCCCCCCTTTACCAAGGTCTCCTTTATGGGGATTCGCCAATCCCCTTCGTCTTGTTCCTCCTGGAACTTTCCTTCAATACTTCGATGATCGATTCCTTCCTCTTACTGACTTCTATGTTGGCGCTACTCCTTTCAAAGGTTATCTGCGAACCCAATGCAGCTAACGCGTCTGCAAATCGATTTTCATTTCTCGGAGCATGTTCTATCTCAAAAGTTGAGAATTTCTCTTCTATCCTCTGGGCCATCGCTCTGTATGGAGCTAGGCTGGGTTCTTTTAAGGAAAAACTTCCTTTGGCCTGGCAGACGACCAAGTTCGAATCTCCCAGCACTTTCAAATGTTTGACTCCCATTTCGAGCGCTGTGGCAAGCCCCGTTAGGTAGGCCTCGTACTCTGCCGTGTTGTTTGAACAGGGGAATTCTAATTTAAACGATAGCGCCACTGCCTTGTCTTTTTCATGATACAGAACTACTCCTACCCCTCCGGAATGGGCAGTAGAAGACCCATCGAATTTCATTACCCACTGTTCCCTGACCTCCTCTGCTATAGCGACTTCCCCTGGAACTTCATCGTCTAGTGGGAATTCTTCCTCTCCTGGGAACTGTGCTAACAAATCTGCTATGGCCTGACTTTTCACCGCCTTAGGCATCCCCATTCTCAAATCGTATTGTGACAATTGCAGCAACCACTGGGATATCCTGCCGGAGAGAATCGGCTGTTGTAACAGAGCTTTAATGGCATGTGACTTAGTCATCAGCCATACTTCGTATGCCAAGAAATAGTGACGCAACCTCTGTGAAGCATAAACAATGGCCAGGCACGCTCTCTTTGCCCTTGGGTAATGAGTTTCAGCGTCTTTTAAGGCACGGCTGATGTAGTATATTGGCTGCTCAGTACCACCTCTGTCTTCCTGAGCGATTAGCGCGCCAATGACATATGAGTTGGTGGCCAGATAGAGTAACAGTGGTCTTTTGTGAATAGGAGCCTGCACCGTGGGAAGGTTCATCATTATCTGCTGCAGCCTTTTGAAGGCCGTCTGCTGCACTGCCCCCCATTCAAAACTTTGCCCTTTCTTGAGCAACTTGGTGAAAGCAGAGGTAATTGATGCCAAACCAGGGATGAACCTTCGAATATATGAAACTTTTCCCAAGAAGCTTTTCAGCTCTTTTACTGTGGCAGGAGGTCTCATGGTTGCTATGGCTGTGGCCTTGGCTGGATCCACATCCACGCCTCTGCTGTGAACCAGGAAACCCAAAAATTTCCCAGAGGACACTCTGAATGCGCACTTGAGGGGATTCATTCTTAGCTTAAAAGCTCTGCATCTTTCAAATACTCTTTTTAACACCCGAAAGTGTTCTTCCCTCTTCCTTAACTTGACCACTATGTCATCCACATAGTCCTCCAGTTCCTTGTGCATCATATCATGAAATATGGCCGTCATTGCCCGCTGGTAGGTTGCACCTGCGTTTTTTAGCCCGAAGGGCATCACAGTATAATAGAAATTGCCCATGGGTGTCCTGAAGGCAGTTTTCTCTGCATCTTTTTGCGCCATCTTGATCTGATTATATCCACTGAAACCATCCATGAATGAGAACATGGCGTTTCCTGCCGCAGAATCTATCAGCAAATCCATGTTTGGCAATGGAAATTCGTCCTTGGGACAAGCTTTGTTAAGATTCCTAAAATCCACGCAGCATCTTATCTGCCCATTCTTCTTTTTCACAGGTACTATGTTGGATAGCCAGCGGGGATGTTGGATAGGCTTGATGAATCCTGCGGCTAGTAACTTCTGTACTTCTTTGACTATTTGCCCTTCTATTTCTGTGTGGAATATCCTGGCAGGCTGGGCCACTGTCCTGGCCTCTGGGTCCACATTTAACGTATGCGCGACAAGCCTGGGATCGAGTCCTGGCATTTCATTGTAATCCCAAGCAAAAACGTCTTTGAATTCTTTCAGCAGTGATATGAGTTCTGACTTCTCTGTTTCCGTTAGGCTTGCACTGATTGAGATGGGCCTTGGTTCTTGCGGATCAAACTCCAAGTCAACCTCTTCCAGCTCTTCCTCTGCCATAACCTGGATGTCCCTTTCTGCCGTAACTACCTCATCCTTCCCTTCTTCTTTTTCCAAACCTTTTTCAACAACGCAACATGCCAAACTCTTGTGTTGCTTCTTTTGGGCGGGACCCACTTGTAATTCACCCGTGGGTCCCACGCACCTTCACAATTTGTAGATAATCTTGCCATCAAGACCTCGGATCCTGACACACCGAGGTACTTCGTCCAGCTCTGCGGCAGGCGTTTCTTTCCTTTTCTTCTTTCGTGCCAGTAATTCTCTTAAGTCAGGTTCTGGGTCATCTTGAACATCTTTCCACCTAGGCACAAAGGTGCCTTGTGGTTTTGTAACCACATTTTCTCCAGATGGGGCCCATTGATCATAAAACATGGTTTCTACCAAGTGGGCTTCTACCTGCTCGAATGGCGAAGGGTTTGCCGCTATGCGTATCATCTTGCCATTTAGTCTTCCCTTCACACATTGGTGGTAGGTGGATGGGACTAGTCGATGTTTGTGTAACCAAGGCCTCCCCAAACGTACATGGTAAGATACTTTTGTTCTGACCACGTGGAAGCGAGCTAGAGAGGCTATAGGACCTACTTTCAACCATAACTGAATGTGGCCTGCGGTGTATTCACCTCTCCCATCGAATCCTGTTACTTCCATCGGGCATCCCTGGATCTTTCTTTCTGAAATTCCTGCGGCTTGCAGGGTGCTTAATGGGATGAGATTTACGGAAGCACCTGTATCTACCAGGGCCCTCTTGATGGGGATTTGATTTATGGATGCTGCTAAGTAGAGAGGCCTTCGATGATCTGGGTGCCCTACTTCCATATCTTCACTGCTGAATGTGATCTCCGTTGATTCCTGCAGGAGGGCCCTGTCTTCTGATATCTCCGCTGATAGGCATTCCACCCCTGCGCTGGAGGCGATGCTTACCAAGGCTTCCGTAGCTATTTTTCTTTCTTTTGCCGTAAGCCCCAACTGGTCGAATAGATTTTTGAACTTGGCACTCTGCTGAAGGGTAGTAATGGCCGCGGCAGGCAGGGCCAAGTTCTCTTCCTCATCTTCTCCTGGGTCCGCACATATCACTACTGCTGCCACACCCTTTCCCTTGTGGTTTGGGAGTGGGTTTCTTTGAACTTCCTGCTGAGTAAGCTCTAATGTGCCTTCTTTGATCCTGCGGTGCACTAGCCTGCGGAGCGCCCAACATTCTGCGGTGGGGTGCTGCACATAATTGTGCGAGCGGCAGAAGCGAGGATCTCTCCTTTCTTCTTCCGTTGGCTCTCTAGAAACCTGGTTGGGCTTAAAGATCCCATCTGCTATCCACTTGTCAAGTAGCACATCCAGCTCCTTAGGAGTGCATGGCAGGGGTGGAGGTGTATCATACTCCCTCCCCTCTGTTCTCCTTCTCTGGTTTCCAGCAGACACAGCCATGGCCTGCGGTGCGTTCCGCTTGTCTGAACTGGGTTTTACGGACTGGGCCGTCTTCCTTGCTTTCTGTAATAGCTGTGCGAACTGGGAAATCTCCAGATTTTCCAGGACAGCTCTGAATTCCCGAATCATATTGGTCATGCACATTTCTACCAATGTCCTCTCCTCGCAGTGATCATAGCAATCAAGTGCTATGTCCCTGAACCGTTTGATGTATTCCATTAGATCTTCTCCGCTTCTTTGCTTTGTTGCCTGCAGAGTTGCAAGCGTCACTGTTTCTTCTCTGTGAAAGTATTTAGTGCAAAATACGTCCACCATGTCATCCCAAGTTGGGATTGATCCTGGCTTTAAACCAATGTACCAGGTGTATGCTCGGTCGCATAGTGATTTTGAAAACTCCCGAAGGCATAAATCTTCATCTGCCGCATAAGGGCCAAGGGTGTCAATGAATTTGCTCACATGCTCTACTGCACTTCCCTTCCTGCCATCGTACTGGGCAAAGGCCCTTGGTTCATACCTCTCGGGGTATGGTTTGCTGAGCACTTTTAGAGGATAGGGAGGTCTCCTTGAGTAAAACCTCTCCTTCGGTGTCCTGACTCTCTCTTGCTCCAAGAGAGCCGCTACCTCAGCCATGGTAATGAAACGCTGTCCTGTGCTCCGTGGGGCACCTCCTGCCAGTGTCTCTACTTCGTCTGCCGCATGATCTGGGTCATGCTGGCTGCCTTTTTCTTTTGTTTTGTCCACCTTCAGTTGGCAGATTTCTTCCATCATTTGTTGCTGTGAGTGCTGCAATGATTGTAACACTTCTACGAAGGTGTTGACATTGTCCGTGAGGACTCTTGTTTGAGGCTGAGGGTCAGCTCCCGTTCTGTTGGCACCTTCTGTCTGGTTAAGTTGTTCTTGATGAGGCGTTGTTGGCCTAGATTCTGCTTGTGAGGGCACGGCACTCATATTCCGTGTCGTCCTAGACTTGGGTGGCATTGTTCGCGAGGGGCGCTGTTTTCTTTTCCTTCACCCCTGTTTGTTTCCCAACTCCCAAGCGGAGTCGCCAATTTAATGTGGGCCCTAGTGTTTCTAAGTAAGGGAGTTGGGGCCGGTCCAATTGCAACTCAACTTGAGCCGGTTTGTGCATAAACTTATGCCACGCCTGCTAGGAGCAAGTTCTTCGGCAAGCAGAATCGTAGCAGACGAGCTATGACAGGCTAGACTGTTGCAGAAGTTATGGCAGGCTAGACTGTTGCAGACAAGTTATGGCAGGCAGATAATAATGACTAAAAAACAGAGTATTCTATCTATTCGAACAGATGGCTAGGAATCTCTTGTTAGTAAAACATGATTATCGTTACAATGATACCAATCATTAAGAAAAATAAAGAGAGTAACATTGATTAATTTGAATAGGCAAAATATTAAGTTATAAGTCTTGTCTGCCGTAGCAAATCCAAAGAGGGGAGAACGCCTCTTCTCAATGCAAATAATCCCCAGGAAGAATCCTGCTACGGGAATTAATGGCTTTGAGGGAGTCGGCCCTGAATGGTTATAGTCCCACTGGGAAAGTTCTCGTTTTGCATTCTTTGGAAGAAAGGTGAGATTTTTGAAGGGGGAGAGAGGGAAGCCGACCTATTGGTGCATGCTCTAAACTAACTCTCTCCTTTTTTTCTTAGTTTTCTTTCCTTTTCTCTCTGTTTTCATTCTAATCTTTTTTCTTTTTCTCTTACTCTGCTTTTCCTTCTACGTTGTGAAAAATCCCCTGTTTTCCGATCCCCAACACAGGGCACGGCAAGGGCCTCTTTATAGTGCCTGCCGTGACCAGTGTTTTACTGTTTTGCCCCTTAACTGCCTTTTTCTGGTCTGGGTATGTCTGCCAATCGTACAAAACCCCTGCCTAGACAGAGGCGGATCCATTTTGTCCATTCTGTGCACCGCAGACTCATTTTGTCCCTGCGTGCCGCGGCCTTTCCTGCCACAATGTTAAATTTCCTCTCTCCTCACACTCAGAGCATGCACTCAACGGTTCCCTCTCAAATTGCCTCTTTTAGGTGGTCTATCATCCCAGCAGGACGTACCTCCCAAAAGAGGCTTGAGCAGGGGCCGAAAATAGATCCTTTCCCCTCTCCCCACCACCAAACCACACCCCCTTTACCTCTTACCTCTGGCCCATGGCCCCACCATGTCCTGTATTGGCTGGGTACAGGCTGGTGGCGCCTGGGCCTTGCGCGTGCTTCCCTCTTAAATTTGTCCAAGAGGCTGCCTGCTGCTCATGTGTCTGCCGTGACCTGGAGACTTTCCTTCTGCGTTTTCTGGCCTTTTATGTGGGCTTTCTTTTGGTTCTTTGCTTCAATTAGAAACTGGGCTTCGTATGATGATGGGCTTTATATTTTTTGTGCCTACCCTTTGTTTTTCTTTGTTGCCTGCCGTGTTGGCTTATAGTTCCTGCTGTAATGACTCAATCCTGCCGTGCCCCTTTTTGGGCCAGCCGTTTTATTCCCTTTCTTAGTGGCCTACCATAGGCACTGTTTTGTTTCCTTTTATTCATGGGCTCCTATGTCCCTTTGTTTTCTTCTTTTGGGCATCCACGGCCCACTTGCCAACTCTCTTGGGCTTCCTCGGCCCGTTTGCTAATTCCATACTCCCATGGGCTTTGTTTACTAACTTCATTGGGTTTCCCCGGCCCAATAACCTTATCCTTATCTTTGGGTTTTATGGGCCTGCCATAAATCCCTTACTTTCTTAGTTTACATTACCTTGGGCCTGCAGCGACCCTTTCTCACTTTTCTAACTCATATTCTGCCCATGGGATGCTATTTCTTTCTTTCCTGGCTTCCTTGAACCCGTTTACCTTTTCAAGGCCCAAATATACATTGTTGGGCTAGTGACTCATTATTCCTGCCGCTTGGGCCTAATGGTCTTTTTTAACTATTCATAGTCAATTTGCTGTGGCCCTTTATCATTGGGCTTTTCTTTCCATTGGGCTTTCCACAAATGGCCGTCAACAGCCGGCAAGTCTTACATTGGGTTTGGACTTGGTTTGTGTCTTTACCCATACTTGGCCAATAGAAGCTTGCCTTTTGAAGTCTACGGTAAAGGTTGACTTCTCCGCAGAATCTATAAGTCTTGTTATTTTCTTCCTTTAACTTTCTCTGGGTCTCCTCCTGCCTTACACATCTAGACAAGACCCCACCTAGCATTCTGCGAGACAATTCCCCTCTTACCAGAGCGTAGTCTTTTAGCACCTTTAGTTTTGCAGCGTCTTCTCCTTTATCAAGGCCTCCCTTGTGGGAATCCGCCAATCTCCTTCACAATGTTCCTCTTGGAACCTTTCCTTGAACATTTCAATAATTGACTCTTTCCTCTTGTTGACTTCTATCCTGGTGCTATCCTATTTGAAAATTATTTGTGTGCCTAATGCGACCAGTGCATCCACAAACCAGTTTTCATTCCTTGGAATATGCTCTATTTCAAAGGTTGAAAACTTTTCCTCCATCTTCTGGGCCATTGCTCTATATGGGGCTAGGTTGGGTTCTTTTAAGGAGAAGCTCTCTTTGGTATGGCAGACCACTAGGTTCAAATCACCCATTACTCTTGAATGCTTGATTCCAATTTCGAGGGCCGTGGCTAGCCCGATTAGATAGGCTTCATATTCTGCCGAGTTGTTCGAGCAGGGGAATTCTAATTTGAATGATAGTGCCATAGCCTTGTCTTCTTCATGATACAAAATTGCTCCCACTCCTCCTGATTGGGTAGTAGAAGACCCATTAAATTTCATTACCCATTGCTCTCTGGCTTCTTTTGCCATGACTACTTCTCTTGGAACTTCATCATCCAGCGGGAATTCATCCTCTCCTGGAAATCGCGCCAACAAATCTGCTATAGCCTGGCTCTTTATTGCCTTTGGCATTCCTGCTTTCAGGTCATACTGTGACAATTGTAATGACCATTGGGATATTCTGCCAGAGAGAATCGGTTGTCGCAACAAAGTTTTGATTGCATGAGATTCAGTCATCAGTCATACCTCATAAGCCAAGAAATAATGTCGTAACCTTTGCGAATTATACACAATACCCAGGCATGCCCTTTCTGCCCTTGGGTAACGAGTTTCTGTATCTTTTAGAGCATGACTGATGTAGTAAACTGGCTGCTCAATGCCATCTCCATCTTCTTGAGCGATCAATGCACCTATAGCACACTAGTTAGTGGCTAGGTAGAGCAACAATGGCCTCTTGCGGATTGAGGCTTGCACCGTAAGGAGGTTCATCATAATCTGTTGTAGCCTTTTGAAGGCTGTTTTCTATGCTTCTCCCCACTCAAAGTTTTGCCTCTTCTTGAGTAATTTGCCAAAAGCAGAAGTAATTGATGCCAATCTAGGGATGAATCTTCGGATATATGAGAGGGACCACGTCTATTCCTTTGCTGTGAACTAGGAAACCCAAGAATTTCCCCGAGGATACTCCGAACGCACACTTGTGAGGGTTCATCCCTAGTTTGAAAGTTCTGCACCTCTCAAATACTTTTTTCAACACCTAGACTTGTTCTTCTCGCTTCTTTGATTTTACTACTATGTCATCCACATAGTCCTCTAGTTCCTGGTACATCATGTCGTGAAATATAGCCGTCATTGCCTGTTGATAAGTTGCGTCTGCATTTTTCAACCCAAACGACATCATTGTGTAGTAGAAGTTGCCTATTGGTGTTCTGAAGGCAGTTTTCTTTGCATCATTTGGTGCCATTTTGATTTAATTGTACCCACTGAATCCATCCACGAATGAAAACATGGCGCTGCCTGCCGTAGAATCTATCAGTAAATCCATGTTTGGCAGTGGGAATTCATTTGTCGGGCAGGGCCTGTTGAGATTTCTGAAATCTAGATAACACCTTATTTGCTCATTCTTCTTCTTTACTAGCACTATGTTGGACAACCAGCGCGGGTGCTGAATGAGCTTAATGAATCCTGCGGTTAGTAATTTCTATACCTCCTCGACTATTTGTCCTTCTATCTCTGTGTGGAATATCCTGGTAGGCTGGGCTACTGGTTTGGCCTCGGGATCCACATTCAGTATATGCATTACCATCCCTGGATCTAACCCTTTCATTTCACTATAGCCCCATGCGAAGACATCTTTGTATTCCTTCAGCAACGGTATCAATTCCGACTTTTCCTTTTCTGACAACCTTGAATTGATTAAGATAGGCCTTGGTTCCTGCGAGTCGGAACCAAGGTTAATTTCTTCCAAATTTTCTTTTGCCATAACCTGTACATCCTTTTTTGCCATGACTTCTTCATCTTTATCTTCATTACTTCCTTCCTCTAAGCTTTCTTGAGCCACGCAACACACCAGGCTCTTGTGCTGCCGCTTTTGTCTAGGGCCCGCTTGTATTTCACTCGTGGGCCCTACGCACGTTCATAATTTGTATATAATCTTGCCATCAAGTCCTCGGACCCTGACACATTGCGGTGTATCGTCTAACTCTGCAGTGGGTGCTTCCCTCATTTTCTTTTTTTGTGAGAGCAACTCCCTTAGATCAGGTTTAGGGTCACTCCGAATGTCCTCCCATCTGGGTACGAAGGTGCCTCATGGTTTTGATATCGAGCCTTCCCCAGATGGTGCCCATTGGTCGTAGAACATAGTTTCTATGAGATGGGCCTCCGCCTGCTCGAATGGCGATGAATTTGTTGCTATACGTATCATTCTGCCATTCAACCTTCCTTTCACACATTGGTGGTAGTTGGACGGGACTAATCGGTGTTTATGCAACCATGGTCTCCCTAAAAGCATATGATACAAGACCTCCATCTTTAACACGTGGAACTGAGATAAGGAAGCTATGGGGCCCACCTTTAACCACAGTTGAATGTGGCCTACGGTGTATTCGCCCCTTCCTCCGAACCCTATCACTTCTATTGGGCACCCTTGAATTTTTTTTTTCTGAAATTCCCGTTGCTTGTAGAGTGCTTAATGGAATGAGATTTACGGAAGCACCTGTATCCATTAAGGCTCTCTTGATGGGGATTTGATTTATGGGTGCTGCTAAGTAAAGGGGCCTCTTGTGGTCTGGATACCCCACCTCCATATCTTCATTCCTAAAAGTGATTTCACTCAACTTCTGTAAGAAGGCTCTGTCATCTATGACTTTTGCTGATAAACATTCTATTCCTGCCCTAGAGGCAATGCTCACCAGGGCCTCTATGACTATCTTTCACTCTTTCGCCGTAAGTCCCAATTGGTCAAATAAATTTTTGAATTTGGAGCTCTTTTGTAGGGTGGTAATTGCTGCGGCAGGTAGGGCAAGATTCGCTTCTTCGTCCTTCCTTAGATCTGCACAAATTACTACCACTACTATACCCTTCCCTTTGTGGTTCGGGAGTGGGTTTTTTTGAACTTCCTGTTGAGATAGTTCTAAAGTCCTTTCTTTGATCTTGCGGTGCACCAGTCTGCAGAGCGCCCAACATTCTGCAGTAGGATGTTGCACGTAGTTATGCAAATGGCAGAAGCGCGGGTCCCTCCGCTCTTCTTCTGTGGGCTCTCTAAAAACTTGATTAGGCTTAAAGACTCTGTCTACTATTCACTTGTCTAGGAACACATCTATCTCCTTTAGGGTACACGGTATTGGTGGGGCAGTATCGTATTCTCTTCCATTAGTTTTCCTTCTTCGTTTACCTACGAATACTGCCATAGCCTGTGGAGCATTTCTTTTGTCGGAACTTGGCTTCACCAATTAGGCCGTCTTCTTGGCTTTTTGCAACAACTACACAAACTGGGAGCTTTCTAAGTTTTCCAAGACTGCCCTATACTCCTTGATAATATTTGTCATACACATTTCCACCAATGTCATTTCTTCACAATGATCATAATAGTCGATGCTATGTCCTTGAACCTTTTAATATATTCCATCAAATCCTCACCATTTCTTTGCTTGGTTGTTTGCAAGGTTGCAAGCGTTATTGTTTCTTCTCCATGGAAGTATTTAGTGCAAAATACATCCACCATATCATCCCAAGTTGGGATTGATCCTAGTTTATGTACCAGGTGTATGCTCGGTCACATAGTGATTTGGAAAACTCCCAAAGACATAAGTCCTCGTCTGCTGCATAAGGGCCAGGAGTGTCAATAAACTTGTTCACATGCTCAATGGCACTTCCTTTCCTGCCATCGTACTGTGCAAAAGCCCGTGGTTTGTATCTCTCGGGGTACGGTTTGCTGAGTACCCTTAATGGGTACAGAGGTCTCCGAGCATAGAATCTCTCCTTAGGTGCCCTGGCCCTCTCTTGTTCAAGGAGGGCTGCTACTTTGGCCATAGTGATGAAACGTTGTTTCGCATTCTATGGGACACCTCCTGTTGGTGTCTCCTCTTTGTCTACCGCATGCTTTAGGTCATGCTGGCTTCCTTTCTCCTTCATTTTGTTTGCTTTTAGCTGACGGATTTCTTCCATTGTTTGCTACTGCGAGTGTTGTAGGGATTGTAACACCTCAATGAAGACATTAGCATTGTCAATAGGGATTCTTGGCTATGGTTGGGGTTCAGCCCTTGTTTTGTTAACGCCTTTTGTCTAGTTAGGTTGCTATTGGTGAGGCTTTGTTGGCCTAGACTCTGCCAGCAAGGGCACGACGCTCATGTTTCACGTTGTCCTGGATTTTGAGGGCATTTGTTTGCGAGGGTATTTGTCCCTATCTGCTTCCTAACTCCTCAGTGGAGTCTCCGATTTAAATGCGGTGGGCCTTTTTGTAATATTGGCCTGGGCTGCCTCCTGTCGTATTGGGCCCAAGTATTCAAGATTAGGGAGTTGAGATCGGTCCAATTGCAACTCACTTTGGTCCAGCTTGTGCACAAATTATGCCTCGTTTGCCAAGAACCTCGTTCATATGCCCATGGCAGGCGGAGCTACTTCGTATGAGTCATGACAAGCAGACATGATAATAATAATAATAATAATAATAATAATAATAATAATAATAATAATAATAAAAGAAAGTAATTTTGCCTTTAGACAAAGTAAATAAATAATCCCCAATTAGAATGACGATCCAGAATGATAAGAAAAGCCTTGTAAAGAAAATGGTGGAAATAAAGCAGATAAGATGTGAGTTATCAAAAAAGAAAGAAAAAAATCAATTTACTATGCCAAGCTATGTTGCAGGATCGAGACCAAGGAGGGAATTGTTCTCCTCAACGTGAATAATCTCCCAGGAAAAATCTAGCCGTAGAAATTAATCACTTTGAGGGAAGCAGACCTGAATGGCTTGTGCCTAAAAGAATCCTTTGTCTTTGGCAGAGGACAGGGCTTGTAGAGGGAGAGAAGGGATCAACTTATTGGTGCATGCCTTCCATTCTATCTCTCTGTTTTCTTTCATTGTTTCTAATTTTCTTTCCTTTTTCCATTTCTCTTCTTTTCTCAGTGTTTTGCTTCCATGTTGTGATTTCTTCTTAAAGATTACTATTACCCACCGAATGTCCCTTCCCCTGTGCATGGCAAGGGTTCCTTATATAATGCTTGCCGTGACTGGTTTTTACCATTTTAGCTTTTAACTACCTTTGTCTGGTCTGGGTGTCCTTGCCTACCACTACTGGTTTGTCAGCCACTCAGCCAACACCACTTACCTGTGCTAGCTGTGCCACTCCCCATCACCAGACAAAGAGGACTATTTTGTTCGTTTGTTTACTGTGGCACTATTACCTGCTATGGTGTGTGTATTTTCTCTCTCTCTTCATCTCTCATGGCATGCATCTAGTGGTTCCAACTCATCATTGCCTCTTTTGGGCAATATGTCATCCCAGTAAGAAATTTCCCCCAAAAGAGCCTGAGTAGGAACCCCAGAATAGGTTTTCCCTCTCTCAACCACCAGACCGTACCTCTTACCTTTGACCCATGACGCACCACCTCCTGTATTGGCTGGGTACAGGCTGGTAAAGTCTAGGCCTTGTGCGTGCTTGACTTTTGCATGTGTCCAAAACTTGCACGCTGCGTTTGCTGTGGTCAAGAGGATTCTCTGCACATTTTGCTGCCCATCCTTGACTTCTTATGGTGTGAGCTACTTTTTGATTCCTCATTCTTTTTGGCCCACTCCCTTTAGGGATCGGGTTTTGTTTGATTGTGGGTTTTTCTTCCTTCAGCCTACCCTTTTGCTCCTTTCTGCAGTTTTGCTTCCATTTCTTGCCATTCCATTCTGCCATTCCTACTGTGATGTTATTTGACCGCAGCCTGCTGGGCTTCTTTGGACCTGCTGCTTATTTTTCTCTCAATGACTCAATATGCTCATTTGGGCTTTGTATTACATTGCTTGTGGACTATTTTGTCCCATTTATTTCCTCCTGGGCATCCTAGGCCCATTTGCTTTTCTTGGGCTTCCTTGGCCCTTTTCTTAACTCTACGTTCCCATGCACTTTTACCAACTTCTTTGGGCTTCCCTAACCCAATTATCTTACCCTTCATCCTTGGGGCTTATGGGATTCCCATCAGCCCCTTACTTTCTTTACTTGCATTATTTCCGGCTTGCTGTAGCCCATTCTTACTTTTCTACATCACATATTGCCCACGGGTTTACTACTTCGCTCTCTCTGGGCTCCTTTAGGCCCATTTGGTTTCTCAAGGCCCACTTGTTTATTTTATGGGTCTGTGATCCATTATTCCTACCTCTTGGGCTTGATGGTTTTTCTATCCACTTACTAACTCTTTTCTTCCCATGTTGTTGGGCTTCTTCTTTCAACTAGGCTTTCAAAATGAGCACCAACAAAGGTCATGTTCTTTTAACATGCTCTTATTTTGTTAGTGTTTTAATGTGAAACTAATTGGAGTATTGATTTGGCAGGTGTGTATAGTTTAGGGAGTAAATTGGCTAATAAAAAAGTTTAAGACGTGTCTTAGTCACTAGTTTGAAGTTCAAGGGTGTATGGACATTTTTCCCTGCCATCAATTACTTAAATGACTATTTTAATTGAAATTATAATTTTTATAAAAATACTCTAAGAAAAGAAAAAAAGAGGAAACTAGCACATATAAATACATCCCTATTAGGATTAGTTTTAATTCTTAGGATACATTTAGATTGCTTGATTTTCTCATTAACTAATGGATTTAGGTTTGACTTGAACATTGACAATCTAGTTTAGCCAAATTCCTAAGTCATGAGTGCCCAAATTCAAAATGTGATTCAAATTTGGAATCAAGGTTTAATAGAGGAAGAGGAAGAAACGACTCACAAGAAAACTTTAATTGTCAAAAGTTTTGCAATGATGGTTATGGTTACAAATAATTGAGAAAACGTTGTAAGTTAAGTAGAAGAAATATATTAGGAATGATTTGTTTAGAACACTATATTCGGAATATAAGTATATAACATCTTACTTTTTTTTTGGAGTTGAGATGGTGGCACTTGTCCATTTTTGGAAACGTGTCACAATCTGACCGGGTCCAATGCACTAGAAACATTGGACCTAATCTAGACCCACCTTTTTTTTTTCCTTCTTAAATACATATGTCCATAAATTACCAATATTACTCCTTAACTTTCTCATTCCATTTTTACCATTTTTTGACCAATTACAATGCTTTATATGTTGAAACAAATATCATACATCCTTAAAAAACCTTAATTTCTTTCTATTTAAACAAATTTATTTAATATTTACTACTGATTATTATTGATTATGACAACAAATCCATAACAACAATCTTACTCTCTATGATCCAGGCTATTCCAAACCCATTATGGCAGCAAAAATGTTGCTACATATTCAATTTCCCTAATATAATTCCCTACATTATGTGACAAATTTTTTCCTAATAAACCGTCTACAAATGTGCCAAGATATTATATAGGATCTGTTTTGAGATTATAAGAAATGAAAATATCTACTGTAATTGTTTCTCCTTTCGTGTTCTTTTTTTGCAAAATTTTCCATATCTCAATTGAATGGTTTGCCTCAATATTTACTCTCTTTGTCTCTCTAATAAACTAAATTGATCAGTTTTTTTTTTTTTTTTTTTAGATCAGGCGGGTCAGGTTGGACCTGAGAACCTTGACCTAAATTCCCACCCTACCACTAATACCACCTCTCTCTACCCCCAAATCATGACCACATACCCACTACGCCAAGTCACCACCATCTCCAAAACACGTTTTGAAACATCTATGATGTTTTACACTGAAAATAGGGGGTCTAATAAGTGAACAAATTTGCCTTAAAATGAAGTTAAAGAAGGATAAAAAATTTCTAATCTTGAAGTATCCTTTTTCTTATATGATGTTGGCTTGTTTGAATTTAATTCTTTCTAGTTTCAGTTAAATTATATGAATATCTGAGTTAATTAGTAGCAAGTACACAGAGAAGAATGAATTGTCATTTTCAAAAATGCAAAATAAGCTTGATTGCATTGGTAACCTAAAATTCACCATGAAATCAATATATATATATACACACACATACACTAGCCTCAGAGTGTTTTCAGAGATTCTTTTGTTTTTTTAGGTAGAGGTTAATAACTTGCATCTATTATACTTTAGAAATATATATTTTTTAATTTTTCAAGAAAATAAAAATGATAAACTTTAGAGATAAACAGTAACTATAATTTCTTTTTTGAAAGTGAAAGGGAAAAAAAAATCCTAAATTTTAGGAGTTCTCTTTTTGAATTCAAAGTGAAATTTGTTATTTGACATTTATGACCATATTTTTAAATGAAATTACTCTTCATTAATGAGGGTATTTTTAAACCACATAAAAGTCCAGTTGAAAGAGGGGAATTCTCTTACACACACACACACACACTAGACTCATCACATGCATTTTGCTTGTGTCATAATGCTTTTTTTTTATTTGTTATTTATTTTTTTGTTTTTTGTTTTTTTTGGTTTAGTGTTATAATGCTTAAAAGTGATATTTGGTAAGTCACCCTTGCTCTTGTTATCTCCTATTTTTTTACTTTTATCCTTTTCTTTTGATTGTGAAAATATATATTTTTTAGAAAGGCCGTCAACTTAGGTTCTTAGAATACCTCCGTCACTTATAGATAGTCAGATGTCTAGAGAAGTGACAAGTAAACAGTTGTCAGTCCGCGAGAGAGTGGGCTACGACGAGGTCTTCCTTTTAGGTCACGAGCCTGAGGAGGGCTTCTGTTGGTCGTCAGAGAGGGAAACGTTAGCCCAATCTTCTAACGTGGAAATGGAAAGTCGTGGAGGAGAAGATGAGGTAGTAAGTGAGGGTGAAGATGAGGATGACAAGGGAGAAAGGGGGAGAGAGAGTGACGAGGATGAAAATATTGGCAAGGAGGAGGTCTTAGAGAGTAATTCAGGTAGTCCAGGAGACGACCGTCCTTTCATCCCTCCTAAAAAATGGATGGTTAATAACTTTCTACTGACGATGTTGGACAAGGTTTTCAAGACTTTATGTGGTCGTTACCAAATTCTGGACAACATCCCAATCCGTCTCCTTAGGAAGTTTGAGAGATGCTACTCAGGGAAGACCGCGGACATCGGCATGTATGATGCCATTTTGCGGCAGGATTGAGACTGCCTCTAACGGCCTTTCATTGTCAATTGGCCAATTTTTTTGGGGTTGTTTGTCAGCCAAATTGCCCCTAACACTTGGAGGATATTCATTGAGGCCGAGATTTTATAGGGCCGTCTAAGTGGAGGGAATCGTCAGCTAATATTTGACGAGTTCTTTTGGTGCTACCGTCCTCAACACATTGTCTTGTCCCATGGGACATACCACTTCACCGTAAGGAAGAAGGGGCTGAGGCTGGTATCTAATATGCTTGATTCCAATAGGAATTGGAAAGGCAGGTATTTCTTCGTTAAAGGGACGAATTGGGTGTGTCGTGAGGAAGAGTGGGAGACAATGCCTCATGGCTTTGATAACACTCGGGCTTATGTCAAAGATTCAAGTTAATCCCATCTGCTTCTTTCAATTTATTTGTTTCGAATTTCTAACATCGATTACTTTTCTTTTTTTAGCTAACGTTCGTCCACGTATCATAGGCGAGCAAGAAGACTTTATTCGTCGTGTAACAGACATCCCATTGGACGAGCGGAAGTGTCGGGATCTTATTACACTCGGCACTTTACATGCGTATTGTGGGGGTCCTGAGCCAACACTAGAGGTCCGTCATCTTAACGCTTATTCCCTTTAGCTTCTTTCCATCAACTTCTTTCCATCAGCTTCCTACTCCATTGTCCAATGTATCGTCGTCAGCTTCGAGGTGGAACCGTAGACTTCATATTGTCGTCGCCTCTTAATGAACATGAGGAAAGCTGACGGGTTTATTAGGACCTTCACCTTTTGCCTTATCATGGGTGAGTATCAATATTACAAAATTACCCTTATCAGCTGCCCCTTTAGCACATGTGTCCGTCAGTTTCACCTTTACCGCCTTTTAGATACTAGTTTGTATCCGTCCATTTTATGGACTTAGAAAATTTTTGGATAATAGTTTGTATCCGCCCATTCTATGGACTTAGAAAATTTTGGATACTAATTTGTATTCGCCCATTCTATGGACTTAGTAATTTTTGAATACTAGTTTGTATCCGTCCATTTTATGGTAAGAGGACTTAAATTTTTACCAAGACACTTTTGAAGGGCTTGGTTCGTCCGTCCTCCAGTAGGTAGGAAGACTTAGATTTTTTACCAAGGCACTTGTGAGTGGCTTAGTTCGTTCGTCCACCCGTAGGTAGGACTACTGACCAAGGCACTCGGGAGTGTCTTAGTTCGTCCTTCCTCTCGTAGGTAGAAAGACTTAGATTTTTGACCAAGGAACTTGTGAGTGGCTTGGTTCGTCCTTCCACCGTAGGTAGGACTTAAAATTTTTTACCAAGGCACTTGCGAGTGGCTTGATTCGTCTGTCCTCCCATAGGTAGAAAGAATTAGCTTTTTTACCAAGGTACTCGTAAGTGGCTTGGTTCGTTCATCCACCCGTGGGTAGGAGACTTAAACTTTTACGAAGATACTTATGGGTGGCTTAGTTCTTCCTTTTTAGGACTTGATGCATTTTAGGAATGATCCATCCACGTAGTACTTAGTAACTTGTCTGTTAGTACTTAATAACCTATAGGCGTGAACTTGTCCACTTTGGACTTGTTCTTTTTGAGGATTTAGTATCAGACTCGTCCATTTATGGACTTAGTAATGAATTTGTCCGCTAAAGGACTTTGTAATGAACTCATCACTTGTGGACTTCGTAATGAATTCATCCACTTAAGGACTTCGTAATAAACTCGTCCACTTGTGGACTTCGTAATGAATTCGTCCACTTAAGGACTTCGTAATGAATTCGTCCACTTACGGACTTCGTAATGAACTCGTCCACTTACGGACTTCGTAATGAACTCGTCCACTTGTGGACTTAGCGAACTAGTCCAAATTTCTGAGCATCCCTTAGGATGATCCGTCCACTTGTGGATGTAGTAATGAACTTTTCCACTTGTGGACTTAGCAAACTTTTCCACTTATGGACTAATAATTTCTGAGCATCCATTGGGATGATCCGCCCACTTGTGGATGTAGTAATGAACTCGTCCACTTGTGGACTTAGTAATTCTTAGGCATTCCTTGGGATGAGCTCATCCATTTGTGGATGTAGTTTCATAGAAATGTACACATACACATGTCGTAAATGAATAACTCCTCTTATTGTGATGAATAAGTGCATAAGTAAAAAATTGTTCTTAGAAGAATAAAAAGCTCTAACAATTGCAACCAACTGCCCTAATCTTTTCAAACTCATGCACCATCTTGTTTTCCCAAAGTACTTGTACCATCTTGGTCCACCATGTCGATCTTGAGCTTTCATTTTTGGCGATGGCAGGTATGTTGCATGAACACGGTGATTTTAGCCAGGTACCCATGTCGGACACGTGTTAGACACAAGTATTGGTACGTGTAGACATCGCATTTTGTTCCATTTACGACTCGAACCCCCGTTCTCCAATGATGCTAAAATTCTAAAGCCTAAGGTTGGTTTAGGGCTTGATCGGATTAAATTTACTTGAAGAAGGGCATGTGTATGCAGACACACGTATGCGTACGCATGCTCCAGATCTGTGTGTGCAAGCTTCATGCATGCGTACGCATAAACAGGCATGCGTACACATGTTGGGGTTCCTGAAACTATGAAAGACAATTTTTATGCATTAAAGCTGAGATTTGGAATGAATCTCACATTGTTTGGGAGCTGTTCCAAACCCCAATTTTCTCAATATAAAATGCCATATATGGCACCATTTTAAACCAAACATAAAATCCTAAGGGAAAACCTAAGATTCACTAGAAATAATGAATCGAAGAGGGAGTTTTTCACAAAACATCCTCAAATCAATTTTCTTTTGGTTGATACCTTTTTTGGGCTTGATCTTTAAGTTTTGAAGTTTACTAATCAATTTTGTTTGATTGTGAATAGATTTGACTAAGGGGAACGATCAAGGAGCTTTGTAGTTGAGGTATATGTTCTAAGTCTTTTTTTTCCGTTCTTTTCTTATTTTAATTCAGGTTGCTTCTTTGTTTTCTAGGTTTATTTGTGATATAACATGTTTGTTTAAGTTTAGGTTTTCTAGCTTTCTGTTTTAAAGCATGTTCGGTTGTTAGATTTATCGTTTTAAGTTCTCCTCCGTTTTCTGCATTTCTGTGTTTCTGGGTTAGGGTTTTGAGGCATGTATGCATATGCATACAGATGGGCTACATACGCAGGCCCTATGTATGCGTACACATACTGAAACCCAAAAACCCTAATTCTACCTTTTCTGCTTCTGTTTCTTTAATTCTTTTGTTTAATATGCCTTTGTTCTAGCTTGTTTTCACATGTATATATATATATATATATGTTTTTTTTTTTACTTTGTTTGTTTGTTTGTTTGTTCTTCATATGTTAGATTAGGGTTTCCATTTAATTTTTTCTTTAATATACAATAAACAAGCATTCACATGATCATGTATTAATGCATAGGTGCTGTGATGTAGTAAGGTAAGTCATGCATTCACTTGGACATGCATTTTGGATGATGAACATAGTGAATATGTTTGTTTGGTGCTTTGATACTATGCTTAAATGTTTGGATCATATTAAACGTTAATACCTTGTTGCCATGTCTATGTTTCTGCCTTTGGATATCTTGTTTGTTTGCTATCTTGGATGAGATATGCATGATAGATGTATGCTAGGCTTGATATGAGTTGCCGTGATATATGTATGTTAGGGTTTGGGATGATTGATGCCATGCTGATTGTTAGATGAATGTTAGTCTGTGTGTGAGTTTAAGATGCAATATTGAACATGCCTTTAATGATATTAAGATGTAAGACACAATTAATGGAAGCTGGCCCACGGATCAAGTGGGGTTGGGTGCCTAACACCTTCCCATCCCTATACCTAAACTCCAAACTCATACTCTGATAGTAAGACCAGTCCTTCCATGTAAGGACACTGTATATATGGTTCCTATACCTAAACTAGATGCCCCGGTCCACTCAGTCATGGCGTACTCCCCTCCAACATGTTGTACCCACAGTAAGACATGCCTAAAATTCATACCTGAGGCGTATTGGTACGCCCCTGACATGGTTGTGACATGCCGAAACGTCCTATACATGGCAAAACATAAAACAAAACTTAATAAAAAAAGAAAAAGAAAAAACAAAACAAAGAGAGTAAGAACTGGAACTAGATCAATGCCTCTCTCTTTCCCTTAGTTCTCAGATCTAGTTTGTATAGTGTGCCTTCTTGGCAACAACCAAACCCCCTTCGGCCTTTGGTGACCCCAAAGCTCCTTCTCTCTCTCTCTCTCTCTCTCTCTCTCTCTTTGATTTGATCTTTGATCTGATCTATGCGGTGTGCCTTCTTAGATTAGATTGACGACAACCGAACCCCCTCCAACCTCTGGCAAGCCTAAACCTCCCCTCTCTCCCTCTGCCATTTCTCTTTTTGCATGTTTTTGGGTTCTCTGTCTTTATATATATATATATATATATATATTTTTTTTTTAATAGTTTAACTTTACTTATTTACGTGTTATATTTTGGGTTTACTTATTTTATTGGTTTTTTTATTTTTTAATTTTTTTATCTATCTTATAGGTTTAGTAATGGAACAAAAATTGTATTTTAGACGACATCTTTTTGGTGTTATTGTACTTATTTGTTGTTATTACTTAATTTAAATTCTAAAATAAACATATATTGTCTAAAAATATATCTAAATATATTAATTAATTAATTAATTTCCATGCCTCTGACATGTCGTACCTTGTATTTCAAGAATTGTCGTACCCCTGTACCCGTATTGTATCCGTGCTGTGTCGGTGTCCGTGCAACATTGGTAGTGTCCATTAATGTCTAACTGTTTCACTGTGCTTGGTCTTTGCATATTTGCTTCTTTGTACTCTTCCACATATTCCTATGCTTGTTTATCTGACATCCCTAGAAGATTTAAGTGTTCCTCGCACCTTCCATGCCACTCTAGGAAATGTTCTAAAACGTTTATGGTCTGTTTTTTGTTTGACATTATAGGCTGGCGCCTACAGGTCTCAAAGCTCTTTGAAATCATCATCCTAAATCACATTTTTCTGTGCATGAATGTTTGTCTTAGCTGCTTTGCCACACAGTTTTCAGAGATTATTATCAACCACTCGTCTCAAAGATTGGTTCACTGAGGTAGGTAGAGATGTAGAGTAGTAACTTTAGTTTCGTCTACCATCCTATGGTTTTATCCTCATGAAAAATTAAATCACATACTTCTAAAGCTGTCATATTATACCCTACTTCTATTTAGTGGCGGTTCTTGAATGTCAACAAGAAACATAAATTATACCAAATCTAAAACAAAAGAAACTTGAATATATCAAAAAAAAAAAAAAAAAAAAAAAAAAAAAACAAAAAGCAAAAACCCAAACACATGAAATTTTACAATTGTTTTCTATGAGGATTGTTATTTTGAAATCGTTGCATGATATTTTCATTATCAATCCTACGAGTTACATCTCTTTCAATGTATATAGTCAAACAACCATTTACCCGATGATCTTCCACTGGTTGATTTATTTCAAATTTGTTATGATCTAAATAGTTTTTTTCTAAATTTTAATCTTAACAAATTGGTTTGATATTGGTGTTTATTTATTTTTATTTTATTTTTTTAATATTTTTAAAAATGCCAAGATATCGTTAAAAAAAAATCATATTCAAGCCTATTTCATTTGGGTTTAAAAAAAAAAATTTAGAGTCAAGGTATTCAAAATTTTATTTTAGGAGGTAAAAAATAATATTATATATAATTTATAAATGTTTTGCCACTTTAGGAGTTCATTTGAACCTCTAGGAATCAAGTGCAGCTGCCCTTGCTTTTATTATTGTGTGAAACAAAACCCAATCTATGGTTTTAAGTGTTTTATAAATTCTAAGTGTTCGACACAATAACGAAAATATGGGATTTGAAGTGGTACAATTGAAAAAAAAATGGTTTAATTAATTTGTCACAAGGATAAACCTAGAATTTTTTTTTTTCTTTCAATTCAAATTTTCCAAGTATATTGTAATGGATTGAATTTGACAGACACTATCACACTTCATCTAACAAATTACTTTTAAAATTTATAAAAATTTCTTATTCCACAAAATTTCAATCACAAGACTCACAATGTCATTGTAATAATTACAACACTGCAACATTTCTAAATCATGATGTCTCTCGAAGCATAGTGAAATCTATCCCTTTGAGTATAGAGAGCCATATTCTTGTTAGTCGGTATGACTAAATCACGAATCCACAGTCTCTCATCCCATTGTGTCACCGTGGTGTCAAATCTCTCCAAGGTGCAACATTTGTAAATCATGGTTACCAAAATTTTTGGTCATTCCGAAACTGTTGTAGGGGTTGCAATAATGAGTTCATCTACTAGTTGTAACGTCTCTTAGTGTATTGCCTTGTTTAGAGTGTGTTACCCTCGTGGTGATTTTTCCTTTGGAGATGTTCACCATCTTTCTTTCACTTCGTCATCAAATCTGCATGCAATTACTGTTTTTATTGTTTCACTTTCAGATTTAGTCTTTCTATGATTGTGATATAAATTGCTAAACTTTTGATCGCTTGATTAGTTTAATTGAAATATAGTGATAAATTCATTGCATAATTTATTTTGGGTCTAAATGGGTCTTCTCAAAGTTTACCTAAGTGAACTTTTAAGCCCATTCTTGAATATAACTCTTTTCTAGCTCAAACATTTTCAAAATGAAAATAAGGGATGAATCCACTATTAGGAATCATTAAATCCTCAAAATGATTTCCCGGTGTATCATGCAATCTCTTTGAAATAAAAATAAAATAAAAAAATAATAATTCTCTAGTGGAACAAAATATCTCTCATTTTCAACTCGAATAGTTTATTATTTTGGGTTTCAAAAATTATTTTTGTTTTTTGTCTATACCAAAACTACTGATATCATTCCTCACGTACCAAATATGATGCTTGCATAATATCATAGAATGTATAACCCCAACAATAGTCAAGTATTGTGTTTATATTACATTACACAAAACTAGGAAAAAATAATCAAAATAAGGTATTGATTTCGATTGGGTATCATGGGGTGCCTAACAACTTCACCACACATAACAAAACTCTTGAAAAACTCTTGAACTAATGTTCTTGTAATGAGACATAATTTAACCTAGTCTAGGATAGATATTCTAAGGAAAACTCAAGTTAAATTTAGGTGACCAATCACACCTTAAATTCCAATGATCAATGCAACATTTTTCACTCTAACATACATTCACAAACCTATAAGCACAAGTAATATAAGCAAAATCGGGGTAAAACGCTCTGACACAGAGGCCAATTCTGCAGTATCCATTGTAGTAACTTTTGTTACATTTCTATGTAAGGTCCATCTTTCTTATGCTCAATAGTCCACCATTTTGTTAAATCCAGGGCAGGATGGACTACACTGCTGCACTACTAAATCCTAGACTACATTAATGATTCAATCAATACAATAATGTCTTATGTTTGACCCGTCCGTGACCTTTTTTTTTTTCCTTTCGATTTCTGATTCGGCTCGATATAGACCAAATCAGTTTGAAATGGGCTGAAACAGCCCCGAATCGGTCTGACTCGGGCCGAAATAAGTGTTTAAAAAAAAAGTAAAAAAATACAATAAATTGCATCATTGGACTTCGGTGTTTTCTTTCCCTTTTTGTTCCCTTTCCACTACTTATTTGTTTATTTTTAAAAGAAGTTCCCAATAATTTGGTAATTGTATCAATTTAAATAATTACTTATCATTAAAAATTAATATTATTTTGCAAAATTTACCCCTCTAAATATCGGCTAAAATATTAAACTGATCCCAAAGATTCCTTATCTACTATTGCTCTTGAATTGAGATATGTTTATCATTATATGAAGTAATATGCTTAATAATATATAGAAAATATAAATAAAAATATATTTAACATTTATTAATAAATGTATCCCCGCAATATACTTTTTCAAAAATTAGCGAGCCGCTGCTCTGCACTCGCATCCGAACCCAAATCCGCACCTATGTTTCCTAGCTCTTTATCTTTTCTAGTTTTGACCAAACCATATGAATATTTCTGTTATTTACAAAAAGGAATCAACTAACGAACGAATATCCATTTGCAAAAAATGAATAGAATCTTTATTGCACTAATAGGTTGAGTTTTACATTAAAATTTTATTGGAAGGTAGAATGATCTATTTGTAGAAGTCGGAGTTTGTTATGGAAAGCTTATAATGATTCTGTTCCAATTAGGAGTGCAAAACAATTGGACTTCTCACACTGTAAGTGCCATCAGACCACACCAGTGATGCGGATAGCATTGAGTTAACTGGCACACTACCACTGACAGATACAACAAAAGATTTCTTCTCAGGTACGGCCTTGAATGTGAGTACTTCGGGCTCCACTTTTATATTAAGTTTTGAATTTGTGACTATTTTTGCCTTGTAACTGGAAGTTGCCGAGCCAACATTTGTAACTGTTCTGTGAAACGTAACATTGAAAGGCTTTGCTGGAACTACCTCAGCTGCCATTGAAGGGTAATTCAAATCCTTTGGTGATGCAGTGACTGGTAATTTAGGACAAGTAGTGTTAGTATCTCCTGATAAGACTTGAAGTTTCTTTGCATCATAGCCAATGCTACAAAGCATTATTATGTAGTCTTCTTCTAGAGCTTCATAAACAAGTCCTGGACGAACAGCTTCTGCTGGATTTACAAACCCAGATCCGTAGGCAAATTCACCACCCAGACTTCTGGCATCACTCATGGGGTAAGCTGCAGATAAAATTTAACATTTCAGAAATATTAACTCAAAAGATGTAAGAGCTATTATGGAGGGTTTTGTTAGGATTGAAAGATTACCAGTGGTCATAAGAGCAGATTTGATGGCTGAAGGAGACCAATCAGGGTGAAATGTCTTGACATAGGCAGCTGCACCAGAAACATGGGGGCAAGCCATAGAGGTTCCAGTTAAAATAGAGTAGTGAACTTGCCTTGGATCACTATTGCTAAACGTGGGTGTAGCGAGTGGGGAATATGCAGCTAAGATTTCCACCCCTGGGGCACTTAAATCAGGCTGCAATACACTTAGCCAAATATGAGCAAAATGTCATGAATAGATTTCTACGAAAGGCTAAGAGATGTAGGTTACAGTCATATACCTTTATAATATCTGGTGTAATAGTATTTGGTCCTTGTGAAGAGAATGAGGCAATGGTAGGAGCTTCCGCATCTTTTATATTTTCACTTTTCAAAATGCTTGCTTTAGGGGATCTATAAAATAAAACATGAGGACTAGTCAGAAAAAGGAAGCAACTCCAACGAACGTATAACAAAAATGGGTAATTATAAGAAATACTACGCTTCGGATTTCACGTAGGACCAGACTAAATCATGATCTTTAGCGTTTAATAGCAATGCAGGTAATGCAACAATATCAGAATAATCTGCATATGGTTCATTTCTCACGACTGCCCCTAGTGCACCAGCACCGTAAGCCTCATAATCTCCAGAATTCGAATTACAAAGCACATACGATCCCTTCACCAATTTCTTGTCTAGACACCCTTTTTTGCAGTACCTGAAATGCAAAGAGACTTTATAATTTTCCTTTATATATTTGTTAAGAAAATTTTGAAATTGGAAAGGCTTTGGGCATCAAAATCTACATTGAATCATTTACGGCGCACTTAGTTGAAACTTGTTGTCCATGTAGTAGAGGAATGCTGGTTGCGGGTGATGCGAAAGAATTGATTGATTTTCCCTGATTGTGGAAAGGCCATTAGGATACATAACAATAAAATTATTGCTTAATTCAAGAAGATTTAGGAGTGTTGATACATACAACTAGTGTTCTTCCATCACCAAGGACAACCTTGTCTACGAACATACGGTCTGTGGTACTTGCTCCTACAGAAATCAACCAAGGTGCTACACTTACGGTTGATCCATAGGAAGGACCAGCATTGCCTGCAGATTCAGAAGTTAATATCCCCTTCTGCATAGCATGAAAAGAACCAATTGCGATGGTTTCGTTAAAGAAATCAGAAGCTCCAAATCCTCCTACTGAAATTGAAATGATGTCAACTCCATCAGCAATTGCATCATCAAAAGCAGCCAAGATATCTTCCTCAACACAGCCGTCCGGTTGGCAGATTTTATATGTTGCAATCCTCGCACTGGGAACCCCTCCTTTTGCGGTACCTTCTGCCAGTCCAAAAAAGCTAACATCGTTTACTATGTTCCCTGCTGCTATAGAGGCAGTGTGAGATCCATGACCATCATAGTCCCTTGCAGACCGATACGATTGCGGCCGTGAGGCACCGTAATATCGAGCTCCAATTATCTTGCTGTAACATGACAATTAAATTACCAATGATGATTTTCACTTGTTCCAGTCGTTTGCATATCCATGTTAGGATTTTTAGAATGCATCTAGTAGAACAAGAACAATGTTTGCCTACAAACTAGTTTGTAAGCAATGACTTCAAACTCTTTCTATATTTTTTTATTGAATGTGAATTTTTATATATTTACTATTAGATTATATGTATTATTATATCCTCCATACTTACAAAATTTTAAGAATATTATGTCACTAATTAACTATTTAAATTTCAAGTTTTCGTAGTCTTAAATTATGTATAAAAAACAAGTTTACGGGTTGAATAATAAATAAGTTCTAATTTGTACAAAATTTGATATGTATGTTAAAAACATATTAAAAAAAAAATATATATATATATATATAGTTTAATGATTAAATTTTCAAGATATGTAGTTGCGTTAAATTTTTCATGAGAGCTTGTAAGCAAAATGTGTTAGCAAAACAATAGTCAAAGTAAAGAACGTTACTTGTTGCATGTGAAATTATCGCCGCCTTCACAAGAACCCTTCCACTTGCTGGGAGGAGGACCAAAACCGTTATCATTAAAGCTTTCTGATTCAGGCCAAATTCCAGTATCTAGAACTCCGATTATGATATCACTCTCAGCTTGGGCGTTCCGCGTGGCATTTTTTTGTAAACCTATGAAGTCCCATGATCTTGTTGTGTGAAGTTGAAGAGTTTTGCTTGGATAAACGGAGATGACACCTTCCATATCTGCATATCATAGTTTATCCTATTATCTTGACAATAATGTAATATAATGTGTGTGTAACTATTTTGACAATGATGAAATCTAAATCTTGCCGCACTCACTGGAAAGCCTTTCCTTCTCGCTATCCGTGAGCATTGCGACAAATCCATTGAAACTCCTAGTGTAACTTCTGATGTATGATGTTTCTACAGAACTACACATAGACACACAGAGAGAAATGATGAATAGAATTGCTTATCGATGATTTAGGTAAGCTTGAAAAATAAGAAATTTTACCTGTCCAGCTGAACGGTTTGCTGTAGCATACTATGGTGGTGAGACACTGGTGAGTATTGCCCCTTTGGAAGTGAACCCATGTACACTATGTGAGCCTGCATTATCATCAAAAGGAGTAACTAACTAGACATCTCAAATAAAAGAGAATACTGAATTTCCAGAAATGTGAATGATCAGTCACCTTTTTTTCTTCAGTGCTAGCCCCGCCCAGCACGCTCATGGTGATTATGAATATGGTGAAAACGTAATAAAACATTAGAGAAGCTTGGTTTGCCATTGTTCCGATTCTGAAAATTGAAGATTGGTGAGTAGCGTTTTTTTTACCAGGATTGAGTTTTTAAAGCCCCTCTCTATTAAACATTCAGGTCTATGTTGCTTGATAAGAAATGCATGGTTAGAAATACATCTAGCAATTATTATTTATTTAAACCATTCATTTAGGTTTTATTTTTAGTATTCTATGTGCATGCTCCTAAATATAGGTGGGCAATGCTGGCTGCAGGTCACAAACAATAAGAAAATGCTTTTTATAGATTTGACCAAGAACATTGGCTCGGTCAATTCATTACAAAAATTTCTATTTATTTTAGTATAATATTCTTATATTTTTTAGTTTATACAACCACTTTTTAAAACATCTACATCACTCACACACCAATTAAAAAGGTGAATTGAGAAACAAATACAATACATGTGTACACATGAAAGTAGCTGTGTAAATTAACTTGGGCACTATATTTGCGGACAAAATATGCATAATTTTAGACAAATTGGCGTGGATGATTTTTTTGTTTAGTTGACTAAAATTTTGCATTTATGTCATACTACGTTGTATGACCAAGTTCTCTAAGACATCTATATTTTTCTTTAAAACCATGAAAGCTTCTACAATCACAACAATGTATGGGCCACAATGACACTTAACAAAATTATATTATAGATTATGGTGTAGAAAGAAGTTATTAGATTTGTGTTTTTGTCTCATGTTGAAAGTTCCCCAAAATTTTGAGGGTTTATAAAGTAACACAAATACTAAAAAATAATTAAATTATATATTGAGAATATCTATGGGCATGTAACTCTAAAACACAAATGTGCGCATTGTGACTCACTCTATGTTGCTTGATATCAAATGCAAAGATAGAAATACATCTAGCAATTATTATTTATTTTTACTATTCATTTAGGTTTTATTTTTAGTATTCAATGTGCATGATCCTATATATAGGTGGGCAATGCTGGCTGCAGGTCACAAACAATAAGGAAATGCTTCATATAGATTTGACCAAGAACATTCGCATGGTCAATTCGTACAAATCTTTTTGTTTATACGCAACCTTTTTTTTAAAACAACCACATCACTCACACACACACACCAACTAAAAAGATAATTAAGAAATAAATAAAATACGTTTGTACACATGAAAGTAACTGTGTAAATCTACATGAGCACCGTATATGTGGACAAAATATGCATAATTTTAGACAAATTGATGTGGGTAGTTTTTTTGTTTAGTTGACTAAGATTTTGCATTTATGTCATTCTATGTTGTATGACCAAGTTCTAGACGTCTATATTTTTCTTTAAAACCATAGAGCTTTTACAGTCACAACAATGTATGAGCCACGATGACAATTTACAAAATTATATTATAGATTATGGTATAGAAAGAAGTGATTAGATTTGTGTTTTAAGACTTGTCTTGTGTTGAAAGTTTCCCAAAAATTTTGAGGGTTTATAAAGTAACACAAATACTAACAAATAATTAAATTATATATTAAGAATATCTTTGGGCATGTAACTCAAAAACGTGCACATTGTGACTCACTCAGTACTTCTATGTGTGATACGATAATAGTGGTGCCAAAAGTCATATAGCTCAATTGGTACTTTTTAATATTTCTAACAAAGTCATCAAGAGTCCAAATTCTTACACTCTCAACTCTTGATGTAACCTGTAAAAAAAATGATCCGATGGTGGTTACCTTTTATATTAACTAGTCACTAACCCGTACAATACATGGGAAAAACTTATGAAAGTATAGTTTATACATTAAAGTTTTTTAATTTTACATGAACTATCATAGTTTTAATAATATTTGAAAAATAAAATGAAAGGTGAAAACTCAAGCCAATTCAAAATGAACCACTACAATAACAAAGGCAATCCTCCCATTCGTTTTCAGCAAGCGCTATCAAGTAAAAATCACATTTGCACAAAACCTAAACAGACATCAACTATTTTACCAAGTTTTTTGCAAACTTCATAATAATTATGGAACACCTTAAAAGCTTTAATCACCACTGGTACATCATTGATGTTGAAGTTTATACATGTTTTGCATGTGGTATTAAGTTTTAGGGTTTTATAAATGTGGCAGGCAAATGACACCTAGAAAGACTTTTATCGCATAATAATGATGCAGCAATCAATATATAAATATACTGTGTGTAACAACATTAAAAAGGAACAAATAAAAAATAAGTGTACTCATTGTTTTGAATTCTCCATTCATCGTAATCAGAATTTAACGAACTAAATTTGATAAAATAGTTTTCAAATGAATAAAACTTTATAAAGCTTGAGTATAGTTTCCTCTTATTTGCAAAAGTTTCCACATAATTCATCCAAAAAAGTCTACAACTCTTCCAAGACCATTTTTGGATAAGTGAACGACTCTTCCCAGGCCTTACCAAACCTAAAACAAAAGACTGAAAGAAAACTTTAAATCAAATAATCATTCAAAGGAACAACTGCAAACAACCATGAAAATTTTACGACTTGAGTTTTTATTCATTGAAATTGAACATTTACATGTTTCCTACCATATGGTTTTTGATTCTAACTCCAATTCCAAATGCCATGTTGCTTAATGTAAAGTTGTAAACTATCAGCTTCTCATCTTTTTTAGGAATCCATCACCTCTTCTCAAAGGCATCATCCTAGCACATTGAGCTTTCACCATCCCTGTTAAACTTTAGCCCAAATAACTATATAAAGATGCTTGAATCCCAAACATACTAAATAAAAATCCAAAACTTATCATACGTATTATATCCCTACACTTTCTTAATAACCAAACCAAAATTTTATTAAAAAATAAAAAATAAATACAAACTTGCACACAATGATACAAAAAGAAAGAGAGTGTTTTTAAGATAATATTCAATTATGAGAATCAGAGTCCACTGGCAGCCCATGTAAAAAATAATTGTAGTCAACAATAGTGCAATGCAATCTGCAAGATAGATTAAGATCATTCACCCAAAAAAAAAAAAAAAAAACAAACAAAAACAAAAAAAAAAAAGTGTGAAATGGGAAGGGACATAGATAATAAACTTGAACTGCTTAGTAAATCCTATGAAAATTTCAAAGTAATTTTACTTTCAAATTAAAATTTGCTAGAGCACACATCAAGGAATTTAGGATTTTGAACAATATTGAGTTAGGATTTGTAAAAATGCAGAAAATAGTCCATTAGATTTGTGTAGACAAATCATCAAATTTAAATGGGGTTAGTTCTAAAACTATTAACATCAAATGGAGGAGAAAAGAGAACTTCATGGGAATGAAGATAAACTCACTCTTCTATGTTTCGCTTATCGCAAGTAATTCTAAAATGATGCACACAGCTTTAACTCTCATTGCACCTTTGCAATTAGACATAGAAAGATAGAAGAAAAATGTTTAAATCAAACTCAAACACTTCAACAAAATAAAATAAATATATAGAATAGATTAAAAACCATCTTTTCTATAGGAAGTAAGGTTAATTAAAACACACAAACTAGTCAAGTTTTAGATTACCAATATTGATGTAGCAAAAATGAGTAGAGATCGTCACTGATAGCAATGACAACAATAGCTCCTTAAATCTCAACCATTTCAAATAAAAGATTTTCTCTCACTTTGAGTAAACATGAAAAATTTGTACCAAAGTTAACAAAATGCTTAATTGGACATGTGAGAACTCTAAAAGAAAACTGAAAGAAGCACTGTAGGAGGCAAAATTTTAAGCCAATCATAAAATGGCACATCAAAATTTAGTGGCAAATTCTGAATTAATGTCATTAAATTAATTAAATCAAATGATGACATGTGTCATCCAAATTGATAGATATTACACTGACATATTGAAATTTGCCACGTGTCATTTGGCCCACAAGATAAAAATAAATTTCCTATTCAAAATTTATGGATAATTATCTTTATAAATAAATAAAATAAAGATAAATTTTCTATTCAAAATTGATAGATAATTATCTTTATTAAAATAAATTAAATAGAGATAATTATTTATCTTTATTGATTATTATCTTTATCAAAATATGATATTTATCAAAATAGATAAATAGAGATAATTATCTCTAAGAAGAATTTGGGCCAATCAAAAGTCTACTACATACTTTCAAGTATATCAATTCGAAGTGGAGCTTATCCTCTAAAATTACTATAAATAGAGGACATCCTTTCTCATTTTCAACACCAAGTTTTCAAGAGGCCCAAGCTCTGGAGAACTTCTGTCTCAAGAATCTTTGAAGAACTTGAAGAACATTCAAAAGGCTTGAAGGACAACAAATCTCTAACAAGCTGAAGGCTAGAGATTCGTTGTGAAGACCATTCAATCCATCTTCCAACCAAAGTCAAGAAGATCTCTTATTCGAGTTCTTTGAAGTTCTATTGGAATTAAGCTAAAAAGCCTCCATAAACCTCAATAAACCCAAATCTTTGAAGCTCAACGGATCAAGCCTCTAAAGCCCCGAAGAACTTCAACCTAAAAGCCTTCACATTCAAAGACTTGAAGAATAATAAATCTCTAATAAGCTCAAAGCTAGAGATTTGTTGTGGAGACCGTTCAATCCATCTTCCAACTAAAGTCAAGAAGATTTCTTGTTCGAGTCAAGTTCAAAGAAGATAGAATCAGAGGGAATTCTTTTGTAAAAGAATTGAAATAGAGATTGTACTCATTATTTATCAATACAAATTTATATTTGCAAACCATATTTCTTTTCAATTGTTTGATTTTCTGCAATTGGGAAATTTTGTGTTTACAAATTTTTGGCATGCCCAGGGGGACCATATCTACCTCTCATCTCTTCTTCATCAACTTGTCACATCTTTTGAAGTCATATGGCTTAAAGAACACTCAAATAAAAAATCCTCTTTTTGGAAAAAGTGAAGTTGATCCACTAATTTCAAACTCTTCATCAAGTTCTGACATTTCCTATGCTAAACCTATGACAACAGGAAGAACAAAAGCTCTTGCAGGGATTTGTGCTCAAACAACACCTATTCCCCAGCCCTCACTTGTTTTCAACACTTCTAAAGCTCAGAAGTCGCAAACAGCTTCATCTACGTAGGGGGCAAGCAAAGACATAGCTGGTCCTGTCAAAGAAATGTTATATCAGCCAGCTTTGTCTCAAACTTCGAAACCAATCCAAGAAGTTCCAATAACTAAAGAAGAAAACAAGTCACCTAATGGCTCTGAGTTCTCCTTTTCAGAAAATATTCCTACTTCCAAGCTTAAGGACTTTCCTCGCTCTGTTAGCTCATTCGCCATGCCAGTTATGATGACTAATGCAACATCTCTAGAGGAATAAGTCTTGACCATAGCTCAGACTTTAGAAGAATTAATAAAGTCTATGAAAGAATGGGAAGCATTGAGAGATCAAAAATAACTCTCCTAATGGATAAGATAGGGAATACATCTAGACTGAATTATGAAGATGAAAGCTCTAAGCCAAAACAAACCCATAATGACAAACCCAAGAGTCCAACAAAGGATCTCAAACTCTCTGCAGATGGGTCTATTTCTTCTGACCAGCACAAGGAATTAATCAAGGAAGCTATCAAAGACCAAGTTGGGGTGGAAGTCAATCATCCATTGCCTATGCCAAGCCATACACTCAAAGGATAGATCTCTTAAGGATGCCCATAAACTATTAGCCACCAAAGTTTCAACAATTTGAGAGTAAAGGCAATCCAAGGCAGCATGTAGCTCATTTCGTGGAAACTTGTAACAATGCTAGAACTTATGGGGATCTCATGGTCAATCAATTTGTTTGCTCTTTTAAGGGAAATATGTTTGATTGGTATACTGATCTAGTGCCTTGCTCTATTGATAGTTGGAATCAAATGGAAAGAGAATTCCTAAACCGTTTCTATAGTACTCAACGTACTGTTAGCATAATAGAACTCACCAATTCAAAGCATTAGAAAGAAGAATCTGTCATTGATTACATTCAACGGTGGAGAAATCTTAGTCTTAACTGCAAGGATCAATTATCTGAGGAGTCTGCAATTGAGATGTGTATTCAAGGAATGAATTGGGCTATAAGTTATATCCTTCAAGGAATAAAGCCTAAAACATGAATTAGCAACACATGCCCATGACATGGAGCTTAGTATTGCTTCCAACAGTCACCAAAGCTAGCCTATTCAAGAACCCCGCAAAGGGAGAGAAAGACAAGATATTCACAAAGGGGACAAATTCCCTTCTAAATCGGAAAACAATTATTAGTCTTTGATTGTAAATACTACTCCTCTCAAAGTTCTAGTTAAGCCCAAGATGAAAGAACAGGCATTTACTCTCACTCAAGATAAGAGAAGAAGAAGACCAACATTACAAGAGATGCAAGAAAAACAATATCCATTCCTTGATTCTAATATCTCCAATATGTTAGGTCATTTACTTAAGTTGAAGTTGATTGAGCTACCCAAGATGAAACGTCCTGAAGAGGTTGACTAAACAAATGATCCCAAGTATTGCAAGTATCATTGCCTCGTAGGCCACCCTATTGAGCAATGCTTTGTGTTGAAAGATAAAATCATGGAGCTAGCCCATCAAGGAAAGATCATGTTTGACGATGAAGTTGCGACTACCAATTTAGCCATAGTGGCCTTAACAACTATTTCTACTGTTTTCACCATACAATTTTGTTCATTTGAGCCTATTGAGGTGAAAGTACCTTTCTCCCCAGTGCCAGTTCTCGAGAATTATATCTTTTCATCTCTTAGATGTTATCAAGTAAGTGGTGAAGAAGACTCTTCAGATAGTGAAGAAGACTCTTCAGATAGTGAGGAAGAAACAGAGCGAGCTATTGTGTACAGAGCATATTAGTCTTCAATCATTTTCAATGATGATGATCATTTGTTGGGATCCAAGATTCATAATCGTCCCTTATTTGTGACTGGCTACATTCGAGAACAAGAAGTCAATCATATCCTTATTGATGGTGGATCTGCAATTAATATCCTCCCACTCAAAATATTGAAAGAACTTGGAATCTCTTTGGATGAACTACTTCCCAGTAAATTGATGATTCAAGGCTTTCAATCAAGGTGGACAAAGAGCTATTGGGAAGATTAGACTTCATATGCTCATTGGTGAAATGGAATCGAGTGTGCTCTTTCATGTCATTGATGCCAAGAACACTTACATAGTGCTTATTGGAAACCATTGTTGCATGAGTATGGTGTTGTGCCATCTACGTATCACCAATGTTTTAAACATTTCCAAGATGGACAAGTTAAGAAGATAGTAGCTGATTGCAAGCCCTTTACTGTAGTTGAATCACATTTTGATGATGCAAAATTTTACTTGGAAAATGATACGCTAGAAGAAGCACAAGTCATTGTTTCACCGTCTAGCAAAGAAGTAAACCTCCATTCCAAAACTTCAAGGATTGACTCTCTAATTAAGGAGAAGGAAGCCAAGCCAGTTGAGGAGAAGGAAACCAAGCAAACAAAGACTTCCACAAAAGAGAAGAAGCATCAAGCTTCTAAAGCAACTAAGGCAACTCTTATGTTGCACTATGTCCCAGTCACCAAAAGAGAAGAGGGCCAATCACCCTTTTCAAGAGATGGAGAGTCAGTATTGGAAGATCTACAGGGACTAACTCTCCCAATTGCTAAAATCACAAAATCAATAATCTCAAGCCAACCATTGAAAGGGTTCACAAGACCATCCCAAGGACTGATTTTTGAACATGGGACTTTGCCCAATAAAGGAACCAAAAAGGGTTTTGACCCTAATGCATATAAACTCATGGTTGAATTGGGGACACAAGAAGATAACTCTGTTGTTGGCACTCAAGGCTCCATTTTCACAAGACTCAGTCACTCAACTCCTTCTCAAGTTGGCACTCGAGGTTTAGTTCTCACAAGGCTCAATCATTCAATCCCTTCTCGACTCTCAAAAGATTTAAAGGCAAAGCAAAAGCAGAATGAAATGACAAATTTCCTCCTAGAGGTGCTAATGACACAATTATTGTTGATCAAGATTCAAATGAGATTCGAAGCTCCATTCCATCTCGGATGAAACGTAGAACCATTTGGGAAGTGAATACTGGAGAAGCCTTGACTGTAAAAAGGCGTACAATGGTGACCACAAACCAAGAAGTCAAAGATGATGTTAAGGATGTGCCACCCATATTTGAAGAATGCATACAAGCTACAATTGATGAATTGAAGGAAATCGTCACTAATAAACCTAAAGACATTTTGAGAATTGGCCTTATCAATGGCAAGTTCCTGAAGCATTACTATGCTTGAAGTTTTAAATGCTCCTTGGTAAGAGCCTAAAACGACCTACTTCAACACTTAAAGAGTACATGATGTTCTCCCATTACTTTTGAAAGTGTTCATAAATAAATAAATAAAAGAGTCCGCTAGGTTGAAAACCTTTAAAAAGGCGGCCTAGGCAAAAGTTAGAGCAAAAAAAAAAAAAAAACACTTTGAACTACGTGGTGACTTGATCCCTTTCAAGGGGTATGTAGGTAACTTTGTATTTTGTACTAAGTCCAGTCACGTCTCAAAGAAAAAAACCCTTTGAACTACGAGATGACTTGATCCCTCTCAAAGGGTACGTAGGCAGCTTGGTATTCTATGCTAAGTTTAGTCACATGTCCAAAAAATATATATATATATATATATATATATTTCTTGAGCCATGAAAAGTCACCATGAAAGCAAAAATTATTGTGAGAATGTTGCTTGGTATCTCTAAAATGTGCTTTCTTTCTCATCTTTAAAGTCTAAGTAGTGTTGTCTTTCATGTGTTAAAGTCATGGTGGTACCTTCTTGCATCTTCAAAGACTTGATGGTCTTCTCCTTCATTGCTTGGATGATGAGGAAGCTGCCAAGGCACTTGAAGAAGCTCGTTCAGGGATTTGTGGTGTTCACCAATCTAGTCATAAACTTCATTTTTCAAATTAAGCAAATGGGTTATTATTGGCCCACTATGGTCAAGGATTGTATGGAGTATGCAAAAAGATGCTCAACATGTCAATTCCATGCAAACTTCATTCATTAACCTCCAGAACCCTTACACCTTACTATAGCTTTATGATCATTTGATGCTTAGGGATTAGATGTGGTTGGGCCATTGACACCAAAATCCTCTAATGGACATTCATACAGCCTGGCTATGACAGATTCTTTCTCCAAGTGGATTGAAGCTGTTGTATTTCTTGAAGTGAACAAAGAAATTGTCATAAACTTCATCAAAAGAAACATCATCTTTAGGTATGGTGTACCCTGTTATATCATCACTGATAATGGGAAAGAATTCTACAACAAGTCGATGGACAAGCTTTGCAATGATTTTTGTTTTAAGCAACATAATTCCCCCGTGTATAATGCTCTAGCCAACGGTCTCGCAGAAGCCTTTAACGAAACTCTATGCAATTTGCTCAAGAAAGTTGTAGGGAAGTTGAAAAGAGATTGGCATGAAAGAGTTTAGGAAGCTTTGTGGGCATATCATACAACATATCGAACACCTAGACAAGCCACGCCATATTCTCTTGTTTATGGGGTATAAGCTATTCTACTACTTGAATGCCAAATTCCTTCATTAATGATTGCCATTCAAGAAAGTCTTTCTAATGAAGAAAATTTTCATCTACGACTTGAAGAATTAGAAGCTTTGGATGAAAAAAGGCCGGAGGCACAACAATGCCTTGAGTGTTATCAAGCTCGCATTTCTAGGAATTTCAACAAGAAGGTTCGTCCTCGATCTTTCCAAGTTGGAGATTTGGTTCTTGCTATACGAAGACCCATCATTGTCACCCATCGCACTAAAAATAAGTTTGTTTCAAAATGGGAAGGACCATATGTTGTTCAAGAAGCCTATACAAATGGAGCATACAAGTTGGTTGTTGAAGATGGTTTGAGAATTGGCCCTATCAACGGCAAATTCTTGAAACGTTATTATGCCTAAAGATTGAAGCACTCTTTGGTAAGAGACTAAACTGCCTACCTTAACACTTAAAGGGTACATGATGTTTTCCCATTACTCTTGAAAGTGTTCACAAAAAAAAAAAAATATATATATATATATATATATAAAATATTATTGAACTACACTATGAGAAAGTCACTACAAGAAGACAATGCTATCGTATGAAGGTAAACATCACTGTAAGACATTGCTACCAAAAGGAATGCAAAGTCACCATGAAAGCAAATATCATTGTGAGAATGTCACTTCGCATCTCTAAAATGTGATTTCTCTCTTGTCTTTAAAGTCTAAGTAGTTCTACCTTTCACGTTTAAAGTCTTGGTGGTACGTATCTCCTTACATCTTCAAAGACTTGCATTTTTGAAGTCTTGATTGCAACCCTTCAAAGTCATGTCACCTTGCATTGTCAAATTTGGCATTGCATTGCCTCTCTTTTGAATTTCATTGCCTTCCTTCTAAATTGTGTTGCCTTACATCTCTAAAGTTTGCATAGTAATGCCTCTCATGCTCAAATACTTGGTGGTATCTCATTGCATCTTCAAAAACTTGGTGGCATCTCTTTGCATCTCTAAAGTTTGGACTGAATTGCCTCTTTGTTGAGTTGGATCACCTCAAATCCTCAAAGTTTTTGTGTCATCTTCTCACATATTTAAACTTTGAATGGTGTCACCTTGTATCTCTAAAGTCTGGTACTCATCATTTTATACCTTTAAAAAGTATCATAACAAGAAGCCAATGCACATCCATTGCACAGATACTGTTAGGACATATGTGATTAACTTGTTAGGAACATATGTTACTATTTTATTTAATTGGCTAATCTTTTGACAAAACGCACTTTACTTGTATTTTGGTAGATTTAGGATGTGTTTAATACTTTAAGAAACTATGTTTTAAGATCAAGTGTTAAAGCCATGTGAGTCTGTCCAAGAAAAAAGATGAAGAAGTGTTTGTCATTAAAACTCAACAGCTAGCCATCTATCGACCTTAAGAAGCTATTCCAACCCTGTGGCTCGATAGGTGCTCGACAACAGCTCAAAAGATAGGCATTTGTGGAGGTTTATGAAAAACAGAATTCCAGTTCTGTTTTGACTTCAATCCGTGATTATGTGTTTGGGCTTTCTTTTCTCATAACCTTAGACATATAAAAATATTATTTTAAAGGCCGTCATAGTGTTCACAAGTTGCACAAGTGTTTAGAAAAGTTTGTTCAAGCAAATTGTGACTGGGAGACAGAATTTGCCCAAATTCATCGTTCTTGTGAAAAAGTTGCTGTGTTTGTGCACTGTCGGGTTTTGTAACCAAGCATCTTCTTGATCTTCATCATGGATGAACTGAAGAACTTTGCAGCCAAAAACCTTCTCTAGTTGGTGATTGAAGTCGTGTACTGGGATCTGCATAATTGGTTAGTCACGTACTGGGAACCATGCATCAAAAGGAGAAATTGTCACTACAGAACAAGTCCAATTGGGTATTGGGGTAAGGGTTCAACTGTAGGTTAGTATAAGGTACTTGGATTCCTTTACTTGTAATCGCTTGTTGTGATAATAGTGGAATTTCGGGAGTGGTGACTTTAAAATCACCCGGTGGGGTTTTCGCCTTATTGGTTTTCTCCATTCATAAACAAATCACCGTGTCAATTTATTTTCCGCTGCACTTAGTTTAATTGGTGATTTGTTTGTGTTATCACACATTTGCATGTTAATTTGATTAATTAATAAACTTGGCTAATTAATCCATTAATTCGTCATAAGGAGTCAATTTGTTTTTGGCCTATTAAGTGGTATTAGAGCAGGCACACTCTGATTAGGTTTTAATCTTTGTTGTGTTGATCCATTGACCCATGTTTGTCATGGATAAAGGACAGTCTTTAATCATACTTCCTTTATTTGATGGCACTAACTATGCATATTGGAAAGTACGCATGAGAGCTTTCTTGCAATCTCTAGATAAAAAGGTGTGGCAAGCTATTGAGATAGGCTGGACCAAGCCAAAGGAAGCGCCGGCCGATGGGGATGAAGCTAAGATCAAGGCGGCAAACTTTAACAGCAGGGCATTGAATGCTTTATTTAGTGCAGTCACTAATAAGGAATTCAAGAAGATATCCTCTACTGTAACTGCAAAGGAAGTATGGACCATCCTCCAGACAACCTATAAAGGAACTAAGGCTGTCACAGACTCAAAACTTTAAAGGCTTACTACAAGCTTCAAAGAGATTAAGATGGAGGAGGATGAGTCGTTCGGTGAGTTCTATACCAAGCTCAAGGACATAGTGAACTCAGCTTTCAATCTTGGGGAAACCATTTCTGAACCCAAGATTATGAGAAAGGTGCTCGGATCTCTGCTTGAGAGATTCCATGCTAAGATTATGGCAATTGAGGAATCAAAGGACATTGACAAGATTCCTTTGACAGAGCTGGTTGGTAATTTGTAGACTTACGAGCTAGGGTTAACAAGGATTGGTAAGTCAGGCAAGAGCAAAAGCATGGCCTTGAAGGCTAAGAGTAGTGACACAGATGAGTCTTCAGACGATGAAGATTCTAAGATGAAGTTTTACATCACCAAGCAATTCAAGAAGTTCACAAAGAATGCCAATGGGAAGGGCTTCAACAAGGACCGTAGGCAATCTAATTCTTCTCAGTTCAAGAGTTAAGACAAAGGGAAAAAGGATGCTAGGGATGGCAGTTAGTACACTGTTCCCCAAGGACCTAAATACTTTGGGTGTCAAGGCTTCGGTCATATGAAACAGGAGTGTCCTACATATCTCAAGAACATTGGGAAGAGCAAGGTACTCACTGCTACTTTGAGCAACATGGAGCCTGAGGATGATTTTGACAATGAGGATGATGGAATCCTAAATGCCTTCACTACCATTGTTAATCCTACTAAGGGGATTGTTGAAGATGAGATGAAGAAGAGGAATTGGTGAAGTCCAAGTTTAATAAGATGGATGAACAAAATGACATCCACACAACCTATGCAAAGTTGTACAAGGTCTTAGAGAAGCGTAAGAAGATGTATAGGTTAGCCTCCAAGAAGCTTAGTGATGTGGAGCTTGAGCGAGAAGAGCTTTTCATAAAGTTTGATGAAGCTAATCAGACTATTGGGGCATTGAGGTTTGAGAACAATTTCTTAGCTGAGAAGACAAAGAAGCTTGAAGCGGAGCTGTTTCAAGTCAGAGCTCAATTGGAGAGGACTTCAAGTGCAAAGCTTGATGAGATGCTCAGTCTTCAGAAATCTGCTTCTGATCGAATAGTTTTAGGGTATGGTTTCTCTTCTTCTAATATTGCTTCTACTAGTACTATTGTTTTTGTTTCTTCTAGTAATAATGTTGAAATTAAGAATAATGATGTTAAAACTGATTTAGCTAGTGAGAACATAGAGAAGGGTAAATCTATCTTAGGAGCACCCCCTAAGCAAGATAAGAAGGAAGCTAAAAACCCTAGGGCTAAGAAGGCTAACTCTCAAAAGCCTAAAAAAAAGAAGTAGCATCTCTATCATCATTATGGAGTTGCCGGTCATACTCGACCAAATTGCTATAAGTGGTTAGCCACTCAACAGAGCAATGGCATGATAGCGTCTAGAAGCCAGAATCAGCTTTAATCATCTCTTGCTCCTCTTGGAGATCTTCTCAAAGCCCTCATGTTCCTTTCGAACTTGAACGATTTCAATTCTTCCCCCTCACCGCCAGTTCAAGGGTTTAATCAAAGGAAAGGTTCTTCCAGGGTGTGGAAGTAAAAGGGCTCTGAGTGATTCTATCACTTTCTTCTCTCTCTTTATGTTTTTGTTTTTGCATAACTTGTGTGTTTTGCTTTTATTTTAAGTCAGTCTAGTTTTTATGCTTTTCTTTGTTTAATATGTTTTTGTTTGTGTTAGTTTTTTTTTTTTTTTTTTTTTTTCATATAAAAATAAAAAAAAAATTGGAAAATTAGAAAAATACAAAAACAGTGTGTTCTGTGTACACTGGTACTTGTGTACCTTGGATGACCATTGAATAATCAAACATGCAACTCAACCAAGCATCCAATCAACATTTTAAACTCTCAAAATCATCTTTCAACAACAATTTTAAGCACAAAGATCCCAAACACACACACACACACTAAACAAGTCTAACCAATTTTATATTTCAAAAATAAGTCAAGATAGTTTAATGAGCATACATTAACACATGTAAACCTTGTGATGGCCAAATCACATTGTACCTACACATGTATCAAGAGTAATAAAGAATATTGCATGTTGTGTGTGAAAAACATCGCAAGATTGCATAAGTGTATACATGTTATGACGATTTGAGATATGAGAAAATCACTTTAACTCACACACAATCATAATTGTTTGATGGGGACTATCACGTTCGAGATACATTCTATAACTCCCACATCTCCTAGAATACATGCTTGCAATCATGTTTAAAGCATTTTGATTCTTTTTGCTTTTATTTCTTTGCATATTTTCTTTTTAAGCAAATCATGCCTGGGCATATAAGAGAGAGAAAAGAAATACCCAATGATGTTAAGCTTTTGACATTCCAATTTTGCTATGCTGAAGCACACAAATGTCAATTAATGATTGGCAGGTAACAGTGGTGAGATGGTTATTTATGCATTTCTCTAAGGAATTTTTAGTCCTTCTCGTCAAAAAAAGTGATACAAGTGTTAAGTACAAGAGATAACTTAATCTTACTCATCACAAACACGAGCCACAAAGCTCACTTGCTTAGTTGTGCATAGGGATGCTCATCTAAGCTACAAGAGATACAAAAGTTTAGAAAACTTTTCCCTTCTTGAAAAACTGTTTTTAAGCAATCTCGATACCTTCTCGACACTTTCTCGACACCTGGCTATCTGTTAAGCTCTTAAGCTACTTCTTATCGCAATCTCGACACTTCCTCGACAACTAGATGGATCAATCGAGAAAGTTCGTGGATCCTTGATAGCTTTTCGACAGTTGGTGGATCGAGCTTCTTTTAGCCTTTGTTGATATGTCCCTCGATAGATCCTCGACAGCTGCATCTGTCGACGTTGTTTTTCTTGACACCTTCCTTGATAGATGTCTCGACACCTCTTGACACCTCTATCTGTCGAGATTTATTGACCTTTTATATAAAGGTCCAGCGCGATTCGGTTCTCACTTTTCTCGATCTCTCTCTTGAGAAAATTGTCTTTTCACCTCCCAAACCTTTCTCACTCACTCCAAACTTCTTCCTTAAGGTTTCTTCAAGCTTTTACAAGTTTTTCTTCACTTGGTAAGCTTCGAATCTCTCATTTACATGCATTTTCATGTTTTGAAACTTAGGTTTTGGGGTTTTTGAAAAATTTTGAGGTTTTTCAAAATTGATGAGTTATTGTTGAAATTTTGGGATGAGTTTTTGCTTAAATGAGTTTAAAATCTCATGCATTGCATCACATAAGCATTATAATAGTATTATCATGCATTCAGTTGTGTGCAAATTGATTGTGTGTTGGTAGGATTGGATTGGGTTGCGCCCATGATGCGATTTCTTTTGCATGTCACATGCTCATGCATTCCCCATGCATACGTACTCTATTTTTAATATACTTGCTATATTTGAAATGTGTTGGGACTTTTCTGATTGTCTCTCTCTCTCTCCCTTTCTTTTCTGTTTACATTAGTCGTATCTATGGCACCAAAACGTAAGTCCACTTTGTCCCATAACCTTTTTCATTCTGGGGCATCATCTTCCTTTGATCCTACTCCTTCTCATATCCGGTTCCGTGATGAGGATGCTAGAAAGGAATTCTCGAAGAAATTTTCTCGATGAGGTGTTCATTCAGAACGCCAAGTCATTTTGGTGGACTTCGCCGACATTGACCTACCTGATGTCATTCACAGTCGGGGTTGGGAGTCACTGTGTGACGTCCCGGTCACTTGACCTTCTGTGCTGATCTAGGAGTTTTACTCCAACATGCATGGACTTGATTCTTTAGTACCTCTCTTTCATACTCGCGTTCGAGGTACACGCATTGTTGTCACACCGCAGCTTGTTACGGATGTGCTCCATGTTTCGAGGGTAGAGCATCCTGACTACCCCGGATGTGAGCATCTGAGGACTGTGTCCAAAGACAAGATGATCTCTACTTTCTGCAAGCACCCTTCTAATTGGAGTGATCGTCAGTTTACACCATGTAAGACCTTTTCTAAAGGTCCTAGATTCATAAACATGGTGATGACTTTTTTTTTGCACCCACTGTCTCACTATAACTCTATCATATAGCTTCATGCTCGATTTTTGTTTTCTCTTCTTGAGCATCTCACTATAGATTTTCCTTTACATTTTATTCTTTCAATGATAGATGTGTTTAGGGATATGGTTACCCGTGATAAGCTCATTTTCCCTTCGGCTATCATACAGATTTTATGCCACTTTTCTATTCATTTTCCCTCTTCCGACCACTTTTCTGTCATGTGTGCCATAGACGCCACTACCGTTAAACGTAGCGAGGCACAGTTTAGGTCACAACAGTTGGATTCAGTAGCTCCTCCCTCCTATTTGGCTCCATCTCGTTCTGCTCCATCCACATCTGCTCCCTCTACTTCTACGAGTGATGTGTCACTCGGGGACATCATGGCATAGCTACAGCGCATGGATGCTCACCTTGATACACTCTTTACAGAGCTGTATTAGGTGAACGTTCGTGTTGGTCGTATTGCACAGCAGTAGACGATCATGGGTGGCTTTACACCTGTGGCTTTGCACCTATGGCTTCTCCTCCACCTCCTATAGTGGCTTATAATTCTGAGGATGAGGATGATGATGACGATGATGCTTTTGATGATGATGATGGAAATGCTAGCTCTACCGATGAGATGTCTACTTAACACTTTTACCCTTTGTCACTCGTGACAAAAATGGGGAGTAGTTTTGGATATGAGAGTAGTCATTCTTAGGGGGAGAGTTAGTATCGGACCATTTTGTTAGGGGGAGTGTTGTTATCTGAGGGATGTAGTAAGGATTACATGTATCTTTTTCTTTTCTCTACTTTAGATACATTTATTTCTTGTACATGGGTCTTGTAACCATTATTGACATATGTTGTACTTATTTTCTTTATATGTTGATGTATGTTTCTTTCACCTACCCTTACATGTGTTGTTCCTTTTCTCTCTTTATGCACATGGTTCTTATTACTTGTATGCAATCTATTATTTTTGTTTCACACAAAGATGCCTTAATGAGTTTTGTTTGAAGTGTTTCAGAAATACAGGTTGTCAAAGTCTACTTGCCATAAACTCTCTTCTTGCAAAGGTTTTCAAGAGTTTGTGTTAGGATAGATTTTATTGTATTCAACAAGTGAATATGAGTTAAGTGATTTATGACTTCTCTTATATGTTCATTTGCTTGTTGTGGTTTTGTCATGGGTTGCCAAAGGGGGAGATTGTTAGGACATATGTGATTCACTTGTTAGGAACATATGTTACTATTTTATGTAATTGGCTAATCCTTTGACAAAATGCACTTTACTTGTATTTGGGTAGATCTAGGATGTGTTTAATACTTCAAGAAACTGTGTTTCTAGATCAAGTGTTAAAGCCATACGAGTCTGTCCAAGAAACAAGCTGAAGAAGTGCTTGTCATTATAGCTCGACAGCTAGCCATCTATCGAGTTTGAGAAGCTGCTTCAGCCCCGTGGCTCAACAGCTACTCGACAGTAGCTCGACAAATAGGCATCTGTCGAGGTTTATGAAAAATAGAATTCCAGTTCTGTTTTGACTCCAATCCGTGATTATGTGTTTGGGCTTTCTTTTCTCACAATCCTGGAAATATAAAATGATTATTTTAAGGGCCTTCATAGTGTTCACAAGTTGCATAAGTGTTGAGCAATATTTGTTCAAGCAAATTGTGACCGAAGACAGAATTTGCCCAAGTTCATCGTTCTTGTGAAGAAGTTGCTGTGTTTGTGCACCGTAGGGTTTTGTAACCAAGCATCTTCTTGATCTTCATCGTGTATGAACTGAAGAACTTTGTAGCCAACAATCTTCTCTAGTTGGTGATTTAAGTTGCGTACTGGGATCCGCGCAATTGGTTAGTCACATACTGGGAGCCGTGCATCAAAAGGAGAAATTGTGACTACAAAACAAGTCCAATTGGGTATTGGGGTAAGGGTTCAACTGTAGGTTGGTATAGGGTATGGGGATTCCTTTACTTGTAACCACTTGTTGTGATAATAGTAGAATTTTGGGAGTGGTTACCTTAAAATCACCCAGTAGGGTTTTTGCCTTATTGGTTTTTCTCATTCGTAAACAAATCAACATGTCAATTTGTTTTCCGCTGCACTTAGTTTAATTGGTGATTTGTTTGTGCTACCATGCATTTTCATGTTAATTTGATTAATTAATAAACTTGGCTAATTAATCAATTAATTCATCACAAAGAGTCAATTCGTTTTTGGCCTATCAGATACCAGTGCACATCCTTGCATGGACAAACTCCATCTTCAAGATTGTCTTTGTCTTCAAGGATGTCTTCATCTTCAAGATTGTCTTTATCTTTAAGTCAATCTTCGTCTTCAAAGCCTTGCATCGACAATCTTCATCTTCAAGGCAGTCTTCATCTTCAAGGCAAGTCTTTGTCCTTATGATTGTCTTCATTTTCAAGACAGTCTTCATCTTGAAGGTAGTCTTCGTCTTCAAGGATGTCTACATCTTCAAGATTGTCTTCATCTTCAAGGTCTTGTATAGCATCTTTATCTTCAAGGCAATCTTCATCTTCAAGGTCTTGTATAGATCATCTTCACCCTTAAGATAGTCTTCATCTTCAAGGAAGTCTTTGTATCCAAATGAGACTTCGTCATCAAGATTGTCTTCGTCTTCAAGATTGTCTTCATCCTTAAGATAGTCTTCGTCTTCAAGGAAGTCTTCGTATCCAAGATAGACTTCGTCTTCAAGATTGTCTTCATCCTTAAGATAGTCTTCATCTTCAAGGAAGTCTTCATATCCAAGATAGACTTCGTCTTCAAGGAAGTCTTCGTATCCAAGATAGACTTCGTCTTCAAGATTGTCTTCATCCTTAAAATAGTCTTCATCTTCAAGGAAGTCTTCCTATCCAAGATAGACTTCATCTTCAAGATTGTCTACATCCTCAAAATTGTCTTCGTCTTCAAGATTGTCTTTGAGATCATTGTCTTGGTAACTACTTGGCTTAAGGAACAAAATAAACTCTTGCAAGTTCTTTGTAGTGCCACTAAGTCATCATATTACCTATTCTAAATGGAGGTGGAACAATACAAAACAAAAATAGACATGCAGGAAGAGAAATTCACAAATAAGAAAACTTTTGTACAAGAATGTACCTCCAAAGATTTGAGTGATGGAACTCTTGCAAAATTTGAGGCTAAAGTGTTCTAAGATGGACCGTAGCTGCACAAAGAAGATTAGAATCATATTAAAAAAAAAAAAAAAAAAGGAAAAAAAAGAGAGAGAGAGAGAGAGAGCAGAAGGAAGATAATCAACCAATATTCGTATAGATTGATAAAACTTGGTGCAATCTATGTTATAGATTTGACACAATCTACTCAAATGGTGGTGACGATTGTTCTTCTAATCGACGAGATAAACTTGATGCAAGTTTCTTTAGAAATTGTGGGGCCGGACACACAAGAAGTGACAATAATAATAAAAAAAAAATAATAATAAAATCATACCTTGCTACCTGATTGAGAAAGAAGGAAAAAAAAAAAAAAAAATCTTATGCCTTCTCCAAGAAATTTTTTATTTTTTATTTTTTTATTTTTCAGATTCTGAACTTACGCACTATGAAAAACAAATTTGTGCAACTAAGGCAGGAAAAGAAGTCAAAATAAGGAAGAATTCTTGTATGAAGGAAGAAATTAAATGGGAGAAGAAGTCTCGAGTTGCGATAAGAAAGAAGTTTTCTGCTTACTGTTATCTACTGAAGTTCAAGTTTAAGTGGGATTCTTTGAAATATAAGAGTTCAAATCCTTATTCAATTTGGACTTCGTCTCAAACGGTTGAGGTTGTCTCCTTAATTCCAATTAGAAGTCCTCTCGTCATAATTTGACTATGAAAAGAAGTCCACCTCGGGTAGAAGACGATCCAATGTCCATTAATTAATGTTCACATGGGGCTATTGGGAATGATGTTCACGTGGAGCTATTGGGAAGAAGATTTTGATGATTAGAAGTTCTTATGTAAGTCAAAGCATTATTTATGTCAAAACAAGTTTCCTATGCTTTGTAAAACATGCCTGTTATGTTGGTGGGTCTTTCCAGAAGAGCCCAAAGCTATGAGTTGGGGCATTAAAAAAAATAAAAAATTGTGATGGTCTGGGTCTAATAGAAAAGTGTGGGTCCTGCGATGGTATATACAAAATTTAACACCATGCAAGTCAAGACTCGCCCACTTTCCACACTCAAAGTTGTGGACATGTCCAAGTCTCGAGGGGCATTTGTAGGAGGCAAAATTTTAAGCCAATTATAAAATGCCACATCAAAATTTAGTGGCAAATTTTGAATTAATGTCATTAAATTAATTAAATCAAATGATGACATATGTCATCCAAATTGATATTACATTGACATATTGAAATTTGCCACATGTCATTTGGCCCACAAGATAAAGATAAATTTCCTATTTAAAATTTATGGATAATTATCTTTATAAATAAATAAAATAAAGATAAATTTTCTATTCAAAATTGATAGATAATTATCTTTATTAAAATAGATTAAATAGATATAATTATTTATCTTTATTGATTATTATCTTTATCCAAATATGATATTTATCAAAATAGATAAATAGAGATAATTATCTCTAAAAAGAATTTGGGCCAATCAAAAGTCTACTACATACTTTCAAGTATATCAATTCGAAGTGGAGCTTATCTTCTAAAATCACTATAAATAGAGGACATCCCCTCTCATTTTCAACACCAAGTTTTCAAGAGGCCCAAGCTCTGGAGAAATTATGTCTCAAGAATCTTTGAAGAACTTGAAGAACATTCAAAGGGCTTGAAGGACAACAAATCTCTAACAAGCTCAAGGCTAGAGATTCGTTGTGAAGACTATTCAATCCATTTTCCAACCAAAGTCAACAAGATCTCTTGTTCGAGTTCTTTGAAGTTCTATTGGAATTAAGCTAAAAAGCCTCCATAAACCTTAACAAACCCAAATCTTTGAAGCTCAATGGATCAAGCCTCTAAAGCCCTGAAGAACTTCAACCTAAGAGCCTTCACATTCGAAGACTTGAAGAACAATAAATCTCTTATAAGCTCAAAGCTAGAGATTTGTTGTGGAGACCGTTTAATCCATCTTCCAATTAAAGTCAAGAAAATTTCTTGTTTGAGACAAGTTCAAAGAAGATAGAATCAGAGGGTATTTTTTTGTAAAAGAATTGAAATAGAAATTATACTCATTATTCATCAATACGAATTTATATTTGCAAACCATATTTTTTTTTCAATTGTTTGATTTTCTGCAATTAAGAAATTTTGTGTTTACAAGCACACTTAGAAATTTTATTATTATTATTATTATTATTATTATTATTATTATTTATAATTTCTCCTCCCAAATGAAATCTCAAGGTAGTTTTGATTATACCAAAACGTGCATAAATATTAATTATAGCTACTGCATGCAAAGTAGTGAAGTTGTCTAATTTTGAATTGTTCCATAGTGGTGCACACAACATAGTACACTCACTTGGCCTTCCTGCTTGGTTTGAATTATAGTCTTTTATGTTCTAATATTACAGGACAAGTTCAAAAACGTATTAGGCTTTTCATTTTTTGTCTTTCAAAGATGTTAATTGACAGTGAAAAATGCTAAGAGCTTTGTAACTTAGAGAGAATATCTGATCTCATAAAAGCGAAAAACAAAGGTTCGAATCTCCCTCCCTCACTTAGTATAACAATTGTATTATTTTTTTAAAAAAAATTGACAATGAAGAATGAAGATGATGGTAATGTTTGAAAAACTCCCAAACAAATTCTCATATGGATCCTTAAATGAATAAATAAATGTGTCTTTGCATCATCTAAAAAAAAAAAAAAAAATTCAATATCATTTATCACAGTCCAAGAAAAATGTTAGCACATCTCAAATTACAATTAAGGATTTTTGTGAATCATCTATATAACCAAATTCTACCTAATAAACACTTAGCACACATTTGGAGAACTAATTCAATAAAAATATAAAATCCATATCAGCTGGGTCTCACAGTAAAGTAGGTTCATCAATTTTACTAAGATCTAGTATTGTCTTTGATAGCCTCCTTAATAGCTAATCAATAAATAAAGTATTTAACAAAAGAACAAAAAAGTTAAGATTTTAAATGAATGGCAAAAAGACAATGTCTTATACTTTCAATGACCATAAGTATAATCCAAGCTTTCAGGGTGCTATGATTTCACTTTAAGCAATAAAGCTTTCAATCTGCAATTCTCAGCTTCTTCCTTGAGCAATCCATAACTACAATACTACTTTGGAAGTAGGCATGGCTAAACTCCCAATTGTACTGGCTTTCAACCACAAATCAATAAAGTAAGAACACCCAAAGTATTTTTCCATTCAAACAAAGTCTGAAAGAAGATCAGGTTCAACTCATGATATTATGAAATCCCCTCAAATCCTCTCTCCCTCAAAACATCCAAACAAGGGAAGGGTAACTCCCCACCCCATTCCTCATCTTTCTTCTCCTCTCCTATCCTTGTAAACACGCCTGAGTCAGGGATTGGACTTAGCTGAGTTAGCTCCCTCATTGGTTTTCTTTTTATTTTTTTTGGGGGGGGGGGGGGGGGGGTTGGTAGCTGTAAAAGTTTATCGGAAATGAAAAAGAGGCACAAAAAAAAAAAAAAAAGCGAGGTAAATAGAGTGTACAAAGGGAAATAAAGCACTATACAAAACTACATAAATATTGAAAATCAAACTAAGAAGATACAGGAATACCACCTAAGCCAAAAGTACAGTTTCACCATAACTAATTAGGTACCAATCCAACTATAGCTTATTTCATAAATTAAAACCTACCTTTAGCATAAAAAATAAGACACAGAAAAGAAAAATGGTAAGAAGGTGTTGATGGCCATTTTGGAAGTCCAAGTGGAAAGGAGAAGCCCAGCAACGCAGACAGAAAAGAATTGGTAAATGGATAGAAAACCCATTAAGCCCAATTGGCAGGAATAATGGATCACAGGCCCATAAGATAAACAAATGGGTCTTGAAAGGGTAAATGGGCTTAAAGGAGCTCAAAAAGAGAGAAAAAAAAGCAAACCATGGGCCGTATATGATGTGAAAAAGTAAGAATGGGCGTAATGAAAGCAAAGAAAGTAAGGGATTGATGGCAAGCCCATGAGCCCTAAGGATGAGGGATAATGTGATTAGGTCGGGGAAGCCCAGAGAACTCAGTAAAAGCCCATGAGAATGCAAAGTTAAGGGCCAAGGAAGCCTAAGGAAAGCAAATGGGCCAGGGACGCCCGAAAGAAAACAAATGGGACACAGGAGCCCGCTAGTGATGTAATAAAAGAATCAATGGTTGTACTGGGCCATTGGGAGAAGAATAAATAGCAGGCCTAAAGAGTGGTATGGTAGGAGATGGGAGCAGAAAAAAGGGTGGGCTAAAGAAAGGCAAAGCTCACCATCAAGCAAGGCCCAGCCCTTGAGTGGGGCAAGCCATAAAAGAAAGGGAAACCAAAAAATAGTAAAAAATGGATGGCAGACTGTGAAGGCCAACCATGGCAAACACATAAGTAGCTGGTAGATTTTGGACATACATGGAAGAGAGGCACGCGTAAGGCCCAGACATCACCAGCTTGTATCCAGCCAATACAGGACATGGTGAGGTTATGGGTTAGAGGTAAGAGGGCATGGTTTGGCGGTGGGGAGAGGGAAAAACCTATTATGAGGTTCCTGCTCGAGCTCTTTTAGGGGAAGTGTCCTGCTGGGATGACATACCACTTAAAAGAAGCAAAGCTGAGTTGGAACCACTAAGTGCATGCCATGAGGGATAGGGAGAGAGAAGGCACCCACACCATAGCAGGGAAGGGTGCCACGGCAGACAAACAAACAAAATAGTTTTTCTTTTGTCTAATGATGAGGAGTAGCACACAGACGGACCAGTGGTGGTCGGCAAGTACACCAAGACCAGACAAAGTTGGTTAAGGGCTAAAATAGTAAAACTTGGTTACGACAAGCACTATAAAAAGAGGCCCTTGCCGTGTACAAAGGAGGACATCAGCACCATGAGAGGAACTTGAAAAATGGGAGAATAGAAAACAAGTATTGAGAAAAAAAAAAAAAAGATAAGAAAGGGGAATATTCGAAGAGAAGGAAAGAGAAAGATAGAGATTTAGAATGGCAAGCATGCACCAATAGGTTAATTCCTTCTCTCCCTCTCAAAGCCCTGTTCTCTGCCATAAACAAAGAATTCTCTTGCACACCAGCCATTCAGGTCCGTTTCCCTCAAAGTGATTAATTTCCATGGCAGGATTTCCTTGGGAGATTATTCACGTTGAGAAAAGACATTCTTCCTTCTCTAGTTTTGGTCCTGCAAATCAGATTTGATTTGATTTCTTTCTTCCTTTGATCAACCCATATAGTACCCACTTATTCCCCTTGCTTTTTCTTTATAAAAGTAATTATTGTTAAACTGTGATTATCTTTTCTTGATTAGGGATTATCTATTCACTTTAATTAAGAAGTCAAAATACTTTCTTTTGTCCTATTATTATCATATTTGCCTACTATGACTCATCTAAAACAGCTCTGCCTGTCGTAAGCGCGCTCTTGGCGAACGAGGCATAGTTTGCGCACAAGCCGAACCAGATTGAGTTGCAGCTGGACATGTCTCAACTCCCTTACTCATAATATTTGGGCCCAGTACCGCAGGAGGTAGCCCAGCCCAGTATAACCAAAAAGGCCCACTACATTAAATTGGTGACTCCCCTAGGGAGTTGAGAAGCAGATAGGGATAGAAGCCCTGCCAAAAAAATGCCTCCAAAGTCTAGAACAATGCGTAATATGAGTGTCGTGCCCTCGCAAGCAGAGTCCTAGCCAACAACGCCTCACCAATAGCAGCCTAACTAGGCGGAAGGTGCCAATGGAATGGGGGCTAAACTCCAGCCACAGCCAAGAATCCCTACTAACAATGCCAACATCTTCATTGAAGTTTTGCAATCCCTGTAACACTCACAGTAACAAATGATGGAAGAAATCCATCAGCTGAAAACAAAAAAAACAAAGTAAGAAGGAAGGCAGCTAATGGGAGGGAATACGATACTTCTCCACCAATACCATGCACTCTAAAAGAAGTAGATGTGCTGCTAGACAAGTGGATAGCAGATGGAGTTTTTAAGCCTAATCAAGTTTCTAGAGAACCTACAGAAGAGGAACAGAGGGACCCACGCTTCTACCGTTTGCACAACTACGTGCAACATCCTACCATAGAGTGTTAGGCGCTCCGCAGATTAGTGCACCACAAGATCAAAGAAGGGACACTAGAACTATCCCAACAAGAGGTTCAAAGAAACCTACTCCCAAACCACAAAGGGAAAGGTATAGCAGCGATAGTAATTTACATGGATCTAGGGGAAGATGAAGAAGAAAATCCAGCTCTGCCTACTGCAGCAATTACCACTTTACGGTGAAGCTCCAAATTCAAAAATTTGTTTGACTAGTTGTGGCTCACAGCAAAGGAGAGAAAGATAACCACGGAGGCTATAGTGAGAATCGCCTCCAGGGTAGGAGTAGAATGCTTATCAACAGAAATCCCAGATAATAGAACCCTCTTACAGGAGTCGACTGAGATCACTTTTAGTAATGAGGATATGGAGGTGGGATACCCAGATCATCGGAGGCCCCTCTACTTGGCAGCATCTATAAATCAAATCCCCATCAAGAGGGCCTTGGTAGATATAAGTGCTTCTGTAGATCTCATTCCATTGAGCACTTTACAAGTAGCAGGAATTTCATAAAGAAAGATTTAGGGATGCCTAATGGAAGTGATAGGGTTTGGTGGAAGGGGCAAATACACCGCAGGCCACATCCAGCTGTGGTTAAAAGTGGGCCCCATAGCTTTTTTAGCTCGATTCCATATGCTGAAAACGGAGGTCTCCTATCATATGCGTTTGGGGAGGCCGTGGTTGCATAAACACCGATTGGTCCAGTCCACCTATCACTAGTGTGTGAAAGGAAGTTTAAACGGTAGAATGATACGTATAGCGGCAAACCCCTCGCCGTTCGAATAGGTGGAGGCTCACTTAGTAGAAACTATGTTCTGCAACCAATGGGCTCCATCTGGGGAAAGCTTAATATCAAAGCCATGAGATACCTTCGTACTTAAGTGGGAAGACATCCAAGGTGACCCAGAGCCTAATCTAAGGGAGTTGTTAGCACAAAAAAAGAAAAGAAAAAAAGCACTCACCGTAGAATCAGATGGCAGGATTGTATACAAATTATGAAGGCGCGCGGGGCCCACGAGTGAAATACAAGCGGGCCCCACCCAAGAATGGTAGCATGAGAGTTTGGCGTGTTGCGTGGCACAAGAAAGTTCAAAGGAAGAAGGTAATAAAGAGAAGGATGAAAAAATCATGGTAGAAAAGGAGGTGCAAGTTGCTTTAGAAGAAGAATTGGAGGAGGTTGACCAGGGGTCTGGTTCACAATGACCAAGGCCTATCTCAATTAATGCAAGTCTAACAGAAAAGGAAAAATCAGAGCTGATACTATTGTTGAAAGAGTTCAAAGAGGTTTTTGCATAGGATTACAATGAAATGCCAGGATTAGACCCCAGGCTAATGGTGTATACGTTGAATGTGGACCTAGAAGCCAAACTAGTGGCCCAACCTGCCAGGATATTCCACACTGAAATAGAAGGGCAAATAGTCAAAGAAGTACAGAAATTGTTGGCCGCAGGATTCATCAAGCCTATTCAACACCCGCGCTGGCTATCCAACATAATACCAGTAAAGAAGAAGAACAGACAGATAAGATGTTGTGTAGATTTCATAAATCTCAACACAGCCTGTCCGAAGGACGAGTTTCCATTGACAAACATGGATTTACTAATAGATTTTGCGACAGGAAGCCTCATGTTTTCATTCATGGATGGTTCAGTAGATACAATCAGATCATAAAGGCACTAAGGGATGTGGAGAAAATTGCTTTCAGAACACCCATGGGCAACTTCTACTACATTGTGATGCCCTTCGGGTTAAAATATGCAGGTCCAACTTATTAACGAGCAATGACGGCCATATTTCACGACATGATGCATCAGAAACTAGAGGACTATGTGGATGACATAGTGGTTAAATCAAGGAGGAGAGAAGAGCACTTCCACATGTTGAAAAGGGTATTCGAAAGGTGTAGACCCTTCAAACTAAGAATGAACATTCTTAAGTGCGTATTTGGAGTGTCCTCTAGGAAATTCCTGGGCTTCCTGGTTCATAGCAGGGGAATAGATGTGGACCTGGCCAAAGTCATGGCTATAGCCACTATGAGACCTCTGATCACGGTAAAGGAGTTAAAGAGCTTCTTAGGGAAGGTCTCATATATCCGGAGATTCATCCCTGGGTTGGCATCAATCACTTCTGCTTTCACCAAATTGCTCAAGAAATGGCAAAGCTTTGAATGGGGAGAAACACAGCAGACCGCTTTCAAGAGGCTACAACAGATCATGATGAACCTCCCTATGATATAGTCCCCAGTCCACAAAAAGCCATTGCTACTCTACCCAGCCGCCAACTCTTATGCCATTGGTACATTAATCGTCCAAGAGGATGGAGGTGGAGTTAAGCAACCGGTGTACTACATTAGTCATGCCTTAAAAGATGCAGAAACTCGTTACCCAAGGGTAGAAAGGGCATGCCTAGCTATCGTGTATGCTTCGCAGAGGTTATGCCATTATTTCTTGGCCTACGAAGTATGGCTGATGACCAAATCCCATGCCATTAAGCCTTTGTTGCAGCAACCAATCCTCTCAGGCAGAATATCCTAGTGGTTGTTACAATTGTCACAGTATGACTTGAGAATGGGGACACCCAAGGCGGTGAAAAGCTAGGCTATAGCAGATCTATTGGCACAGTTTCCAGGAAAGGAAGAATTCCCGCTGAATGATGATGTTCCAGGAGAAGTAGCCATGGCAGAAGAGGTCAGAGAACAATGAGTAATGAAATTTGATGGGTCTTCTACCACCCAATTAGGGGGAGTGGGAGTAGTTTTGTACCATGAAGAAGATAAGGCAGTGGTGCTATCGTTCAAACAGGAATTCCCCTATTCAAACAACACGGCAGAATACGAAGCCTATCTAATCGGGTTGGCCATTGCTCTTAAAGTGGGAGTCAAGCACTTAAGGGTAATGGGTGATTCGAACCTGGTGATTTACCAGGCCAAGGGGATCTTTTCCCTAAAGGAGCCCAGCCTAGCCCCATACAGAGCAATAGCCCAGAAGATGGAGGAGAAATTTTCAACCTTCGAAATAGAACATGCTCCAAGGAACGAAAACCGGTTTGCAGATGTGTTAGCCGTACTAGGCTCACAAATAATGTTCGAAGGGGATAACACTAGGGTAGAGGTCAGCAAGAGGGAAGAATCCATCATTGAGGTGTTGAAGGAAAGGTTCTAGGACCAACAGTGCAAAGGGGATTGGTGGATCCTCATAAGGGAAGCCTTGATGAAAGGGGAAGGTGCCGCAGAACTAAGGGTACTAAAAGACTACGCCGCCCTAGTGAGAAGAGAGTTGTACCACAGGATGCCAGGTAGGGTCTTGTCCAGATGCGTGGGGTAGGTCCGCCTAGAGAAAGTTGAAGGAAGTACATGACAAGACTTGTGGATCCTGCGGGGAGGTCAGCTTTTACCGCAAACTTCAAAGGGTAAGCTTCTATTCGCCAAGCATGGGTAAAGACGCAGACCGAGTCCAAACCTAGTGCGGGACCTGCCAGCTCATAGCAGACAGAGAGGAAAGTTACGTTGTGTTCATTAGCGAAGACTGGAAAAGCCCATTCGTATAGTACTTGGCAGAAGGCATCCTGCCACAAAAGCACAGTGAAAGATACAAGCTTAAGAGGTTGGCAACGCGTTACTTTTTGCATAATATGGTCCTTTTCAAAAAAGGGTACAATGGGACCCCTTAAGATGTTTGGGCCTTGAAGAAGCAAAAGAAATGATAAAAGAAGTGCATTCGGGAAAGTGTGGGGAGCACCAGGGGAAGAAAAAGCTTTACAGATGCCTGCTGCAAATGGGCTACTACTGGCCTACCATGAAGAAGGATACGACAGAATTTGTGAAAAAATGCCATAGTTGCCAAATACAAGCCAACTTGATTCACACTCACCCGGAGAACTTACATAGCATGGTCACCCCATGGCCCTTCCACACTTGGGGGTTTGATTTGGTACGACTAGTTAACCCACCATCGCGTGGATACATATGGATACTAGTGGCTATGGAATACTTCACTAAGTAGGTAGAGGCAATGCCACTCCAAAAAGCCACAGGAGGAGCGGTGGAAAACTTCATCAAGGAAAACATAATTGTGAGGTTTGGAGTACCCCACAGGATTATCAGCGACAATGGCACACCCTTTGTCAACAGTGATGTAAGGAAGATGTTGGAATTCTACCAAGACAAACATCATTGTTCATCACCCTATTACCCTCAAGGGAATGGACAAGTAGAGGCAAAAAACAAGGTCCTCATAAAGATCATCAGTAAAATAAGCCAAGAGTATACAGGAGGATGGGCAATGCACCTAGTAGACGCCCTTTGGGCTTATAGAAAATCACTAAAGTCTGCCACAGGATTTTCACCCTTTTCCTTGGTCTAAGGAACAAAGGTAATGTAACGACCCAAGGAAAAGCGCTAGCCACACCTATGCTATACCTTAAAAGGACTAGTCACAATTGAGGTTCCTTGTAATTGTTAATAAAGCCTAGATCTACCCAGTAAATACCCGATGTGGGACTCATCACACACCCACATACATCACACAATCAATCAAATTGGGGCATCACAATCTCCCCCACTTAAATCCCTAATGTCCTTGTTAGGACCTACTTTGTAGGGTAGTGCCTCTGAGCCCACACGGGATTACTGGGCTGACTCTGATACCATATGTAACGATCCAAGGAAAAGCGCTAGCCACATCTGCGCTATACCTCAAAAGAACTAGTCACAATTGAGGTTCATTGTAGTTGTTAATAAAGCCTAGATCTACCCAGTAAATATCCGATGTGGGACTCATCACACACCCACCACATCACACAATTAATCAAATTGGGGCATCACAGGTAATGAGTCTGGCAGAAGTAATGACCCCATCCTTGAGAGTTATGTAGATGCGGAAGAAAGAAAAAGAAAAAGCATTCTTTGCGGCAGAAAGATGTGAAGACCTAGAAGGACTTGATGAAAGGAAGGAAGAAGCCCAAGAGTGCAGCCACAGATACAGGAAAAAAAAATGACTGAATCCTACGGTAGGATGACCAAGGAGAGAGTGTTCGTGGAAGGACAACTTGTGTTAAAAGTAGCAGACTATGTCAGGCAAGGCATGATAGGACCATCTAAGTTTACACTGAAATGGGAAGGACCCCTTGCGATAAGGGAGGTGCATCCAAGTGGGTATTACCGTTTGACTTAGATGGATGGCAGAGACCTAATGGATCCCATTAATGGGAAATGGCTGAAACGCTATTATGCCTAAAAAGTTATGCAGTTGTTAGGACATATATGAGTCACTTGTTAGGAACATATGTCACTATTTTATGTAATTGGCTTATCCTTTGACAAAATGCACTTTACTTGTATTTGGGTAGATCTAGGATGTGTTTAACACTTCAAGAAACTGTATTTCAAGATTAAGTGTTGAAGACATGCAAGTCTATCCAAGATTTAAGCTAAAGAAGTGGTGTTCATTAAAGCTCGACGGCTAGCTATCCATTGAGCTTAAGAAGCTGTTCTAGCCCCGTGGCTCGATAGCATCTCGACAGACAGGTATTTGTCGAGCTTTATGAAAAACAGAATTCTAGTTCTATTTTGACTCCAATCTGTGTTTATGTGTTTGGGCTTTCTTTTCTCACAACCCTAGACATATAAAATGATTATTTTAAGGGCCGTCAAAGTAGATACAAGTTGCACAAGTGTTGAGCAAAGTTTGTTCAAGCAATTTGTAACTGGAGACAAAGTTTCGCCCTAGTTCATCTCTTTTAAAGAAGTTGTTGTGTATGTGCACCATAGGGTTTTGTGACTAAGCATCTTCTTGATCTTCATCGTGTGGATGAATTGAAGAACTTTGTAGCCAACAAACTTCTCTAGTTGGTGATTGAAGTCGCGTACTGGGATCTGCATAATTGGTTAGTTACGTACTTCGGAGTCATGCATCAAAAGGAAAATTGTCACTATAGAACAAGTCCAATTAGGTATTGGGGTAAGGGTTCAACTGTAGGTTGGTATAAGGTATTGAGATTCCTTTTCTTGTAACCGCTTGTTGTGATAATAGTGGAATTTCAGGAGTGGTGACCTGAAAATCTCCCGGTGGGATTTTTGCCGTGTAGGTTTTTCCCCGTTCGTAAATAAATCATCATGTCTTTTATTTTCCATTGCATATTTAGTTTTTTGGTGATTTTTTTGTGCTACCACGCGCTTTGCATGTTAATTTGATTAATTAATAAACTTGGTTAATTAATTAATTAATTTGTCACAAAGGGTCAATTCGTTTTTTAGCCTATCAAGTGGTATCAGAGCAGGCACACTCTGATTAGGTTTTAATCTTTGTTGTGTTGATCCATTGACCCCTATTGTCATGGCTATAATCGGCTTGAAGAGATCTTTGTTTTCAAATATATCTTGTTTTTCTAATCTCTATTTTGTTGAGTGTCTCGGGAAATACAAGTCTAAAAGTTATTTGAATTCTCTTATGATGATTATTGAAAAGGATCTCAGTTTGACTAAGAAGAAACTAGACTGTGTCAGAATGAAAATGTGCAAAGGAGTTCGTCTGAGAAGAGTGAAAGTTAAAGGCTTAGCTCGAAAAAGGCAGATGAGAGAAAGCACCATTCCCAATGATCTGTCATCTAAACATGAAGTGTGTTTTATGATGAAGTTCGCATTTAAAGTTATAGACACATGTTTGTGGTACCTTGACAGCGGTTGCTCAAGACACATGACTAGAGACCGATCTCTCTTCAAGGTTTTCGAGTCCATGAAAGGTGGCAATATCACTTTTGGTGATGGAAGCAAATCACAGATTGAAAGGAAGGGAATTATTTCTCTACCTAGATTGCCAGACATCGCAAATGTTCTCTATGTAGAAGGTCTAAGGGTGAACCTGTTGAGCATAAGTAAGATATGATCAAGACTTCATGGTACTATTCTCAAAAGGAAAGTGTCTTGTCATGGATAAGTTTGGAAAGAAACTCATAAGTGGTGTTCGCACTTTAGACAACTATTGTGGATCGGTTCCTGATACTGATATTGTGTGCAATAGTATTTGTTTGCCAAATGAAGATCTATGGCATCAACGGATGGGACTTGCTAGTTACAAACATCTTTCTATTGTATCTAAGCATGAATCAGTTTTAGGGATACCAAAGCTTAGTAGAATGAGTAATATGGTGTGTGGACCATGTCAACTTGGGAAACAAACGAAATCTAAGCATCCAGGCATTCAAACATCAGCTACATCTAGGCCATTGGATCTTCTACATTTGGATCTTATGGGTCCAACTAGAACCGAGTCTCTTGGTTAATGTATGCTCACGAAACTATCTTGACTTATTTTTGAAATATAAAATTAGTTAGACTTGTTTAGTGTGTGTGTGTGTGTGTGTGTTTTTGGGATCTATGTGCTTAAAATTGTTGTTGAGAGATGATTTTGAGAGTTCAAAATGCTGTTTGGATCATTGGTTGTGTTGCATGTTTGATTGCATTCATATCTGTGTTTTTCCCTTCTTGAAAAATGGTTTTTAAGCTATCTCGACACCTCCTTGACACCTAGCTATCTGTCGAGCTTCCAAACTTTTTCTTGTCGCAATCTCAACAAATCGTCGATAGCTAGGTGGATCAATCAAGAAAGTTCCTAGATCCTTGATAGCTGGTGGATCGATCGAGCTTCTCTTTTGTGTCTTTGCTTCATTCCTCGACACCTCCTCGATAGCTGCATTTGTCGACGTTGTTTTTCTCGACATCTTCCTCAACAGATGTCTCGACACCTTTCGACACCTCTATCTGTCGAGAATTACTGAAGCTTTATATATTTGGTTGTCGTGATCCGGTTCTCATTTTCTTTGATCTCTCTCGATCTGTCCGCACTTATTCACCTCCCAAATCACTCTCTCTTACTCCAAACCTCTTTCCCAAGTGTTTTTCAAGCTTCTTCAAGGATTTCTCTTCACTTGGTAAGCTTCGATTCTCTCATTTTCATGCATTTCATTCTTTGAAACCTAAGTTTTTGGGATTCTTGCAAAATTTGGGGTTTTTCAAAATCAAAGAGGTTTTTGAGCAATTTTTGGGATGGGTTTTGAAGATTCACTCTTAAAAACTTCGTGCATTGCATTCGATATGCATTATAACTGTATTTTCATGCATTTAGTTGTGTGTTATACATGTTGAAGTACTTGTATGCTGGTAGGATTGGATTGGGCTGAGCCCACGATGCAATTTCTTTTGCATATCACATGTTCATGCATTCCCCATCTATACGTACTCTCTTTTCAATATACTTGCTATATTTGAACTATTTGGAGCTTTTCTGATTGTCTCTTTCTTCCCCTTCTTTCTATTGTTTACATTAGTCGTGTTTATGGCACCTAAGCGTAAATCCACTCCGTCCCAGAACCCTCTTTGTTCTGGGGCATCGTCTTCTTCTGATCCTACTCCTTTTCATATTTAGTTCCATGATGACGATGCTCGAAAGGACTTCTCGGAGAAATTTTCTTGATAAGGTGTTCATTCGGAATGCCAAGTCATTTTGGTGGACTTCGCCGACATTAACCTTCCCACTGTCATTCACAGTTGGGGATGGGAGTCACTGTGTGATGTCCTGGTCACTTGTCCATCCATGTTGATTCAGAAGTTTTACTCCAACATACATGGATTCGATTTTTCAGTACCTCTCTTTTCTACTCGCGTTCGAGGTACGTGCATTGTAGTCACAATGCAGCTTGTTGCGGATGTGCTTTATGTTTTGAGGGTAGAGCATCCTGACTACCTTGATTGTGAGCGTCTAAGGATTGTGTCCAAAGATGAGATGATTTTCGCTTTCTGTGAACGTCCTGCAGATTGGGGTGATCGTCAGTTTACACCATGTAAGGCCTTTGCTAAAGGTCCTAGATTCATGAACATGGTGATGACTTTTTTTTCGCACCCACTCTTTCACTGTAACTCTATCACAGAGCCTCGTGCTCGATTTTTGGTTTCTTTGTTCGAGCACCTCACTATAGATTTTCCTTCACATTTCATTCTTTCTATCTTAGATGTGTATAGGAATATGGCTACCCGTGATAAGCTCATTTTCCCTTCGGCTATCATGCGGATTCTACGCCATTTTTTTGTCATGTGTGCCGTAGACTACGCTACCGTAAAATGTAGCAAGGCTCAGGTTAGGTCACAGCAATCGGATTCAACTGTTCCTCCCTCCCGTTCGACTCCATCCAGGTCTGCTTCATCCACATCTGCTCCCTCTTCTTCTTCGAGCGATGTGTCCCTTGGAGACGTCATAGCGTAGCTTCAACGCATGGATGTTCGCCTAGATACACTTTCCACAGAGTTGTATCAGGTGAACGTCCGTGTTGGCTGTATTGCTAGACGCCAGGCGATCATGGGCCGCTTTGCTCCTGAGGCTTCTCCTCCACCACCTCCTTTAATGGCTTCTGATTCTGAGGATGGGGATGATGATGATGGTGATGACAATGATGCTTCGGATGATGATGATGATGGAGATGCTAGCTCTACTGATGAGATGTCTACTTGACACTCTTACCCTTTGTCACTCGTGACAAAAATGGGGAGTAGTTTTGGTTTGAGAGTAGTCATTCTTAGGGGGAGAGTTAGTATAGGACATTTTTGTTAGGGGGAGTGTTGATATTCTTGAGGGATGTAGTGAGGATTTTATATATCTTTTCTTTTCTTTCTTTTTAGATACATTGCTTTTGTACCTTAGGTCTTGTGACCATTTATTGACATACATTGTACTTATCTTCTTTATATATGTTGATGTATGTTTCTTTCACCTACCTTTACATGTGTTGTTTCTTTTCTCTCTTTATGCACATGCTTCTTAATACTTGTATGCAATCTATTATTTCTGTTTCACACAAAGATGCTTTGGTGAGTTTTGTTTCAAGTGTTTCAGAAATACAGGTTGTCAAAGTCTTCTTGCCATAAACTCTCTTCTTACCAAGTTTTTCAAGAGTTTGTGTTAGGATATATTTTATTGTATTTTAACAAGTGAGTATGAGTTGAGTGATTTATGACTTCTCTTATATGTTCATTTGTTTGTTGTGGTTTTGTCACGGATTGCCAAAGGGGGAGATTGTTAAGACATATATGAGTCACTTGTTAGGAACATATGTCACTATTTTATATAATTGGCTTATCCTTTGACAAAACGCACTTTACTTGTATTTGGGTAGATCTAGGATGTATTTAATACTTCAAGAAACTGTGTTTCAAGATCAAGTGTTGAAGACATGTAAGTCTATCCAAGATTCAAGCTGAAGAAGTGTTGTTCATTAAAGGATTATTTTAAGGGCCGTCAAAGGATATACAAGTTGCACAAGTGTTGAGCAAAGTTTGTTCAAGCAATTATAACTTAAGACAAAGTTTCGCCTTAGTTCATCTCTTCTGAAGAAGTTGCTGTGTATGTGCACCATAGGGTTTTGTGACCAAACATCTTCTTGATCTTCATCGTGTGGATGAACTGAAGAACTTTACAGCCAACAACCTTCTCTAGTTGGTGATTGAAGTTACGTACTGGGATCCGCGTAATTGGTTAGTCATGTACTTGGGAGCTGTGCATCAAAAGGGAAATTGTCACTATAGAACAAGTCCAATTAGGTATTGGGGTAAGGGTTCAATTGTAGGTTGGTATAAGATACTGGGATTCCTTTTCTTGTAACCGCTTGTTGTGATAATAGTGGAATTTCGGGAGTGGTGACCTGAAAATCACTCTGTGAGGTTTTTGCCGTGTAGCTTTTTCCTCATTCGTAATCAAATCACAGTGTCTTTTATTTTCTGCTGCATATTTAGTTGTTTGGTGATTTGTTTGTGCTACCACGACACGTTTTGCATGTTAATTTGATTAATTAATAGACTTGGTTAATTAATTAATTAATTTGTCACAAGCGGTCAATTCGTTTTTTGGCCTATTAGTAATTTTCTCCTTTTTTTATTCTTTTTCTTTTTTCTTTTTTTTTTTAATTAAAGAGTTTTATGTTTCCTTTACCTTTTTCTTCTTTCCTTCAAGTAACCATGTCACGAGACAAGTTTGTAACATGCTTTTATAAGTACACAACGAAAAGACATGAAGTATTATAAAAGGCATTCCATGTCATAAGTAATAGCAGAAATAGCAATCAAGTGTAGCATCTTAAAAGTTACAAACTGTGGCAACTATGTCAAACTAGCCAAATAAGTGCTATAAAGAGAAAATATGTAGATAAAGTGTATTGGGTGGGGTAGTAAGAGAAGGAAAAGAAAAAAAAAAGAAAAAAGAAAAAGAAAGAAAGGGAACTACATCAATAAAGCCCAGAGATAAGGGGTTGGTCTCCAAAGTGGTTAGACCCATCAATGCTAGCAAGAAGACGTTCATGACGACCCTCTAAATCTGCCACCTCCTTCTTTAGAGTCTCAATTCGTGTGTCAATGGCATCTACAACGAGCTGAACCTTTTTCATGAAAAAGGCTCGACAATCTCATGGAAATGGTCTAGGATGAACTCCACAGCAAAGCCCACATTGATCAGCTCCTGAACCGCATCTCTCCACTGCAGGATCCTCTCAGAAGAGACAATATCCACAAAGTTATGCTCAATATCATTCATTACGCTACCCAGTAGCTTCAAGAAATGCTCCCTGGCAGAACGATCAAGGCAAAATCCTTGCATAAAGTCCCCTCGGCTACTGAAAACTACCTATAGGTGAGGAACGCAATCTTGGGGAACCCTGAAGTCGTGGAAGTTCACATAAGGAGGGCCGAAACCCCAAAAGTCTATAGGATCGAGGTTGTTAATCTCAAGTTGATCAAAATGCGCAAAAAAGGCTGCGGCCTCATCCATAGGGTCTAGAACCGTGGCAGAATTGCTGCCCACCTCAAACAAGGAGCATAAGACATAACATGAGCCAAGAGTAATGAACTAACAAGAAAGAAACAAGGAAGGAGATGAGAAACTCACCAGGACTCGTAAGAAAGGAGGTTGTGGGAACGGCAGAAACAGGAATAGAAGGTATGGCAGAAACGGGTGTTGTAGGAATGGCAGAAACGGGTGCTATGGGTGTGGCAGGAGCAGCGGCTGGAGGCATACCTACATCTGCTATGACCCTTGGCCCCTCAAAAGTCTCTGCAAAACACGGAAATAGGCATACAAATAAAGGGAGATTACAACAAAAGGGAGACGCAAATACATACGTGTAAGGAAGAGATGACAAAAAAAGGGGGGGGGGGGGGGAAGGGAAAAAGGCACATACCCGTGAATTCGATCTCGAGGGGAGCACCTTGCCATCAGAATCATAAATCCTCTTTTTCAAGACGGGTTCATCTTCCAGGTCCTCAAGGATGTCCTCAGACCCCTCAGAGGATAAGTCTACATCAGGTCCACATGTGGCCAAGCTAGGAATGGAAGAAGGGGTAACTACCAAAGAAGAACCATCCTTTATAGCTTGAGATAGAACTGCAAAGGGGTCGCTAGTGGAGATGACAAGGGGTGTGACAGGAGAAGCAACCTCAATCTAAACAGCAGCAGGAGGAGTGGCCACCTCTTGGGGAGTAAGTGTCTCGGCAGGAATAGGAGTGGCCTTACTAACCTTCCCAGTATGAGTACCTTCATCTACGAGTACCGGCTTAGTGGGAGGGGCAAGAGCCTCAGTAGGAACTCCGTGTGTAGTAGCAGAAGGTGCAGGTGCTGCAAATGCTACGTCTGCCCTATCAAAAAAGCCTTCCATGGAGGCAGAAAGTTCCTCAGCTATAGGGTGTTATATAGAAAGAGGCTTAGGCTCATCCTAGAAGACAAAATAAAAATAAAAATAAAAAAAGGATATGAAGATCAAAGGGATTTTTAGGCAGATGAGACAAACAAAAGCATGTAGCAAATGAAACACGTGCAAAGAAAAAAAAAAAAAAGAGGAGGGAAGAAGAAAAGAAAGGAGATGTATCTCAAACTTAGGCTCATCAAGCAAAAAAGGGCGGGTGATTGATGTATTCTCCTTATGCTTAGACTGCAAAAAAAAAAAAAAAAAAAAAGCGAACAAAAGATAAGGTTAAAGAGAGAAGTCAGCAAACATTTTAGGATTAGCTACAGGAAAGTCAAAAGCATATAAAAGATGAAGCAGGATTAGAGGTAACTTACTCTCTGCTGAGTAGCAAACACAGGGTGTGGCGTTGTCTTTCTCTTGTTGCCTTGTGTTCTACTGGAAGGGGGAGCATCTGTAAATGGCCATGGAGTAGCAAGTTTGGACTGGCAGGACCTTTCTTACTCGGCGTAGAAATATTCGTCACTTTAACTTTCTTCTCCCAACTTGGAGGATAATCACCGACGTGCCAATGCCACCCTCTTTTCTCCTCATCCCACTTAAAGATGGCAGACCGATTCTACTTCCTGGCATATGCTAACACAGACTTGGAGGGCAAAAGCAATTGAGGATTACCCGAGATAACTGCGCTAAGCCCATCAGGAGGAACGAGGGAGAAACCACGACTACCCATCAATTCTTGTTCAAATGAAGTCATCACGGCCTGTCAATATCCATGCATGGCAGGGGTACAAAGGCCCTCCCTCAGTGAGCCCGGAACGGTAATTACAGTAAAACGCTGACTCCAAAATTCAAAGGCAGTGGGCCGCAGAAAGGGTTGGATGGAAGTAAGGGACTCCATAAGAAAAGAAAGGTCACTAGGAATGTCCTGGTCTAGTCCAAACTGCCTTCTCACCCAGTTTGCATGATAATGAACAAACCTAATTCCTTCGTCGGCCAAATAAGGCAACCACCCAACATTGGTGGTCGCCAAGTAAGTAATCCCGGTCTCATCAAAACTAGTCAAAGGGGTGGTAGTCCCAGTAGTGTCAACGAACAAACCCATGGCAGAATCTACGCATGTATAACCCGTACCCAATTCTCTGTAAGCTCTCCAAGAAAATCTGATGCCTTGATCAAAGGATTCAATAGCATAATGGTCAATTGGCTTCAAGTCAACCTAGCAAAAAGCCAGTGGAAAGTTTGACTCAAATCTGTCACAAAAATCAGTAATGGCTTGCGAACACGGCTGATACTTTTCTTTAGTGAAACGGAAGGGCCCACACTTCGACAAATGCTTAGCATAATGCTTGTACAACAGGTGTTGCAAAATAATACTATGAACGGAGGAGGTGACCATGTGGCAAGAGCCTGCCTGGCTCTCATCGCTCCACAGGATGTCTAATTGAACATACAAATGCCTTACGAACATAGAAACCAACGGTAGACTAACCCCAGTAGAAATCTTGATAGCTAAACGGAAATATAAATGCTTCACGATATAATGGGGGTAAGACCCAAAAACAAACTTGCAAAGCCAAAACACAACAAAGGCCGCATGACAGGTAGCCACAGAGAATTTAGAAGAAGAACTAACCCAATAAGACAACTTGGCATTCCCGCTCATTCCCTTCTTCAACTCAGCCTTCACGACCTCTTCCTTCGGAGAAAGCTCTAAGGTGGCAGGATCAACGTCGCCAAGGATAGGTAATAGTAACTGGTTGGCAACATCTTCTAAGGTCACGGTGACCTCACTGCAAGAAGAAGGTATGGGTGGTGGTACACCACTGGAGGGCCAAATGACGGAGGTTAAAGAGGTCTCAAAAGTTGGATAAGCAGCGGGATGAAACGATGGCCTTCAAAACACCGGCTCGCTGTAACAACCCCATGAAGCCAGTGTCGGATAACTCATTGTCCACCCATTCCTTCCAACTCATGGCGGTACCCGACCCAAACTCGAAATGAATAGGCATAGGGAGTGAAGTGCCCTGATGAATGACAAGATCAGGGATCGAAAAGGCCAACGGGGTCTAAGAAATGTCTGTATTTTGCTAGCAAAGAGCAAGCCACACATGACCCGGCGGCGACGATGTGTAATCACTGGGAATCTTTGGGAAATGGGGATGGATGTCGTACCAAGGATCAATAAGTGGAACACACTCACTGTCTGGGGTATACTGCGCTTTTTCCTCATTGGACTGGTCTGACTCAGAGTACACGGCCTCCTCACCCACATCACATGTGGTGGGAGGATTGGAGATAGCCTTTTTTCCTTTACGGTGGGAGGAGCTTTGGCTTTTCACCGGCGTCATGGTACAAGAATTTGATCGAAGAAAACGGATGGGAATGTTTGAGGAAGAGGAAGTGGTGAAGAAAGGGGAAATGGAGAGAGAGTTTTGGGAAGGAAGAAGGAGTTTGTGTTTGGATTACAAAGGGATTCCCTCTTAAATACCCAGGTAATTAATGCCGGCATGAAAGGAGGCAACGGGTCAACCATCAGAAAGAGGATGAAATTAATGAAACGGTAGCTGTGTTTCAAAATAACTGCTAAATTGGGAAATTCGAAGAGACAACACTGTTCATGGTAGATATATATATATATATATATATATATGAATATAGATGTATGTGTAAGGTATGGACCACTGTTTAAAAAGCCCACGAAGGAAAAGAAGATGGAAAGACAGAAAGGGCAGGGAAGTCTTTTATTCACATATGAACTGCAGGAACGCTTCATATGTTCAGGGGGCTAAATGTTGATGGCCATTTTGGAAGTCCAAGTGGAAAGGAGAAGCCCAGCAACGTGGACAAAAAAGAGTTGGTAAATGGATAGAAAACCCATTAAGCCCAAGTGGCAAGAATAATGGATCACAGGCCCATGAGATAAACAAATGGGCCTTGAAGGGGTAAATGGGCTTAAAGGAGCCTTGAAATAGAGAAAAAAAGCAAACCATGGGCAGTATATGATGTGAAAAAGTGAGAATGGGCCACGGTAGGCCTAAAGTAATGAAAGCAAAGAAAGTAAGGGGTTGATGGCAAGCCCATGAGCCCCAAGGATGAGGGATAATGTGATTGGGCCAAAGAAGCCCAAAGAACTCAGTAAAAGCCCATGGGAATGCAAATTTAAGGACCAAGGAAGCCCAAGGAAAGCAAATGGGCTAGGGACATCTGAAAGAAAACAAATGGGATAAAAGAGCCCGCTAGTGATGTAATAAAAGAACTAATGGTTGTACTGGGCCACTGGTAGAAGAATAAATGGCAGGCCCAAAGAGGCCTGACAGGATTAAGGTAAGCAAATTCGCAGTAGGAATGATAGAATGGTATGGCAGGAGATGGGAGCAGAAAAAAGGGTGGGCTGAAGAAAGGCAAAGCCCACCATCAAGCAAGCCCCAGCCCCTGAGTGGGGCAAGCCATAAAAGAAAGGGAAACCAGAAAATAGTAAAAAATGGACAGCAGACTGTGTAGGCCAATCACGGTAAACGCATGAGCAGTAGGCAGATTTTGGACATACATGGAAGAGAGGCACGCGTAAGGCCTAGACATCACCAGCTTGTACCCAGCAAATATAGGACACGGTGAGGTCATGGGTCAAAGGTAAGAAAGCATGGCTTGGTGGTGGGGAGAAGGGAAAAACCTATTCTAAGGTTCCTGCTCAAGATCTTTTAGGGGAAGTGTCCTGCTGGGATGACATACCACCCAAAAAAAGCAAAGCTGAGTTGGAACCACTAGGTGTATGCCATGAGGAATAGGGAGAGAGAATGCACCCACACCATAGCAGGGAAGGGTGCCACGGCAGACAAACAAACAAAATAGTTTTTCTTTTGTCTGGTGATGGGGAGTGGCACACAGATGGACCAGTGGTGGTCGACAAGTACACCCAAACCAGATAAAGGTGGTTAAGGGCTAAAATAGTAAAACCTGATCACAGCAGGCACTATAAAAAGAGGCCCTTGCCATGTACAGGGAAGGACATCAGTACCACGAGAGGAACATGAAAAACGAGAGAATAGAAACCAAGTATTAAGAGAAAAAAAAAAAAAAAGAAGGAGGAATATTTGAAGAGAAGGAAAGAAAAAGATAGAGAGTTAGAGTGGCAGGCATGCACCAATAGGTTGATTCCCTCTCTCCCTTTCAAAGCCCTGTTCTCTGCTATAAACAAAGAATTCTCTTGCACACCAGCCATTCAGGTCCGTTTCCCTCAAAGTGATTAATTTCCATGGCAGGATTTCCCTTGGAGATTATTAACGTTGAGAAGAGACATTCTTCCCTCTCTGGTTTTGGTCCTGCGAATCAAATTTGATCTAATTTCTTTCTTCTTTTGATCAACCCATATACTACCCACTTATTCCCCGTGCTTTTTCTTTATAAAAGTAATTATTGTTAAACTGTGATTATCTTTTCTTGATTAGGGATTATCTATTCACTTTAATTAAGAAGTCAAAATACTTTCTTTTATCCTATTATTATCATATCTGCCTACCATGACTCATCTAAAACAGCTCTGCCTGCCGTAAGCGCGCTTTTGGCGAATGAGGCATAGTTTGCGCACAAGCCGGACCAGATTGAGTTGTAGCTAGACCGGTCTCAACTCCCTTACTCAAAATATTTGGGCCCAGTACTGCAGGAGGTAGCCCAACCCAGTATAACAAAAAAGGCCAACTACAGAAGGAAAGTATACAATGTTTTGCCAAAGCATACTCCATATTCGATATAGATAAAACTTAAAGAGTGGACTGCCTTTGATAGCATCTATCAATCAATTTTCCAGAGCATAGCACAAAGATATAGATAATCTTTAAAGAGTCCATATCCAATCAATTTTCCTGGGCTTTTCTATCTCTCTCTGTTTCTTAATTAAACAATTATATCTCTGTCAAAGTCCCAAACTCTCAGAAAAATAATAAAGATTCAAAACCGAGCAGCAAACCAATCCATATAACAAAATGTAATAAGGGAAACAAAAATCATCAAGCAAAAGAATGGAGCAAAAAAGAACTGAGATTTAGAGATAACTCAACTGAAGTAGGCACTTTCAGTATTTATACACCATGTGGAAAGGAAGATAGGAAGGAAGGAACTCAGAAAGGCAACCATTAATGCAAAATAGTAGAGCAGGAAGGTGGGGAGCACAATTTTCAGACTCTCTGTTTTCCTTCACAATTTCAATCTCTTTGCTTTCCTCACGTTATATCACGTAAAACCCTTCAGAGTTCCACTCTTCCACCTTCCACGTTTTTTTTTTTTTTTTCCTTCTTCTTTTTACCTTCCATGGTTTTTATTTTTTTTATTTTCCTTTAAGTTGAAAAGGTTTTGGGTTTATGTTGAAAAGGCTTTGGGTTGAGCTTGATAGTGGAAGTAAATAAATAAGAAGTGGGCAGTGATTTATTATAGGGTGGGTTTTATTATGCAAGAGTTACTATAATTCTAAAATTTGCAAAAAACCATTTTCAAATTGTAGGACAAATAAATAAATAAATAAATTTGGAATGACATAGTTGCTGATGTGGCGCAACTTGAGCACAACAACAGTAAACGCTACGCTTCAGGTTTTAGTAATAATATAGATTTAGTAATATATCTTCTATATAAAAAAAAGGTTTTAGTAATATATAGATTTATTATAGGGCTAGGATTTATTATGCAACAGTTTCTATAATTCTGAAATTTGCAAAAACCATTTTCAAATTGTAGGACCAAAAAAAAAAAAAAAAATGGAATGACATGGCTGTTGACGTGGCACAACCTGAGCACAACAGCATTAAACGCTACGCTTCAGGTTTTAGTAATATATAGATATAGAATAGATAAGATTATAGAAGTTATTTTCTGATACAAAAATAACTAATTGTATAAAATAATTTTTTTTTTGAAAGGTTATAAATTATTCTAAAAATTCATATGCATTTAGAAAATGTATCAATTTAATTAAAAAGTCATAAATATTTCATTGTTTATAAATGAACAGTCTAAATCATAGTTACAATTTTTGTTGAATATATATATATATATAACCGAAACTTTTGAAGTTCCCACAATTTTCCATATCAACAATAATTATATAAATAATAATAAATCTTTTTTTCTTGCACCAAATAGAAATTACAAACCCGATTCTTATTAAAACCCAACTACAAGAGGAGCCTAAACGCAGGTTTCCACCACAACTATCTTAAACCTATCTCTCAAACGCAAACTCAGCCCTAACAAAACCCTCGATCAAACTCTCTCTATTTCAAACTCACTCCCATCTCCTTCTTCTTCTTTAACTCTCTCATTCAATGCAGCTCCCTCCTTTTCTCAGCCACAACTCCTCTGGCTAATGTCAATTTTGATTCATGGTTATTTTGTTCTTGAGTTTTTATCATCTAAGCATTGATTATTTTTTGGCCCCCTTTTTGGGCATTTGATTTTCAAGACTGACTTAAAGAATTTGGATCCTTTCCATTTTTGATGTTGGACGATTTTTCAAGTATGAAGAATTCCAATCTAATCTTTTTTAAGTTTCAATTTTATTTGATTGATATGGGTTAAAATTCAGATTGAAATTGGTTTAAATGGAATAGAGCCTCAAAGTTACGTTTTAATTATATGTCTTCAATTAGGTTTTCTATCGATTTAGGGATTTCAAATTCTACAAGTTTTGTAAGAAATCTTTAACTCTCTCATTCAATGCAGCTCCCTCCTTTTCTCAGCCACAACTCCTCTGGCTAATGTCAATTTTGATTCATGGTTATTTTGTTCTTGAGTTTTTATCATCTAAGCATTGATTATTTTTTGGCCCCCTTTTTGGGCATTTGATTCTCAAGACTGACTTAAAGAATTTGGATCCTTTCCATTTTTGATGTTGGACGATTTTTCAAGTATGAAGAATTCCAATCTAATATTTTTTAAGTTTCAATTTTATTTGATTGATATGGGTTAAAATTCAGATTGAAATTGGTTTAAATGGAATAGAGCCTCAAAGTTACGTTTTAATTATATGTCTTCAATTAGGTTTTCTATCAATTTAGGGATTTCAAATTCTACAAGTTTTGTAAGAAATCTTTAACTCTCTCATTCAATGCAGCTCCCTCCTTTTCTCAACCACAACTCATGTGGCTGATGTTAATTTTGATTCATGATTATTTTTTCTTGAGTTTTTATCATCTAGGCATTTGATTTTCAGGACTGACTTGAAGAATTTGGATCCTTTTCCATTTCTGATGTTGGACGATTTTTCAGGTATGAAGAATTCCAATCTGACCTTTTTCAAGTTTCAATTTTATTTGATTGATATGGGTTAAAATTTAGATTGAAATTGGTTAAATGGAACAGAGCCTCAAAGTTATGTTTTAAGTATATGTCTTTAATTAGGTTTTCTATCGATTTAGGGATTTCAAATTCTACAAGTTTTGTAAGAAAATATTGTAAATATCGATGGGTTTCATAGTGGAGATAGTATCGATTTAATGGTTTTTTTTTTTTTTTTTTTTTTTTGCGTTTTTGAAAGGCCTAAGAGTTGGCCTAATGATTAATTTATTTTGGCTGAAAAATTAATTCATATTGTTGTAGATTGTGGTTTTAGAATTTTCAGTGATATGTATGGGCTGTGTGTTAAAGATAGTTATGGGTTGCTGCTGAGGTTTGTATAATTAATTTATTTTGGGTTGTTGCTAGGGTTTGTTTCAGTTTCAAGTTGCTGGAGTTTTTAATATTGTTCTTTATCTGAATTTGTTTTAATTAAGGCTTATGTTTGGATTTATAAAAAAATTTAGGCTTATGTTTGGGCATGTGATTTTTTGAAAGAAAAATTCTTTTTGTTAACAGAGAATGTTCATAATATATGATTGTTTAAGTTCCTCAGATATTGTCAAGAACTGTTTTTTTTTTTTTTTTTTTTTTTTCCGTTTTTGTTTCTCTAAAACTACATTGTAAATTAAAACATGCATTTCTCTTTACAAAAACAGTCCTATGGATAGTGAGATTGACATGTCTTTCCATTTGATTTTTGAATTTGATTGTGATTATAAAACTAATATATTTATTGTTTCTATGTCTTATTGTGGTACAAATCGAATACTTTAGTGGGGTTTTCAAACTTGGGCTTCTTCCCAATTAAGTGATGTTATTATGATTTCTTTTCATTACATTTTGTTTATGGTATCTTAATTTCTAATGTTGTTTCCACTTTGCAATTTTTATTTCATGTTAAATTATGCTTGATATGACTTTTGATTTTAATTCTAATACCACATTAGCTATTGAGCATGTGGATTTGTTTCCAACTACTAAAGCTTAGAATGACCTATTTTTGATGCTATCTTCCAGATCTTTTTCACATTTGTTTGCTGCCTCCTAAAGATGGCAATCTCTGTAGCTTTGTACCTCTATAGTCATAATGCATTTGAGCATGTGAATCAATGTCCGAATATTAAAGATTGCAAAGCCAGTACCTCTTTTCTCTAAGAATCTGAACATTTTGGTACTACTCACAGACAAACATACATTGATCCATGTCTAGGTTTAGAAATATATATTATGTTACTTTCTTTTTTGCATGCTTGTAGTTGCAAAGGATGTAGGAGTTAATTCTCTTGCTGTTGTTTTTGTGAGAGGCATTAACTTGATTTAGGTGGTCATTTACTGCACAATTATTAATCTTCGTTATTCTATTTTTTTACAAATTATTTTAATTATAAAAAATAAAAAATACTTATTTTGCAGGTTCTACTTTCATTTTTGGATAAAGAGCTACATACTTAACTGCATCGACTCAAGATTTGTTAACAATTTCTGTAAATTGTTTTAAAAAAAAAAAAGTTCATGTTGCATAAAAGTTATATATAAATAGTCAATATAAAACCATTAATCAGATCATTTACTGCTTTGCTACTAATACACGTATTGTACTATTTGTCTAATGTAGATATTTTTGTTTATGGAATCTATATTTGTTCATTATTCTATTTACTTGCTAAATAAAAGAAAAAAGAAAAAAAAAATGACTCTTTTGTTTTTAGACTATTTTCATTTAAAATTTTTTTAAAAAGTATATTTAACTCAACTGAGTTGTTATACAAAATAAAAGAAATATTTCTTTTAAACGGTTGAAACATATTGTTTATTGTGATTGTTATACTCATTATAATTGTTTTTACTTGTTTTTCCAATAATTCATTGTGAGAAGGTAAAATATTTCTTTTAAATGGTTGGAAGGTAAAATATGGAAGGTAAAATATTTGCTTTCAATCATACAACCTGCCCTTGAATATTTTGTATCTATAAAAATTCTTCTCTTGGCTTCAACTCAAACTTTTCTCATAAGTAATACTACTTTTGTTAGTGGGATAGAAAGGAAAAATAACTACCGTACATCATCTGTAAAGGAAAAACCAAACAGCTCGGCAACCCAATCTGTTCTGTGTTAGAAACACCTTTAAGATAATATACTCGACTATTTTGTTCTTATTACAGAATCTGAATCTAAATTCCCAAATTTTTGAATGTTTACATAAATTTATGATCTTTTTCACTCATTATTATTGTGTCCATGCTTTAATTTAAAAGATATTGCATTAAAAGACATCGTTGGGTTATTTTGGCATTTTAAAAGGCACAGGAGTGGTGGAGAAAGTAGCGGTAGAGGTGGAGATAAAGGAATATAAGTATGAGTTATTAGTTAAAGCCCTTGAAAACTTTGAAAGTAGGTATTATATCTTGCTATTCTTTTTGTATTTTTATCTAATTCTTTGACTAGATTGAAAAGAATTAGATTCCCATAGGTGTATAAAATTTGTTAACCCTGACAAACTTTAGTAGTTTTGGAAATCCTTCAACATTTTTGGCAATTATAAATAAACAATTAAGTTCTTTCTCAATCTAACATTTTAATCTATTTAGATTTTTGTAATTTTGGGTGTGTTATTGATGGTTGATATACGTGCCAATTTGTTTGGTCTGTTATTCGCTCATCCTGTAACTCCCTTGATATCATTGCTCCAAGAGGTATAAAACAACGCAAGAAAGCTTGGCGAGCTAAAACTTTTAGAGTTACTTCCTTTCCAATCGAGTCTAAAATCTTAACAATTTATGCTAGGTTTGTTAATTTTGCTTCCAACTCCCTCTATGTTCTTGATATTTGGTTCTTCATTTTGTGAATTTTAATTATTTTTATTTTGCTTCATTCATCTCTCTTAAAATATTACGATTATTTGTTGGTGATATTTCTGCATTATGGTGTTTTTAAAATAAGGCTGCTTTTGAATCAATTTGTATCTATGCTAATGGTGTATATATTGAGAATTTTAATAATAAAGGCGTGGAAGATTTTGATAAAATCATGAATCTTTACTTTTGTTGAGGGCTGCAAAAGTACGAAATGAAAATTCTGGAATTTTGCTTTTGTCTGCACAGTTTTGCAAGGTAGGAAGCTTATGATGGGGGAGCTTTAGTTGTAGAGCAGAGAGAAGAATGAAGCAATCCAAGAGAGACTCTTTGTGATACAGTGTAGAGTCAACAATAATATGCTTGCACATGTTTTCTCATATTTAATATGATAACTTAAACAAGTCTTATGAAGAAAATTATTTTTATTGATAAAATATAGTTAGTGAAGCTGCCCCCAGCAATTTAATAAGATTTTGTTGTTGATTTACAAAACTCTTTGAATATTATGATCATTTGTTATTAGTGCATGTCTTATATTTTACTTTTTGTTGGTGTTTCTTTTAAATGTGATATGTAATATTTTGATTTGAAATTTTACCCTTTTTGTTGTGAAGGCAATAACCAATGATAGAACATCATATTATTTATCATCTACTCAAATTGTAAATCCCAACAGCAAAAAGTATGTAAGCTTCTGCCTAGAATGAATATTGTAAATTTCTTCAAATGAGCAATAATTTGCTTTGTTGGCAAATTAAGAAATATTTGACAAGGTCACTATACATATATATATAGACACACACACACACCTACCTTGGGTGACCAGCTCAAATCCTAATGAAATTTATATATTCCTTTATGTGTGAGTTATTGCTTAAAATCCAAAGCGAAAAGGTTCATTTAAGTTGACTAAATTTCTTTCAACCCGACGAAAAATGCATTTAATTTGATTAATTTTTTTTTATAGCATTTCTAAGAACTTTCCTAAGCATCACACAGGTTAGCGACTAGTATACTATATAATAAAAGTTGATTTTAGAAGCCATGGTTGCGCCAAGTGTCTACACCAAATTGCAGAAAAAAAATGATTTAAAAAAATAGATATATGTTTTTTGTTCTTATCTTCTTCTCCTATAATTTCTAAGTTAATAAAAGTCTCAATTTGATTACAATTCAAATTCTTCATCTAATCCTTATATTATTAATTTTTAGATAACACCACTCTTTGTATTCTTATCAACTTTTTAGGAGTGCAAATCAAATAAGATAGAACCTTTCTTAAAATATTAAAAAAAAAATGATATCAATGTACAAAGCAAATTTTTTTTTTTTGGTTCTTATCTTTTTCTCTAATAATTTTTAATTAAATAAAAATATTAATTAGATTACAATTCAAATTCTTCATCTAATCATTTTATTGCTAGCCTCATCATATGCGCTTCACATGTGTGATGAGGTTTTTTTTTTTTTTTTTTGGTAGTGTCAAAATTGTCCAAAATAAATAAATAAATAAATAAAAGAGAAAGAAGCAACTAAAAATCATATGAGCAATAAAACGGAAAAAATAAATAAATAAATAAAAGTGCTAACAGAACTACCTTGTAGGAAAGGACTACTCCTGAGAGGTATTTACTTATGTTTGATTTTAGTAACTAACTAGCTATTCAAAAGAAATAAAGAGAGATGAAAGTGCCTAATTTTAAGGGATATGGATAAGTATCTAATATTTAGGAGTGTTTAAATTAATAGTTTTACATATCTAACCTTATTATTTAAACTTTCTAAACATATGAATTTGAGAGTATTTTGGTACATAAAATGATAAAACCCAAACAAAGAATCCTGTTATTAGTAGTATAAATTAATTTTTAGATAACCCCACTCTTCTTATTCTTATCAACTTTTTAGGTGTGCAAATCAAATAAGATTTGAAAGTTCAAATAGTGTAAAATACACTATGAACGTTTAGACCCCCAAAACCAAAATTACCAATTCAAGCTTTATGACAAACACAAAGTGTGCGAAAAATGAACACAAGCTATAAACAGAATTGATAAACAATCTAAGCCAATTAAAATCACATCCACAACAGAAAATAAAAGGCAAAGATAAGGGAAGAGAGATGCAAACACAAGGACAACACAACGATGTGTTATCGAAGAGGAAACCGAAGCCCTCGGCGTAAAACCTCTCCATCGCCTTCCAAGCGGTAAGTAATCTACTAGAAAATGTAGTTGAGATACATGAACAACAATAGACCCTCCAAGCCTAATCTACCCAATGTACCTAAGCCCTCCAAGCTTCTTGCTCCAACGAGGTTGCACCGAACCTATTTCTTTTCTAGCTTCCCGGATTCCGCTACTTGACCATAGCATCAACCAATGTGAAATTGGTTCCTTTCTAACTGCTTCCCAAACACCAAAAAGCTCTCTCACAGAAATGGAAATGGTGAGATAAGGTTTTGGTAGCAAGCCTCTCAAGGATTTAACAATGGAGAGGAAGAGAGTTGAGGAATTTGAAGAGTCTCTTAGGTAAAGATTGTGGATGAGTCAATCTTGTTTTTCTCTAGGGTTTCTCTCTCAAAATTCTCTTTGGAAGCTCTCTCTAAATCGTGGGTATAAGGGTATATATATAGTAGGGTGAGAAGGAATGTGAAAAGTCAGTTTTTCCCAAACAGGGTGTTCTAGCGACTTGACCTCGCGACTGGGTTGAGTCATGAGTTCAAGCCGCGAGCAAACAGCCTGGCCAGCCTGGGACTTTTGTCCTGTAGTGCAACAGTTGGCGCGACTCTTCAGCTTCTGACATGCTTGGTATGTATGCATCATTCTGGTGGCTTGCAGCCGCGAGCCACCCGCGAGATCCAGCTACGAGTCCCTGTTTCTTTGCACAATCTTGAGCAATTCCTCACACTCTCTCACACACTACCTTTACATGATTCCCACCTAAATACAGGGTTACTAATTGCTAAAATACAAGCAAATTTGGCACAGAATAAAGCCAACAAGATGGTTGATAAAATTCAACCTTACAAGATTGATTTAAAAAAAATTAATATCAACGTACAAATCAAGAGGTGAAAAAAGAAAAAAAAGAAAAAAAAAAGAGTTGATATCAAATTGGAATTACACGGAGAACCTTATATCACAAACAAAAACATCTTTTTGTTTTTGTTTTGATAATCTGCATAAGAAAACTTAGATTAGATAAGCATGTAAATTTGAATCTAATAGAAATTGAGTTGAACTAAAACTCAACTACGTCATTTTTTCACAAAGTTTCTCTAACCCCACAAAACATAATTTTTTTTTCTCTTTTTTTGTTTCAATTTTTTTTTTAAATTTTTATTTGAAAATTTTCTTTGTTTATTTATTTATTTATTTTTGAAAATTCCTTTCTTAGAAAAATATTTACAAAAGATTTTTCTTAAAAATTCCTTTTCTTGAAAAATTTTTCTTTGCAAAACATTTCTTCTTGGATTCTTTTTCTTTATAAAAGATTTTTTTTTTTTTTTTGAAAATTCCACTTCTAAAATGAAAATACTTACAAAAGATTTTTTTTTGAAAATTTTTCTTCTTTACAAAAGACTTTTTTCTTTTCTTGAAAATATTTTTTTGAATTTTTTCTTTTAGGTTTTCTTGAAAATATTTTTTTGAAAATTTTCTTTTAGGTTAAATAATAATAATAAAAAAAAAGAAAAAAAAAGAAAGATCAAACATATGCACTTGGGATTCCCTATGAATTGGATCTAGGGTTACACTATGTGTGGGTAAGGCCTTTAATGCTAAAGGGACAAGATCAATAGGTCACTCAACTAGGTGGGCCATGATTCCAACCTTTGGCCTAAATGAACCGTAATGAATTGGTGGCAAATTGTTAATGTACTCAAAGCCCATCATAGGCAACGGCACGAATTGTGAGTTGGTGGAATGAACTTCGAAAAGTCTTGGCCCCAAATGGAGCCTTCACTTTCCCACTCATCACCAACCATGGCAAAGAGACAAAAGAACCAAGTGAAAGTATGTGCAAAACAATATTAGAAAATCCTTTGTTAGGTTTAGGAAATAGAACACATTGGAGTCAAACTCTCTATCCTTAGTGGAGTTGCCATTGTGGGTGCAAGCGCCCATAACGTTGCTTTAGGTGTCCACAAATTCGTGTGAAGTACGCCTTGGCCTAGGGTGGACCATGGTAGAAGGTGTAAATGGAGTCGCCACCTAAATTAGATCTAAGAACCATAAATATAGAGCACTTGTTAAAGAACTAATCTTTACCAAAGCACGTGTATGTAGTTTAGGTATGGGGATGAGAAGCTATTAGGCACCTGTTGGGGTTTATGCCCTAAAATCCAATTTATTAGCATGTCATAAATAATTACATTGTTTAATTATATGAGACTATTTGTAAATGAACTAATGGGACATTATCATAGTCCTCGAGATGTATTGTATGTGATTTATGTGATTTAGTCATAGAAGATATAAATCACAAGTTCCTTATAAACTCAAAACGTAGTTTGTAGTCAGTGATGAAATTAGGCGTTTCATTTGCGAAGACTATAATACATCAACTAAGACGGTTTGTCATAATCATGGAAGTGGAGACTTTTAGTTGATGTGTTGATGTGTCTTAAGTGTTAAGACATATTGAACTGGACCGCTGTGAAATTAATGATTCAATCAAAAATTGTCACTTGAATGATTAATCTCATAATTTCTAATTTCATAGACTCAATCTTGAGAGGATAGTGAACCCAATCATGAAATGTAGGTTACTTTGATGTATCAGGAGTGAGATCTAATATTAACTGTCAAAACCTCAATATGTTGGGTAACCACACGTAGTGTTGAAGGAACACACATTCTCAAGATGGAATCCATAACTCTTTTTATAGAGACACAAAATATCCCCTTAAGATAAGTTTAATGGGAACTAGTTACTTAGGGCGCTTACTTTAGTAAGGAGTTGCTAAAGTTTGTATTTATTGAAATCAGATTTCAATAAATATGAATAACTAAAAGATTAAACCGGGTACTCAAGGATAAAATAGTTGTTTACAAAGTGATAGTTCATTATGACCCTATTCACTGTGGATATTTCATGAAGGGGTAAAATGATATCATTAGAGTCTTGGGATATAATTTATTAATAAGACCTAGAGTGCAATTATATTTATGTAGTGGTATTAAATATAATTAATGGTAATTTTGGACTTGTCAAGAGTTGATAGATAAGCTCAAGGTCCGTTCGAGCTAGAGTCTTATTTGTTCCCTTTGGTCCCATCTCAAGCCATAAATTAAAGCGCAATTGGGCAGGCCCAAAAGGCTAACTCAATTAGATAATCAATTTTTATTTAATAAGAGTTATTAAATAAAGTAACTACCAAGGTAGTTAGAATGTACGTATGATAAAAAAAAGAAAAGAAAAGAAAATAGTATTTCTCTACAATGAGAAAAAGAATAACTTTTCTTAGAGATTCAACGTACAAAAAGACTGATTAAGAGACCACTCTTCTCAACCACCATGTGGAATTGGGATGTTGATTAGAGGTATTCTCAAATCTTGGTTTTGAATTTCACTGCATCAAGGTACAGTTTCTATTCTTTGTTATAGAATTCAAGATTACATGATATCTCTCACGAATGAAGTAGATCCGTGTTCGTTGCTTCTGCTGTGTGTTTTTGTTAGGACATATGTGATTCACTTGCTAGGAACATATGTCACTATTTTATGTAATTGGCTAATCCTTTGACAAAATGCACTTTACTTGTAATTGGGTAGATCTAAGTGTTTTTAATACTTCAAGAAACTATGTTTCAAGATCAAGTGTTGAAGTCATCAAGTTTGTCCAAGAAACAAGTTAAGAAGTGCAAGTTCATTAAAGCTCGACAGTTAGCATGTGTCGAGGTTTAAGAAGCTGTTCAGCTCCTGTGCTCGACACCTGCTTAGCAACTACTCGACACCTCCTATCTGTCGAGGTTTAAGAAAGAAAAAGCAATTCTGATTTGTTTTCTTGGAATCTATGAATGTGTCTTTAAGACTTCTTTTCTCACAACCCTAGAAAGTTTCATAAGGTTTTCTTTTTGAAACCCTAGCCTCCTCCTACAGAAGAAAAAGTTCTTGCTGCATTTCTTGTGCGCCTTAGAGTTTTGTAACCAAGTGCTTCTTGATCTTCATTGTTGAGAAGTGAAGAACTTTGCAACCAACATCTTCTTCAAGTTGGTAAGTGAGTCACGTACTGGGATTCGTGCAAAGAATTTAGTCACGTACTGGGATTCATGCATAAAAAAGGGTAGCGTTCATATATTGAAGAGTTCAAAGGTTCTGAAGCGGTAGAAGGTTTCTGATGTGAGTTCATCTATGGAGATTGTAGAGTCGAGGGACAAAAGTCTTGTACTAGATCTGAAACTTCTCTTTACTATAGTGGATTTCTTTTCGGGAAGGTTTCCCCCTAGGTTTTTTACTGTGAAACTAGTTAGTTTCATTGGTTTTCTTGGATCATCATATCTTGTCTTATTTACTTTTTTTCTGTGCATTATTTTGACATGATATTGATATTTGTTTGTTTTAACAAGTTTTATTCATAATAAATCTAATTAACAACTTGTGTTTAAAACTTGTTAATTCTATCAATTGGGGTCTAAATTTCCCAACAAGTGGTATCAGAGCAGGTACACTCTGATTGGATTAATTTCCTGAGTGTGATTCTTGACCCCCGTTGTTATGGATAGTGGACAATCTCTTTTGATTCCTCCTTTATTTGATGGCACTAATTATGTGTACTGGGGAAGTTCGTATGAAAGTGTTTTTGCAGGCTCTAGGTGAACAGGTATGGCAAGCTGTTGAAGCCAGTTGGATTAAGCCAAAGGAAGCGTCGATGGATTAGGATGATGCAACAATCATAGCGGCAAATTTCAATAGTAGGGCCTTGAATGCTTTGTTTTATGGGGTGACCAATGAGGAATTGAAGAAAATATCATCCACGAAAGTTGCCAAAGAAGCGTGGACCATTCTTGAGACCACCTATTAAGGTACCAAGGTAGTAAAGACTGTGAAGCTTCGAAGACTCACTGGTAGTTTTGAAGAAATAAGGATGGAGGAGGATGAGACCTTTGATGATTTTTATGCTAAACTCATGGATATTGTGAATTTTGCCTTCAATCTTAGAGAATCTATTGCGGAACCCAAAATTGTTAGGAAAATCCTTAGTTCCCTTCCTGAAAGATTCCATGCCAAGATCATTACCATTGAAGAAGTAATGGACATTGATCACATTCCTTTGACTAAGCTTGTAAGGAACCTTCAAACCTATGAGATGGGATTAGGCTCAATGGGAAAATGTGAAAAGTGTAAAAACTTGGCTCTTAAGGGTATAGACAAAGAGATTGAGGACTTTAAAGATGAAGATGATGATGAGGATGAGGATCTAACCTTCATAACTAATGAGATTATCAAGCTTCTTCAATTTGGGAAAAAGGATAAGGGCAAACCTCCTAGGATATCTAAATTATCAAGGAAGGGCAAGAATGAGAAACCCCTCAACCAATGCCATGAGTGCAAAGGTTCTGGTTGTATAAGGATAGAGTGCCCAAACTACTTTATGATGGAAAAGACCAAGGAGTCCAAAGATAAAGGGTTGGTTGCTACTTGGATTGATACTGAGAATGACTCTTTTAATGAGTATGTGGATGAATGTAGTCATGTTATGGCCTTCACAGCCTCAACCGATAAGGTGATTATGGAGAGTGCAAGTGACAGTAAGGATTCTTCTAATGATGAAGTACCCAAGAAGTTGACCCTTCAGGAAGCCTATGATAAGCTATGCACTGAATTCATAAAATCTTAAAAAGACTTCTCATCTTTGTAGAAAAGATCTTAATGAGGTAAAAACTGAAAAAGATGATATGTTAGTCAAACTAGAAGAAACTACAAGGTTGGTTGAGACTCTTGTTGTGGAGAACATCTCATTAGAAAAGAAAGTCAAGAATCTTGAGGTTGAGCATGGTCAAGCTAGAACTCAAATAAAGAGGATGTTTAGTGCAAAGCTTAATGAGGTTTTGAGTGCTCAAAAGCCTAGTTCATATAAGACTGGCTTAGGATATGTTGTTTCCTCTGGCCCTTCCTCTTCCACGGCTTCTGGATCAAGGACTGTCTTTATGCCACAATTTGAGAAAGGTAATAAAGGTATGAAATCCAAAACTGATTTGGCTAATTCTAAATCCTTTGTTAGACCTCATGTTTGTCACCATTGTGGTGTTCCTAGACACATTCGTCCTAATTGCTTTAAGTTGTATCCTCAAAAGCAAGTGTCTAAACGGTCACGGGTTTCCTTTCAAGGACCTACACCTTTGTTTGGAGAGTTATTAAAAGCTTTGAGCTTTTTAACTCAATTTCAGGAGAATTCTAATTCTTCTATGTCCTTTAGTAGACATACTAGGACATGTGCCTTTTCATCTTCACGGTCAAAGACTCGTGCTGTGTGGGTGAGAAAGGAGTCTAAGACTTAATTGTCTTCTCTGTTTGTCCTATGCTTTAATTCTTTCTATCTAAAGTATGACTTTCTTTGCTTGATTTTTTATCTGCTTTTGGAATCATGCTTTCATGCATCTGCACCTTTCTATCATGCTTTCATGCATATGCATCTTTCTTTCATGCTTTTATGTTGTTTGTCTGTTTTTGGTTGATTGTTTAGTTTTTTTAAAAATTGAAAAATTAGAAAAATACAAAAACAATGTGTGTTTTGTGTACATTGGTACTTGTGTACCTTGGATGGCCATTGAAACAAAGTTTTCTGCTTAGATGAGCATCTCTATGCACAACTAAGCAAGTGAGCTTTATGGCTCTTGTTTGTGATGAGTAAGGTTAATTTATCTCTTATAATTAACACTCATATCATTCCTTTTGACGGGAAGGCCTAGAAAATCCTAAGAGAAAGGCATAAATAACCATCTCACCACTGTTGCCTGCCAATCATGAAATGACATCTGTATGCTTCGGCATAGCAAAAGTGCAATATCAATGATATTTGTGTGCTTCGGCATAGTAAAATTGGAATATCAAAAGCTTAACATAATTGGGTATTTCTTTTCTATCTCTTATATGCCCATGCATGATTTGCTTAAAAAGAAAATATGCAAAGAAAAATAAAAAGCAAAAAGATCAAAACGCTTTAAATATGATTGCAATCGTGTATTCTAGGAGATGTGGGAGTTATAGGATGTACCTCAAAGGTGATAGTCCCCATCAAACAGTTATGATCATGTGTGAGTTAAAGTAATTTTCTTTTATCTCAAATCGTCATAACATGTATACACTTATGCAATCTTGCGATATTTTTCACACACAACACGTAATATTCTTTGCTACTCTTGATACATGTGTAGGTACAATGTGATTTGGCCATCACAAGGCTTACATGTGTTAATGTATACTCACTAAACTGTCTTGACTTATTTTTGAAATATAAAATTGGTTAGACCTGTTTGGTGTGTGTGTGTGTGTTTTTTTGGGATCCATGTGCTTAAAATTGCTGTTGAGAGATGATTTTGAGAGGTTAATATGGTGTTTGGATCATTGGTATTGTGTTTTTCTCTTCTCGAAAAACATATTTTAAAAGCTAGCTTGACACCTCCTCGACACCTGACTATCTGTTAAGCTTCCAAGCTTTTTCTTATCGCAGTCTCGACACCTCCTCGACACCTGGTGGATCGATCGAGAAAGTTCTTTTCCCTTCGATAGCTTTTCGACACTTGGTGGATCGATTGAGTCTCATCTCTTGTATTTGATATTTTTGTACGTCGACATTTGCTCGACACCTGTATCTATCGACAGCCAGATCATCGACACCTCTCGATCCATCGAGATTCTCTTGCATGCATTTTTTTCACATGTTTTGCATCTTTCTATTATCTTGTCATCCATAGCATCTTGTTTCATTACATTTATGCATTTTTATGGATTCTTTATACCCCCTTATCATCCTTCATCATCTTTATGTTTCTTGGGAGAAGCTTTTTAGCTTCTTGTACCCTTTGTCAATCATGACAAAAAGGGGGAGAAATTGTGGAGAATATGTGGTTTCTTTTTAAGATTCTACATGTTAGGAGAAGAAATACATGCCTTTGTAAGGGGGAGTTGTGTTTCATCTTGTTAGGGGGAGTGCTTACCTCATTCTTCTTATACACCGGTCTTGTGACCATGTTTACATACATTGATCTTATCTTTGATATATATATATGATGTATGTCTTCTTCACCTACCTTTACATGTGTTGTTTCTTTTCTATCTTTATACATATGTTTCTTATATCTTGTATGTAATCTATTATTTCTGTTTCACACAAAAATGCCTTGATGTTTTTTGTTTAAAGTGTTTCAGAAGTACATGTTGTCAAAGTCTACTTGCCATAAACTCTCTTCTTGCAAAGTTTTTCAAGAGTTTGTGTTAGGATAGATTTTATTGTATTCAACAAGTGAATATGAGTTGAGTGATTTATGACTTCTCTCATATGTTCATTTATTTGTTGTGGTTTTGTCATGGATTGCCAAAGGGGGTGATTGTTAAGACATACGTGATTCACTTGTTAGGAACATATGTCACTATTTTATGTAATTAGCTAATCATTTGACAAAACGTACTTTACTTGTAATTGAGTAGATTTAGGTGTTTTTAATACTTCAAGATCTGTGTTTCAAGATCAAGTGTAGAAGTCATCAAGTCTATCCAAGAAACAAGCTGAGAAGTGCAAGTTTATTAAAGCTTGACAGCTAGCATGTGTCGAGGTTTAAGAAGCTATTCAGCCCGTGTGCTCGACACCTGCTCAACATCTACTTGACAACTCCTATCTATCGAGGTCTAAGAAAGAAACAAAAATTCTGATATGTTTTCTTGGAATCTGTGAATGTGTCTTTGGGACTTCTTTTCTCACAACCCTAGAGAGCTTCATAAGGTTTTCTTTTTGAAACCCTATCCTCCTCCTACAGAAGAAAGAGTTCTTGCTGCGTTTCTTGTGCGCCTTAAGGTTTTGTAACCAAGTGCTTCTTAATCTTCATTGTTGATGAAGTGAAGAAATTTGTAGCCAACATCTTCTTCAAGTTGGTGAGTGAGTCATATACTGGGATTTGTGCAAATGAGTTAGTCACGTACTGGGATCTGTGCATAAAAAAGGATGGTGATCATATATTGAAGAGTTCAGAGGTTCTGAAGCGGTAGAAGGTTTCTGCTGTGAGTTCATCTATAGGGATTGTATTGTTTAGGGACAAAGGTTTTGTACTAGATCTGAAACTTCTCTTTACTACAGTGGATTGCTTTTTGAGAAGGTTTCCCCCCAGGTTTTTTACTGTGAAACTAGGTTGTTTTATTGATTTTTCTGGGTCATCATATCTTGTCTTATTTACTTTTTCACTGTGCATTATTTTAACATGATATTGATGTTTATTTGTTTTAACAAGTTTTATTCATAATAAATTTAATTAACAACTTGGGTTTAAAACTTGTTAATTCTATCAATCGAGGTCTAAATTTCCAAACAGTTTTGTATAAGATGAAAAACCAGTTTTTCCAACAGCACTCAACCCTACCCGGCTCGTAGGTTAGCCTTCACTCATTGTGTTCCAAATCCTAATCCCATCAAAGGAACATCTAATATTTTATTATATACTTACATACACTAACATGCATCTAACATCCAAAATATGGCAGATGTCTCATACTCATCCATAACATAAAAACCCTATCATTCATCTAACATGTATATATCCAAGAGCAGCAAGTATATCCAAGGCAGTATCATCAATCAAGGGAGTTAATCAAGCATATTCATCATGTTTATCAATCAAGAAAGTTCACCATGTTCATCAACCAATTCAAAAGCATGTTCATGTAATTTTGCATGACTTACCTCACTTACCTCGCACCTATGCATCAATGCATGTTCAAGTTCTCATGAATGTTCATATGATTCATCAAAGCATAAACCCTAATCATCAATCCAAGCATTTGAAACAAGTTATTCTACTAATCCTAATGTTAAACATGTGAAACTAGACTCAACAAGACCTAAACATGTGATTAAAACTAAACAAAATAAACAAAGAGTAAGAACCCTAAATCTACTTTTCTGGGCACGAGTATGCATGCACATACATGAAGTATGCCTACATATGCCTTGAGTATGCGTACTAAGGGTGTCAAATGGGTGGGTTTAGGGTAGACATAATTGGGTTGGGTACATTAAACTCATTTACCCATTTATTACCCATTTAACTAATTACTTCAAACCCAAACCCAACCCACCCAATTATCCAATAATCATAATTACCAAAATACCTCTAAAACTTGAAAATGACCAAAGTACTCCTAAAATCCTTTAAAATTACCAAAATACCCTAAAACCCTAAAAAAAAAGACCAAATATGATCAAAAACCACTAAAAATTACTAAAATACCTTTGAAACCTAAAAAATGACCAAAATACCTCTGAAACATAGAAGTTGACCAAAATATCCCCTAAACCTAAAAAAAAAAAGAACCAAAATATACCAAAAACCTAAAAAAGGACCCAAATACACCCCAAAACCTAAACAATTACCGAAATACCCCATAAACCTAAAAATAACCAAAATACCCCTTAAATTAAAAAAAAATGCCCCTAAAACCTAAAAATTAACCAAAATATCCCATAAACCTAAAACGACCAAAATACCCCAAAAATCTAAAAAAAAAGACCAAAATACTCCCAAAATCTAAAAAAGGCCAAAGTACCCCCTAAACCTACGAAATGACCAAAATACTTTTGAAATCTAAAAATTACCAAAATACCCCATAAATCTAAAAATAACCGAAATACCCTCGAAACCTAAGAATGACCAAAGTTCCCTAGAAACCTAAAAATTAACTAAAATACCACCAAAACCAAAAAAAACAAAAAGACCGAAATACCCCTAAAACCTAAAAAATGACCAAAATACCCCATTAAACTAAAAACTTACCAAAATACCCCCTAAATCTACAGAATAACCAAAATACCCCTAAACCTAAAAATGACCAAAATACCCTCAAACCTATAAAATGACCAAAATACCCCTAAACCTTTAAAATGACCCAAATACACCCAAAACCTCTAAAATGACCACAATTAACCTAAAACCTCTAAAATTACCACAAATACCCTAAAACCTCTAAAACAACCAAAATAGCTCTAAACAAAATCCCCTTAAAATATCTAAAATGACCAAAATACCACTTATCCTATACGATGAACAAAATACACCTGAAGCCTTTAAAATTACCAAAATAGAAGTTTGGGGTATTTTGGATGTTTCGAGGGTATTTTTACCAAATTAAAGGTTCTAAGAGTATTTTATTTATTTTGTAGGCTTTAAGGGAATGTCACTAATTTTTTAGGTTTTAGGGGTGTTTTGTTTATTTTTTTTATTTTGGGGCTATTTCGGTAATTTTCTAGGTTTCAAAGGCCTTTCAATCATTTTTTAGATTTTGGGGATATTTTAGTCATTTTTTAGGTTTAGGGCGGTATTTTGGCAATTTTTTTATATTTGGTAGGTATTTTGGTCATTTTTTAGTTATAGGGGGGATTTTGATCATTTTTTAGTTATAGAGGGGATTTTGGTCATTTTTTAGGTTTTGGGGATAATTGTTTTGGTCATTTTTTAGGTTTTGGGGGGTATTTCAGTTAATTTTTAGGTTTTGAGGGTATTTCAATCTTTTTTTTTTTTTTTTGGGGGGGGGGGGTTTGGGGGTATTTTGGTGAATTTTTAGGTTTAGGGAGTAATTTGATCATTTTTTTTAGGTTTAGGGGGGGTATTTTGGTCATTTTAAGGTTTCGAGGTTCTTTTGGTAATTTTCTAGGTTTAGGGGGTATTTCAGTCATTTTTTAGGTTTAGGACGTATTTTGGTAATTTTTAGTAGTTTTGTGGTATTTTAGAGTTAGGTGATTTGTAGAAATGATACTTGAGTCATAATTAGGTCTAATTGGGTTAATACTCATTTAACCTAATTAATAATTTGGTGGGTTTGGGTATTATTTAAGTGGGTGAGTTTGGGTGGGCAAATGAGTTTAAGTTGATTTGCCACCCCTAATGCGTACATATGCATAAAGCTTGCTCACGCATACACGCCCAGAAACATAGTTTTAAAGCACAACCAAACAAAACCTAACATGCTTCTAATATTTAATTAAACCCTTCAGTCAAAACATCATAAGACATAACAAAAGAAAATCAAACATAGTAAAACATCTTTCTAAGCATGTATAACAAATAAGTCAAATTAATGACAACAAGAATATAAATTATAAAAATCCAAATTAAGAAAGAGCCATGAAGAGAGACTCACCTTCTTTATAGAACACAACTTACTTGATATTTAATCAGCCCTTCAGTGCCTACACAACAAGATTCAATGTGATATCAAGGAAATGAAATGATTCAATAGCTCATAGGTAATCACAATTCAAAATAAAAAGATGTTATAGAAGAAGTTTTAGAAAGAATGTTTGAAAACTGTTTCTTGAAATGAGATCAATAATTTCTACCTTAACAAGTAATAGAGAGACGTTTTGAAGAACCAAAAACATTCTTGATGGCTTGATGTGTAGAAAGTTTGGAGTTCAAAGTGTTCTTGGATGAGTTTAGGTCCAAAATCAACTATCTTTAGCTAGGGTTTTAGTTTGGAGGCATAAAGTTGTATTTATATGTTTAAAGTAACGATTTCAGACTCATTTAAAGGGTTTTGGATGTTCCAAAGGTTCTAGGGGCTGGGCCCCATCAAAGAGGGAGGCTTTGGGCCCTAAAAAATGAAGTTTTAAGTTTCTGGAACGTAGAATGCTCCCCAAAAAATCCTAATTTTGACTACTCAGTTGGCCTAAATTTAAACGGTCATAAATTACTCAATATAAGTCCAAATTAGGCAAAATATGTGTTCAAATGAAAGCCCAGGATGTCTACTTTCTAAGAAATGAACTTCACTCAAACATTCTTTGTGGATCAAATGTTATGTAAAAACAATGAGCAAAGGTCATTTTTCAGCATTGTTTTCAAAGTGATTTGAGCACTTTTGAGTTGTGATTACTTCCAAACAATCAAAATAACTTCAATTACCATTTGTAGACATGTGAAGCTCATTATTGGGACCAGGGACTAAAGTTTATTAACTGGGTATAAAATGAGCTATCTAAAACTCAGTTTCTATTTTAATTTTGTTTAAATTGTTTTTAAGTTGATCCAACGTAATGAAACAAAGCAGTATATGTGTGAGGGGCCTTTGTGTCAATGGGCCAAAATCTGTTTTGCTACACTAAGGCCTATGAACTAATAGGTAAAGGAGTTGGGACTGGCCTGGTAGGGTTATAATATTGGCCAGCTTGTGCATAAGCTAGTCATGCCTAATGCTTAGACAGAGCGGAAAGCGCTGTAGCAGGCTAGGCATCCTTGCAAATGCAGTAGGTAGCATCACAACAAAGTATCTGGTTTAGTAGACATAATAGAAAAATACCACAGTAGAATAAACGATACAAAGGTATATCGGATGATGTTATCACGAGGCAATTGATTTAGCAAAATAATAATCAATCCTACAGTAGAACAACTAATACAAAAAATAAAAAAGAGATGCTATAGCAGAACAGCTGATACAACAAATCAGTAGGCTGGAATGCTTCGAACTATGGTAATGGCTTTTGGTCCTTAAAAAAAAAAAAAAAACTGTTGAGGGTGACTGATGTGACCCAGCCAAGGACCCTCCTACGGTTAAGTCAATTTTCACTTTAGAACACGAGGAATGGAAAAATGGTGAATGGTGGGATTTACCTTGGGTGAATAGGACTTGATTCTTTTATAAAGAGTTAGAAGTGGGTCTACTTGTTTAGATCAACCACCGTCATGGGTGATGTGGGTGGTTAATAGAGAAAATAGGTAAATGGAGAACGTGGGACGAATTACGAGGAACTCTTTCCACGTTTTGAGAGTAGCATACCATGACCTAATTCCAAGGAATTTTATGAGAAGTTTTCTTGTAGAATTTACTAAGTATTTTCTAGTCGTCCATGCCCTTATGTTAGTCCTAAATGACCATCATGAGATTGAATGGTCTTGTTACTGATGGACGAGTATCTGTCATACATGATGCTATTATTGGACTTCTTTTAAGGTTATTTGATGCTATTAATATAGACGTAGTTCGACTTCATAGGCGACTACTATGGACGAATTTACCTTAGATTGATCCCCATCAGTTACTCCCTTGTCCTTGTGTCGTCCATGCCTTTATTCGTTTGACTTGTGGTGGTTTTCCATTGGTTAAGGGTAAACTAAACTTGAATGCTCCAGATGCTAACATGTGGCACGATCTTGGGGCTTGTTTGTTGCGTCGTTTCATTCTTCAAGAAGATTGCCATGTGGCACATTCTAGTTGGTTCACATCATTTCAGTGTCCAGGTCTGTCGCCTATAAATAGTGGAATTCCTCTCCTGCCCTCTCACATTTCTCATATTCTATCTTCTAACCTCTATCGTCTAGCGCTTCATCTAGGAGTTTTCATTCGTCCTTAGTCATCCTCGTTTAAAGCCACATATCATCTTCTTCTCGTTTTTAGGTTTTTCTTCTTTAAAGCATTTCAAAAATGTCTGAAATTATCGTGTCTTCGTCTAGTAATAGTGATAAGAAGGAGATAGATGAAGACCACAACGAGAGTAGGTCTGGTGGTAGTAGTGATGAAGGGGACAACTCAAACGAGCAATACTTGTCTACGGCTCCTAGGATTCCCTTAAAGGTTTTCCAAGAAGAGATGAGGACGAGGATGGCCTCTAGGTCACTTACTAGTACATCTGCCAATGCCCCCTCATCTACCTCTTCAATTGAAAAGGAGACCCTATACTGTTGTGCTGTGGGCATCCCTTCTAAGATAGATGAGGCTAAACTTAATTACCTTAGGAGGTGGTACCAATTCCCGGACGACCTCAACCCTCGTTTGGTTGTCCATGGTGAATGGTGTTGTAATCCTTGTTTTGCAGTTGGCATATACGAGGCTTATCTTCTAGTGGGGCTTAGGTTAACTCTTAATGCCTTTTCTAGGGAAATACTTAATAGGTTAGGCATAGGCATTAACCAACTTAACCCCAATGCATGGAGACTTATTATCTCTATGCAAATATTTTGGAGGGAAGTTTTTGATAGGAATCGTTCTCTCACTATGGACGAGTTCCAATACTATTATAAGCCCTTAGAAATTAGTCAATCCCTAGGCATCTACCAGTTTTTTGCCAGGGGTTCAAACTATAGGTTGGTCAGGTCCCTCCCACTTCTGATAAGAGATGGAAGGCATAGTTTTTCTTCGTATCTGGGTTTTGGGATAGAAACCCTATTGAGGTAGGCAGGGACCCATTTCCTTCCTACATTGGTGAGATGGGGAATCTTCGTCCAGAGGGTATGCTGCCTTTCACTACTTGTTTTTCTTTTTTTGTTATATTTATCTAACTCTATTTTCCCTCTCTTTCTTTTTACATTTGTAAGACAACCTTCTTTGAATAAGTTCTATCCTAATCGCGTCCAGTGGGCAGGCCCGTTCATAGATAGAACTTTTCATTCTTTGGTAACTTTGCTTTGTCTAGCCACCTAGAAGCTTGGACCTGAACCAACTGAGGAGGCACTTGCTCACGTGCCCACCAAGCGTAGATGTGAGTTATTTATATTGAAAAAATTTTAATTGTTTACTTTGTAAAAATTCTAAGACCCTTTTCTTTTTCTTGTAGGAATGGCGACCATGAAGGAAAATAAGGGGAAAGGCTTGGCAGAAGAGGAAGCAATCCAAGAGGAAGTATGTTCCCAATCTCATCCTTCTAGTGCAGAGAAAAGAAATATGTGGAGAGTGCAGAGGAAGTATGTTCCCAATCTCACCAAGCATATATGGAGAGTCTTTCTAGTCGTTAAGGCCACAAGAAGGCTAAACATGGGTTGTCTAAGCCTGGGGTCGTCAAGGCCAGTTCCTTCATCCTTTTTACTCTTGCCAAATAGCCTTCAGTGAAAATCCTTGATAAGGAGCCGTCCAATCCTGAAGTCACCCCATCCAAACCTCCAAGTGGTAGCCCTATGACCCTTTTAAAGGAGTGAAAGCCTTGCTTGGGAGAGGTTTCAGTAGGTTGTGTTTGAGGAGGACGTTGCCTTATGTTATGACATGTCTATGAAGGAGTTTCAATAATCTACAGTTCATGACCTCTTCAAGGAACTTTTTCTCATCCTTAACTATTCACCAATTAAATTGTTCTTGTCTATATATCTTACATTCATCTCTTCATACAAGCTATGGCTAAGTTTATGGCGGCATCCAGACAAGCTTGTGAAATGGACCAACAAAGGGCTAGGCTTGAGGCGAAGATTCGTGACATGGAGAAAGAACCTCACCATTGAGCTAAGGTGAGGGTCAAATTGGACGACAAGGTGAAAGAGCTGAAAAACCTCGTTGAAGAGCTAAAAGCAGATGCCGTCAAGAAGAACACTCGTCTTGACCATCTTCAGAAGAGAAGTGATGAGCTCTACACTCTTTTAGGTGACGCGAAGGCGAAAATTATCAAGGAATTTAAGGCATCCAACGAGTTCACTGTCCTTTTGGATAGGAACTACGCTGCGGGTTTTGAGGACTTTCGCATGGATGTGATTGAGAACTTTCTAGGAGTGGACTTCAGCCCCATCAAATTTCGTATTGCTGCTGAGAGTTCCCTACTTTAGACGAGCTCTAAAGATTTAAATGTTGAATACAATACCTCAACCTAGCCTTCTATGGATGACCCAAAGTCTAGGGATAATGCCCCTAGTGGTTTATAAAAAAATTGTAATCAACTTTATTTATTTCCTTTGTTTTTTCTTTTGTTGTTGTTGTTGTTGTTTTTGGTTTTTTGTTTTGTTTTTGTTTTTTTTTTCTTTTTTTGTTTTTGTTTTCGTTTTTTTTGTGTTTTTTATTTTATTTTATTTTTTTAAATGGGGTCCGTTATTTTGGACCATTAAATTTATGCAAGTACATTCAGCTCGTCCAAGTTTAAGGATGGGCATTAATACAATTGCCTTTTTTAGGCTTGACACAATTTAAGGGTTTTTGGATGATAGTCGTCTACCCTTTTATTTATGAACATGTTATTTTTATTGTCAACTTCAATTCCAAGTATTCTTTGTCTATAGATAGGACTTTATTTTACTTAGATATATATTTTCTTATAGCTTGGATTGCCCAGCAAATTAGACGTGTCGTACATATAAAATGTATTGCATGCATGCTTTTTTTTTTTCGTCCTTTATTTTTGGATGAGTGTATTGGGAGGTTTATTCCTTCCCTTTGCACTTGACATTATTGCCTTAGGTTTTATAGCAATTTTCCTTTAACTCGTCCAAGGTGGCTCATGACGATACATCTCCGCGTTCAAAGATTTTAAACATCTTTAATTTAATATGGACATTAATTTCACAGAATCATCAACACTAAAATGAGAGAATTCAAGTTGCTTTATATACAATAATTGTACATAACATTGTCTATAAACATCAGAGAATTTAGTATGTAGCATCGTTCAAAGACATCGTCCATGCTAGTACTTAGTCCTTTTTTTAGGGAATTCAAATGCTAGAAAACATAAGATACTGCTGAAAAACATAAGTGCAAAAAGATAACATAGATAAACTACTAGAAATCACTAGTAATTTTTAGTCTCGTCCATGCTAACCTTCCTGACAAGTCTTCTTCATTGGTAGTACTTCCTTAAGTACTTCACATTCCACAAGTGCTCCATCTTTTGTCCATCCAAGGCTTCCGAGTAGTATAAACCTCACCTTTTAGAATTGATGACTCTGTATGGTCCTTCCCAATTAGGCCCCAACTTCCCATGAGTGGGATCCTTTGTAGCTAAGGACACCTTTTTCAGGATGAGATCTCCGACATTGAATTGTCTTGGCTTTACCAATGCGTTGTTGTGCTTAGTCATCAGGTTCTTGTAATATTCCACCCTTTGTTTCGCATCCATCCTTACCTCGTAAATAAGATCAAAGCCTGAATGAAGCTGTTTCTCATTCTTCTCATTTTTATAATGGGCCACCCTGTAACTAGTAAGACCAAACTCCGCAGGTTCACTGCATCACTTCCATATGCTAACTTAAAAGAGGTCTCTCTAGTTGGAGTCCTTACTATCGTCTTGTATGCCCAAAGGATATTGGGTAATTCATATGGCCATATCCCTTTTGCTCCCTCAAGCGGAGTCTTGATGATCTTTAACAAGGATCGGTTTGCAACTTCTGCTTGTCTATTAACTTGTGGGTGGGATGGTGAGGAGTAGTGATTCTTGAATCCCAACTACTTGCAGAACTCTCTGAAGGGTGTGTTATCAAACTGGCGTTCGTTGTCTGAGATGAGCACTCTAGGGTTTCCAAAACGACAGATATTGTTCTTCCAGATGAAGCTTCTAACGTTCTACTCAGTGATCTTTGACAATGGCTTTGTTTCCACCCATTTAATGAAATAATCAATCCCTACCACCAAGAACTTCATTTGCCTTGTTCTCATGGGAAAGGGACTAAGGATGTCCAATCTCTATTGAGCAAATGGCCAAGGGTCCACCATCAGGGTGAGATACTTTGATGGTTGCCTAGGTATGTTACTGTAGCACTGACACTTTTCACATGCCTTGACATAAGTTTTAGCATCTACTTACATGGACGGCTAGTAATATCTTGCACAAACTATCTTATAGATGAAGGACTTGGCCCTTGAATGGTTTCCATAGGCTTCTTCATGGACATCTCTCAGGACATAAAGGGACTCATTTGGATTTAAACACCTCAGATAGGGTTGAGAAACCTCTTGTATAATACCTTGTCCATAAGGACGAACCTGGCTGCCCTTACCCTTAGCTTCCTTGCTTCTTCTTTATTTTTGGGAAGAACTCCATCCTTAAGATAGGACACAATGGGGGAGGTCCAGTTGGCGACTCCGTCTATCTGATTCACTTCTAGAATGTCTATACTTAGAATATACTGGACTTTAACTTAATCAGCTGCTATCTCATCTATAGATGCCGTCTTGGCTAGAATGTCAGCTTCCACATAATCCTCCCTTGGTATCTATTGAAATTGAGCTATTGTGAAGCTTTTGATGCACTGCTTAACTTTACCTAAGTACTTCAACCGTTCTTCCTTAGCTTCATAAGTTCCATTTACTTGGCCTATCACTAACTATGAGTCTCCCTGGACGAGGATTGAATCTGCTCCAAGTGATTTAGCTAACTCTAAGCCCTAGAGCAGGGCTTCATATTTAGCTTCATTATTGGTTTTCTAGAACTATAGATGGACTGCACACTATAGATGATCCCTTTTTGGTGCGCGTAAAACTATCCTAACTCCTCCTGCATGCTATGTGGACGAACCATCCATATGGATGACCCACTGCTTTGCCCCTTGGTCTTTATTTTGCTGATACTAGCAAGAGTGAATTCAGTAATAAAATCCACTAGGACTTGAGCTTTATTGCTTCTCTTGTTCTATACCGCACATCAAACTCACTAAGTTCTATTGCCCACTTGATTAGTTGTCTAGCAGCCTCCCGCTTGTTCATGGCCTTCTTTAGCGAGTGATCTGTCAGGACGTTAATTACATGAGTTTAAAAATAAGGCTTGAGCTTCCTTGCTACTATCACTAATGAAAATGCAAGCTTTTTCATGAGCAGATATTGTCCTTCAACTCCCCTTAAAGCTTTATTGGTGTAGTAAATGGGTTTTTGTACCTTTCCCTCTTCTTTGATCAAGGCCAAACTTACTACATGAGGGGACACTGCTAAGTAAAGATACAACTATTCTCCTGTTTATATGGGCTTAATAACGGAGTTGAAGTGAGATAGGCCTTCAAGTCTTTAAATGCTTGTTAGCCCTCGTCCATCCATTCAAATGCTTTCCTTAATACTTTGAAAAAATGGTAAACACTTGTCAATAGCTTTTGAAACAAACCTATTAAGGGTAGCTACTTGTTTGGTAAGGCTCTAAACGTCCTTCATATTCTTCAGGGGCTCCATGTTCAGAATCTCTTGGATTTTATCAAGGTTTGCTTCAATCCCTTTTTGTGAAACCATAAAACCAAGGAATTTCCTTGATGCAACTCCAAAGGCACATTTGCTTGGATTTAGCTTTATCTTGCATCGCCTAAGTGTATCAAAGGTTTCTTGAAGGTCGTTCAGATGTTGTCTCCCTCGTGCTTTTGACCAGCATGTCATCCACGTACACTTCAACGTTTCTCCCAATTTGGGGAAGAAACATATGGCTAACTAGCCTTTGGTAGATAGCTCCTGCTTTTTTCAAACCAAATTGCATCACTTTATAATAAAACAAACCTTGGCTTGTGATGAAAGATGTTTTCTCCTAGTCTGCCTCATTCATCTTAATCTAGTTGTGCCTTGGGAATGCATCTATGAAACTTAATAGCTGGTGTTCAATTGTTGAATCCACCAACTGATCAATGCGTGGAAGAGGATAGCTATCCTTGGGGCATGCCTTGTTTAAATATGTGAAATCCACGTACATCCTCCATTTGCCATTAGCATTTTTAACCATTACTACATTAGCTAACCAATTAGGGTAGTAAACTTCGCAGATGAATTTAGTAGTGACCAACTTATGAACTTCTTCTTTGATGGCATTATCTCGTTCTGTGGGAAACACTCTCTTCTTTTGATGGATGGGTTTGTAGGACGGAGACATGTTTAAACAATGAGTCACACTGGGGTCAATCCTAAGCATGTCTTCATGGCTCTAAGCAAAAACATTTGTGCTCTTTTTGAGGAATCCAACGAGATCCTACTTTGTCTTCTCCCCCATAGACATCTTAATCCTGGTAAACTTCTTTGGGTTGGACTTGTCCAACGGTACATCTTTCAATACCTCAATTGGCTCAGTCAATGTTCTCCTTTCCGTAATGTTCATTGTCTGCATCTACTCATTCATAGCCAACATTGCTAAGTAACATTCTCTAGTAGCTAATTGATCTCCTTGTACTTCTCCAATGCCATACTCCATTGGGAACTTGACAGACAAGTGGAAGGTGGACATTACAGCCTTCAAACTATTCAAATTTGGTCGTCTAATAATGGCATTGAATAGTCTACAATAATGGATGAATAGTCTACAATAAGGAAATTCACTTCCTTATTGATTTGCCGTGGGTAAGAGTCGACTACAACTGGCAAGGAGATGATGCCTACTGGTAGAACCTTCATTCCTCCAAATCCGATCAATGGCATATTCACTGGACAAAGTAACTCCTTTTTAATCCTCATTTGTTGAAAGACTGGATAGTAGAGGATATATGCTGAACTCCCATTGTCTATTAACACCCTTCTAGTTGTATAATTTGTAATTGCCAAAGTAATGACAATCGCATCGTCATCAGGATGGTGCAGTCGTCTCGCATCTTCGTCCATGAAAATAAAGATCGGCTCGTCTTCTCTAATCATCCTCGGTGGTCGTCCAGATATTTGAACATTCTGTACTTCTTATAGGTAGGTCTTCTTGGCTTTAGATGAGCCTCTTGTTGATGTACCCCCTACAATGATCCTTATTTCTCTAAGTGGTTGACATGCTGGCTCTTCTGCTTTACCCTTCATTGGCTATCTCTCGTCCTTTTGGTCTTGCCCAAGAAAGTTTTTTAACTTTCCCTACTTAATGAGAGCTTCAATCTACTACTTTAAGTCATAGCATTCGTCCATATCATGTCCATGGTCATGGTGAAAACAACAATACTTGCTTTTGTTCCGCTTGATAGGATCTCCTTTCATTTTCTTGGGCCACTTCAATGATGGATCGTCTCGCGATCCCTTTTCTCCCCTACTTTGGCCTTCTTTGGACAAGGATCTTGCTCTGGATGGTGTACATAACCATTGTCTAGCCACTAACCTTTCTTCTTTTTCTTGGCAATAATCATGTCTTCTACATTCATGAAACTTTGGGTTGAATGTATCAATTTAGCCATCATGAAGCTAGACGAGGAACGCTTTTACCTCTATCCCCCTACAAAATTGTTATTTAGCCATCATGAAGCTGGACGAGGAATGCTTTTACCTCTGTCCCCCTACAAAATTGTTGACAAACAACTTACATAACTCTTGGAACTAGGTTATGATGTTTAGTGGTAACTTACCGAACCATACTTTGGCTAGGCCTTTCAGCGTGGTAGTAAAGGCTCTGCACATGATCTTGTCTGAAACTCCTTGGAGATGCATGGTTGTCTTGAACGTGACAATATGATCACAAGGATCATGCATCCCATCATATGAGTCTAGGGTAGGCATTTTGAACTTGGAAGGTAAGGGATGACTTGAGATGGATGCAATAAAGGGGGAATCAGTCTTATGGACGAGGTCATCCACGTGATTTACACTTCTCATGGAATCCTTCATCTCTTCCATGGCTCTTTTCATCTGGTCCATCTCCCTCTCCAAATGTGGTACCCTATGAGGAACGGTACCTTTGGATTGGTCTCCTTCAACATTGTTCTTAGCCCCTTCATTCTCTGAATTTTGGCCTCGTTCTCCACCATGTTGCTATTGATGTTGCCTATTAACTTCTCTAGTTAATTCCTGACTCTGTTGTGTCAATTCTGCCATTGCGGTTGCCATGGACTGCAACTATTGTTAAATAGTCATGGGGGGTGCTGGTGCACGATTTGGGTGACTAGAGGCGTTTCCACTCTCCTGGTGTCTTGGACTGGTGGCCATCGACTTAGTCCAAACCATGTAGGCTTTTTATCTTGGAAAGCAAGAAAGTTAATACTTAGAAACTTTTTCCTCACTTTTACTATAGGTGGCACCAATTGATGATGCACGAAAATCAGTAAGCTGGAATACTTTGGATTATGGTAATGGCTGAGATGCACTATCACAAATTGAGTCCGACTATATGTGATTATGAACAATTGATTCCAATTGGTTATAATTATAATCAATTTGAAATTAAAGACATGTCATAATTTGATTAGTTAGGATTGCATTTTATGATAAGATTGCATACACTTAATTAATTAGATATTCAAACATTAATTATTCAATAACTAATTTGAGCAATTATCTTTTTAATTAGGCTAAATTTGGAACTAATTTAGTCTGAAATGGAAGTGATTGGAGCCTATTAATGTTAATTGGGAACTAATTTGGGACGTATTAACGTTAATTGTGCTAAATTTATTTTCTAAAAAATGACCTCTGTTCACCATTTTGTTGATATATCTCAAAATATTTTGAATCTATGAATGAGTTTAATTTTTTCAAAAACTAGACATTCGGGGCTTCAATTTAAGCATAAGAATGAGACAATTCTGATTAGAATTGAGTAAGATATGATTTTTTGAATTTGGCTCTATAGGCTATAACAGTAGCTCCGGGAAAACCATTTTACTTACTCATCACTCCTACTAATCTCTACATTTAATGCACTAACTTTTCCCAAAGTCTAAAATAGGGTCTAGGTTCATGATTCTTTTTTATCCTTTGTCAACAATCATTAAATGACCTTCTATTCATATTTTCTCTACCATTACTATATAAACCCCCATTCTCATCCATTCCAAGGGACACACAAAAAACTCCCCCTCTTCTCCTCTCTTGAGTTCTAGTGAAGTAGAATAGTATTGTCATATCTTGGGTTTCTTGAGACTCAGGGTATTGAGTGAGACTCACTTTACCTCTCCTAGTTCTTATTTACTACTCCACCCTTAAGACCTCCATCAAGAGTCTCCTCCTCTACTGTGTGGATCTTGCAAAAATATAAAAAAAAAATAAAAAACATAAAAAATATGATGAGAGGGGGAAAATATGAAAAACATGTTTGTTTCATAATTCCCTCAAATCCTTGAATCTAGTATATCACCATCCACACACATTCACTAGAATTTATTTTTCAATCCAAATGCAATGCTTAATAAATTGAATTAGGGTTTATCACATGTATACACATTAAATTCAACATGCAAATTGATTGAGAACATATTAGATAATATGATATGAATGTTGGCTACCATAGTCTAAAGGATCGGTTTCACCGGGCAAGATGGGTGCCTAACACATTCCCATCTTATAACATAGCCTCCGAGCTTAGATCAAGGGTTGATAGATCAATGCTTATCCATATAATTTTCAATTTCTAGATTGTAGCTAGAAGACAAAGCTATGTACTTTATCATAGATTGTATTTAGGACCAAACCCATGTAATTTCTTATGATCAATGTAAATTTACTTAAAAATCAATAAAATGAAGAATTAATCAATTTTGGTTTTCTTATTTATTCCAATAATTAAATAAGTGGCGACTCCATTGTAAAAACCTTAATGTAAAGGGGAAATAAAATCAGTCGAATCTCCATTTTGAGAGGTAATAACACGACTCCACCCATTCATGTGGGTTTGGCTCAGCCGAGGGCGCAGTCTCTCACAGCTAAGTACAGGTAGGTGGTGCTCTGGCCCTTGTATGCAAGCTCCACTACCCTCTACATTTGTCTTCTTTCACTGCCATGCCATTTTTGTCGTTCATGCCATGTCTCATTCTACTACTTGTCTTTTGTGTCTATGCTTACCCTCCATAGCATGAAGGGCGTGGGCTTTCGGGCTTGTACTGCCTTCTCTTATTTCTTCACGGGCTTGGACATTGCTTTGGCAAAAGCCCTTGTCCACCCAGCCCATTGGGCTTCCGCTCCTATTGCTTCTTTTCTAGCCATGCCCATAGGCCTGTCGACTGTCATTCTTACTATGTTGACCCATTGGGATAATTATATCTTTCCTTAGGCTTCCTCGGCCTATTTACTTTGCTTTTACCTCTTGTTATGCCTATGGGCTTGTTGGCTATTATTCCTATCATGTTGGTCCATTGGGCTTATTAACTCTTTCCATTTCCTTTCCCTTCCATCGTTCCTTATTGTTAGGCTTCTTCTGCCATTAGGCTCTTTGTCAAAAATGGGCCCCAACATTCAGCCTCTTGAGCATGTGGATTTCTCCTACAATTCATATGCGAATATCTTTGTGACTTTATTTTGTAGGCTTTTTAAATAGTGGTCACCACCTTAATCACTTTTCTTCCCTGAATAGGATTGTCTTTTCAAATTTCCTAGCTTATTAGTTATTTCTAAAGCACCACCTCTATTGCATTTAATGTGTTACCTCTTTTGATGGCTGCTCTGTTGCTTCCCTTCCCAATGTTCTTATATGTTTACACTTCTTCACTTTCCCCTCTCTACGATACCCCTTCATTTCTTACAACTCCCTTTTCTTCTCTTATTCTTTTTTCTATTTTTCTTTTTGCATACTCTCACACTTGCCATGCTTGATGTTTAATCTTCTCTTAAGTTGTCGGTGAAAGGTGAAGGCTCTTCCCTTCGTAAGGGAAAGAAGGTTGGTGTTGATGAACCACCTGTGGAGGCCGTGAAAGGTGAAGAGGCTCCCTACTATAAATCAGACCATTCCCAGGAGGAGGAAGTGGGTCATGATCCCAATAGCGAGTGCCCTCCTCTCATAGACCTGTGGTATGACACTAACTCACATTTTCTAGTGGTGCCCGATGTCTACTCGCCTCCTCTACTGGGTCATGTTTGGTGGTCCCCAAATCAGCGTGATTTCGACATTTCTTGGGCTCCGTTGGCTTCCTCTATCCCCAATCTTGCTATTCGTCAAGGAGACGTTTCACCCATACCCATCCTCTTCAAATTTAGGTCAGGTACATCATTGGGTTGGAAGGAGTGGGTCGACAAAGTGCTTTCCGATAAAAGTTTCACGGGCGCACTTCAACAAGCTAGTGTACTAAAGGCCATTGTTTCTTCTTGGTTTTTGTCCCATTACCACGATTTGTTCAACCTCTGCCACTTGGTCCGTCGGTGGTGTAGCACCACTCACACTTCTTTCTCTCTTGTGGTGAGATCACCGTAACTTTGGAGGATGTAGCCAATCAATTGTTGCTCCCTATTCTCTTCGACATTGACTCTTTTGACATCCAACTTTCTACCAAGGAGGAGGCTGTGGAGGCAGAGTTGAGGAAGGGGCTTAGCAGTAGGAATACAAAGCTTTCCAATTGGATTAAGGCTTTCTTGAAAGCTTCCACTGTCATTCGCTATGCCACCTTCATTACATTTTGGCTCTCATCCGCATTATGCTGTAAAGCCCGTTTAGTTTCAGTTAGCCATAAAGAATTCTACTGGAGTGAGTCTGTCATTGATTCCTCTGTTTTTAGGTCATTTGTATGTTCATTTGAATATTCTGCAAAGTGATGAGAGATAGGCAGGTTCCTGCCATATAGTTACTTCATCTATTCACAATACTATCCTGTAGCACCTTTTTTGGGAACATTGTGCTAGGCATTTGGCTAAGTGTAATCCAGTTCACCATGCCAAGAAGAAGTTCCAGTCTTGTCCCGAGGTGATTACAAACTTTTATAAAGGGTTTTGTCATTGAGTTTGTGTTAGCATATCGTTGGTTGGGTTGAAGCCTTTTGGTCATCCTGCTATGGAATTTTGATAAAGGAGTGGGATTTTCTTAGATGGCTTGTAAGGACTTCAGCGTTGGGTACACTTGTGCTGATTCGGTGATAGGGCCCTTTATAGGCACTACTAGCACGACCACAATATTGGTGGCATATGATGAGAGGGGGATCACTTATTTGGCTACCACCAATGCTGGGTGGCTGCCTTACTTGCCTAATGAGGGGCTTTGGTATGTGCACTACTCTGCCCATAGAGTGAGGAGGAAATTTGGGCTTAAGTAGGATGTGCCTGATGATTTCACTTTAGTTTTGGACACCACTCCTTTAGTCTACCCCTTTCCTACGCCCACATGCCTTTGAGTTTTGGAGCAAACTCTTCACCGTGTTCACCATTCCCAGTTCCCAAAGAGTGAGTCTTTGTACTACCCCTATGCAGGCCTATTGGCAAGCTGTTATGACTTCATTCAGTGGGGAGCTATTCGGTAGTCACGAGTTCTCCCTTGTTCCTCCTAAAGGTTTGCATGCCATAATCTCTTCAAGCCCTCAATTGCTTCTCCCTGCCAAATCTGTGATTACCTATGTTAGGAAGCAGAACAGGTCTGCTATATTCGAGTGGTAGGGGAAAGAGAAAGGATGGTTCTTATATGCGAGTGAGTTCCCTCGTGTTAGGAAAAGAGAGTGAAGGTAGTGAATCTTCCTGCCTCAACAAAGAAGGGCTTAGCCTCTAGGTCTGCCAAGCCCAAGTCTGCCAAGAACGGTGTAGATGTTTTCGGGGTTTGTTCAAATATAGTTCCTTCAAAGGGAGGCCTTCCTCCCATCGGTAACATAGTCCTTGAGAAAACTCATCCTCCTTCTACTAGAGCTCGTTCCACCAGGAGATTTGTTGTGGCCAAGTCTAGGCCTCCTATGCCAAGGCAACTTACAGATGCCCCTCTTTCTAGTAGGATCATGGCAGCTAGAGGAAGACATCTCCCCCAACCCCATCTACCATTACCGAGAGGAGAGTATGTTATCTCTAATTTTTTTGTTCTCTTTATTTTAGTTATTTGTTGTGCTTTCCTGTGGCTAATTATATGCATGTGTCTTCTTTTTCTTTGGCAGTCCAAGCATAAAGATAACACTTCTGCCGCTTGACCCAATTTGCTTGATGAGCCTGAGAATGAGGTATAGTCCTTTCCCTACCTTGCTTTCTTCATTCATGCATGTATTTATCACCCTCTTCTTTATTTAATCATTTTTTTATACTTCTTTGATTGATGTTGAGCCCATTTCTATTTACCACTCCATGAGTGAGGAGGCTTCGGTCGAAGTCAATGTTGGTGCTGGTGTGGCTTCTACCAAGGGTACTGTTCCTAAAAAGGAAGGGATTTCTACTACTGCAAATATTCACATGGAGAGCTTCTTTGATGGTGCTGATACTATTACTGAGTCCACGGCTTCTGCCACGGTTGTTACTACTAGGGAGATTCTTGTTGAGGCTCTAGCTCTTCCATTAAGGCCAATTTCTGCCGAGTAGAGTACCTTTGTTAAGGGGGGAGTTATTGAAGAGTTAGCCCTTGTTTTTGCTAAGCTTTCTACTCCCTCAAAGGGAGTTGTTCCTCCTGCAATGACCTAGATCGAGCAAGCTTCCCCTGTCACCCCTCCACTAGTTATTTCTGTCAGGAACCCTTTTGTTGCCCTTTTTTAGGTAGTTAAGGATGAGTCTTCGTTGGTTGTCACCTCGTCTTCCATCCCTATCTCTGACACCTAAGTGCTCCATGTGGAATTTTCCTCCAATGAGGGGTCTTTAAGGACTCTGATGATGAGTTGGTCATGAAGACGAGGATTTTTTATTCCAATGATGCTCTCAATACTGAGCTCGACATCGAGGCCATGGGTATGTACCTTTGATCTCCATTATCTCTTCCTTTTCTTCTTTTCTTATTATTTCCTTTTATGTGTCCTCTTATTTTCCTTGCATGCGTTCTTGTCATGTAGTAACAAATGACACTAGGAAGCCCAAGGTTGCAATAGTCTCTGAGGAGCCTGTGGCCCCCATTCCCATTGGTCCTAGTAATTCCCTTTCTCCCTTTTCTTTTCTTTTTTTTTTTCTATTTCTATGCCCATTTCTTTTCTCTATTTCCTTACCTGGGCTAATGCAACGCTTATTCTTAGGTCCATTGCCTACTAAGAGGGTCCCAAACACTACGTTTGAGACTGGGAGCAATTCAGCCATCGTCCCTTAGCCCGTGGATGAGGCCACTACCTTTTTTACTCTCTTCGAGCAGGTGGAGAGGAATATCTTGATCAAGCTGACATTTAAGGCATTGGGCCTCTCTATATGGACTTCCATGGATACCGAGTACCCAAGGATTGTTTAGAGCACTTTGAGGCGATTTACCCTAACCATGGAGACTTCATCCAAAGGTTTCCTCTTGGCTATTCTGCAAAGGAGAATTTACTTTGCTAGGGTGTGTGATGAATGACATCGAGCATAACTTCATGGACATAGTTTCTGTTGAGAGGATTCTGCAGTGGAGAACCACATTTCAGGAGCTAATTTATGTTGACTTTGATGTGGGATCCTATTGGAGCACATGCAAGAGATTACCCGTGTCTTTTTCAGGCGGAGGGTGTAGCCTGTGGTTGATGCTACTGACGCTCATATCAAGAGTTTGAAGAAGGAGATAGTAGACTTGGAGGCTCGCCGTGAATGCCTCCTTTCTAGCATGATTGCCCCTAACCACTTCCGAGACAAGACCTTTATTACTGGCCTTTGATTATGTACTTAGCCACTTATTATTATTCTATAGCTTTTCTTCTTCTTCCTTCTCACAATAAACTCATTGTACTTAGCACTTATAACTATTTTGATAAGCCCAATGTGACTTGTACTCTTGGTTAGTAACTTATTGCTACATCCGCTACAACGCTTATCATGCCTTATAATACCACGTATTTCAGTTAATACCTCATGCATCATTTTCATTACTTTCTACTACTTTTCGTTCAACATGATTGCATAAAGGGAAGCCTAAATTACTTTCTTGCAACACATCATCCCTTACAAGGGTGGTCACTTGGAGGAAATACAAATGAAAGGAAAGGAGAGAAAAAGGAAAAACTACATAGTACTTTCTTAAGTGTAATAACACTTGAGCCATTTGCCATTTGTGAGGGTCCTTTTTTTGGACAATACCCAGGCCCAAGTAGAAACAATGATCCTAGGCCCTTTACTTGTTGTTTTGGTGGACTGGGCTTGGTTTACCATAGCTAAATGGGGCTGATTACAAACCAAGTTGTGCGCAAGTCACATAAAGCTCCTCAAGATGAAAAATGCAATTCCTCCTAAGCAATAAAATACCATTATAAGTGTTTTATTGTCATAAAATGACCTTTTACTCTTACGAAACAAGTAAAATAATTATTCATAATATTCACAATGAGAAGGAGATTGAAATAGAGTATTTAAGGCTTATCTTTTATTGTGCAAACATTTAAAAGGGTTCTTTCACTTGATACCTTGGGCGTATTGTTATAGTACCCCGAGCATACTGCCGTGGTTCCCAGGAGTACTAGGCCTGTAAGAACGTAGAATGCTGATTCTCTGAACAATACGACCTTTCTCCATGCTTATTATGCAATAGAGTTTTAGACATTTCCCTTTACAATACACATACAAACAATTAATTTCCTGCATAAAAACACACTATACAATACACATATCTTCAAATAATTGTTAGTTTCTTAGATTAGGATATACATTTTAATACATATACATATATGTAAATGAATTTCATGAGAATGATTTAGCCATGAGGATCCTGGCCCCAATTCTCACAAACTAAGTGCTTTTGCGTAAGACTTATGGGATTTGGAACTCAAGTCCAAGTGGCTTTGCTTGGGCACTGCCTTCCAAGATAGTTAGGTGAGGAGGATTTCTATGAGAGAGAGTGATATTTGCTGTGTGCATGTTTTGGCATATGTTTCTTTGGAGGCTAAGTGATATTTTGAATGATCTCAAGGATACGGGACAAATTCCTTCACCTTGGCTCTCTTATTTTGTTTCTTTCTTTCTCTTCCTTGCTGGGCTATTAAAGCTCTAAGAATATATCTTTTGAACCTTTGAACTATCCCTCTAAATCCCCATTTTTCGTCCTCCGAAAAATCCCCTTTTTCTACTATGCCTTAATGTTCTTTTTATAGCAGACCTGGTCTAGTACCCCGAGCAAGGACGCCCCAGGTCTGCTGGGTAAAACCATGTCCTCTGGAAGTTGAAAAGGTGCATTGGGCGGAGGTTTAGCTTATTTAGGCAATTATAACTCAAAATGGACATTTGGCTTTTGCTATAAATGAAAGATTCCTTCTTGGAAAGTCAAAATAGTGAGTGGGCTACTCGATGTATTGCAACAGCTTTGTTGAAAATGAAAATTGAGAGGAAATTGTGGGGAGGTGTCATGCATATGGGGGAACTAAGTTTTCCATTGGTTCATGAATTCCAAGCAAATATATGAACTGAGGGAAACCCTTCAGGATCCTCCTTTCACCAAAAATCACTCCCCACTTGGGATCCCACGGGCTTGGACCATGGGTTACAAAGATAATACTCGGTTTTTGCTGGATTTTTAATGGCCTTTGTGTGGGTCTGAACATACATAGGGCCTCGATGTTGATTCTTCTTGCTGCATATCATTTGGCCTGACCGAGATCTTTGCTGCATGTCCTCTAGTCTAACCGAGATCTTTGCTGCATGTCCTCTAACCAGGATCCTTGCTGCATGTCCTCTGACCTGACCGAGATCCTCTTCTTTTTTCTTTATTGTTATTATTATTTCTTTCTTTTTTCCTTCTTTTTGGGATTTTGGGCCTTCATGGTCCTTCTTAGCTTCATGAATTGGGCATTCTTTTGTTAAAACCTATAGTCTTTCCTTACTTTTCATGGAATAGGCTTTCTTGTGAAATTTTGGTCCTCAACACCATTAATGGGGTCTACAAGATCTCTTCTGTCCATCTGGGCTAAGCGATAGTATCCACTTGCATTAGCCTCCCGTACCACAAAGGCTCTTTCCCACTTTGGTGAGAACTTAGATGGTCCTGCCAATCCTCTTCTGACATGGTCTATTGTTCTTAGCACTAGCTGACCCTCCGTGAATATTCTTTCTTTTATAGTTTTACCATAAGCTTCAGTTATTTTCTGCCTATATCTTCGGCTGCGTTCTTAGGCTTCTTCCTTTCTTTCATCTAGTCCTTCCAAATCCTCACACCTCTCTGCCATGAAGACTTCCTTCTCCTTTTCTTTCTTTTGCATCTACAGGACCCTCAAGGAAGGCATCATCAATTCCGTTGGGCTGACAACCTCCGTCCCATATACTAAGGAGAAGGGAGAAAATCTTGTGGCAAACTTGGGTGAGCTTCGGTAAGCCCATAACGCATCTGCTACGTATGTGACCCCACCTCCGTTGTACTATTGGCTCATTTTACTGATGATCTTGATAAGGGTCTTGTTCGTTGATTCAACTTACCCATTCCCTTGTGGGTACTCAAACATTTTCCTAACATCCCTGTTTACAAAAGGCATGCTATTATCGCTTATAATCCTGTGGGGTACCCCAAACCCTACAATCATGTGTTTCCTTGATAAAGTTTGCCATGGCTCCTCCAGTGGCTTTGTGAAATGGTGCCTCCACTCACTTAGTAAAATACTTTATGGCCACGAGGATCCAAATGTACCCGTTGGATGGGGGATTAACTGGCTTACCAAATCGAGCCCCCATGTGTAAAAGGGCCATGGAGTAACCATGCTCTATAGGCTCTATAGATGGGTATGGATCAAATTTACTTAGACCCTGATAGCCATGGCATTTCTTCACAAATTTTTCTACATCCCATTTGTAAGCAACACCTATACAGGGTCTTTCTTCCTTGGTGTTCCCCACATTCACTGAAGTGCGCCTCCTTCAATATTTCCTTGGCCTTTTCTGATCCTAAACAATGCAGTGGGTCTCCATCATACCCCTTTTTAAACAGAATTCCTTCATGTAGGAAGCAACAAGTCACCAGTTTTTTGAGCTTGTAATTTGTATCTCTCCTCATGTTTTTGTGATAAAGTTTCATCTACCAAATATTCTACGAATAGGCTCCTTTAGTCTTCCACAGTAAATACGGCATAACTCTCTTCTCGATCTATGGCAAGCTGGCAAGCCTTGTATCGGCTTTGAACTTGATTTGCTTCTTTATTCATATCTGGCCAATAAAAGCCCGCTTTTTTCAATATGCAATACAAACTAATTTCTCTACAGAACCTACAAGTTTTGCTGTGTACTTCTTCCAATTTCCATTTGGCCTCTTCGTAGCCCACAAATCTCGACAAGATTCCTTCTGGCATTCTGCAGTACAACTCCCCTTTCATAAAGACATAGTCCCTTACGATATTCCATTCTACCACATCTTTTTCCCTCAACAGGGCTTCCCTAATGGGGGGCCCTCCAATCTGATAGGCCAAGAATGTATTAACCCATTTGGTAAATTAATCAATTAATTAGACAAGTAAATTAATTAGATTCAATTACATGCAATAAGCGTGGTAGCACAAACAAATCACCAACTAAATTAAATGTAGCAGAAAATAAATTTGACACAGGTGATTTGTTTACGAATGGGGAAAACCACCGAGGAAAAACCCCACTTGGTGAATTTAAGGTCACCATTCCTGAGAATCAACTATTATCAAAACAAGCGGTTACAAGTAAAAAGAATCCCAGTATCTAATACCAACCTATAGTTGAACCCTTATCCCAATACCCAATTGGACTTGTAATATAGCGGTAATCTCTCCTTTCAATGCATGAATCCCAATACGTGACTAACTAATGATGCACGGATCCTAGTACGTGACTAACACACCAACTTGAGGAAGATGTTGACTACAAAGTTCTTCAGTTCATCCAACAATGAAGATCAGAAACTCCTTGGTTACAAAAACCTTGGCGCAAAGACTCAGTAGCTTCTACAAAAAGAAAGATGAACTGGGGCGAAAAGTGTCTGGTCACAATTTGCATGCATAGTCACTTTGCATTAAGTTGCATCCCATGTGATGACCCTTAAAATAGTCCTTATATATGTCTAGGGTTGTGAGAAAAGAAACCCTACACAAATACTCATGGATATGGGTGAAATCAGATCTGGAAATTCTAATTTCTTAATTCTTGATAGATAAGCTTCTATTAAGTTTTTGTCGAGCTTCAACATTAAACCTCAATAGAAAGGATTTTGTCAAGATATCTGTCGAGCTTTAATGAACAGCACTTCTTCACTTGTTTCTTGGTCAAATATGCATGGCTTCAATTCTAAACTTGAACACTTGTTTTTTGAGGTACTAAATCCATCCTAGATCTACCCAATTGCAAGTAAAGTGCGTTTTGTCAAAGGATTAGCCAATTTACATAACATATGTCTCTAAAAATCTCACATATGTCCTAACACAATCTATCCCACATCCTTCTTTTTCTAGGAATCTTTCCTTGAGTATTTCAATTCTAGACTCCTTTCTCTTCTTAACCTCCATTGTGGTGTTGCTTCCTTCAACGGCTATTTGTGAGCTTAATAAAGCTAATGCATCCGTATATCTTTTCTCGCTCCTCTAGGCATGCTCTATTTCAAATGTGCAAAACTTTTCTTCCATCCTCTAGTCTAGTGTTCTGTAAGGGGCCAAGCTTGGCTCTTTAGAGAAAAGCTCCCATTTGCTTGGCAGACCACCAAGTTGGAATCGCCATGACCCTTACGTGCTGAACCCCAATTTCAAGGGCTATCGCTAGTCCTATCAACTATGCCTTGTATATAGCGGGGTTGTTTGAGGATGGAAATTCTAGTTTAACGATAATGCTATGGTCTCTCCTTCTCCGTGATAGAGGACCGCACCTCTTGAGCTCTCCATAGAGGAGCCATCAAACTTCATGACCTATTCGTTTGTTACTATTTTTGCTGTAGCCACTTCTTCAGGTACTTCGTCATCCAGTAGGAATTCCTTTTCTCTAGGAAATTGGATCAACAGATTTGCTATGGCCTAGCTTTTCACCGCTTTTGGTGTTCCCACTTTTAAGTCATACTATGATAATTGCAACAACCATTGTGATATTCTGTCGGATAGAATGGGTTGTCATAGAAGCGCTTTAATCGCATGGGACTTTGTCAAGAGATGCACTTCATAGGCTAGGAAGTAATGACATAGCCTTTGTGACACATCTTGTTTTCTAGTATTCTTGCTGCTTGCAATGTGCTGAGTGTTATGAGGTTTACTGAAGTGCCTGTATCCACTAGGGCTCGCTTGATAGGAATTTGATTTATCGAGGTTTACTGAGTATCTCACCTCCACATCCTCATCACTGAAAAATAATTTCATTAGTATCTTCTAGAAAAGCTTGGTTGAACTGAGCTTCTAGGGTAAGGCACTTGACTCCTGCTCCCTATGCGATGCTTACCAAGGCCTTCATGGCCATTCTTCTCTCACTATCCCGAAGCTTCCACTGGTCAAATAGATTTTTGAACCAGAAACTCCTTTGCAAGGTCATTGTGGCTCCCGTCAGCAATAAGGGCCTTTCCTCTTCCTCATCGCTTGGATCAGTGCAAATGACTACTATTGCTACTCCTTTTCCCTTGTGATTAGGAGTGGGTTTCTCTAAACTTCTAGTAGGGTCAACTCAAGGGTCCTTTCCTTGATTCTGTGGTGGACCAGTCTACAAAGCGCCCAGCATTCTGCAATAGCGTGCTACACATAGTTATGTAATCGGCAGAAACGCGGGTCCCTCTGTTCCTTTTCAATGGGTCCTCTAGAAACTTGATTGGGCTTGAAGACCCCATCTGCGATCCATTTGTCTAGAAATTCATCTAACTCTTTCGGGGTGCATGGTATGGGTAGAGGGCTCTCGTGTTCCCTCCCATCTAGCCTTTTTCTTTTCACGCTAGTGGATATCGCCATAGCTTGTGGGGCGGATTTTCGATCCTTTGGCTTTTCCAAGCTAGGCTTGACTAACTGGGATGTCTTTCTGGCCCTCTACAATAGTTGGGTGAATTGTGAAATCTCCAAATTTTCGAGGACAACTTAGTACTCCATGATCATGTTTCCCATGCACATCTCTACTAGCATTCTTTCTTCATAATGGTCATGGCAATTAAGAGTAATGTCCCTGAACCTCTTGATATATTACATGAGATCTTCACCATTTCTCTACTTTATGCCTTGCAAGGTTGCAAATGTCAGAGTTTCCTCCCCATGAAAGTATTTACTGTAGAAAACTTCCACTATGTCATCCCAAGTAGGGATGGACCCCGGCTTTAAGCTAGTATACCAAGTGTAAGCACGGTCATACAAGGACTTTGAAAATTCACATAAGCATAGGTCCTCGTCTCTTGAAAATGTTCTCATGGTGTCTACAAACTTGCTCACATGCTTAATAGCACTTTCCTTTCTATTATCATACTGTTAGAAAGTTGGTGGCTTGTATCTATATAGGTACGGCTTGCTGAGTAACCTCATAGGGTATGGTGGTCTCCTCGAGTAGAATCTCTCCTTGGGCATTTTTGGCCTTTTCTCATTACAAAAACACCACAACGTTCACCATCATTGTAAAGTGTTGTTCTGTGTTCTATGGGCATTCGCCCTTTGGGGTTTCCTCTTTGTCAACTACATTCTAAGGGTCATGCTGACTACCATTTTCTTTAGTCTTGTTAGACTTTAGTTGATGAATTTCCTCTACCAGCTGTTGTTGGGTATGCTACATTGATTGCATCATCTCAATGAAAAAGGTTGGCGTTGTCTATTGGATCCCTTTATTGCTATTGTGGCACAACACCCACACCAGTGGCACCTTCTGCCTGGTTGATCTGGCATGGGGTAGCTGGCTAAGACTCTACCTGTGATGGTACAACACTCATGTTCCACATCATCTTAGATCTTAGGGGCATGGCTCACGAGGATTCATTTGTCCTTCCCTGTTTGTTTCCCAACTCCCTAGTGGAGTCATAAATTAAATGTAGGGGGGCCTTTTGCGTCAATGGGCCAAAACCCATTTTGCTACACCTAGGTCTGTGAACTAATAGGTAAAGGAGTTGGGACTGGCCTAGTAGGATTATACTATAGGCCAGCTTGTGCGCAAGTTAGACATGTCTAATGCTTAGACAGAGCAAAAAGCACTGCAGCAGGCTAGGCATCCTTGCAAATGCACAGGTGGTGTCACAGTAGAGTATTTGGTACACCAAACATAATAAAAAAATAACAGCAAAACAAACCATACAACAGGTATATCAGATGATGTTACCACGGGGCAACTGATTCAGCAAAATAATAATCAATCCTACAGCTGAACAACTAATACAACAAATAAAAAAAAAGATACTATAGCAAAACAACTAATATAACAAATATAGAAAAAAAAGGTGCTATAGCAAAACTAATACAGCAAATATAAAAAAATATATATATATATAAAAAAGTTCTACAACAAAACAATTGATATAGAAAATAAAAAAGATATACTACAAGAGAACAATTGATACAGCAAATATATATATATATATATATATATATATAAGTATTACAGCAAATATTTAAAAAAAAAAATGTTCTACAGCAGAACAACTAGTAGGATGAATCACTATGGCAAAACACATAGTAACATAAATTTTAAACAAATTAAAAGAAGCCACGGTATGACAATGGCAACAATTTTAGGGAAGCATAATAATGTCAATTCACTTTCCCAGTCCTAGGTAGAGTCTTTCAGCAAGAACAAATCCAAAAAGGGAACCAAACCCCAACACAAATAACCTCATTGTTGATTCCTACCATTGAAATTACTCATGCTGGAGAAAGGGCCTAAGTGGTTAGAAGTAATGACTTATAAAGTCACAGTGAGTGGGTTCATTAAGAGGAGAGAAAAGATGGTCAATTGATGCATGCTTCTATTTCTGTTTTTGTTTTCTCTATTCTTCTTTCTACCTCTTTCTTTCTTTCTTTCAATTCTTTTTACCCTTTGTTTCTTGCTGTTCTCTTACGTTTTTGGGTCAATTGGTATTCCTGCCATGCCACTGCCCTGCTTCTGTTGTGGTACGCTTAACTTGTGCTTGCTAGACCTCCTTTATGCCTGCCATGTATTATTCTTTCTCTTAATTCACATCACCCAGTATTTCTGCTGGATCAATTTTCATATCATCTTAGGCTTCCTTGGCCCATTTTATTTCTTTCGACATCCCCGGCCCGCTTCATTCCTTTAGGCATCCTCAGGCCATCTCATTCTTACATTCCCATGGGGTTTTGTTAAATCTTTCAGGCTTCCCAGTCCCAATTACCATATCCTTTACTTTTGGGGTTTATTGGCCTTTGCACCAATCCCATTTACTAATTTCTCTCTTTGGGCTCCTCTGACCCATCTTTACTAGCTTTCTACTTCTTACGATTTCCATAGGCTTACTAATTCCTTCTCTAGGCTTCCATGGGCCTATTTGCTTTCTTTAGGGCCCTTTTTTCTATTTCATATGCCTATGGACCATTATTCCTACCATTTGGGTTTAATAGTTCTTTCTTATTTTGCTAATTCTTCTTCCTTCACCCTTTTTCTATTGTTGGGCTTCTTTTTGTTATTGGGCCTTCTTGCCAAAGTGTGCATCAACATTCAAGCCCTTGAGCATATGAATTGCTCCTGCAGTTCATATGCAAATAAAAAGTCTTTTCCTATTTTCTTTTCTTTTTTTTTTTTACAGGTTTTTTCGGACAGTGGGCCCCACTTTATTTTCTTTCTTGCTGTGAACTATGTTGTCTTTTTGAATTTCCCAGTTTAGCAATTATTCTGAAACACATCTTCTGCTTCATTAATACAATACTTCTTTTGACAGCTAACCCATTGCATCCTATCACATCATCTTTATTGTCATTAGTACTTAAACTTATTCCCTTCCCATCATTCGAACAAAATGTCTTTTCATTCCCTTTTTTCTTCACCGTGTCTTCTTCCTCAAACACCCTCACCAATCTATTCTAACCAAATATTCCATCATGACACTAGCAAAAGGCGAGGGTTCTTTCCACTGTAAGGGGAGGAAATTGCCGCCAGTGATCTTACCACCAAAACTGCAAGCGAAGACACTTGTCTCTCTGAATTAGAATGCTCTGACGAGGAAGAAGGGAGTTGCGATCCAGATAGCAAATGCGCTCTCTTCATCGATCCGTGGTACGACACCCTCACTCATTTTCTAGTAGTACCCAGTGACTACTTGCATTTGCCGCTGAGTTATGTGTGGCTCACCATTTGCCGATGCAACACGGAGGAATCTTGGACCCATTTGGCTTCCTCGATCCCAGATCTTGATATACACCAAGGCACCTCACTCCTTGTGCACATTCTCTTTGAATTTAGGTTGGTTACCTTTTTGGGTTGGAAGGAATGGGTAGATAAAGAGTTGTCCAATACGGGTTTCATGGCAGCGTTGCAGCAGGCCGGCGTGTTGAAGGCAACTGTCTCATCGCATTGCTTGTCCAACTATAGGGACTTATTCAATCTTCATCATTTGGTCCGCCGATGGTGCACCGCTACCCATACCTTCTTCATTTCTTATGGCGAGATCACCATAACCTTGGAGGATGTGGCAAATCAACTATTGTTGCCCATTCTTGGCGATGTGGACCTAAGTGATATGGAACTCTCTCCCGATGAGGAGGCCATAAAGGCCGAGTTAAAGAAAATGATGAGCGGGAACGCAAATTTGTCACATTGGGCTGGGGCTTTCTCTAAGGCTTCTAACGTAGTCCACCTGTGGCCTTCGTTGCATTCTGGCTTTGTAAGTTCATCTTTGGTTCTTACCCTCATTATGCTGTAAAACCTCTTTATTTTTTATTAGCCATAAAGATTTCTACCGGGGTGAGTCTGTCGTTGGCCCCTATGTTTCTAGGTTATCTATATATGCAGTTAGATATTTTGCAGAGTGATGAGAAGCAGGTGGGTTCTTACCACATAATTACTACTTTTGCCCATGGTACCATTTTGCAGCATATGCTATGGGAACGTTGTGCTAGGCACTTAGCTAAGTGCAAGTCCATCCATTTTGCCAAAGAGAAGTACCTGTCTGAGGTTATTACTGATTTTGTGGTCGTTTTGAATTTGACTTTTCATTGGCTTACCATTTGGTTGGGTTGAAGCCATTTGGGCATCCTGCCGTAGAGTTCTTTGATAAAGGAGTTGGTTTTTGTTGGAAAGCATACAGGAATCTGGGCACTGGTTACCATGTGTCAATTGGTCATGGGCCCCTTTGTTGACACTACTGGGACCACCACCCCGTTAACTGCCTTTCATGAGAGGGGGGTTAGATACTTGGTTGCCACTAATGCTGGGTGGCTACCTTACCTTGCTGATAAGGGCATCCAATTTGTGCATTATTCTGCCAATAGAGTGAGGAGGCAGTTTGAGTTGGATCAGGACATACCAGATGATTTCTCCACCATCCTAGAGTTTGCTACTTCTATTCGACCATTTCTACAGCCTAGTGCTTTTGAGTTTTGGCGCAGACGTTTCACAGCAATCATTATTCCAGGTTTACAGAGAGAAGGTCTTTGCACAGCTGTGATGCATGGGTATTGGCAGGCTATAATGACTTCAATTGAGAAGGAATTGTTGGGCAACTATGGGTTTTCTCTCATTCCTCCTGATGGTCTTTATGCTATCATTTTTGCTAACCCTCGGTTACTACTTCCCACCAAGTCTGTGGTGGCGTATGTTAGGAAGCAGAGTCGGTCTACTATATTTGAGTGGCAGGCAAAGGAAAAATGATGGTACTTGTATGCTGGTTAGTACCCCACTGGTTGGGAGAAGAAGGTGAAGGTGGTGAACCTTCCTGCGCCTGTGAAGAAGGGCTCTGTGTCTCGGTTCGCTATGTCCAAGTCTACCAAGAGAGGTGACGATTCTTCTAAGACTTGTTCCGATATTGTTCCCTTTAAAGGTGGCCTTCCTCCTATTTGTAATATAGTTCTTAAGGGTTCTCCTTCTCCTTCTACTCACACCTGTTCCAGTAAGCGGCCTACTACAGGCAAGCCCAAGCCTTCCGCTCCACGGCCATCCATAAATGCTCCTCCTTCTAGCATGACCCACGGCAACAAGAGAAAGAGATCTCCACCACCTCCATTTGCCACCACTGAGAGGAGAGTATGTTATCTCTAACCTTGCTTCTTCTTTATTTTTTCCTTATCATGAGGCCTTCCCACGGCCAACTCCACATGCATACTTATTTATCTCCCATTTCTTATATATTTTTTCTTTATCATTTCTTGGTAGTCTAAGCACAAGGAGGATACTTCTACCACGCACCTCATCTTACTTGACAAGCTCAAGTTTGAGGTACATTCCTCCCTTTCATGCATTTTTATTGCCATGTGTTACCATGTGTTCCTCCTCCCTTTTCATCATCATTCATCATTTTTTTTTGCATGCTTATTTTTTTTTTCTTAACACCTGCCCTCTTTCTTCCTCTCTCACTTTTTTTTTTTTTTTTTTTTTTCATTCTTTTAGGCTAACCCTGAGCCCTTTTTGTTTATCAGCCCACGAGTGAGGAGGTTTCTGTTGCCATGGGCACACCCATTGAGGGTTTCTTTGATGGGGCGGGCATTATGGTTGAGGCCATGGCCTCTGCTTCTACTACTGCACAAGGAGCTCCTACTGATGCCCCAATTCCTTCTCCCAGACTTGGTCCTGTTGAGGAAAGTGCCCAGACTGAGAGGGTTGGCGAGTTTGCTCCTATTCCAGTCGAGACTCCTATTCCTTAGAAAAGAGTCACTCCTGCAGGTGCACCTCAGACTAGGAGGGCTTCCCATAGTTTTCATTACTTTTTTTTTTTTTTTTAACAAATAGAAACGCACTACAATACTTTCTTGTGACATCATCCCTTGCAAGGGCAATCACTTGGAGGAAACTAAACAAGAGGAAGGAAAATAAACAATAGTTCTAGGGTAGAAGAGTCGGGATTGGCTCAGTTGAAACCCACCTTAAGCTCGCTTGTGCACAAGCCATGTCCCCTTTACAGAGATCTTGATCACGTGTCCACAGTGGGGGATGCTATCATAAAAACGCTATGGCAAGATAGACATAATATAACATGGTAATAAAAAGAGGTATTCTAACTAAAATGCTTGCTACCAACCAAAGATAATATCTAAACAACTTTGCAATAGGAAAAACGCAATAATATGAATATGGTAGAAATAAGTTAGCAATATTGAAAAGAATAATGTTAATGCTTAAACAATCATAATAAAAGAGGGGAAGGGGATTAATCTGCTAAACTTGACTCCTTAGCAGATTTAAGTCCAAGAAGGGAACCAATCTCTAATGTGGACAATCTCACAGGGGAATCCTACCATAAAAATTGCCTACTTTGAAAGAATGGACCCAAGTGGCTTAATCTTGAATCCTTTAACTTGCTAGAAAGTAGGTTATTGAGAAGGAGAGAAGGGAGTAGCCTATTAATGCATGCCCTATTACACTTTTGTTTTTCTCACTTCACTTCCTACTTTCTTATTTTCTTTCTTTTTGTTTATCCTTTCTGTTTTTCTCTGCTTTCTATTTCTCTCTTTTTTCTATGTTTCCTACTATTCTTCCTTGTTCTCCCGTTGTTGCTTATTATGCACAACCAAGGCCTTTTTATACTGCTTGCTATGATAAGATTTACCATTTTACCCCTCAATTGCTTTTAGCCTATTTTGGGTGTCCTTCCTAGGTCACCCATTGGTCTACTAGCTGCCCAGCCACCACCACTACACTGTGCTGGTTGTGCCACGTTCCATTTCCAGATAAAAGGAGTTTTGTTTTATTTTCTTGCTTTCCGTAGCATTCCCATCTAGATAAGGGTTTAGGTATTCTCCCTTACTAACTCCTGTGGCATGCACCTAGTGATTCTAGCTCATCTTTCCCTCTTTTGGGTGGAATGTCATCTCAGCAAGACATCTCCCCCGAAAGTGCTTGAGCGAGAATCCTAGAATAGACTTACCCCTTCTTCGTATCGCCAAACCATACCCTATTTTACCTCTGACCCATGGCCCACCGACCCTGTATTGGTTGGGTACAAGTGGGTGGTGCCTGGGCCTTATGTGTGCTCCACTCCAATATGAGTCCAAGGCTTGTCAGATGATCATGCATTTGCCATTTCCTGTAGGTTTTTTTGGTCTTGCTGTGTGTTCTACTGCTTATTTTTAACTCTTTGTGGCGTGGATAAGTCATTGGGTCTTCATTCTTTGCATCTCGTTTCTTCTTTGGGCTGGTTATTGCTTAGGCTTGGGCCCTTTCTTCTTTAATTTAGCCCCTGTCTCCTTTTACTTCTGGTTTTTGGGTCAATTGGTATTCTTGCCACACTGCTACACTGCTTCTGTCATGGTATCCCTTAACTTATGCTCGCTGGACCTCCTTTAGGCCTACCATGTATTATTCCTTCTCTTAGTTCACATCGCCCAGTATTTCTGCAGGGTCAGTTTTCATATCATATTGGGCTTCCTCAGCCCATTTTATTCCTTTTGACGTCCTCGACCCCCTTCATTCCTTTAGGCATCCTTGGCCTATCTCATTCTTACATTCCCATGGGCTTTTACTAAATCTTTCAGTCTTCCCTGGCCCAATTACCATATCCTTTACTTTTGGGGTTTGTTGGCCTTTGCACCAATCCCATTTACTAATTTCTCTCTTTGTTCTCCTCTGACCCATCTTTGCTTGCTTTTGACTTCTTATGATTCCTATAGGCTTGCAACTTCCTTCTATAGGCTCTGTTGGGCCCATTTGCTTTCTTTAGGACCATTTTTTCTATTTCATAGGCCTATGGACCATTATTCCTACCATTCGGGCTTAATGGTTCTTTCTTACTTTGCTAATTCTTCTTCCTTCACCTTTTTTATATTGTTGGGCTTCTTCTTGTTATTAGGCCTTCTTACCAAAGCGGGCATCAACACCTGGCCAGTACCACTGCCCAGAGTGTGCTTACTTCATCACTCCTCATTCTAGGACAAAACTTACTTGTTTTTGTTTATCCCTTTCACCTTTCCTGCCTTACCCAATGGACAAGGATTGGAGGCTCTCTCTCTCTCTCTCTACCTACCTCTATGGCATGCATCAGGTGTTCCAACCCCTTTGCTTCCCTCTTTTGGGAGAAATGTCATCCCTGCAAAGCATTTTTCACGAAAAGAGCCTCGGTAGGAACCCCAAAATAGACCCATTTTCCCCCACCACCAAACCGCACCCTCTGAGACCTTTGATCGCGGGCCCACCTCTCTTGTATTGGCTAGCTATAGGTAGATAGTGCTCTAGCCATTGTATGCGAGCTCCATTACCCACTACATCTGTCTTCTTTCAATCCCACGCCATTTCTACCGTTCTTGCCATGTCTCATTCTGCTTTGTGTCTCTTGTGTTTGTGCTTACCCTCTGCGGCATGAAAGGTGTGGGCTTTTAGGCTTGTACTACCTTCTCTTATTTCTTCACTGGCATGGACATTGCTCCAATTACTTCTTTTCTTGCTATGCCCATGGGCCTGCCGATTGTCATTCTTGCCGTTGACCCATTGGGTTAATTATCTCTTTCCTTGGGTTTCCTCGGCCTATTTACTTTACTTTTACCTCTTGTTATGCCTATGGGCCTATTGGCTGTCATCTTTCCTATGTTGGCCCATTAGGCTTATTACCTCTTTCCTTGGGCTTCTTCAACCCATTTACTTTACTTTTACCTCTTGTTGTGCCTATGGGCCTATTGGCTATCATTCCTACCATGTTGGCCCATTGAGCTTATTACCTCTTTCCTTAGGCTTCCTTGGCCCATTTACTTTGCTTTTACCTCTTGTTGTGCCTATGGGCCTGTTGGCAATTATTCCTGTCACATTGGCCCATTAGGCTTATTACCTCTTTCCATTTCCTTTCCCTTCCATCTTTCCCTATTGCTGGGCTTCTTTTGCCATTAGGCTCTTCGTTAAAAATGGGCCTCAACAATATGTATTAAAAAAGGTCAATGACTGTTTATACAATAGAAAAGAGACATTTGACCTGATTATTATCTAAAATGATTTGTGTGATAAAAATTGGTTTCATATTTACTATTGTGCTATGCTCGAATATATAACTCATGTAACTATAATATAATCTCATGGGTGGTGTTTATTTTACATTGCTATTGCACTGAAAGTATGTGTTTGTGCTTTCTCAAAAAAAAAAAGTGTGTTTGTGTGCAATAAATAGTGTGTGCTAGTATTTATCATAATCTCATTTACACCTTCCTCATTTGCAAACTTTCTTTTCAAACTCATGCATCATCTAGTTGTCCCAGAATACTTGTACCATCTTGGTCCATCCATGTCGATCTTGAACTTTCATTTCTGGTGGTGGTAGCTTTGTTGCACAAACATGGCGATTTTGGCCAGGTACCCATGTCAAACACGTGTTGGACACGGGTACTGGTAAGTGTAGACATCGCATTTTGTACCTTTTACAACTTAAACCCCCGTTCCCCAATGATGGTAAAATTCTAAATCCTAAGGTTGGTTTAGGGCTTGATCAGATTAAAATTAACTTGAGGAAAGTTTTTATGGAAAATATAACTCTTTTATGAGCTAAATAAAACTATTTTTGGAAAATAAAGGCCACGAAAACCTTAAGGCATGCGTACACAGACACACGTATGCATACACATGCTCCAGATCTGCATGCACAAGCTTCATGCATGCGTACTTATAAACAGGCAAGCGTACACATAAACGGGCATGCATACGCATGTTAGGGTTCCTGAAATTATGAAAGGCAAGTTTTCTGCATTAAAGCTGAGGTTTGAATGAATCCCATATTGTTTGGGAGTTGTTCCAAACCCCCATTTTCTTAATATAAAAAGCCATACATGGTACCTTTTCAAAACACACATAAAATCCTAAGGGAAAACCTAAGATTCACTTCAAATAATGAATCAAAGAAGGAGTTTTTCACAAAACATCCTCGAGTCAATTTTCTTTTGGTTGAGACCTTTTCTAGTGTTGATCTTTGAGTCTTGAAGTTTATTAATCAATTTTGTTTGATTGTGAATAGATTTGACTGAGGGGAACGATCAAAATCAAGCCAAGGAGCTTTGTATTTGAGGTATATGTTCTAAGCCTTTTTTTCCTTTCTTTTCTTATTTTAATTCTGGTTGTTTCTTTGTTTTCTAGGTTTATTTGTGATATAATATGTTTGTTTAAGTTTAGGTTTTCTAGCTTTCTATTTTAAAGCATGTTCAACTGTTAGATTTATCATTTTAAGTTCTGCTCTATTTTCTGCATTTCTATGTTTATGGGTTAGGGTTTTGAGGCATGTATGCGTATGCATACAGATGGGCTGCGTACGCAGACCCTATGTATGTGTACATATACTCAAGCCTAAAAACCCTAATTCTACCTTTTCTGTTTTTGTTTCTTTAATTCTTTTGTTTAATATGCCTCTGTTCTAGCTTGTTTTCACATGTATACTTTTTTTTTTACTTTGTTTTTTGTTTGTTTGTTCTTCATATGTTAGATTAGGGTTTCCCTTTAATGTTTTCTTTAATATACCATAAACAAGCATTCACATGATCATGCATTAATGCATAGATGCTGTGATGCAGTGAGGTCAGTCATGCATTCACATAGACATGCATTTTGGATGATGAACATAGTGAATATGTTTGTTTGGTGCTTTGATACTATGCTTAAATGTTTGGGTCATATTTAATGATAATACCTTGCTGCCATGTCTATGTTTCTGCCATTCGATATCTTGTTTGTTTGCTATCTTGGATGAGATATGCATGATAGATATATGCTAGGCTTGATATGAGTTGCCATGATATATGTATGTTAGGTTTTGGGATGATTGATGCCACGTTGATTGTTAGATGAATGTTAGTGTGGGCATGAGTTTAGGATGCAATATTGAACATGCCTTTAATGATATTAAGATGTAAGACATAATTAGTGGAAGCTAACCCACGGATCGGGTGGGGTTGGGTGCCTAACACCTTCCCATCCTTATACCCAAACTCCAAACTCATACTCTGATAGGAAGACTAGTCCTTCCACGTAAGGGCGTTATATATATGGTTCCTATACCTAAACTAGATGGCGACTCCAACATCTTTTTCTCCACCCCGGTCCACTTAATCAAGGCGTACTCCCCCCTCAACACGTTGCACCCACAGTAAGACACGCCTAAAATTCGTACCCGAGGCATATTGGTACGCTGTCGACATGGTTGCTTCACGCTGGAACGTCCCAGACATGGCACAACCTAAAAAAAAAAAAACCTAAAAAAAAGGAAGAGAGAGAAAGAACAGGATCTAGACCAACGCTTCTCTCTTTCCTTTAGTTCTCTGATCTAATCTGTATAGTGTGCCTTCTCAACGGCAACCAAACCCTCTTCAACCTCTAGTGACCCCAAATCTCCTTCTTTCTCCCTCTGCCATTTCTCTCTCTGATTTGATCTTTGATCTGATCAGATCTGTGTGGTGTGCCTTCTTGGAGTAGATGGATGACAACCAAACCCCCTCCAGCCTCTAGCAACCTTAAACCTCCTTTTCTCTCCCTCCGCCATTTCTCTCTCTGCATGTTTTTGGGTTCTCTATCTTTTGGCCTTTTGATTCTCTTTCTTCGTTTTTTTTTTTAATAGTTTAACTTTACTTATACGCGTGTTATATTTTCGGTTTACTTATTTGCACGTGTTTTTTTACTTATTTTATTGGTTTTATACTTATTTCCTTATGCGTGCACTCAAAACTGAGTTTAGTTTTTTTTTTTTTTTTTGGTTTTATCTATCTTATGGGTTTAGTAATGGAACAAAATTGTATTTTAGACAACATATTTCTGGTGTTATTGTACTTATTTGTTGTTATTACTTAATTTAAATTCTAAAATAAACATATATTGTCTAAAAATATATCTAAATATATTAATTAATTAATTAATTTCCATGCCCCTGACATGTCGTACCTTGTATTTCCAGAATTGTTGTACCCCCGTACCCGTATCGTATCCGTACCATGTCAGTGTCTGTGCAACATCAGCAATGTCCATTAATGTCGGATTGTTTCACTGTGCATGGTCTCTGCATATTTGTTTCTTTGTACTCTTCCACATATTCCTGCGCTTGTTCATTTGACATCCCTGGAAGATTTAAGCGTTCCTCGCACCTTCCATGCCACTATTGGAAAAGTTCTAAAATGTTTATGGTCAGTTTTTTGTTTGACATTATAGGTTGGCGCCTACAGGTCTCAAAGCTCTTTGAAATCATCATCCCAAATCACATTTGTCTGTGCATGAATGTTTGTCTTAGCTGCTTTGCCACACAGTTTTCATAGATCATTATCAACCACTCGTCTTAGAGATATGTTCACTAAGGTAGGTAGAGACGTAGAGTACTAACTTTAGTTTTGTCTGCCATCCTATGGTTTTATCCACATGACAAATTAAATCACATACTTCTAAAGCTTGTTAGGATTAGTGCCCTTAAATCCTATTGTATGATGCTATGTATGTTATTATGTATGACATTATGTATGACTTAATGTTGTAATTAATAAAGTTTCTTTATTATTATTATCTAAAATAATGGTAACATGAATATTTGGACATTATCATATAGTCCATGAGATGCATAGTATGTGATTTATGTGATTTAGTCACAGAAGATATAGATCACAAGTTCTTTGTAAACTCATAATTTTGGTTCGTAGTCGGTGATGAAATTGGGCATTTCATCTGCGAAGACTATAACATATCAACTAAGATGATTTGTCTTGATCATGGAAGTGGAGACTTCTAGTTGATATGTTGATATGTTTTAAGAGTTAAGACATATTGAACTGGACCACTGTGAGATTTATTATTCTCCTAACGACTGTCAAATGAATAATAAATCTCACGACTCCTATTTGCATGAACTCTTAATCCTGAGAGAATAATGGACCTGATCATGAGGTGTAGGTTGTTTTGATATATCAGGAGTGAGATCTAAAGGCACGATCAAAACCTCAGTATGTTGGGCAACCACATTTAGTGTTGATGGAACATATATTCTCAAGATGGAATTCATAGTCTCTTAACGGAGATATAAAATATTCCCTTGAGATAAGTTTAATGGGTTTGGTTATTCAGAGAGTTAGGTCTAACCACTTTAGTAAGAAATTACTAAAGTATATATTTATGAAATTAGATTTCATAAATATATGATGAATAACTTAAAGGATTAAACTGAGTACTCAAGGATTAAGATGTAGTAATTTTCAAAGTGGCAGTCTACTTCATGACTTTGTATTACTACGAATATTTTATGAAGGGGTTGCGTGTATAATAAAGTCTTGGGATATAATTTATAAATAAGACCTAGAGTGCAATTATATTTATATAGTGGTATTAAATATAATTAATGGTAACTTTGGACTTGTCAAAAGTTGACAGAAAAGCCCAAGGCCCATTGGAGCTAGTGTCTTATTGGTCCCTTTTGGTCCCACTCCAAGCCACACATTAAAGCCCAATTGGAAAGGCCCAATAGGCCGGCCCAATTAGATAATCAGTTAGTTATAAAAGGGAGAAACATACAGAAATTTATTTTAAGAGAATCATCATTGTGAAGTGGTGTGTATGTGCGAGTGAAACCACTCGATTATTCTCCCTTAGAAACTGATTGAGAGACCACACTTCTTGGGCGTAAAGTGGAATTGGAGTGAAGATTAAAAGTGTTTTCAAGAACTTCTAATCTTTTGTTTTGAATTTCACCGCACCAAGGTACGCTATCTTGTTCTCAAATTCTCAAAATCACATAGTGCATGTTATCAATCATGAATGAAATAGATCCATGAATGTTGCTTCCGCTATGAGTTTAGTATGGGATACAAAACCAGATTTTCCTTCAATTGGTATCAGAGCCAGGTTTTCATATCATGATTGTATAGCATGTGATTGAATTTTTGAATTAAAGAAAAACGGTTTCTTGGTGGCCCATAGTTGTTTTCGGTTATATAGATTGAAGTTCTATAGACTTCTAGATGAAGTTGTGAGATAACCGTTCATGATGGATTGCCTTGATGCATTGGTAAATATATGAATTTAGCACCGATTGCATTGCTTTATAGTAGTTATTGATTGTTGAAGTAACTGTTTTGTAACTACCATGTGCGTGAACCAAGTTATTGCACCACTTGGACTTTGTGTTGCACCGCTTGGTTATAACAAGGCAATTAACAATTTGGTGTAATTGTCATATATTATATGCATGAAAACTACTTCTTTTGGAAGTATTGAATCCATATATTATATATATGGTGTGATAATTGGCTTAACATATATATTTATATGGGTTCATGTGCGTGCACTTTGATATTGCATCGGTTGGATATAGAAGTATATATTGGCTTGATTTGTTGCATGATTTCGTGGATCCATGTGGGAAATTCCATCTGCCATTAACATGCTTTCAATTAAATATATGGGTTTACATGCAAATTGATTATAAAGGATTCATCATATATTTGCTTGCCTTGGTTTATATATATTTATATACATTAATGCTAGGATTAAAGTATTCATTTAATGAAATTTATTCCTAATGAGATTAGGATTATGTTTTCAAGGGTTTCTAGCATTAATATGGTTCTTGATCATAAAAACCTTCAATTTAAAATATCTAGTGGGAGAGAGATACAAGGGTTGGATCTCACGGCCTCCATTATCGGTTCATAGTAGTGTGGGGTAAGCACCCCGTCTTGGCGTATATGCCTTGCGATCCCAAAGGAGGGTGTTAACTTCAAAGTACTACAAGATTGAACGAACCTATTTAAAGTAGTGTGGACAAGCACCTCGTCTTGGCGTATATGCCTCGCGATCCCAAAGGAGGGTGTTTTGTTCCATGATACTACAAGTTTAAACATTATAAGGGAGATGAAATGTGGCTACACATGATTCTAGATAATGGTGTACACTAGACTAAGTATAATGTTAACCTCCCAAAGGAGCTATGTCATTATTACTTAGAGGCTAAAGGTAATACGGCATATTATTAGTGTATGATAAGAGTTATCATGATAGCACTAATAATGAGAATAGTTCTCAATCAATTAATGTGTTTATAATAAACTTGCTACCAAGGAATTATAGACATGGATTGGTTTGTCGTTGCATATATTATTTTATGGTTTTATGAGGTTCCATATTATATACTTATATGCTAAATTGATAATGTCCAGTTTACTTATTATATTCATGTTTGTTATTTTCATATTTAAAATCATGGCATCATTTAGCCCACTTGTTGCTATTCTTAATCAAAAAAAACTGACTGGATCCAATTATGTCGACTGGAAAAGAATTTGGATATTGTTCTTATTGCTGAAGAGCACAAATATGTGCTTACTCAACCATGTCCTAACTTTCCATCATTAGATGCTCCTCTTGAGGAAAAACAACGATATGATCGTTGGTAGAAATCTAATGAGATGGCCAAGTGCTACATCTTAGCATCCATTTCAAATGTTCTACAGCATCAAATGCAGGATGTAGAATTAGCTTCAGACATAATGCTAAGTCTGAAGGAGATGTTTGGTGAGCAAGGCCGTTTTGCAAGGCAAGAAACTATGAGGCAGATTTATAACACCAAAATGGCTGAAGGTACTTCAGTGAGGGAGCATTGTCTTCGGATGATCTCTAATTTGAATACATTGGAAGTTTTAGGTGTCGATATTGATGTAGAATCCCAAGTGGATGTGATACTCCAGTCACTACCAGAATCATTCAAGGAATTCAGACTTAACTATAATATGAACAAAAAGATTTATTCTTTGTCTGAATTAATGAATGAGTTGGTAGCGGCGGAAGGCATCCTTGGTACTTCTAGTGTTGATGCCAACGTGGCGGAAGCTTCTACTTCTCAACCTAAGTCGAAAGGCAAGGGTAAGAAGAAGAAGAAGAAGAACTTCGCCAAGCAAGATGGTAAACAAGTTGCCTTAGGAGTTGCCAACAAAGGAAAGAAAACCAAAGGAAAGTGTTTCCATTGTGGTTAGAAAGGACATTGGAAGAGGAATTGTCCAATATTTAAGTCTGCCAAGAATAAAGGTATGAAAAGTACATTTCTTCTTGAAACATGTTTAGTACAGAATCCCAAAGATTCCTGGTGTATGGATTCAGGTTGTACTAATCATATCTGCAATTCTTTGCAGGGGTTTCAGGAGACCAGAAAGTTGAATGAAGGAGAAATGTTTCTTACCTTGGCTGATGGGAGCAAGATTCCAGTTGTAGCTCTTGGAGTGTGTAATTTATGTTTTGAATCTAGAGTTTTAATATTGGAAGACTGTTTGTATGTACCTAATGTTCGTAGGAATTTAATTTCTGCAACTTATTTAGGTAAACATGGATATTATGTTATCCTAAAAGACAATGTTGTAATAAAGAAGGATAAAGTGTTTATCTGTTCTGGCAATATTGTGGATGATCTTTATATTTTAACTCCTAATAAGCATGAATTATATAATTCTGAATTAGATCATAACACTCATGTAAAATCATTAAAGAGAAAGTTTCCTTCTACTAATGAAGCATATCTTTGGCACTTGCGTTTGGGTCATATTAATCCAAACAGAATTCAAAGACTGATCAAAGATGGACTCTTAGAGCCATTGGACTTTGATGAATTTCCAGTTTGTGAATCTTGTTTGGAAGGTAAAATGACCAAACGACCTTTTAATGCAAAAGGTAGAAGAGCCCAAGAATTGCTTGAATTAGTTCATACGGATGTATGTGGTCCTATGTCAACCCAAGCAAAAGGAGGTTATGAGTACTTCATCACTTTCACCGATGATTACTCAAGATATGGTTATGTGTACTTAATGAGACGGAAGTCCGAAGCCTTTGAAAAGTTCAAAGAGTTTAGGGCTGAAGTTGAGAATCAATTAGGTAAACGCATAAAGGCCATTCGATCTGATCGTGGTGGCGAATACCTTCTTGGGGATTTCAAGGATTACTTAACTCAAAATGGGATTGTATCCCAATTGACTGCACCTGGAACTCCCCAACAAAATGGTGTAGCAGAAAGAAGGAATAGGACTCTTTTGGAAATGGTTAGGTCCATGATGAGTTATTCAACTTTACCAGTTTCTTTTTGGGGATATGCTTGCACTAAAAACTGCTATGCATATTTTGAATTTAGTTCCATCAAAATCTATTCCCAACACACCTAAGGAATTGTGGAGTGGGCGTAAGCCTAGTATGAGATACCTCTACATTTGGGGATGTCCGGCACATGTGTTGAAAAGGAAGTCTGATAAGTTGGAAGCTAAAACCGAAGTATGCATGTTTTTAGGGTATTCAAAGGAAACAAAGGGTTATTTATTCTATAATCATAAAGATAACAAAGTGTTTGTTAGCACACATGCCAAATTTTTGGAGGATGATTATGTGAATAATTTTGATCCTAGAAATAAAGTTGTTTTGGCTGAAATGAATGAACCTGTAAATGAACAACCAATGGATGAAACTAGGGATGATGTGGCTATATTAGATACACCACAAGATATTACTCATGAGATGACTAGTACACAGGTGCCTCGTCGTAGTGGGAAAATTGTTCGGCCTCCTATAAGATTTATAGGTTTGGGAGAAACTTATGAAGCTATCCCAAAAGAGGCTGAATCGGATCCCTACACTTATGAGGAGGCAATGAATGATATAGATGCACATCATTGGATCAAAGCTATGAAATCTGAATTAGATTCTATGTATTCCAATCAAGTTTGGGATCTTGTAAAGGCACCTAACGGCATTAAACCTGTTGGTTGCAAATGGGTTTACAAGAGGAAGAGAGGGGTAGATGGAAAGGTTGAAACCTTTAAAGCAAGACTAGTGGTGAAAGGATATACACAAAAAGAAGGTATTGACTATGATGAAACTTTTTCGCCAGTAGCCATGCTTAAATCTATCAAAATTCTCTTATCCATTGCTGCTTATTATGATTATGAGATTTGGCAAATGGATGTCAAGATTGCATTTCTTAATGGCAATCTTGAAGAAGAAATCTATATGTTGCAACCGGAAGGTTTCATAGCAAAGAACCAAGAGCATATGGTATGCAAGTTGAAAAGGTCCATTTATGGACTTAAGCAAGCATCTAGGTCATGGAACATCAGATTTGATCAAGCAATCAAGTCATTTGGTTTTGAACAAAATCTTGATGAACCATGTGTGTACAAAAGACATCAAGATAAAGTAGTAATGTTCCTAGTGCTTTATGTTGATGATATTCTACTCATTGGAAATGATGTAGGGGTAATGTCATCAGTAAAGGTTTGGTTGTCAAGCCAATTTGATATGAAGGACTTGGGTGAGGCTAATTTTATTCTAGGGATCAAGCTTTGGCAAGATCGCAAGAATAAGATGTTAGGCTTATCACAAGCTGGATATATAGATAAGGTTCTAGAACGGTTTAGCATGCAAAACTCCAAGAAAGGTTTACTTCCTTTCAGACATGGAGTTCCTCTGTCTGATGACCAAAGGCCTAAGACTCAAGAGGAAGTAGATATGATGAGACAAGTTCCTTATGCTTCTGCAGTGGGAAGTCTCATGTATGCTATGCTTTGTACTGGACCAGATATTTGTTATTCAGTTGGCATGGTCAGCCGATATCAATCAAATCAAGGACCAAAACATTGGCAAGCTGTAAAGCATATTCTCAAGTATCTTTGGAGAACGAGAGATTATATGCTTGTTTACCAGTGTGAGGATTTGATTCCCATTGGTTATACAGATTCAGATTTTCAATCAGATCTAGATTTCAGAAAGTCCACATCAGGATGTGTTTTCACCTTGGGAGGTGGAGCCATAACATGGAGGAGTGTCAAGCAATCTTGTATTGCGGACTCCACCATGGAAGCAGAATATGTTGCTGCTTGTGAAGCAGCAAAAGAAGCTGTATGGCTCAAGAAATTCCTTTCTGACCTTGGTGTAGTGAGAATTGAGCAAGTTCCCATTACTTTGTTCTGTGACAATAGTGGAGTAGTTGCACAATCAAAAGATCCAAGGAATCACAAGAAAGGAAAGCACATTGACAGAAAGTATCACATCATTAGAGATATTATTGCTTGTGGAGATGTGGTGGTAGCAAAGATTGAAAGTACAAATAATCTAGCACATCCCTTTACCAAAGCCTTGCCTCAAAGGACCTTCGAGTCACATTTGGAGGGAATGGGAGTTAGATTAGTACACAATAGTCTTTAGGGCAAGTGGGAGATTGTTAGGATTAGTGCCCTTAAATCCTATTGTATGATGCTATGTATGTTATTATGTATGACTTAATGTCGTAATTAATAAAGTTTCTTTATTATTATTATCTAAAATAATGGTAACATGAATATTTGGACATTATCATATAGTCCATGAGATGCATAGTATGTGATTTATGTGATTTAGTCACAGAAGATATAGATCACAAGTTCTTTGTAAACTCATAATTTTGGTTCGTAGTCGGTGATGAAATTGAGCATTTCATCTGCGAAGACTATAACATATCAACTAAGATGATTTGTCTTGATCATGGAAGTGGAGACTTCTAGTTGATATGTTGATATGTTTTAAGAGTTAAGACATATTGAATTGGACCACTGTGAGATTTATTATTCTCCTAACGACTGTCAAATGAATAATAAATCTCACGACTCCTATTTGCATGAACTCTTAATCCTGAGAGAATAATGGACCTGATCATGAGGTGTAGGTTGTTTTGATATATCAGGAGTGAGATCCAAAGACACGATCAAAACCTCAGTATGTTGGGCAACCACATTTAGTGTTGATGGAACATATATTCTCAAGATGGAATTCATAGTCTCTTAACGGAGATATAAAATATTCTCTTGAGATAAGTTTAACGGGTTTGGTTATTCAGAGAGTTAGGCCTAACCACTTTAGTAAGAAATTACTAAAGTATATATTTATGAAATTAGATTTCATAAATATATGATGAATAACTTAAAGAATTAAACCGGGTACTCAAGGATTAAGATGTAGTAATTTTCAAAGTGGCAGTCTACTTCATGACTTTGTATTACTACGAATATTTTATGAAGGGGTTGCGTGTATAATAAAGTCTTGGGATATAATTTATAAATAAGACCTAGAGTGCAATTATATTTATATAGTGGTATTAAATATAATTAATGGTAACTTTGGACTTGTCAAGAGTTGACAGAAAAGCCCAAGGCCCATTGGAGCTAGTGTCTTATTGGTCCCTTTTGGTCCCACTCCAAGCCACACATTAAAGCCCAATTGGAAAGGCCCAATAGGCCGGCCCAATTAGATAATCAGTTAGTTATAAAAGGGAGAAACATACAGAAATTTATTTTAAGAGAATCATCATTGTGAAGTGGTGTGTATGTGTGAGTGAAACCACTCGATTATTCTCCCTTAGAAACTGATTGAGAGACCACACTTCTTGGGCGTAAAGTGGAATTAGAGTGAAGATTAAAAGTGTTTTCAAGAACTTCTAATCTTTTGTTTTGAATTTCACCGCACCAAGGTACGCTATCTTGTTCTCAAATTCTCAAAATCACATAGTGCATGTTATCAATCATGAATGAAATAGATCCATGAATGTTGCTTCCGCTATGAGTTTTGTATGGGATACAAAACCAGATTTTCCTTCAAAGCTGTCATATTATACCCTACTTCTATTCAATGGTGGTTCTTGAATGTCAACAAGAAACATAAATTATACCAAATCTAAAACAAAAGAAAACTTGATATATCAACATTAAACACAAAACAAAAGAAAACAAAAGAAAAAGCAAAAACCCAAACACATGAAATTTTACAATTGTTTTCTATGAGGATTGTTATTTTGAAATCGTTGCATGATATCTTTATTATCAATCCTACAAGTTACATCTCTTTCAATGTATATGGTCAAACAACCATTCACCCATTGATCTTCCATTGGTTGATTTATTTCAAATTTGTTAAGATCTAAATAGTTTTTTTTTTTTTTTCTAAATTTTAATCTTAACAAATTTCTACTTTTGTTGTTCCCTTTGTTTTCCCCAGGTTTTTCATCAAATTGGATTGATATTGGGGTTTTATTATTATTTTTTTTTTTTAATAAAAAGGCCAAGATATTTTAAAAAAAATCATATTAAAGCCTATTTCATTTGGGTTTTTTTAAAAAAAAAAATTAGAGTCAAAGTATTCAAAATTTTATTTTATGAGGTAAAAAAAATATATATATATATATATATATTATATATAATTTATTAATGTTTTGCAACTTTAGGAGTTCATTTGAACCTCTAGGAATCAAGTGGAGTTGCCCTTGCTTTTATTATTGTGTGAAACAAAACCCAATCTATGGTTTTAAGTGTTTTATAAATTCTAAGTGTTCGACACAATAATGAAAATATGGGATTTGAAGTGGTAAAATAGAAAAAAATATGGTTTAATTAATTTGTCACAAGGATAAAACTAGAATTTTTTTTTTTTCTTTCAATACAAATTTTCCAAGTATATTGTAATGGATTGAATTTGACAAACACTATCACACTTCATCTAACAAATTACTTTTAAAATTTATAACAATTTCTTATTCCACAAAATTTCAATCACAAGACTCACAATGTCATTGTAATAATTACAACACTACAACATTTCTAAATCATGATGTCTCTCGAAGCATGGTGAAATCTATCTCTTTGAGTATAGAGAGCCATATTCTTGTTAGTCGGTATGACTAAATCATGAATCCACAGTCTTTCATCCCATTGTGTCATCGTGGTGTCAAATCTTCATGGTGCAACATTTGTAAATCATGGTTACCAGAATTTTTGGTCGTTCCGAAACTATTGCGGGGGTTGCAATAATGAGTTCATCTACTAGTTGTAACGTCTCTTAGTGTATTGTTCCAAATTGTAACACATATTCGTATTGTGAATTGCCTTGTTTAGAGTGTGTTACCCTCGTGGTGATTTTTCCTTTGGAGATGTTCACCATCTTTTTTTCACTTCATCACCAAATCTGCATGCAGTTACTGTTTTTATTGTTTCACTTTCAGATTTAGTGCTTTCTATGATTGTGATATAAATTGCTAAACTTTTGATCACTTGATTAGTTTAATTGAAATATAGTGATAAATTCACAACATAATTTATTTTGGGTCTAAATGGTCTTCTCAAAGTCTACATATGTGAACATTTAAGCCCATTCTTGAATATAACTCTTTTCTAGCTCAAACATTTTCAAAATAAAAAGAAGGGACGAATCCGCTATTAGGAATCATTAAATCCTCAAAATGATTTCTCGGTGTATCATGCAATTTCTTTGAAATAAATAATAATAATAATAATAAAATAATTCTTTGGTGGAACAAAATATCTCTCATTTTCACCTCGAATAGTTTATTATTTTGGGTTTCAAAAATTATTTTTGTTTTTCCTCTATACCAAAACTACTGATATCATTCCTCATGTACCAAATATGATGCTTGCATAATATCGTAGAATGTATAACCCCAACAATAGTCAAGTATTATGTTTATATTACATTACACAAAACTAGGAAAAATAATCAAAATAAGGTATTGATTTCGATTGGGTATCATAGGTGCCTAACACCTTCACCACACATAACAAAACTCTTGAACTAATGTTCTTGTAATGTGACATAATTTAACCTAGTCTAGGATAGATATTCTAAGGAAAACTCAAGTTAAATTTAGGTGACCAATCACACCTTAAATCCCAATGATCAATGCAACACTTTTCACTCTAACATACACTCACAAACCTATAAGCACAAGTAATATAAGAAAATCGGGGTAAAACCCTCTGACACAGAGGCCAATTCTGCAGTATCCATTGTGGTAAATTTTGTTACATTTCTATGTAAGGTCCATCTTTCTTGTGCTCGATGGTCCACCATTTTGTTAAATCTGGGGCAAGATGGACTACAATGCTATGCAATTGAATCCTAGACTACGCAAATGATTCAATCAATACAATAATGTCTTAAGTCTGACTCATCCATGCATCTTCTTCTTTTTTTTTCTTTTTTTTCTTTTTTTTTTTCGATTTCTGATTCGGTTCAATATGGACCGATTCTGTTCGAAACGGGCTGAAACAGCCCTGAATCGGTCCAACTCGGGCTGAAATAAGTGTTAAAAAAAAAAAAGTAAATAAATACGACAAATCGCATCGTTGGACTCTAGTGTTTTCTTTCCCTTTTTGTTCCCTTCCACGTCTTATTTGTTTATTTTTTTAAAAAGTTCCCAAATAATTTGGTAATCATATCAATTTAAATAATTACTTATCATTAAAAAATAATATTATTTTGCAAAATTTACCTCCCTAAATATCGGCTATAAATATTAAACTGATCCCAAACATTCCTTATCTACTATTACTCTTAAATTGGGATATGTTTATTATTATATGAGAAAATATGCTTAGTAATATATAGAAAATATAAATAAAAATATATTTAATATTTATTAATAAACGTATCCCCTGCACTCTACTTTTCCAAAAATTACCGAGCTGCCGCTTTGCACCCGCACTTGAACCCGAATCCGCACCTATGTTTCCTAGTTCTTTATCTTTTCTAGTTTTGACCAAACCATATGAATATTTCTGTTATTTACAAAAAGGAATCAACTGACGAACGAATATCCATTTGCAAAAAATGAATACACTCTTTATTGCACTAATAGCTTGAGTTTTACATTAAAATTTTATTGGAAGGAAGAATGACCTATTTGTAGAAGTCGGAGTTTGTTATGGTAAGCTTATAATGATTCTATTCCAATTAGGCTCTAACGAGTTTGGCGTGCAAAACAATTGGACTTCTCACACTGTAAATGCCATCAGACCACTCCAGTGTTGCGGATAGGCTTGAGTTAACTGGCACACTACCACTGACAGATACAACAAAAGATTTCTTCTCAGATACGGCCTTGAATGTGAGTACTTCGGGCTCCACTTTTATATTAAGTTTTGAATTTGTGACTATTTTTGCCTTGTAACTGGAAGTTGCCGAGCCAACATTTGTAACTGTTCTGTGAAACGTAACATTGAAAGGCTTTGCTGGAACTACCTCAGCTGCCATTGAAGGGTAATTCAAATCCTTTGGTGATGCATTGGCTGGTAAATTAGGACAAGTAGTGTTAGTATTTCCTGTTAAGACTTGAAGTTTCGTTGCAACATAGCCAATGCTACAAAGCATTGTTATGTAGTCTTCTTCTAGAGCATCATAAAGAAGTCCTGGACGAACAGCTTCCACTGGAAATACATGCCCAGATCCGTAGGCAAATTCACCACCCAGACTTTTGGCATCACTCATGGGAACAGCTGCAGATAAAATTTAACATTTCAGAAATATTAACTTAAAAGATGTAAGAGCTATTATGGAGAGTTTTGTTAGGATTGAAAGATTACCAGAAGTCATAAGAGCAGATTTGATGGCTGAAGGAGACCATTCTGGGTGAAATGCCTTGACATAGGCAGCTGCACCAGAAACATGGGGGCAAGCCGCGGATGTTCCAGATAAAAAAATGTAGTCAACACGCCTTGGATCGTTATTGTTTTCCGTGGGTGTAGAGAGTGGGGAATATGCAGCTAAGATATCCACCCCTGGGGCACTTATATCAGGCTGCAATACACTAAGCCAAATATGAGCAAAATGTCATAAATAGACTCGTAGGAAAGACTAAGAGGTGTAGGTTACAATCATATACCTTTATAATATCTGGTGTAATAGTATTTGGTCCTCGTGAAGAGAATGAAGCAACGGTAGGAGCTTCCGCATCTTTTATAGCTTCACTTTTCAAAATGCTTGCTTCAGGGTTTCTATAAAATAAAACATAAGGACTAGTCAGAAAAAGGAAGCAATTCCAACGAACGTATAACAAAAATGGGTAATTATGAGAAATAGTACTTTGTGGAATTCACGTAGGACAAGACTAAATCATGCTCTTTAGCGTTTAATACCAATGCAGGTAATAATGCAACAATGTCACCAGTATCTAATAATGGTTCATTTCTCACGACTGCCCCTTGTGCACCAGCACCGAAAGCCACAATATCTCCAAAATTCGAATTACAAAGCACATACTTTCCCTTCACCAATTCTTTGTCTAGACACCCTGGTCTGCAGTACCTGAAATGCAAAGAGACTATAATTTTCCTTTATATATTTGTTAAGAAAATTTTGAAATTGGAAAGGCTTTGGGCATCAAAATCTACATTGAATCATTTAAGGAGCACTTGGTTGAAACTTGTTGTCCATGTAGTAGAGGAAACCTGGTTGCGGGTGATGCGAAAGAATTGATTGATTTTCCCTAATTGTGGAAAGGCCATTAGGATACATAACAATAAAATTATTGCTTAATTCAAAAGAAGATTTAGGAGTGTTGATACATACAACTAGTGTTCTTCCATCACCAAGGACAACCTTGTCTACGAACAGACGGTCTGTGGTACTTGCTGCTACAGAAATCAACCACGGTGCTACACTTAGGGTTGATCCATAGGAAGGACCAGCATTGCCTGCAGAGTGAGAAGTTAATATCCCCTTCTGCATTGCATGAAAAGCACCAATTGCAATGGAATCCTCAAAGAAATCAGAAGCTCCATCATCAAATAATTGTCCTATTCCTATTGAAATTGAAATGATGTCAACTCCATCAGCAATTGCATCATCAAAAGCGGCCAAGACACGATCCTCATCACACATGTCCGGTTGGCAGATTCTATATGTTGCAATCCTCGCACTGGGAACCCCTCCTTTTGCGGTACCTTGTGCCAGTCCAAAAAAGCTAACATCGTTTACTATGTTCCCTGCTGCTATAGAGGCAGCGTGAGATCCATGACCATCCTCGTCCCTTGCAGACTGATACGAATCACCGTAATATCGAGCTCCAATTATCTTGCTGTAACATGACAATTATATTATCAATGATGATTTTCACTTGTTCTAGTCGTTTGCATATCCATGTCAAGTATGATACTACTGCCATTCATAAAAGTATTCATAGATCTAACATTAATTTTCCAAAGAAATTACATTTTAAACCCTATAATTTAAGAGTGTAACTGACTTTATAATTATTTTTTTGAGAGGGAACTAACCTTATAATTATGAAAGTAATATTTTTTTTTTTTTTTTTTGGACAAGCATGAAAGTAATATGTTAAACTACAATGTTTGTAAAGGTAACATATTAAATCTCAAACTATTTTGGTGGAATTTATTATGTTTAGGTTCCGTATGAGTTAGAGGATTATTTTTTTTATTTTTATTATTATTATTATTATTATTATTATTATTTTAAGATTGGAATTAATTTGCTACCCCCCTTTAACATATATAAGATACAATAGACGCAATGAAAAGCTTAACGTAGGCAATCAAGTTTTCTAGAATGCATCTAGTAGAACAGGAACAAAATTTGCCTGCAAACTAGTTTGTAGAAAATGACTTCAAACTCCTTTTATATCCTCCATATTTACAAAATTTCAAAAATATCATGTAATCAATCAAATATTTAAATTTCAAGTTTTCGTAGTCTTAAATTATGTATAAAAAACAAGTTTATAGGTTGAATAATAAATAACTTCCGATTTGTACAAAATTTGATATGTATATTAAAAACATAAAAGAAAATAAATAAATTTAAAAAAAATAATAAAAAATAAACAACAACAACATATAGTCTAATAATTAAATTGTCAAGATATGTAATTGTGTTAATTTTTTCATGAGAGTTTGTAGGCAAAACGTGTTAGCAAAACAATAGTCAAAGTAAAAAACATTACTTGTTGCATGTGAAATTTTCGCCGCCTTCACAAGAACCCTTCCACTTGCTGGGAGGAGGACCAAAACCTTTATCATTAAAGCTTTCTGATTCAGGCCAAATTCCACTATCTAGAACTCCGATTATGATATCACTCTCAGCTTGGGCGTTCCGCGTGGCATTTTTTTGTAAACCTATGAAGTCCCATGATCTTGTTGTGTGAAGTTGAAGAGTTTTGCTTGGAAAAACGGAGATGACACCTTCCATATCTGCATATCATAGTTTATCCTATTATCTTGACAATAATGTAATATAATGTGTGTGTAACTATTTTGACAATGATGAAGTCTAAATCTTGCAGCACTCACTGGAAAGCCTTTGCTTTTCGCTATCCGTGAGCTTTGCAACAAATCCATTGAAACTCCTAGTGTAACTTCTGATGTATGATGTTTCTACAGAACTACACATAGACACACAAAGAGAAATGATGAATAGAATTGCTTATCGATGATTTAGGTAAGCTTGAAAAATAAGAAATATTACCTGTCCAGCTGAACGGTTTGCCGTAGCATACTATGGTGGTGAGACACTGGTGAGTATTGCCCCTTTGGAAGTGAACCCATGTACACAATGTGAGCCTGCATTATCATCAAAAGGAGTAACTACCTAGACATCTCAAATAAAAGAGAAGACTGAATTTCCAGAAATGTGAATGATCAGTCACCTTCTTTTCTTCAGTGCTGGCCCCGCACAGCACGCTCATGGTGATTATGAATATGGTGAAAACGTAATAAAACATTAGAGAAGCTTGGTTTGCCATTGTTCCGATTCTGAAAATTGAAGATTGGTGACTAGCGTTTTTTTACCAGGATTGAGTTTTTAAAGCCCCTCTCTATTAAACATTCAGGTCTATGTTGCTTGATATGAAATGCATAGTTAGAAATACATCTAGCAATTATTATTTATTTATACCATTCATTTAGGTTTTATTTTTAGTATTCAATGTGCATGCTCCTATATATAGGTGGGCAATGCTGGCTGCAGGTCACAAACAATTAAGGAAATGCATTTTATAGATTTGACCAAGAACATTGGCATGGTCAATTCATTACAAAAATTTCTACTTATTTTAGTATAATATCCTTATATTTTTTAGTTTATACAACTACTTTTTTTAAACATCTACATCACTCATACACACCAATTAAAAACGTGAATTGAGAAATGAATAAAATACGTGTGTATACATGAAAGTAGACGTGTAAATTAACATGGGCACTGTATTTGTAGACAAAATATGCATAATTTTAGACAAATTGATGTTGATGATTTTTTTGTTTGGTTGACTAAAATTTTGCATTTATGTCATTCTACGTTGTATGACTAAGTGTTGGGGAGAAAATGTCTGATGTTCCCAAATAGATTATGGAGTAATCAAGCTGAAATTCAACGATGGACCCTTGAAATAAAGCCCAAAGGCTATCGGTGTGGTGTAAGTCCGCCCAAGCAAGAGATAGAGGCTGCACCTTAACAAGAAGACAACAATAAAGCCCAATAAATATGTTAGTATTGTTAGTTTGTTATATTATTAGTCTTTTTACGGCGTCATAGTTCAAATCAGTCCTCTAGCGATATGGTATTATCTCTAGCGGTAGGGGTAAAATTATACTTAGAGTCCAGCAGTCAATGATAAAATAAATTTAGGAAAGTGTTCACTCCTAGGGGTCCTTGTGTGTCTTGGTCAAGGGAATTTATAGTACTTTCAACCATCATTACATTAATTGTAAGGGAAAAATTCAATTGTTACAAATACATTATATTCTTCATCATAATAATAAACAATGATTAAAGACTCTGTAGTTACAAATAAAAGAGGAAAAATAGGATGGAATAAAGGGAGAGAAAAATCCCCAACTCAGTGCAGTAAGTATTAAACTAAGATTTTGGTGAGTGTATAATTATGAGACATGAATGAGGTGAATGTGGGCTATTTTGAGTAAGTGAGATGGGATTAACACTAAGATTGAAGCTTTTTGTGAGTAATGAGTTGTTTGTGACTAGTTGAAGGACATTTTGAGCTGTGATTGTGTAAAGGAGGAAAAGAGTATTTGAGATTAGATGAGTGTAGGCTAAAGATGATGAGTGGTGAGCTTGAGGGAAGCTAAACCACGAGCAAAATAACAAACAAACCCAGAATTTCAAAGAGGGTAGCTAGGTTGGTCAGTTATGGGACGTTTATGGGGTAGGAATGTGTAAGCAAGGTGGTGAATGTTGGTGTTATGGTGACTATAGTCTGAGAAAGGTTGTGAGTGAGCTCTAGAAAGCTTGGGGAAGCTTAAAGAAAGCAAATAGGGGTTGAATTTCTGTAGAATGTAGCCAATGACAGATGTTCTTGGAAAGGCTTCCTCCCTTCTTGTGGGCTGAGGTGTGCATGTATTTATAATGGAGCTTTAAGGAAGTATTGATTGACGAGAATCCAAAAACGCATGACTCATCAGGGGTGACGAATCAAGATTTAACTTTCTTGGGATTTTTAATTAGAAGTAGGAAAAATCCACTTTGAGGGGTTGTCTTGCTTCTTTGGGTAATGATGGGATTTTAGAACTTTTTGCATTAAATGCTAAGATTGCTGAGATTGTGTTCAGCCAATGGGATTAAGGCAAGTATCAAGTACAAATTCTAATACTGCGACTGAGATTTGGTCCCCAAGAAGTAAGATTCAACACCCCAAGCCAAGTGTCAAATTCTTAGTCACTTCAGGGGGTTCTGCTGGAGATCCCTTTATGCTCTCCAAACCACATGTTCCCAATTTTTCCCCTTTAGGATTCATGGGCTTGGCACATGAATTACGTCTTGAATCTTTTTAACATTTTTAGCATCAATTTTTTGGAATTTGAATAATTTTGTTTCAACTCCCTTTCCGCTGGAGGTGCAGTTTTGGGGAAGATAATGAAATTCCATCATCCTTTGGACTTTAACTAATGTGACAGCCCTTGGGCAATTAGTTGTAATATTTGAAACTATAGGACAAGTTTCAAAATACCTTTGTAAGTAATATTTACTATGATGAATTTCATATTGCAAATAATGTTTCATGGTTTCTAATAATCACATCATAACTTAAATGATGAGCTTGTGGGTTTGAATATTTATCATGAGTTTTGGTAATAAATATTATGGATGTTGTGATGTAAGATAGATAGTGAGCATGAGTTTAATATGAAATAAATAAATATCATGGGTCCAATAATCATAACTTTTCATGGGCTTTTATAAGATGATTGCCATGGGTTTTGAGAATAGATAATTCATACATTCCATGAGCTTGTAATATTACAGTAATATGTTTAAGAATCTAAAATATTTGTTCATTATTGGACTTTTAAGTGAAATAATTGCAATGTAGTATTTTGCCAAGTATTGATAACCTTGGGCTTTCGATAAAATTGTGCCAAGTAATTAGCTTGGGTTTTTAATAGTGCCAACGTAAGTTGGGCTTTTGATATTCCCAATGAGAATTGGGCTTTGATATTGCCAATGAGAATTGGGTTTTAAGTATTGCCAGTAAGAACTGGGCTTTGATATTGCCAATGAAAATTAGGCTTTGATGTTGTCAATGATAATTGAGCTTTAAATATTGCCAGCGAGAACTGGGTTTTGATATTGCTAATGAGAATTGGGTTTTGATGTTGCCAATGAGAATTGGGCTTTAATATTGCCAATAAGAATTGGCCTTTGGATAAATAAATTGCCATGGGTTTAAACCATGGGTTTTGATTATAGATTTGAATTCCATTGATAAAATTGTTTTGCCATGGACTTAAATCATGGGCTTTTCAAATATTGTCAAGCATAAGTATTCTTGGGCTTTAAATAGAATAGGATGTGCTCATTGGGTTCAAAGGGTCAGTTTTGGGCTTAGACAAATAATGATAATAAAATTGGATAAAATATGAGTTTTTGGGCTTTTTGTGATAGTTTATATCATGACCCAGTTTAGATAATGAGATATGAAATATTTGTGATTAATGGAATAATAAAGCAAAAAATATTTGAGAAAACCCAATAACTCGTTAGTGGTATAAATAGGTGGTACTCAAATAAAATTAGGTATAAAAAAAAAAAAAGGTACCCTAACACCAAGTTCTCTAAGACATCTATATTTTTCTTTAAAACCATGAAAGCTTCTACAATCACAATAAAGTATGAGCCACAATGACACTTTACAAAATTTTATTATAGATTATGGTGTAGAAAGAACTTATTAGATTTGTGTTTTTGTCTCATGTTGAATGTTTCCCAAAATTTTTGAGGGTTTATAAAGTAACACAAATACTAAAAAATAATTAAATAATATATTGAGAATATCTATGGGCATGTAACTCTAAAACACAATCGTGCACATTGTAACTCATTTAGTACTTCTATATGTGGTACGATAATAGCAGTGCCAAAAACCATATAGCTCAATGGGTACTTTTTAACATTTCTAACAAAGTCATGAAGAGTCTAAATCCTCACACTCTCAACTCTTGATGTATCCAAAAAAAAAAATGATCAAATGGTGGTTACCTTTTAGTTTAATAAGATTATGGAAGTTGTTTTTTGATATGAAAATAAGTAATTGTATAAAATAATTATTTTTGAAAGGTTATAAATTATTCTGAAAATTCATATACGTTTAGAAAATGTGTCAATTTAATTAAAAAAGTCATAAATATTTCATTGTTTATAAATTAAGAGTCTAAATCACAATTAAATATACACTTTTTCTTGGGAATATATATATATATATATATAGAGAGAGAGAGAGAGAGAGAGAGAGAGAATTTAAAAAAAATAGATTTTTTTTTTTTTTTTTTTGGTTCTTGACTTCTCCTATAATTTCTAAGTTAATTAATAAAAGTCTCAATTTGATTACAATTCGAATACTTTATCTAATCCTTTTATTATTAATTTTTAGATAACATCACTCTTTTTATTCTTATCAAATTTTTAAGAGTGCAAATCAAATAAGATAAATATTGATTTTTGGAACTTAAAGACATCTTTTCATTGAATTGCATCTATTCAAACTATCAGTCATCTTGAAATAAAGATCAGTAAATTATCACTTAATTCATAAATAAAGATAGGTAAATTATCTTATGAAAGATTTTTTTTTTTTAATTTATAATGATTTATTTTCATTATATAATTTTTTTTTGTTTGTTTTATTTATTATTTTTTTATTTTTTTTGTTTTTCAAACATGCTTGATTTTTGGTAATACAAGTGGAGCTATGAGAAGGAGAAAATTGAAGAAGCATAAACTATGGAATGCTGTTGGCTGGAGTACTAGTTATGCCTTGGATAATTGTTTTCTGCAGAAAGAGAATTTGGTCATTCTTATCTAATGATTGAATTCCTTTTGAAAAGGGAATATTGCATCTTCATTGTGGAACTTCCAATTCTAATCGTTGTAGAAGATACATTTATTCCATATGATCAATTTTTTAACAGCGTGATAGAATGAAATTGTGTAGGTTCTATACAAACAAAAGTTACATGTTTTCACCATATATGCAAGTGAAATGTGCAATTTATATATGCATTGTTTAAATTGCACTAGCAAGCCTATGTAGAGTTGTTATATGATATGATTTGCATCGTACGGTTCTCATCAAGAATTTGTCATCCTTCTTCTAAAGTGACAAGAATAAATTAAGTGATAAAAATTAGCTCATTGGGACCTAATTTCTATTTTATAGAGTTTACTCTCCACTTGGAAATCAAGCTTTCTTGCATGCTAAAGTCATATATAATTTGCAGAAAGCAGAACCAGGGCTACAGAGGAAAGAGAGAATAATATAACGTTAAAAAATAAGTAGCAATGCGCTACACAAGTGTTAAAAGTAGGAGTTTATTGTAGCCAAGTTGTAAATTTTTTTAAGTTTAAAATCCCGAATGTCGAGTGTTTTTTGGTGTTTGGGCTGCAAAAATAGCATTTGGGAATTTTAGCTCACCCAATACTAAGACTCTCATTGTGGGTCTAAATGGACACCTAGTGTTTATTTGATATTATGTGATTTACATGAATTCTTTTTATTTTATTTTAAAAGAAATGTTACATTCATAACGTTTTCATAATAATTTAATAACAAATCCTAATTGAAAAATTGTAATTGATTTTAATTTGGGCCCACAATTTATTGAATATGTTCTTTGTTTGCAAGATAGGTCGGACTTTGCTGTTTTCAACCATCTGTTCTTTATACATGTCGGTGGAATCTGTTTCAAATGTTCAACCTTCATAATAGCAAATAGGTACCCATAAGGATATTCATACAACTTGAATAGCAAACAAGAGAACTTCATAGATTGATCAACAAGACAATACACAACCTCCCATCTTGAGTCAGGGGATGCATACTGAGATAAGATGTACGTACGATAACCTTCCTTATCTATGTAATAAAGCACAATTAATTTTTTTTTAGTCAATAATTCTTCTAGAATTATGTTGAATATCTCCCTTGGGACACTTCCGCACACGTGGATCTAATGAAAATGCCTAAAAAATATAAAACCTGGTGTAGTAGCCTTGATTGATGACTATTTCATACTAGATCTGTAGTTTCAATTCAAGTGTTTACTGGAAATTTTAAAATTGTCAACAATCTTTGGATTGGATATTTTGCATAACTTGCTAATTATATAGTCACCCTATTTCCAACATTAGACACCACAATAAACACACAACTGTGATTAAGTTGTAGATGTTGCATATGAACAATTAGAGAGCACATAAGGTTATACATCTTTGGTTTTATAGTATATATAAATAATAAAAATATAAACATCAAGAAAGTGACCTCAACTATGTTATTTTATAGGGAGGTATGCCCCTGAATGTGATGGAAGCTACCAAGGGAGATATGTAGGAAGTCAATTGGTATATTCAAATATTTGTGGGAAAAACAAACATAACTCCAACTGATTTTTTTTGTGTACAAAAGTAATTATTGTGGTTTGGCTAATTTCTTGGGATGCTTTTTTTTTTTTTTCTTTCTTTTTTTTGGTTTTAGATTTTAGATCTAAATTTTTTAATAACTTTTAAAAAATTACTATTGTGATGAGCAGTTATTAATAATTAAAAAAGTGACTTCAGTGGTGGGCCCAAATGTAAAATTATGGTTAGATGTGATATTGGTATTGCCTATTGTGACGATTGAACTGTCAATTGTAAGGAAAAAAATAGGGTACCACCAAATGTGACAAAAGTACGGTCAGAAGTAATGTTGGTACTGCTTAATGTAATGATGGAAATCTTAAATTTGAGAATAAAATAATAGGGTACTGTACAGCATAATGGTCCCCAGGCCTACCTGGGCCCTGAACTTTTACCCAACAGTACGACCCATGACCCCAACCCCTTTGTCCGAGGCCAGGCCCTAGGCCCACCAGGGTCATAGGCCCAGGCCTTATGCCAGCCTAGAGCCCATTGGATGAATAATCTGAGTTCGTACACATCATGCTTCATCACCTGGGTTTTGCCCGGTTAACTATATCCTAGATAAGAGGTCAACTACTCGGGGATACCGCCTTTCGGCTGCCCAACATTGCCTTGGGGAGTATCATTGTCGAGCAGATCTTCTGAGGTGGGAAGCAATTCCAATGCCACTTTTCCCACTCCCACCTGAACACCCACTTTGAAACGATGGAATTGGTCCCCCAAGCCCACTAATAACCTAGAGTAATTATAACCCTTCCACTAATCTTGAGCTATAAATAAGAGATGAGAATGAGGAAAAGGGGGTTGCAATTCTGGGAAGAGTACTAGGAAAAGAGGGTAAACACTCAGAGAGAGCAAAGGAGTAATTCTGCTAGGAATAGAGAAAGGCGGGAGGAAATAGAAGGATATTTGGGCCTGCCAAGCATAGAACCACCCACAGTAAGAAACCTAAAAGTCCACAAAACAAATAGATTGTGAGCCCAAGTAGAGGTTAAGCCCAATAGCCACATATTTTGGGTACGCACAAGTACCACTGAATGTGACAGAAATAGAGTCAAATGCGATGTTGGTACTGCTTAATGTGACAATGGAACCATCAAATTTGAGAAAAAAAAATAAAGGAACCACTATATGTGATAGAAGAACTATCAAATTTGATATTGGAGCTGCACAATGTGATAATGGAACCATCAAATTTGAGAAACAAATAAAGAAACCACTAAATGTAACAAAATAACTATCAAATGTGATGTTGGAACTGCACAATATGAGAATGAAACCGTCAAATGTGAGAAACAAATAGAGGAATCACCGAATGTGACAAAAGAACTGTCAAATGTGATGTTGGAACTGCACAATATGAGAATAGAAACGTCAGATATGAAAAAAAAAAAAAAAAAAAAGTAAGGGAATCACCAAATTTGAGAAAAAATCTATCACATATAATATTGGAACTACACAATGTGAGAATGAAACTATCAAATATGAGAAACAAATAAGGGAACCACCGAATGAGAGAAAAGAACTGTTACATGTGATGTTGAAACTACACAATATGAGGATGGAACCGTTAAATGTGAGAAAAAAAAAAAAAAAAGAACCACCCAATGTGACAAAACAACTATCACATGTGAGAAAAATAGAGCAGATGCGATGTTGGTACTGTTTAATATAACAATGGAACCATCAAATTTGGGAAAAAAATAAAAGACCCACTATATGTGACAAAGGAACTGTCAAGTGTGATATTGGAACTGCACAATGTGATAATAGAACTATCAAATAAGAGAAGAAAAAAAAAAAAAAAAAAGGAAACTACCAAATGTGACAAAAGAACTGTCAAATGTGATGTTGGAACTGCACAATATGATTATGGAACCATTAAATGTGAGAAAAAAGTAAGGGAACCACCAAATGTGACAAAAGAACTGTCACATGTGATGTTGTAACTGCATAATGTGAAGATGGAACCGTCAAGTGTGAGAAAAAAAGTAAGGAAACCACCCAATGTGACAAAAGAACAATCATATGTGATATTGAAACCGCACAATGTGAGGATAAAACCGTCAAATGTGAGAAAAAAAAAGTAAGGGAACCAACCAATGTGAGAAAAAAACTGTTACATGTGATGTTGGAACTGCACAATGTAAGAATATAACTGTCAAATGTGAGAAAAGAACTGTCACATGTGATGTTCAAACTGCACAATGTAAGGATGGAACCGTTAAATGAGAGAAAAAAGTAAGGGAACCACCAAATGTGACAAAAGAACTGTCATATGTAATGTTGGAAATGCACAATGTGAAGATAAAACTGTCAAGTGTGAGAAAAAAGTAAGAGAATCACCCAATATGACAAAAGAACTGTCATATGTGATATTGGAACCGCATAATGTGAGGATAGAATAGTCAAATTTGAGAAAAAAAAAAGTAAGGGTACCGCTAAATTGGAGAAAAAAACTATTACATGTGATGTTGGAACTGCACAATGTAAGGATAGAACTGTCAAATGTGAGAAAAGAGTAAGGGAACCATTAAATGTGAAAAAGAACTGTTACATGTGATGTTGGAACTGCACAATGTAAGAATAGAACTGTCAAATGTGAGAAAAGAACTGTCACATGTGATGTTCGAACTGCACTATGTAAGGATGAAACCGTTAAATGAGAGAAAAAAGTAAGGGAACCACCAAATGTGACAAAAGAACTGTCATATGTAATGTTGGAACTGCACAATGTGAAGATAAAACTGTCAAGTGTGAGAAAAAAGTAAGAGAATCACCCAATGTGACAAAAGAACTGTCATATGTGATATTGGAACCGCACAATGTGATGATAGAATAGTCAAATTTGAGAAAAAAAAAAGTAAGGGTACCGCTAAATTGGAGAAAAAAACTATTACATGTGATGTTGGAACTGCACAATGTAAGGATAGAATTGTCAAATGTGAGAAAAGAGTAAGGGAACCATTAAATGTGAAAAAGAACTGTTACATGTAATGTTGGAACTGCACAATGTGAGGATGGAACTATCAAGTGTGAAAAAAAAGTAAGGGAACCGCCTAATGTGACAAAAGAACTATCATATGTCATGCTAGAACCTCATAATATGAGGATGACACTGTCAAATGTGAGAAAAAAAGTAAGAGAACCACCAATGTGAGGAAAAAAAACTATCACATGTGATGTTGAAATAGCATAATGTGAAGATAGAACCATCAAATGTGAGAAAAAAGTAAGGAAACCAGCAAATGTGAGAAAAGAACTATCACATGTGATGTTAGAACTACACAATGTGAGGATGGAACCGTCAAATGTGAGAAAAAAAATTAAGGGAACCACCAAAAGTGAGAAAAGAATTCTCACATACGATGTTGGAATTGCACAATGTGAGGATGAAACCGTCAAATGTAAGAAAAAAGTAAGGGAACCACCAAATGTGACAAAAGAACTGTCGTATGTGATATTGGAACAGCACAATGTGAGGATAGAATCGTCAAATGTGAGGAAAAAAAAAAGTAAGGGAACCACCAAATGTGAGAAAAAAACTATCACATGTGATGTTGAAACAGCATAATGTGAAGATGGAACCGTCAAATGTGAGAAAAAAGTAAGGGAACTAGCAAATGTGAGAAAAGAACTATCACATGTGATGTTAGAACTACACAATGTGAGGATGGAACTGTCAAATATGAGAAAAAAAAGTAAGGGAACCACCAAATATGAGAAAAGAATTGTCACATACAATGTTGGAATTGCACAATGTGAGGATGAAATCGTCAAATGTGAGAAAAAAGTAAGGGAACCACCAAATGTGACAAAAGAACTGTCATATGTGATATTGGAACCGCACAATGTGAGGATAGAATCGTCAAATGTGAGAAAAAAAAAAGTAGGGGAACCACCAAATGTGAGAAAAAAACTATCACATGTGATGTTGGAACTACACAATGTATGGATAGAACTGTCAAATGTGAGAAAAGAGTAAGGGAACCACTAAATATGAGAAAAGAACTGTCATATGTGATGTTGGTAATGCACAATGTGAGGATGGAACCGTCAAGTGTGAGAATAATGTAATGGAACCACCCAATGTAACAAAAGAACTATCATTTGTGATATTGAAACCGTACAATGTGAGGATAGAACTGTCAAATGTAAGAAAAAAAGAAGTATGAAAACCACCAAATGTGAGAAAAAAACTGTTACATGTGAAGTTGGAACTGCACAATGCAAGAATAGAACTGTCAAATGTAAGAAAAGAACTATCACATGTGATGTTGGAACTGCACAATTTGAGGATGGAACCGTTAAATGTGAAAAAAAAAAAGTAAGGGAACCACCAAATATGACAAAAGAACTATCACATGTAATGTTGGAATTACACAATGTGAGGATATAACCGTCAAATGTGAGAAAAAAGTAAGAGAAACACAAACTGTGAGAAAAAAACTGTCACATGTGATAGTAAAACTGTACAATGTAAGAATGGAACTATCATATGTGAGAAAAAAGTAAAAGAACCACCAAATATGAGAAAAAAACTGTCACAGGTGATGTTGAAACTGCACAATGTAAGGATAGAACCGTCAAATGTGAGAAAAGAGTAAGGGAACCACAAAATGTGAGAAAAAAACTTTCACATGTGATGTTGGAACTGCACAATGCAAGAATAGAACTGTCAAATGTAAGAAAAGAACTATCACATGTGATGTTAGAACTACACAATGTGAGGATGGAACCGTCAAATGTGAGAAAAAAAAGTAAGGGAACCACCAAATATGAGAAAAGAATTGTCACATACAATGTTGGAATTGCACAATGTGAGGATGAAATCGTCAAATGTGAGAAAAAAGTAAGGGAACCACCAAATGTGACAAAAGAACTGTCATATGTGATATTGGAACCGCACAATGTGAGGATAGAATCGTCAAATGTGAGAAAATAAAAGTAGGGGAACCACCAAATATGAGAAAAAAACTATCACATGTGATGTTGGAACTACACAATGTATGGATAAAACTGTCAAATGTGAGAAAAGAGTAAGGGAACCACTAAATATGAGAAAAGAACTGTCATATGTGATGTTGGTAATGCACAATGTGAGGATGGAACCGTCAAGTGTGAGAATAAAGTAATGGAACCACCCAATGTAACAAAAGAACTATCATTTGTGATATTGAAACCGTACAATGTGAGGATAGAACCGTCAAATGTAAGAAAAAAAGAAGTATGAAAACCACCAGATGTGAGAAAAAAACTGTTACATGTGAAGTTGGAACTGCACAATGCAAGAATAGAACTGTCAAATGTAAGAAAAGAACTATCACATGTGATGTTGGAACTGCACAATTTGAGGATGGAACCGTTAAATGTGAAAAAAAAAAAGTAAGGGAACCACCAAATATGACAAAAGAACTATCACATGCAATGTTGGAATTACACAATGTGAGGATATAACCGTCAAATGTGAGAAAAAAGTAAGAGAAACACAAACTGTGAGAAAAAAACTGTCACATGTGATAGTAAAACTGTACAATGTAAGAATGGAACTATCATATGTGAGAAAAAAGTAAAAGAACCACCAAATATGAGAAAAAAACTGTCACAGGTGATGTTGAAACTGCACAATGTAAGGATAGAACCGTCAAATGTGAGAAAAGAGTAAGGGAACCACAAAATGTGAGAAAAAAACTGTCACATGTGATGTTGGAACTGCACAATGTGAGGATGGAACCATCAAGTGTGAGAAAAAAGTAAGGGAACCGCCCAATGTAACAAAAGAACTATCATATGTGATGTTGGAACCACACAATATAAGGATGAAACTATCAAATGTGAGAAAAAAAATAAGAGAACCGCCAATGTGAGGAGAAAAAACTATCACATGTGATGTTGAAACTGCATAATGTGAAGATGGAACCGTTAAATGTAAAAAAAAAGTAAGTGAACCACCAAATGTGAGAAAAGAACTATTACATGTGATGTTATAACTACACAATGTGAGGATGGAACCGTCAAATATAAGAAAAAAAAGTAAGAGAACCACCAAATGTGAGAAAAGAATTGTCACATGCTATGTTGGAATTGCACAATGTGAGGATGAAACCATCAAATGTGAGAAAAAAGTAAGGGAACGACCAAATGTGACAAAAGAACTGTCATATTTGATATTGGAATTGCACAATGTGACGATAGAATCGTCAAATGTGAGAAAAAAAGTAAGGGAACCACCAAATGTGAGAAAAAAACTGTAACATGCGATGTTGGAACTGCATAATGTAAGGATAGAACTGTCAAATGTGAGAAAAGAGTAAGGGAACCACAAATTGTGAGAAAAGAACTGTCACATGTGATGTTGGAACTGTACAATTTGAGGATGGAACTGGCAAGTGTGAGAAAAAAGTAAGGGAACCGCCCAATGTGACAAAGGAACTATCATATGTGATGTTAGAACCGCACAATATGAGGATGAAACTGTTAAATGTGAAAAAAAAAGTAAGAGAACAACCAATGTGAGGAAAAAAAACTATCACATGTGATGTTGAAACAGCATAATGTGAAGATGGAACCGTTAAATGTGAGAAAAAAGTAAGGGAACCAGCAAATGTGAGAAAAGAACTATCACATGTGATGTTAGAACTACACAATGTGAGGATGGAACCATCAAATACGAGAAAAAAAAGTAAGAGAACCACCAATTTTGAGAAAAGAATTGTCACATGCGATGTTGGAATTGCACAATGTGAGGATGAAACCGTCAAATGAGAGAAAAAAGTAAGGGAACCACCAAATGTGATAAAAGAACTATCATATGTGACATTGCAACCGCACAATATGATGATAGAATCGTTAAATGTGAGAAAAAAAGAAGTAAGGGAACCACCAAATGTGAGGAAAAAACTGTAACATATGATATTGGAACTGCACAATGTAAGAATATAATTGTCAAATGTGAGAAAAGAGTAAGAGAACCACTAAATGTGAGAAAAGAACTATCACATGTGATGTTGGAACTGCACAATGTGAGGATGGAACCGTTAAATGTGAAAAAAAAAAGTAAGGGAACCACCAAATATGACAAAAGAACTGTCACATGTAATGTTGGAATTGCACAATGTGAGGATGAAATCGTCAAATATGAGAAAAAAATAAGGGAACCACAAAATGTGAGAAAAAAACTATCACATGTGATGTTGGAACTGCACAATGTGAGGATGGAACCATCAAGTGTGAGAAAAAAGTAAGGGAACCGCCCAATGTGACAAAAGAACTATCATATGTGATGTTGGAACCACACAATATAAGGATGAAACTGTCAAATGTGGGAAAAAAAATAAGAGAACCACCAATGTGAGGAAAAAAAACTATCATATGTGATGTTGAAACTGCATAATGTGAAGATGGAACCGTTAAATGTAAAAAAAAAGTAAGTGAACCACCAAATGTGAGAAAAGAACTATCACATGTGATGTTATAACTATACAATGTGAGGATGAAACCGTCAAATATGAGAAAAAAAAGTAAGGGAACAACCAAATGTGAGAAAAGAATTGTCATATGTGATGTTGGAATTGTACAATGTATGGATGAAACTGTCAAATGTGAAAAAAAAAGTAAGGGAACCACCAAATGTGAGAAAAAAATTGTCACATGTGATATTAAAACTGTACAATGTAATGATGGAACTATCAAATGTGAGAAAAAAGTAAAAAAACCACTAAATGTGAGAAAAGAACTGTCACAAGTGATGTTAGAATTGCACAATGAAGGATAGAACTGGCAAATATAAGAAAGGAGTAAGGGAACCACTAAATGTGAGAAAAGAACTGTCACATGTGATGTTGGAACTGCACAATGTGAGGATGGAACCGTCAAGTGTGTGAAAAAAGTAAGGGAACCGCCTAATGTGGCAAAAAAACTATCATATGTGATATTGGAACCACACAATATGAGGATGAAATTGTCGAATTTGAGAAAAAAAGTAAGAGAACCACCAATGTGTGGAAAAATAATTATCACATGTGATGTTGAAATTGCATAATGTGAAGATGGAACCGTCAAATGTGAGAAAAAAGTACAGGAACCACTAAATGTGAGAAAAGAACTGTCACATGTGATGTTGGAATTGCACAATATGAGGATGGAACCGTCAAGTGTGTGGAAAAAGTAAGGGAACCGCCCAATGTGGCAAAAAAACTATCATATGTGATATTGGAACCACACAATATGAGGATGAAATTGTCAAATTTGAGAAAAAAAGTAAAAGAACCACCAATGTGTGGAAAAAAAATTATCACATTTGATGTTGAAATTGCATAATGTGAAGATGGAACCGTCAAATGTGAGAAAAAAGTAAGGGAACCACTAAATGTAAGAAAAGAACTATCACATGTGATGTTAGAACTACACAATGTCAGGATGGAACCGTCAAATGTGAGAAAAAAAAGTAAGGGAACCATCAAATGTGAGAAAAGAATTGTCATGTGTGATGTTGGAATTGCAAAATGTGAGGATAAAACCATCAAATGTGAGAAAAAAGTACGGGAACCACCAAATTTGAGAAAAAAACTGTCACATGTGATATTAAAATTGTACAATGTAAGGATGGAACTATCAAATGTGAGAAAAAAGTAAGAGAACCACCAAATGTGAGAAAAGAATTGTCACGTGTGATGTTGGAATTGTACAATGTATGGATGAAACCATCAAATGTGAAAAAAAAAAAGGGAACCACCAAATGTGAGAAAAAAATTGTCACATGTGATATTAAAACTGTACAATATAATGATGGAACTATCAAATGTGAGAAAAAAGTAAAAAAACCACCAAATGTGACAAAAGAACTATCATATGTGATGTTGGAACCGCACAATGTGCGAATTGAACCATTAAATGTGAGACAAAAAAGTAAGGGAACCACCAAATGTGAGAAAAAAACTGTCACATGTGATGTTGTAACTACACAATGTGAGGATGGAACCGTCAAATTTGAGAAAAAAGTAAGGGAACTACCAAATGTGAGAAAAGAACTGTCACATGTGATGTTGGAATTGCATAATGTGAGGATGGAACCGTCAAATATGAGAAAAAAGTAACCTGATGTAACAGGTTACTTACTAGTGGGGACCGTACCCCCCTTTTTTTGAGGGGGTACCGTAGAATTACTCTATTATTAGTAGTACAAATTAATTTTAAATAACACCACTCTTTTTATTCTTATCAACTTTTGTGGAGTGCAAATAAGATTGATTTAAAAAAAAGAAAATTTGATAACAATGTACAAATCAAAAAATGAAAAAAGAAAAAAGAAATAAAAGAGTATATATCAGTTCAGAATTACACGAACAACTTTATTATCACAAACAAAAACATCTTTTTTTTGTTGTTTTGATAATCTGCATAAGAAAACTTTTATTAGATAAGCATGTAAGTTTGAATCAAATAGAAATTGAGTTAAACTAAACTACAACTCTATTCTACTCTACTATAATGTGAAGAACTAATAGAAGGAAAAATTTTGCTTTTCTATTAGAAGAATTACCTTTATGTGAGAGGAAGTAGTTTTTTTTATTTCTTTTCTTAATTGTGTTTCTATTTTTCTATTAACATAGCTCAATCATTACTTAAATTCTATGATTTTTTATATATAATATTTTAGATAATGCATTTCATCTTGATTGTTGATATTATTTATTGATGTGTTCTTAATTGATTGTGTAGATTATTTCTTCATTATGGCAACATTAAAATGGCTATGCCGGGTAATTAATATGTAAACTTATACATTTATATTGCAATTAAAAATTTTGCTTTCTCTTTATGTACCTTTATTTAATTATTTTTGAAATTATCTTGATTGTTGTAGGTCTAAATACTTATAATTTTTATTGCATTTCTATTATTCTATTAGCATTGTTCAATTATTGCATAAATTCTATCATTTTTTAACATTTTAGATAATGTAAATCATTTTAATTATTGATATTACTTTCTGATTTGGTGTTCTTAATTGAATGTGCAAATTATTTCTTCACTTATGGCAACATTAAAATGACTATGACTAGTAATTTATATGTAAAATTTTACATTTACATTACAATACAATTTATGTTTTTTCTTTAATGTACCTAGATTTATCTATTTTCAAATTATCTTGATTGTGGTAACTTTGTAGATCTAGATACATATGTTTAGTATTTCCCATTAATTAAAAAATATATATATGTGTGTGTGTGTGTGTCCCTATAATGTCAGATTTTTTAAGTTTTATATATATATATATATATATATATAGTGATACGTCATTTTGCGATCTACATTTAATCTCACATGGAGGGTAAAAGAGTAATTTCTCATTAGAAATAGACATCCTAATTGTGGCCATTAGATCTTTAATTTCGTTTTATCAAAATGATCATGATGTTGTAACGATTGTCAATGCCCAGGCCTCGAATGATTAGAAAACCGTCGAACCTTCGTTTTGCCACCCACCGTGGTGACGATCCCGCGGGCATGGGGCCCATTGGAGGCCTCTCTCGATAATTGTGTGGTTTGTGTGGAGTTTCGGGTGCTCTCTCTCTCTCTCTCGGGGGAGGAAAGTAGGTCTACCTTTGGAGGTATGGTAGGAATATTAGCCAAATTTTAGGTGATTACCAAAGGTAAGTGAAGTCGCCACTAATCATTGGGTTTTTCTAAGGTATGATTGGTCACCTATTTCTAGTTGATTTTATTACCAATCCTAGGCTAAGAAAATGGTCTTTTTTCCTACTCTAATGTGGATGGCAAAAAATCGTGATTCTTAAATCCAGAAATTTGGTTACATGTGGGGAAGGTGTTAGGCACCCCACAACGCATGTCCAAGGACTGTCCTTTGTTTAGATAAAACCTTAATTTTCGGAAACGTGATTTTAACATTGGCTTTCAGGGCTTTGCATGCATGGGGCTTTGCATGCATGGGGCTTTGAGGTTTGTCTTTTGAATGGATGTGGTCTCAATCTATGCTTTCTTAAGGCATTCAGGCAAATACCAGATTTCCACGGTGAAAATCCAATGACATGTCACTTACTTTCGTGGTGGAAATTAGGCATCACCTTGCCTTAGGTGACATGGACTGTGACAATCGCACCGAAAGGAGCGAGCAGGTATATATATATATGCATACATCATGCACAGTCCAAGCACACAGAGCAGGGAAGTAAATGCCTACATCCTTAGAGAATGGCCCAAAATATAGGTGCAGGAAAGTAAATAGGGGTTGCCATACTCTAGAGATAAGGATGAACGGTACATGGCATGATATACCTAGTACAACCCATCTAAGAGATAAAGGAGGGAGGAAGGAAGGGGGTTTAAAAGAGTATATAACCAAATGGGAGAGGCTAGACCCCTAAATCTATTGAACATAGCTGCTTGGCTCATATCCACATGCTTGCATCCGCACCCTTTTTGCTTGTGCTTGGGAGACCATGCCCTAGCTCCATGCATCCTCGTTTCATGTGTGTACATGCAAAGACAAAGAAAAGAAACTAGTAGACAAGTAATGGAAGGAAAAGAGATGCATAGATAATGCATAATGGGTATAAAAGCAAACAAGCATACAAGCGAAGCAAGCATAGCATGTGTAGGAGATATGACAAGCAACAAGATAAGCAAGCGAACTAGAAGGCAAACAAACAAGGAAGCAAGCAAACAAGCAAACAAGCAAGAAAGCAAACAAAAGGTGGTGTCTGCGAGGGACAAATGTAGGTTTGGATCGAATGTCCATAACTTCATTGTGTTTAAGCATGGACGACACACTAGCAAACACAACTCATGCATGGACATGTGAGCAAGTGTGTAAGGATGCATAGAAAGCCAACGGGTGGCACAAACAAGCATGGTAAGCATAGCATCATGTAGAGCGAAAACAGGAAAGGTATGCATAGAGCAACCCGGCATCTAGAGATGCCTCCCAAATGTTTACATCCAAACAAGGCCTCATGGGCGTTGGAAAGGTCAAGCACACGGAGGGTGCCAAACATGGCAAAGCCTAGAACTGGAGAGGCTAACACAAGCATAAAGCATAGAAGCAAGCAAGCATAGACATGCAAATAGGAATGATCCAAACCCTTTTGATATGGGCCATGGTACATGGACGATGACAAAGACCAAAGGGTTTAGATCGGGTCCAAATCATTAGGTTAAAACACAAGAAAATGCAATAAAAGGAAACAAAAGGGCTACAATAGCACATGGCATGACAAACAAGGTCTAGGCCTAAGCACATAAACAAGGCGTAAAGCATGCAAGCATATGAGAGATGGCATAAAGCATGTAGAACGCATCGATGTAAGCATGTAAATATACCGATCTACGCATATAAGCATGGAGATATGCATGTAAGCATATAGGTGTAAGCATAAAAACATGGAAGAACACAAATCCAAGAATACAAGCATGTGAAGGCATAGACATAGGCATAGGAGCATAGGACATGCTTACAAACATGTAGATCTAAGCAAGGCATAGCCAAAGACATGATATCAAGCATGTGAGCATGTAGATCCAAACATCAACACATGGGAAAGAAAAGATCTAAGCATCTAAAGCATGGCATAAAGCATAAAACATGTAGAAGAGGCAACAAACACATGAACAAACATGGAAGCATATGGAAATAAGCTAAAAAGCATGCTAAAAGCAAGGAACATGCTAGGTAAAGCAATAAATCATGTTATTAAAGCAAGAGCAAGCAAGAAAAAAGCTAGATGAAGCTTTGAAGAAAAAAGAGGTATGTATAGTAGATAAAAAGCTACATCCATACCCCTTAAGCCTCAAATCCAAGGTGTAGAAACAAGGGAAAGAAGCTGGGTATAAGAACAGTACCTTGTATTTTTGGTGAAGAGAAGAATCAAAAGGCTTTGATTTGTTTTTTGGGTGTTTTTGTGTGTAGGAATGTGTTTGGAGGAGAGAAGAAGCATGCAGAAAATGTCCAGGTAGAGAGCAGAACCTAAGAAATTCTCCTCTTTTTCTTGGCCTGGAGGTGCTTGGGGCCTTTTATAGCCCTGGCACGCTTTACATGGTGGCACACCTTGTAGGGCCGCCACCTGTGAAGCTCCTCGAATGGCTTTGAACTTGAAACCCCTGGAAATATCTTGACTTCTAGTTTCTAAAAAGGTATGGAACTTGAAAATCCAATATAGGATCAAAAGTTATGGCTTCTGAAAGTTAATGGTGCATCAATCGATGCGTTAACTCGGTTTTCATGATATCTCAGCCGTTCTAACTCCGATTTCGACCCATGAATAGTCATTGGACTAAGAATTTGATGATCTTCGCAATGGCGTTCGTTTCAACCCATTATGATAGCGGGATCAAAATTAGGGTTTCTAGGGCCTGTCGGGGGTCAACTCTGAGTCAAACTTGGTCAAAGTTGCCAAACATCTCCAAAATGATCGGGTTTGATGTAAAACTATGAAAGGTGCTATTTTTAGGGGATTTTGACTTTGTTTAACTTTCGGTTAACTTAGGGTTAACTAGGGGCATTTTCATCATTTTAGCTAAAAAAGGCACTTTGGGTGCTTCAATGTCCGAACGGGTTAAACCACATCATTTTGGATGTCCTTGCGGCCCCATGGAGAGAAAATAATATTTTTGGATTTTTCAGGGTCCAGTACGCAAATCTAGGGCAAACAAAGTACGGTATCAATAACGATCAAATTGACTAGTCATAAGCCTTAATCAAACCATCAGATTAAAAGTTATCATTAAATAAAATTTTAATGGCTGAGATGACTATCACAAATTGAGTCCGACTATATGTGATTATGAATAATTGATTCCAATTGGTTATAATGTTAGTTGGAAACTAATTCGGGGCCTATTAATGTTAATTGTGCTGAAACTATTTTTTAACAAATGACCTCTGCTCAGTATTTCATTGATATCTCTCAAAATATTTTGAATTTTTGAGTGAGGTTGATGTTTCCAAATACTAGACATCTGGGACTTCAATTTGAGTACAAGAATGAGGCAATTATGATCTGTATTAAGACAGATATAATTTTTCGAAATTAGCTCTAAAAACTATTTTAGGAGCGACTGGCAAACTGAATTCTTAGTCATTATGTTTACTCATCATTCCCACCAACCTCCAAATTTAATGCACCAGCTTTTTCTAAATACTAAAATAGTGTATAGGTTAATGATTCTCTTTGATCCTTTGTCAATCCTCATTAAATACCATTTCATTCATATTTTCTCCACCATTACTATATAAACCCCCCACACCTCCATTCCAAAAATACAAAAACACCCTCTCTTCTCGTCTCTTATGTTCTAGTGAAGTAGAGTAGTCTTGTCATATCTTGGTCTTCTTGAGGTTAAGGTATTGAGTGAGACTCACTCTCCCTCTCCTAGTTCTTTTCTACTCCACCCTTAGGACCTCCACCAAGAGTCTCCTCTTCCACCGTGTGGATCTTGCATGCAGGTACAATCCATTTCTCTAACTTGTTTTTTATATTACTATGATGAGATTAAGATTAGAGCATGCTAGTGTTTATTTAAATTCCTTTAATATGTTTGAGTATTCTTAAATGTTCATATGCGTTCATCACATGTTCTTAGTTGATCATCACATGTTCATGCATAACACTAGCTTTGGTCTTAAATCCACCTAAAAAATATGAAAGATATGTTTGTTTCATAATTGTACGGACCGAATAATTCAGCTCGGTACCGAATAGGCGGGCCCACTCAAATGATATGATCAACCCGTCCCAGTCCATGAGCCAAGCCTAGATGGGCTTGCTAAGTTATCTTTCAAAATATCCCAAGAGTAAGCCGTGAACTAGTTGACACCCGATTTTGCAACTCGCATTTATCCTCACATGGAGAGTAAAAGAGTAATTTCACCTTGGAAATAGGCATCTTAATTCTAGCCATTAAATCCTTAATCTCATTTCATTAAAATGATCTTGATATTGTAACGATCAAATCGACTGGTCATGAGCCCTAATCGGACCATCAAATTGAAAGTTATCATCAAATTAAGTTTTAATAGCCAAGATGCACTATCACAAATTGAGTTCGACTATAAGTGATTATGAACAATTGATTCCAATTGGTTATAATTATAATCAATTTAAGATTAATGATGTGTCATAATTTGATTGGCTAGGACTACATCTTATGGTAAGGTTGCACACACTTAATTAATTAGATAGTCAAATATAAATTATTCAATGAGTAATTTGTGTATTTATCTTTTTAATTATGGTAAATTTGGAATTAATTAAGTCTAAAATGGAAGTGATTGGAGCCTATTAATGTTAATTCGAAACTAATTTGGGACTTATTAATGTTAATTATGCTAAAATTATTTTCTAACAAATGACCTCTGCCCACCATTTCATTGATATCTCTCAGAATAATTTGAATCTGTGAGTGAGTTTAATTTTTCCAGAAACTAGTCATCTGGGGCTTCAAGTTGAGCATAAAAACAAGATAATTTCGATTAGAATTGAGTAAGATATGATATTTTGAATTTAGCTTTGTGGGCTGTTACAAAAGCTGTGGGAAAAACCGAATTTTGCTTGCTCATCACTCCCACCAATCTCTACATTTAACACACCAGCTTTCCCCAAAGTCTGAAATAGGATAGGTTCATGATTCCCTTTGATCCTTTGTTAATCCTCATTAAATGACTTTCCATTCATATTTTTTCCACTATAGCTATACAAAACTCCTCTCTCTTCACCTCTCTTGAATTCTAGTGAAGTGGAGTAGTCTTGTCATATCTTGATATTCCTGAGACTCAAGGTATTAAGTGAGACATACTTTCCCTCTCCTAGCTCTTCTTTTCTATTCTACCCTTAGGACCTCCACCAATAGTCTCCTCCTCCACCGTGTGGATCTTGTATGAAGGTATAATCCATTTCCCTAACTTGTTTTTTTTATATTACTATGATGAGATTAAGATTAGAGAATGCTAGTGTTTATTTAAATTCCTTGAATATGTTTGAATGTTCCTAAATGTTCATATGCAATTTTCACATGTTCTTCGTTGTTCATTACAAGTTCATGCATAACACTAGCTTTGATCTTAAATCCACATAAAAAAATATGAAAAACATGTTTGTTTCATAATTCTCTCAAATCCTTGAATCTAGGATATCACCATCCACACATATTCACTAGAATTTATTTTTCAATCCAAATGCAATGCTTAATAAATTGAAATAGGGTTTATCACATGCACACACATTAAAAAAATTCAAGCAAAGTAATGAACATGCAAATTGATTAATAACATTTTAGATGATATGATACGAATGTTGGCCATCATAATCTAGAAGACTAGTTTCACTTTCCCACCTTGTAACGTGGGTTCCAAGCTTAGATCAAGGATTGATAGACCAATGCTTATCCATGTAATTTTCAATTTCTAGATAGTAACTAGGAAACAAAGTAATGTACTTTATCTTAGATTGTATCTAGGACCAAAGCCATGTAATTTCCTATGATCAATGTAAATTCATTTGCAAATTAATAAAATGATGAATTTTTTCAATTTTGGTTTTCTTATTTATTCCAATAATTAAATAAGTGGCAACTACATTGTAAAACCCTTAATATAAAGGTTAAAATATAATCAGTCAAACCTTCATTCTAAGAAACAATAACACGATTCCATCCATTCACGTAGGTTTGGCCCAACACCAAAAAATGAGCCAGGGGCGTGGTCTATCACAGTGGCGATTCCATTTGGGATATTGAGGGCTAGGCATCAATTAGGTTATGGTGGTCAACAATGTCATTGTTTGTTTTTTATTATTATTATTATTATTATTATTATTATTATTATTATATATATAATATGTCTAATATGTCATTATATTCCATGTCATGCATCATTTGCCTGAATGAAATTTATTTTATTTGGGTGTGAGCTCGAAAGCCCGATAGTATTAGTCATGAATTTTGATCTTCGTAAGACTCACATACCTAGAGATGAACCTACCACCCACCATGACAAGGATCATCATGGTTATGCCATGGTGGTTCATAGGGAAAAACTATATTGTTCGAACCAACGCAGTGCTCCTGGCATCACAAGTTGGGAGGTATGACATCCTAGCTTGTAGGGACCTTTAACCTACCTTCTACCCTTGTTCTAATGACCCATAGAACTCACCTTTAGGTCAGTCCAAGTAAATTGCACTGCATTATGCATGTGTTTGGCCATTGTTTGAACCATGATAAGCTCAAGTCCAAAGCTTAAGCCTATATGCGAGAGATCGGGAAAAAAACTAGCTCCTAATGGTGCTCTCAGAAAAGGGGTAAGACATCGGCACCTTCTCTTTTTAGGATTATATGTCGAGTCACCACTTATTTATTTTTTGTTACAAAAAATAAGAAATAAGAAAAAAAAAATACACAAGGTACATACTTGAATAATACAACCTCTCATTAATTGAATGAATTACAATTTAATAAATGAAATATACATGGCTTTGTTTCCTAGATTACAATCTAGTAAAAAATTACAAAGCCTTGTTTCCTAGATTACAATCTAAAAAGGGAAAATTACATGGCTTTGTTTCCTAGATTACAATCTAAAATAAATAAATAAATAAAAATAAAAATAAAAAAAGAAGAAGAAGAAGAAGAAGAAGAAGAAGGATAATGCACTAATGCTACGAACCAAAATCTAGACTCAAGGGTTAGACTACAGAATGGGAAGGTGTTAAACACCCATTCTGCCCAAACAAAGTTATATACCCATTTCAATGATGCATGACATATTGAAATTTCCAAATTCAAAATTAATTCATTCTTTAAGGATTCAAAATCTGCAATTTTTATTTAAGAATAAAAACAAAAATTAGTGATATTTTACATTGAAGAAAACATCTTTTATTATAAAAAAAAGGTTCAGATCTATATCTTAGCGAAAAATACAGATCAGTTTTATATGCAAAAAAAATTTAGATATGTTTTTAATGAAAATATAGATCGGTTTTATGTAGAGAAAAAATTCCAAGACTATATTTAATGAAAATACAGATCAGTTTTGTGCGAAGAAAAAATTCTAGGTTTGTATTTAATGAAAATACAGATTTGATTAGTATGCAGAAAAAATTATAGATATGTATTTAATGAAAATACAAACCAATTTTCTATGCAAAAATAATTTTAGATCTGAATTCAATGAAAATACAGACCAGTTTTGTACACAGAAAAATTTCAGATTTGTATTTAATGAAAATATAGACCAATTTTGTATGCAGAAAAATTTCAGATCTGTATTTAATGAAAATAAAGATTTGATTTTTGTTGTTGTTCTTTTTACTTTTTTCTTTTTCAAAAAATGTTTTTAATAGTTTATTGCAAATCTCAAAATTTAAAGAAGAATCAAATCTTAAACTTAGGCATGTTAATCAACCATTTAAAAAAGAAGCAAATTAAGCATGTGAACATGGCAAAAAACTATGAACAAGATTGTATTGACAATAAAATCAAACATACATCCATGAAAATATGCAATGAAAAAAATACATATATCAGATACGAAAGAAAAGAATAAATAAAAGAGTTCAACTTCTTTGAGATCTAAAGTATGAACAAAACACATACTTGCATGAAAGAACCCTTTAATGAAAGAATATTTTTTAAATCAAAGAAGTTCAACCTCTTTGAGATCTAAAATATGTTTACTTACAAAAAAGAAATTCTTAAAACCAAGACTTCCAGAACGTCTTTAATGTAAGGGGAGCAAAGAAGTCAGAAAAAGAAGGGCCTCGATTTCTTATGTTTTTCCCCTATTTATAGAGGTTGGATACTTGAAAAATAAGCTAAACCAGATCAGTTACAAATTGGGTTGCATCTTTATCCCTAAAAATTTGAAATAGATGTGTTTTAACTTAATGAAAGCATTTTTGGGCCAAGCCTTGGAGTTGTGCCAATCGGCACTTGGGAAATGCCGATCAACATTTGCCATGTGCCGATTGGCACTCCAAGAGTGCCAATTGGCCTCTCAAGTGCCGAGCTCCACTTCCAATTTTGGTTCAATTTGGACTTTCTTTTAGGGATTATCTAAGTCAAGAATTTCACCTGAATGTATTTTTAACTCGTATTCTAAAATTAATCCCTTTTATTTTGATAATCAGGTCTTTAAAACAATAAGTATTTGATAAATAAATATTCTAAAAAGACTTAATTATCAACATTTCCCTTGTTATCTGATTATCCATTTTATTCCCATGCAAGCAAGCTTATTTCTGAGCAAAACCAATGACCAATCACAAAATTATTTAATTAATTTTAATTGTTTAACCAATCAGAATTAATTTTAATTAATCACATGTGATCAGTTCCACCCAAACAAAATGCATGCAGACCATGAAAACTTGTTCTTGTGATATCTTTCAATCCGACAGTTTGATTTGAGAATCGGGCATACCATTGTGACCGTTATAATGTCAAGATCATTTTTATGATATGCAATAATTGATTTGATTCATGTAATGCAACTATGATTTTTGGGTACTTGAAATGGTCATTTTTGTCATCTTCCAAAATTAAATTATGGGTGCAAAATCGACTGTTTACAGAATGCCCCTCATTGATAGAGCTTGCAAAGTGAATGTCAATGTAAAACAAAGACACTAATTTTAGCAACCATGATTTAATCGAGGTTGTGTTCTCAAAGATTTCCTAATCCTAGAACCTAGAACCTTTGGGCGTAGAACTAGTGTTTTATTGTTTTGAAAAATGAAAAATATAGACATATAACCTACTTGATAATTGATGAACCTAAATAAGATCTTGAATACTTGATGAGGCAATCGAGAACTATATTTGCTCGACTTGGAATGAGATGACTAGGAATTGTATTTGCCTGATCTGGAAGTAGACTGTTAGGGTACTTTTTCTTTTTACACCTAAATTTTATTTGGGTACCACCTATTTATTTTCAAACACCACTAATAAGTTATTGGGTTTTCCCAAATATTTTTTGCTCTATTATTATGTTAATCACAAATGTTTCATATCTCATTATCTAAATTGGGTTATGATATAAACTATCACAAAAATCCCCAAAACTCATATTTTATCCAATTTTATTATCATATTCTATTTAAAGCCCAAGAATACTTATGCTTGGCAATATTTGAGAAGCCCATGATTCAAGTCCATGGCAAAACAATTTTATCAATGAAATTCAAATCCATGATCAAAGCCCATGATTTAAACCCATGGCAATTTATTTATCCAAAGCCCAATTCTCATTGGCAACATCAAAGCCCAATTCTCATTAGCAATATCAAAGACCAATTTTCATTGGCAACATCAAAGCCCAATTTTTATTGGCAACATCAAAGCCCAATTCTCATTGGCGACATCAAAAGCCCAACTTACGTTGGCACTATTTAAAGCCCAATTCTCATTGGCAATATCAAAGCTCAATTCTCATTGGCAATATCAAAAGTCCAAGCTAACTACTTGGCACTATTCTATCAAAAGCCCAAAGTTATTAAATACTCGGCAAAATACTATATCATAATTATCTCACTTAAAAGTCTGATAATAAACAATACTTTAAATTCTTAAACATATTATTACAATATTACAAGCCCATGGAATTTATGAATTATCTATTCTCAAAACCCATGGCAATCATCTTGTAAAAGCTCATGGAAAGTTATGGTTGTTAGACCCATGACATATATTTATTGTTATAGACCCATGAAATACATGGACATCATTTGCATCGCAACATCCATATATACGCATTCGACACTCATGGTAAACATTCAAACCCACAAGCTCATCATTTAAGTTATGATGCGATTATTAGAAACCATGAACATTATTGCAATATGGAATTCATCAAAGAATATAATATTTACAAAAGTATTTTGAAACTTGTCCTGTTGTTTCAAACATTCAACTAATTGCACAAAGGCCCATTGCAAGTATTTATGAAAAACCCAAAAATATTTACTAATAAAATCCATGAGGAATGAAAGCCCATGGCAACATGTGCACACAACCCAGCCCATGTGAGCAAGCCCAAGCGAAAAACACAAGCAACTAACCAAAAGGCAACTAGAGGCTCATACAAAGGAACCAAGCCTTTGAGAATGGACTAAGGGTTGTCCCATCAATTTTCTGCCACCCTCTGCTTGACGTGAACAGTGCCCACGGGCTGTCAAATCAGTTGAAGTCAAAAGGATGAAAAGACTCCATGATCTTCCTCAAAACTGCACCTCCAGCGGAAAGGGAGTTGAAACCAAATTATCCAAACTCCAACAAATTGATGTTGAAAATGCTAAAAATATTTAAAACGTGATTCATGTGCCAAGCCCATGAATCATAAAGGGGAAAAATTGGGAACATGTGTTTGGAGGGCATAAAGGGATCTCTAGCGGAACCCCCTGAAGTAAACTAGAACTTGACACTTGGCTTGGGGTGTTGAAATCTTACTTCTTGGGGGACCAAATCTCAGTTTGTAGCATTAGGATTCACTCTTACTTCTTGGGGGATCAAAGTGGATTTTCCTACTTCTGATCAAAAATCTCAGGAAAGTTAAACCTTGATTTCATCACCCTTGATGAGTCATGCATTTTTGGATTTTTCTCAATCAATGCTTCTCTAAAGTTCCATTATAAAAGCATACACACCTCAGCCCACAAGAGGCCTTTCTAAGAACTTCTGTCATTGACTACATTCTGTAGAATTTCAACCCTTATTAAGCTTTCTTTAAGCTCTCCAAGCTCTCTGGAGCTCACTCACAACCTTTCTTAGCCTATAGTCACCATAACACCAACATTCACCACCTTTCTTACACCTTCCTACTCCATAAACGTCCCACAACTAACCAGGACAGCCACTCCCTCTGAAACCCTTGGTTTATTTACTACTTTGCTCATGGTTTAACTTTCCTTAAGCTCACCACTCATCATCTTCAGCCTACACTCATCTAATCCCAAATATTCTTCCCACCCCTCTACACAACCACAGCTTAAAAATGTCCTCCAAATAGACACAAATAGCCCATTACTTACAAAAAGCTTCAATCTCAATGTTAATCCCATCTCACTCACTCAAAATATCCCACATTCACCTCATTCATGCCTTATAGTTATATACTCTCCAAAATCTTAGTTTAATACTTGCTACACTGAACTGGGGATCTTTCTCTCCCTTCATTCCATCCTATTTTTCCTCTTTTATTTGTAACTATGGATCCTTTAATCATTGTTTATTATTATAATGAAGAATATAATGTATTTGTAACAATTGAATTTTTCCCTCACAATTGATGTAATGATGGTTGAAAGTACTATAAATTCCCTTGACCAGGCCACACAAGGACCCCTAGGAGTGAACACTTTCCTAAATTTATTTTATCATTGACTGCTGGACTTTAAGTATAATTTCACCCCTACTGCTGGAGATAATACCATACCACTAGAGGACTGATTTGAACTATGACACCATAAAAAGACTAATAATGTAACAAACTAACAATATTAACATGTTTATTGTTGTCTTCTTGTTAGGGTGCAGTCTCTATCTCTTGCTTGGGCGGACTTACACCACACTGATAGCCTTTGGGCTTTATTTCAAGGGTCCATCATTGAGTTTCGGCTTGGCTACCCCATATTCTATTTGGGAACATTAGAAATTCCCCCCCCCCCCCCCCCCACAACATAGACTAAGAACTATATAAAGCTCAATCTTAAGTAAGGTAAACAGGAACTATATTCGTCCGATCTGGAAGTAGATTGAGAACTATACTCGGCTCAATTTGAGGTAAGGTAATAAGGAACTATATTCACCCGATCTAGAAGTAGATTGAGAACTATATTCGGCTTAACCTGAAGTTCTGAAAGCGACTGAGAACTATATTCAGTTTAGTCTGAAATTCTGGAGGTGACTGAGAACTATATTTGGCTCAGTCTAAAATTATGGAGGTGACTGAGAACTATATTAAGCTCGGTCTAGAATTTTGAAGGCAACTGAGAAATATATTTTGTTTGGTCTGGAAATCTAATGGCGATTGAGAACTATATTCAGCTCGGTCTAAAATTCTAAAGGTGATTGAGAATTATATTCTACTAAATTTGAAATTTTAAAGGCTATTGAGAACTATATTCAGCTCAGTTTGAAAATCTGATGGTGACTGAGAACTATATTCAGCTCAGTCTGAAAATCTGATGGTGACTGAGAACTATATTCGACATGATCTAGAATTCTGAAGGTAATTGAGAACTATATTCAGCTCGGTCTGAAATTTTAAAGGTAACTAAGAACTATATTCAGCTCGGTCTGGAAATCTAGAGGCAACTAAGAACTATATTCGGCTCAATATGAAATTTTGAAGCGTCTGAGAAATATATTCAGCTCAATCTGGAATTTTGAAGGCGATTGAGAACTATATTCGGCTCGGTCTAAAGACCCAAAGGCGATTGAGAATTATATCCGGCTCAGTCTGGAATTATGAAGGCGACTAAGAACTATATTCGACTCGGTCTGAAAATCTCCAAGCAACTGAAAACTATATCTGGCTCGGTTTGGAAATCTGAAGGTGATTGAGAACTATATTCGGCTCAATCTGGAATTCTGAAGGCAACTGAGAACTATATTCGGCTTAGTTTGAAAATATGTAGACAATTGAGAACTATATCTGGCTCAATCTAAAATTCTAATGTTTGCCTGCAAAAGACCAAAGTCTCAAATTAGAATTTGAATGATTAGTGCTTTATTGCTCCCTTATTTGAGATGTACAATTTTTTATTTTTATTATTATTATTATTATTATTATTTTTTTTTTTGCTTTAAGACTTGAATTTCTCTTGAAAAGGAAAATCCATTAATTTTCAGGGTCCTTTAAAAATTTTTCTTCATTTCATTTTTTTTTATTTTTTATTTTAAATTGAACCCTTTATTTTTTGGAAGTCCTTAAAAAAAAAAAATTTTTCTTTTCATTTTTTTCAAATTTTGAAATTTTCATGAAATTGAAACCATCTATTTTTGAAACTTTCTTGAAAATTTTTCTTCATTTCATTTTTTTTTTCAAATTTTGAAATTTTCTTGAAATTGAATCCCTCTATTTTTTAAAATTCTTGAAAAGTTTTTTTATTTTTATCTTTCATCATTTTTAAAGAAAAAAAGACTGAACCCCCCCTTTTTGTGAGTTGACTAATTCAACTCGGTCAAACATGAGTTGACTCAGCAACTCATGTGACCTTTTAAATTTGGCCCCCTTTTTTTTCATGTTGTCTTCATTTTTTTTCACTTCTTCTTCTTCACTCCCTCTTCTTCCTTCATTGTCACTATTCACTAGCTTCTTCCTTTTGCATTTTGTTCATTTCCACACCATTTCTTTCTTGGAAAATCATTTTTCTAGGCTACTAAACTTGATTTCTACCATCCCTTAAAATATCTCTTCAAATTCTTAAGTTTTTGAGCATCCTTGCAAAACCCATTTTCAAACCTTCATCTTTGCATCTCCATGGTATTTCCTCATGGACAAACTTACTTTCTTACTTTCAATGGGAAGAAGTATCATCCATCCTTGGAATGGAATGTTAAAGAGGGCTCCTTCAAGACCCAAGCAACCATGCTCCACACTTATCCAAGAAAGATTTCAAGGTAAGTTTTTTTTTTTTTTGGTTGTTGTTTTTTTTGTAAATTTGTTGATTTTATGTTTTATTGAGAACTTTATGGTGAGGCATTGTCATTTTGCTATTGTTTGCACTTGTAGGAATTTTGGACATGGTACGATTTGGTGGAGAATCATTGTGTGATCCTGTTGATCTTTTTTTTTTGGGCGAATTTTTGAATTGTTCAATTATTTGATATTGTGAGGTTTGGACAATGTTGATGGTTTATGAAGCTTGGCATTGTATGTAGCTTTTGGTATTGTTGGATGAATTTTGACTTGATTTTTTTTTTTTTTTTGGGGTATAAAATTATGGAAATTTGATCTATAGGCATGATTGAGTAAACCCATTTTTTATGAGTGCATAAATTTTGTTGGTATGTTTAGACATTATTTTCATGGGTATGGAAATTTTTGTGGGTTGAACATATGTTTGAGTCATTGTTGAATGAATTTATGGAGATGAAGGATTTTTGGGCTAATTGGAATACTGTTAAGATGTCGTGAAATTTTAATTTGTGAAATGACATTGGGGTTCGGTTAATTTTTTTTAGGGGCATTATTTTATTGGTTGGGATTTTGGAGAGAGTATTTTTGGAACATGGCATTTTTGTGAATTTCACAATGATTGGCTAAACTTTGTTTAGTAGAATCTCAAGTGTCAAGGTAGTCTCCAGTTGTTAAAGTACAAATGGGTGGCATTGTCCCCAGACATTAAGAATGTCATTAATGAAGCCGGCTTTCAAACCTTTCTTTGAGCTCTGTTGGATCACGACACCAATGAGTATAAGGACCTTCAATTGCTTCTCGCATTGCCAAAGCAATTCTGGAATACCACTTGCACTTTTCATTTTTCAGGTATTGGTGAGGTGATGTTGACACCTTATGACTTCTCAGCCATTATTGGCTTAAAATTGGGTGGTGATAGAATTGAAGTTAATGATTCCATCTCATCAGTGGAAATTAAGGGTTTTTGACAAGTGCGAGACTACAACAACTGGCACTCGTATGTTCATGTTTCTCTTCATTGGAACTCTCTTATGTCCGGACTTGGGGAGCACTATGAGTTTACATTACTTGTGGAGTTTGAGGGATATTAATCAAATAAAAAATTATGATTGGGGCAGCATGGCTTATGCGACCATCTTGCACTTCATGACTAAATTTTCTCAGCCCTGTCTTTCAAGCCTAGGAGGTGCACCATTTGTTTGCTTGGTGATTTTAAAATTCTTGGTCAAATGTATTTTGTAGGGTTATTTTTATTGTTGTGCTATTGTTGATGTGTGTTGATTTTTTTTCATGTCTAGATGTATGAATATTTTAGGGTTGGTCCGCAACTTTTAGAAGATGTTGATGTTATGTTTCCATGATTTTTTCATTGGCTGCCTAAGTATCGTCTATTAGTGCCTCCCAGGAGTTCTTCACAAGCTTGGCGTATGGTGATTGATGGCTTATCTACCAATGATGTGAGTTTTTTTGTTGTTGTTTGTTTTTATGGTTTTGTGTTATTGTGTTGTGTTGTGTGTGTGTGTGTGTTTTTCTTTTTTTTTGGTATAGGTATGGCTTCTTTTCATTCTAGGTTCTTTGTAATTTTCAAATGTCCTTAAATCCTTGGCTTGGATATGAGGGCATGTAAAGTGTGCATGGGCTTAATAGTTGATTGGTTGTCAAGTGTTGTTTGAATGTGGCCATAGGAGATATTGGTATCTTGGTGACCAGGTACTAGCTCAAGTTCAATACATGTACCCTCTTGAGACCTTGTCCTTCCATCCAATTGGTAGATCTTTTGGCTGATGAAAAAATTGCTCATGCTCGGGTTGGCCACACTGTTCTAAAGACACTAGGAGACTATCTTGAATTTGTCTAGGCTCAATTACAGGGTTTCTTTGTTGACATCTCTAGAACATCGATAGCTTTCTTTCAGTCCTAAATTAATTTCATCTTGGCTCGCATCATCATCTTTAATTTTCTTTGTTTTTCCTTCTGCAAAAATATTTGCATGTTGCACTTTTAGGCTTCATCCTCTAAATAGGAGAGTCCTCCTCCTAGCAATTCTAATGGTTTTTCTAGTTCCTTTATGGAGACATATCCTCATTTCCCAGCCTAGCAATATGAAGTAATGAACCTTAATGGATCTTTTAGCTCTGTGAATCTAGATTGGCCAAAGTATACCCCAAATCCCTTGGACTAACCTGGTATACTTCCAAATCCTTTAGTCTTTTGTCCACATTTTTGTTCATTGAGTTAATTCTAAACGTGCAGATTTGTGCTTTAGGTTGGTATTGATCTTATGGAAGAAAGCACACAGATGATTGGAGGTTTGCAGCTGGTGGCATGCACTCAATCTTCCCAATATGTGCTTAATGAAGTGAATTGGGTAAAAGATGATGCTCCCTTAATGATTTTTTGCTTGAAATCAATGGTAATTAATTTAACACCTGTCTCTAGTGATATTTCAAAACCAATAACAAGAATCTCGATTTTATGCAAGTCAAGAAGGAGATACAAATGAGTATAAGGACCTTCAATTGCTTCTCGCATTGCCAAAGCAATTCTGGGATACCACTTGCACTTTTCATTTTTCGGGTATTGGTGAGGTGATGTTGACACCTTATGACTTCTCAGCCATTACTAGCTTAAAATTGGGTGGTGATAGAATTGAAGTTAATGATTCCATCTCATCAGTGGAAATTAGGGGTCTTTTAGGTGTGATGCCTACACAAGTCAAGAGTAAGAATGTACCCTTAATATGGTTGTACTCCAATATTGATAAGTGTGAGACTACAGCAATTGGCACTCGTATGTTCATGCTTCTCTTCATTGGAACTCTCTTATGTCCGGACTTGGGGAGCACTGTGAGTTTACATTACTTGTGGAGTTTGAGGGATATTAATCAGATCAAAAATTATGATTGGGGTAGCATGGCTTATGCAACCATCTTGCACTTCGTGACTCAGTTTTCTCGGCCTATAGGTATTGTGAGTCAAGTTAAGGATGGTGATAATCCTACTTCTTTGATCTTGCCAGAAACTCTTTTAGGGCTAGACTCTTTATCTCGGTGGAGAATTGCAAAAATTTCTTGGGAGTCCCTTGACTTTGCAGATACGGTTGATGGAAAAACTGAACAAGATCTTTACACCCATTGTTGCTAATTATGGTCCTAGTAATTTCCTTAGTAGGGCTACTCTCAAGACCAAGTGTCAGATTGAAAGTAATTGGGTGAAATTTCTAAACAAGAAATCCAGTATCTCAATTCGATAGGATTGTTATTGGTGGAAGTTCCCACCTCCTTCATTGCAATCTCTAGGATCATATCACATCTTCTTAGTTGAATTAAGTAGGGAAACTTTCTATAAGGCCGATAAACTCTTGAGACAATTCCAGTATGAGCAGGGAATGCCTAGTGGTAGAGGAAGAAAACCTTTTACTCCTATGAACACAACTCCTACTTCTATAAGGAATATGCTGTTAGGCTTGGACATGGCTGACCAAGTGGATCAATCTTGTGTTAAGGTTCACTTTCACAAGATGATGGTGGAATATTCTAACTGCGTGGTGATCAAGGTTGTGGGTAAGGAGGCTGACATGGCTTCCATGAAAAAACAATTTCTTAAAGATAACTAAGACAAGCACAGGGATAATAACTGTGAGTTCAAAAGGCGAGACAAGAATGACAAAGTACCTACCACAAACGGAACCAACAAACAACCAAAGAAGAAAAGACTGAAGAAAAAAATGATTCCCTTACTATTGGCTTTGAACATGTTTATTTTAAAAGTTAGTTTGAAACTTTTAGTTTTAGGAATTATTTAGGGCTTTTAGGTTTAGGGTTTGGTTTTTTTTTTTTTTTTTGGTTTAGAGTTTGGTTTAGGGTTTGGGTTTTAAAATTTATGTAATGGCATGGTTTGATGGAATGATTAAATTTTGGCAAAAAATTTCTTCTCTTTTGTATTTGATGGGTAAATGGTGGGTGGATAAGTTGTGACCGAACCAATATATGGTTGCCAATGTACCTCCTTGGCAGAAGGATCAGGTCATCACATAATTCATTTTATTTGCCTAGGTTGCCCTTTTAGGTTTTCAACCTAGCAGGCTCTCTCACTTTTTTTTTTCTTCTACTCTCCTTTTGCGTAGATCGTCCTTTTCAGGTTTTCAACCTACCTTTTTTTTTTTTTCTTGCCAAACCTAGGAAAGAAAATAACATAATCTACAACCACATCAAATGTGGTATTTTTAGACTACCACTTCAAATGTGGTATTTCTTCAATTGATCCATATTGGTCAACTTTGTAAAAGGATTTGCATCTAAGTCCTTCAACTTTACTGCTCCCCTAAAGTATATCTGTTTGATGATATATGGACCTGCCCAATTTTGCTTGAATTTCCCATTTGTTGCCTTAGTCGAGGCTCGAATCTCCTTCAGCACTAAATCTCCTATCTTCAAATCTCTAGCTCTTACTTTCTTGTCAAAGGTTTTTCTAAGTCTCCTTTAGTTACCTCGAATGTGATACAAGGCCTTGAGTCTCTTCTTATCCACCATGCATAATTGGTCATATCTACTTTGTAACCAATCTACATCGGGGATTTCACTCTCCAATATTGTTCTCAATGAATGAACACCCATTTCAATGGGAAGGACTACCTCCTTCCCATACACCAACGAATAAGGAGTGACTCCTATGGATGACTGAATTAATGTCTTATACCCCAAAGTACATAGGGTAACTGTAGATGCAAATCCTTGTAGTTCTTCGTGCTTTTCTTCAAAATTTTCCCTATGTTCTTATTTGCAGCCTCAACTGCTCCATTGGCCTGAGGACAGTAAGGTGAGGATTTATGGTGCTGAATATTAAACTATCGAAGTAGCTTCTCTGTTTCTCTCTTGAAATGCAGCCTACTGTCTGAGATAATTTAATGTGGTACCCCATATCTACAAATGATATTAGTTTGAATAAATTAAGCAACTTTCTTCAAGTTTAAAACCTTATATGAGGTAGCTTCCACCCATTTAGTGAAGTAATCAATAGAAACAAGTATAAATTCATGGTCATTTGATGCCATTGAGTGAATCTTCCCTATAATATCTATCCCCCATATGGAGAATGGCCAAGGTGAAGTCATGTTATGTAATGGCATTGGCAGCATGTGCTTCAGATCTCTATGGACTTGGCACTGATGACATTTTTGAACATGAACTATACCATCTATTTCCATAGTAGTCTAGTAATAACCTTGTCTCATTATCTTTCACGACAACATGTGTGCATTCATATATGGCCAATAACTTGACTTATAGACCTCTTCGATTATTTGCTATGCTTCCTTGGCAATAATGCAAAGGAGATGAATTCCATTATAAGATCTTCTGTATAGCCTTTCACCACAAATAATGTAATTAGTGGACAACGTTTTGATAGTCAATTAGTCATTCTTGTCTGCAAACTTCGAGTATGTCCCATTCTTGAGGTATTGTAAGATATCTGAATACCACTCACCTTCCCCATTCATTTCTTTGTCTCCTTCTATTGACATACAATAAGCCGGCTCTTCTTTTTGTTCCACCACTATCGATCGAGCTTCGTCTTCCTTAAGCCCATCCATTACGGATGCCATTGTTGCTAAGGCATCTGTAATCTGATTTTGCATTCTTGGCACATACTAAATCATACCGAATTTTGGTTATAACTTCTAAAGACATTCATGATAAGGCATTAGCTTTTCTTCCTTAATCTTCCATCTGTTCTGAATTTGAGAAATTATCAAGGTTGAATCACCATATACATCTAACTCTTTCCCTCTAAGACCTAAGTCTACTTATAAACCCATAATGCAAGCCTCATATTCAGTGGCAGGAAAGTTGAGCCTACCAGAGAATGGGATATGTGTCCCTTTTGGAGAAATTAGGAGAACTCCAATGCCACTTCCATTATGATTAATTGCTCCATCAAAATACATCTTCCATGATTCTAACTCTATCCCCATGATATCCTCATCTAGAAAGTCCCATTGGATTTCTTCAACTTCTTTAGGTGAACAGTAGGCTAAGTGATTAGCAATTGCTCTTCCCTTTATAGAATTCTAAGTCACATATTTGATATCAAATTCTAACAAAAGCGGAACCCATTTAGCTATCTTCCCATCTTGCACCAACTTTTCCATTAGAAATTTCAAAAGATCTGTTCTTGTAATCAACAAGACGTTGAAAGCAAGCATGTAATGACTGAGTTTTCAGGTTGCCCATACAAGCACTACACATGTCTTCTCAAGTGGTGAATACTTCTCTTCATAAGCTAACATCTTCTTGCTAATATAATAAATTGCATTCTCTTTTCTAGACACCTCTAGGTATTGAGCAAGCAAAGCCCCCATTGTTGTATCTGTGGTTTTGAAATATAACAATAATGGTTTTTCAGGTATCGGTGGAACCAATATTGGTGAGCTCAACTATGAACCAACTTATGTATTGTATCCTCCCTAAAAGTATTGGGATCTCCTTCTTAGTCCTCGGAGGCTTCATCTCCACAATTTCCATGATCTTGTCATGATCTACTTCAATTCCCCTTTAACTTACTATAAATCCCAACAGTTTTCCGGAAGTCACATTAAAAGTGCCTTTTTTCGGATTCAATCATAACTTATAGAATTTGATTCTCTTAAAGAACTTTCGTAAAACCAGTATGTGTCCTTCACGGTCTTTAGACTTCACTATCATGTCATCCACATAAACTTCTACTTCTTTGTGTATCAAATCATGCAATAAAGTAGTGGCTGCACACTGGTAAGTGGCACCAGCATTCTTAAGGCCAAATGGCATGACCTTGTAGCAATTTGTCCCCAATGGAGTAACGTAGGATGTCTTCTCCATATCTTCTAGAGCCATTTTATGTAATTGTATCCCAAAAAGCCATCCATGAATCACAGCAAGGCATGTCTTATTGTGTTATCAACCAAGATATCAATATGAGGCAAGGGAAAATCATCCTTCGGGCTAGCCTTATTAAGTTCTCTGAAATCTACACACATTCTCACATTCTAGTCCTTCTTTGGCACTGGAACCACATTAATAACTATTCTGGGTAGTTGACCACCCTTAAGAATCCCACATTGTATTGTTTCTCAACTTCTTCTTTGATTTAAAGAGTCCACTCTAGCTTCATCCTTCTCAATTTCTGCTTGACTGGCTTTATGGTTGGGTCTATTGAATTTAATGTTGCACTATATCAATCCCGGGCATGTCTTTGTATGACCATGCAAATACCACTTTGAATTCCTTCAGTAGTCTGATTAATGTATCTTTCTCAGAGGAGGTTAAGGTGTTACCAATTTGGACCATCTTAGGTTCATCATCAGCTCCCAGGTTAACAGATTAGGTTTCTTCTTTTATTGGTTCTACACACCCTTATTTTAATTCCTCATTATTAAAAGTTTCTTTACCAATTTTCGAAATAAAAACATCAAAGCCAACAAATAAGCAGAATCAAAATCACATTATAAGGAGTAGAGTACTTAACAGACTCAACAAAAATGGACTTTATAGGAACACAGTCACAAATAGACTCAACATGAATAACAATACTAACAAAGATAGACTCAATTGGGATAGAGACAATGTTTTTGGCAAGAGTGAGTGGCTCAATGGTCTTGATCTTCTCTAGAGGGTCTTCCATGGGGTGGTAGCTCCCTTCCATGTGCTTTATGTTGTCCATCCACTCCCTAAATAGATCTTGCTTCCCTTTGTTGCTTGGGCGGTTGTATTAGGGGAAGTATTCTAATTTGTTCCCTTCCATTCTCTCATCTTCACCTTCAAGATTCTCTAGAGTTAAGTTTCTGAAACTGTGGATCATTAGCTCTCTGTCCAGTATTGCCAGTCTAGTATCTATGTCATCTTCTTCCTTGGTGTACGAGGTTAGTGAGCCAAGTTCTGAATTATGGAATGAACTTAACTTAGGAATCTCTCTACCATGCTTGTCATATCAGGGGCCTAATTTAAACTGGCATCAATAATGCAACTCCAATCTGAAGGTCGCCCGTAGGGGTATTCATCATAATCTTCACCTTCAACTTCTGCATCCTCCTCTACATCTTCATCCTTGACCTCTACATTATCTCCAACATCTTCATCCTCAAATTCTACATCATCCTCTATATCTCTATCATAATAGTCCACATCATCATCAAAATGGTCTTCATAGAAAGATCCCACATCTTTGTTCTCTCTATCACTAGGGGGTTCTCCCCCCATCATTACCACTATCTTGGCTATCATAGTCTTCGCTACTACTTTTTTCACTATCACTATCATTTCTGTTATTTTCCCCACTATCTTCACTCTCACTATTGCTACTATCACCACTATTATCACTCTTGTTGTTACTACCCTCATCATCATCATCATCATCATCATCACTAGGGGCTTCTCCCCCTTCATTATTTTCATCATCTATTCTTGCTTCATATGGGTTTTTCAATGCATGTTGGCAAGCGTCACAGTAGTATTCCTCTTCTATATTGCAAATAGCATCTCCCAAAAGCGTAGTCATTGCAACAAGATCCATGTAATTAGCCCAATCAGTTGTGGCCCAGTTTGTACCTTCCTCTTTCAGCTCTAGAAGCTCACTGTCACAATAAAAGAATAACTAAAATCCAGGCACCATTGCTTTTTACTGAGGATCGTACCTCAGTTTAGGGAATCTCCAATAGGGCTGACTATTTCCAGCCTTGACAAACATTCCATTCAATGTGGGAGTGTAATGATTCAAGGGTTTTGGAGGATTGGGAAGTCCCTTTGCTTTGGCCTTTACATGAGCCATCTTCCTCACTTTCATCTCTAATAAGTCGTCATCTGTAGGTTTATAACCTAGCCTAAAGGTGGTGTGGCAGTAGGAATTGTCGGAACTCGAACAACAGCCCCTTTCATAGTCTTCCCTAGGTTCATCCCTGAAAAATAACTCATCTTTCTCATCATTGCCACATCATTGTTATTGCTATAGGGATCGAAGTCCATAGGGATCTTTTCAACCTCTTCTTCTCTTTTTTCAAAACCAAGCTTCTCAATCTCAAAGCCATCCAAGGTTAATGGCTCCTTCACAGAATAAATACTAAAAATGGGCTTTGGTATTGTCAAAGTATCGCCATATATGGTAACTATGGCTCCTTTTTGTGGAAACCAAACATTTTGGTATAGGGATGAAGGAACGGCCTCTGTATCATGGAACCATGGTCGCCCAAGGAGCTTGTTGAAGCACTAAGCTATGTTCAACACTTGGAATTCTACTTTCTTGATCATTGGCCTTATGGTGAGTTCCAGTGTCACAATTCCTAAAACCTCCCTTCTACTATTGTCATATGCTCTCATATTCTAATCAATTGGCACAAAATCTTCAATGCTCAAGCCTAGGCAACTTAGGTCTTTAAAGGACACAAGTTCAAGGCACTCCCGTCATCAATTAGGACCATTGGTATCCTCTTACCATTAGCATCTATAGTAATGTGCAATGGGTCATTATGGTGCTTCCCTTTCTTTGTCAAATCTTTGTTGGAGTAGGAAATAGTAAGTTCCCTACTTATAGACCAATTCATTACATTCAGATCTTGAGAAGTAGTGGTTGTAGGGATTTGGATTTGATTGAGAAGGTCTACCAAATTCTAGCGGTGCTTGTATGAGGCCATGAGTAAACCCTATAAAGATGTATTGGCTTGCATCTTCTGCAACTGCTTGAAGACCTCATCCTCTTCATTGGGTGTTTATTGGGTTGACTTGTTGAAGGCCTCTATCGGGTTTGTAAAGTTGTGATTTACAACTATTTTATGTTAGCTTTAATTCTATGCCAAATTTGATTGTAATTATGTTCAATCTTGTGTACCCTGTATTTCATGTAGGATTTCATTGAAAGGGTTGTGTGTGAGAGAGTGTGCAAAAGACTCAAGGCAAAGTGAAGAGCAAAGAAGTTTTCGCGGGTAGCTCGCAAGAAGCCTTCTCACGAAGTGAACCGCTCAACACATGACTGGAATACGAAGAGTCATGACAGATGGTGACAACTGCGTTTCACGAGTGTCTCGCAGGTAAGGCGTTCCCGCGAGATACCCACAAAAAATTCTTTTTTGCCAATTTTTCATATCTGATACACCTGTCACTAATCACACCATATATACCCACATTACCCATAGATGTTGAGGAGTGCTTTTATAGAGAAAACCCTAGCTACAACCCTTAAGAGTGAGAAATTTTTATACCCACAATTCTCTACACAATCCATTATGGTTTTCCTCAACTCCTACCTCTCCATTTCCATATCCTTAAGAGGTTGATAGCCCAAACACTTACCATACCCATTTTGAGTGTCAAGTGAGATTTTAGTGCTGCTGGGAAGCATTGGAAAAAGCCAAGCTTTGGCGGATGCAATAGGGCGTATTGCAGGATCTAGAGAGCTAAACAAGACACGGTTCCAAGAAGCCTTGTTGGAGTAGGAGCTTGGAGGGCTAAGGTGCGTTGGGTAAATTAGGCTTGGAGGGTCTCTTGTTATTCATGTATCCCAATTGATTGTCTAATGGATCAATTTATTACTTCGGGGTGAAGAGGTTTTACGCCAACTACTTCGGTTTCATCTTTAATAACACATCAGCGTGTTATCTTATGTTTGCATTCATCTTCCTTACTCTTTTAGCTTTCATTTTACTACTGTGATTTGTTAAATATGGCTTAGAGTACTTTTATTGTTTGTTCGCTCGCATTTACTCTATTTCTCACTTAGTTTAAGTAAGAGTAAAATCAACTGAATCGTAATCTTTAATTTGGGGGTCTAAACAGCTCTTATGTTTTAACACATTTTCGAGCTTTTAGGGTTTTCTATCTCTAGATGGGGGTGTTTGAAGTGTCTCCCCCATTTATGATATGGGCAATTTTTTATGGGTCATTTGATTCAGCGTCTTGGGGTTTGAAGTGTCTCTCCCCATATTTGAATGTTAGGTGTTGATACCGTATTTTGTTCGCCCTTGATTTGCATGTCGGACCCCGAAAAATCCAAAAATATTATTTTCACTCCATGGGGTCACGAGAACATCCAGAATGATGTGGCACAACTCGTTTGGACATTGGAGCACCCAAAGTGCCGTTTTCAGCTAAAATGACCAAAATGCCCCTGGTCAACCGTAGGACCGACCAAAGGTCAAACGAGGTCAAAACCCTCACAAAACAGCATTTTTCATAGTTTTACATCAAACCCGAGTTTCTTGGAGATTTTTAACAACTTTGACCTTAAGTTAACTATAGGTGGGCACAAAAACCTTTATTTTGATCTGGCTATTAGAACAAGTTGAAACCAATGTCATTGTGAAGATTATCAAATTCTCATTCCAACGACTATTCATGGATCTAAATTGGAGTTAGAACAGCCGAGATATCATGAAAATTGAGATAACGCATCGATTGAAACTCCACTAACTTTCGAGAGCCATAACTTTTGATCCAATTGTTGGATTTTCGAGATCCATACCTTTTCAAAAACAGGTGTTGATACCATACTTTTTTCACCATCGATTTGCGTGCCGAAACCCAAAAAAAAAATCATTTTCTCTCTATGGGGTCACAAGAACACATATAATGGTGTGGCGCAACCCATTTGGACATTGGAGCACTTAAAGTTCCTTTTTCAGCCAAAATGACCAAAATGCCCCTAATCAACCCTGGGATGACCAAAGGTCAAACAAGGTCGAAATCCTCACAAAAAAACATTTTTCTTGGTTTTATATCAAACCCAAGCTCCTCAGAGATTTTCATCATCAGAGATTTTCAGCAACTTTGACCAAGTTTGACTCGAAGTGGACTATTGGTGGGCCCCAAAAACCTTAATTTTGATCCAGCCGTTAGAACAAGTTGAAACCAATGTCATCATGAAGATTATAAAATTCTCATTTCAACTACTACTCATGGGTCGAAATCGGAGTTAGAACGGCCGAGATATGATGAAAACCAGGTTAACGCACCGATTGATGCATTGCTAACTTCCCGGAGCCATAACTTTTGATCTAACCATTTTCGAGTTCCATACCATTTTAAGAAATTGAAAGTCAAGATCTTTCCATGGGTGTTAAGATCATCCCGATCCAAGGCCATTTGAAGGTGGTAGCTCTTGAAGGGCCGCTGCCTCGAAAAACGCATTGGGGCTATAAAAGGCCATAGACACCTTCAGACCAGAGGAGGAGACCACGTTTCTATGTTTTTGCTCTTTTCTTGGACGTTTTTTTTAGCTTTTTATCCTTTCTTCCAAACACAAAAAAAAAAAAAAAAAAAAAAAAAAAAAAAAAAAAAACACACACACACACACACACATCAAAGCCTCTTGATTCTTCTTTCTTCATGAAAAATACAAGGTATTGTTCTTATACCCGATCTTCTTCTCCTTGGCTCTAGATCTTGGATTTGGGGTTTAGGGGTGTGGATGTAGCTTTCTAGCTACTATCCACACCCCCAACCTTCTAAATCTTTTTCTAGCATTTATCTTGCTTGCTTTCTTTGTGCTTCTAGCATAAATCTCCTTGCTTTTATGCCTTATGCCATGTTTTATGATTAGATCTACACCCTTACATGCTTATATGTTTAGATGTATATGCTTTAGGCTTTATGCCATGTTTTCCTATATTTTTAGCCTCTTTTTGGTCTATGTTGATGTTTGGGTTACATGCTCACATGCTTGTATGATGTTGTTGGGCTATGCCTTGCTTGGATCTATGTGTCTGTGTTCATTTCCATGCTATATGGTTAGATCCAAGTCTTCACACACTTATATGCTTGGATTCATGTTCTTCCATGTTTGTGTGCAAAGTTTCTACATGTTTACATGTATGATTTTATGCTTGTATGTCTAGATTTATGTTTTCACATGCCTATGTGCTTCGATCTATGTCCTCTACATGCTTTATGCTATCTTCCATGTGCTTGTGCACTCCATGCCATGTTTGCATGCCTAGACTTAGGCCATGTTTGCTTGTGCTCTCCATGCCATGTTCTTCTATTGTAGCCTTTTTGTCACTTTGTCTTTCTTTCTTGTGTTTTGGCCTATCAGTTCAGACCCGATCTAGACCCTATGGTCTTTGTTATTGCCCATACACCTTGATGCACATCAAAGGGTTTGGATCATTCTTACTTGTATGTCTATGCTTGCTTGCCTTAATGCTTTATGCTTGTGTTAGCCTTTCTTGTTCGAGGCTTTGCCACGCTTGACGTCCTTAGCGGGTTTGTGTTTATGTTGTTAGATCCAACGCCCATGAGGCCTCATTTGGATGTAACCATTTGGGATGCATCACCTTGATAATGGTGGCTTCATGCACACCTTTCCCCCTTTCTGCTCCGTATGATGTTATGCTTGCCATGCTTGTTTGTGCCAGCCGTTGGCTATCTTTGCATTTTTACACACTTGCTCACATGTCCATGCATGAGTCTTGCTTGCTAGTGTGTTGTCCACACTTCAACACAATGAAGCTATGGACACTTGATCCAAACCTACATTTCTCCCTTGTGGACACCACATTTTTTTTGCTTGTTTGCCTTTTTGCTTGTTTACTTGTTGTCTTGCTTGTTTGCCATATCTATTATGTTTATCTGCTTCATGCCTCTATCATGTGCTCTTTGCATCCTTTCCTTCCATTGCTTGCCTGTTGGTTTCTTGTCTTTGCCTTTGGATGTACACACATGGAGAAAAAACGTATGGATATAGGGCATGGTTTCCTAGGTGCAAGCAAAAAGGGCGCAAATGTGGGCATGGAAATATAAGCCAAACGGTTGTGTTCAGTAGATTCAAAGGTCTAGCTTTTCCCATTTGGTAATGTACTCTGTTAAACCCCCTTCCTTCCTCCCCTCTTTCTTTCTTAGATGGTTTGTATTAGGTATACCATGCTATGTACCATTCGTCCTCATCTTTAGATTATGGTGACCCCTGTTTACTTTCCTGCACCTATATTTTGGGCCATGCTCTAAGGATGTAGGCATTTACTTTCTTGCTCTGTGTGCTTGCATTGTGCCTGATGTTTGTATATATATACCCGCTCCCCCTTTCCGATGTGACTGTCATAGTCCATGTCACCTAAGGCAAAGCAATGCATAATGTTTGTATATATATAACTGCTCCCCCCTTCCGGTGTGACTGTCATAGTCCATGTCACTTAAGGCAAAGCGAAGCCTAATTTCCATTGTGAAAGTAATGTGACATGTCACTAGATTTTCGCCGTGGAAATCTAGCACTTTTCCTGAATGCCTTATGAGAGCATAAATTAGGACCACACCCATTCAAAAGCCAAACCTCAAAGCCCCCATGCATGCCCGAAAGCTAATGCCAAAATAATATTTTTTTACTGCCAATCTCCAAAAATTAAGGTTTTATCAAAACAAAGGATTATCCTTGGATAGGCGTTGTGGGGTGCCTTACACCTTCCCTACACGTAACCAAACTTCCGGACCTAAGAATCATGATTTTTTGTCATCCATATTAGATTAGGAAAAATGCCCTTTTTCTTAGCCTAGGATTGGTTAAAAAAAATCAACTTGAAACAGGTTACCAATCACACCTTAGAAAAACCTAATGATCAGTGGTAACTTCACTTACCTTTGGTGAACCCTTAAAATTTGGCCCAAATTCTTACTAGACTTCCAAAGGTCGACCTAGCTTCCTCCACACGAGAGAGAGCATCTGAAGCCCCGTGCGAACTACATGCAACGCGCAACCATCGAGAGGTGCCTCAAAAGGGCCCTGCATGAGCGGAAGCATCACCACAGCAAGTGGTCGAGTGAAGGCCCCAACGATTCTTCAATCGAGGCCGAGCATAAACAGACTAGCGACTCCCTTGGGGATTAATGAGAGTTTAGCCTTTAGAGCTTTTGATAAAACCATAATCTTTGGACATTGGCTTTCAAAAATACTAAAATTGGCATTAGCCTCCGGGGCTTTCCTTTTTGAAAAAGGCTTCTATTATATCCTAGTAGACTATTTTCAAAAAAGCAAAAAACGTTTTCCAAAAATGGGTGAGGTATTTTCATGGGGATTTACAGCCTTTCTCACATGCTTTATTGCTTTCCTCACATGCTTTATAGCTTTCCTTCACATGCAAACATTAGGTAGCAAAACTTAATTTCCACTACACCTTTATCTGCTTTCGTGTATATATATATATATATATATATATAGTGCTTTGAAAAAGTCTTTCCCCTTCATTAAGGATTGCATGACATATACACCCTTTTTGAGCCGAACTCGGGCTTCGCACTGCTGGCGTAGTCACATCTCTTTGGGGATTTCATCACCCCATATGCAGATGCCCAGACACAAACAGCGGTAATGTTACCCATAGTTAGATCTAGGGTTGACTTTGTAGGCACTTCTGGGTCCATGGGTGGATAGGAGTAGTTGAAAAGGCCCCCTCGATCCTTTCTGCCCCACAACTTCCATGAAGGAAGGGGTATGGCGATTGAGTCCCCTTAGGATAGGAACAACCTACCAGTTAAGTCTTTGCATACAGTTGGCCTAGTTATGTCAAACCCATGAGGACTAGATCAAGCCCAGAGCCCATGAGGACTAGGTGAAGCCTAAAGAGTGAACATCCAAGCCTAGGAAAGGATACCCTTCTAAAGACTAGAAGTCAAGGGAAAGTGTTTTGTAACAGGTGCGATCTACTCTAGGTTCTTTCTATCTTGCTTGCACAACATCCATGATTAAACCCCTAGGGAAAGCAACCCCGTTGCTTGTACATGCTAGATCACACCTCATCCCTAAGGGTTTACAACCCTACAAGGGCGCCCATGCATACATTAATTGGTTCCATCACCTAATTGTGCAAAGATAAAATTCATGGCAAGTAGCCAAAACTCCGTTCAGGAGGAAATGCTGTTAAGAAGCTATCAAGAATTCCAAAGCATCAAGAGTTCAAGGGCTTTCCTAGAAAAGATCCAAAAAGATTACCTAGAAGCTTAAATCATCAAAGAGATCACAAGATGTCATAGTGGCCAAAAGGGTCCAAGATCGAAATTTCTAAGAGATCCAAATTGCCACGATGTCAAAATTGCCAGAGGTCCTAGATGTCAAGAATCCAAGGGCTCCCTTAAGAGATCCAAAGGTCTAAGAGATCCATGCTATCCAAGTTACCAAGAAATCTAAGTGTCTAAGTGCTTCCCCGAGAACTCCACATTGTCAGAAGCCGAGCTTTCCTCATAATTGCATTTCCCTTTATTGTAAAAGGCCCATTGTTGAGGCCAATGAACCTAGCATTGTAAAAGCAAATATTGCACAAGCATATAATCAAAAAAGGGTCCGTCCTGCATTGCCAATCTTGTACCTTAAATTAATGAAAACTTTAATACACTTGGACAGTTGGACATTTAAAGTTTTCATTAAAGAAATCTAAATTAATTTCCTAAAAGGACAAGGTGTTGCACCTTAAAGTTTTCATTGCGGAAAAGGGTCCATCCCAAGACTTTTCAAAACCTATGCTAATGCTCAGTTGCTTGCCATAATTTGGTCATGTTAAGATTTGCATCACTTTAGGAACTCATTCACAAGAATTCGAAATCATGGAACTTCTCCCCTATAATTGCAAAATGAAAATAGGGGCATGCTTAAAGCATTTGGACACAAGACTAACATGTGCTTTGGTTTTTGTTTCCACCATGAAAATATCTCAATCCATCTCAAGGTGTGAAACCACAAAATGTGGGAAATTCAAGATCCTTGTATCTCCCGACTTATACAAAAGGACATGTGCAAGAACCAAGAATGAGTCGAATACTAAACAGAGGAAATGAAACATTTTAGCTGAGAGTCGACATTCTTCGGGAACAAAAGAATGTCATATTGAGGCCGACAGCAACAAAGACACCATGAATTCTTGTGCAAATCTCATAGGGTTGTCTCCAACAGACCGAAGGGTCATCCATGTCCTTTAAATTCACCTCAGTTGAGGTCATGACAAAAGCTTGTAGAGCCATTTCTAAATACACAAGCCCTAAATATCTCTTTCAAGAACTCACTCCTAGGAGTCGAAGATTGCAATAAACCTACTTCAGGTTATCTTATGGATGCAACATCTCTATCAATCAGTATGAGACACCTATGTTGGACATGAGAATAAACAATTAAAAGGATGCATGAGGCCACTTTATTGGAGGAAGACCTAGGTATTTCAATTTTTTTTAGATTCTCTTAGGGCTAAGATTCCCCACTAACTTTATTCTTTTGAATTTCCTTTTTCAAGAACTCGCTTCGGCCTATCAAGTATCAAGAGAGGCATAACCTGAGTTGTCTACTCTAGTGAATTTTGACCAATTTCCTTCAAGGAAGCCACCAAAGGTCCCAAATTCCCTACCTTAAACATGAACAATAGCAAATACTAGTGAAACATTAACAGCATGATTGGTGAGATCAATGATCCACAAGACGTCCATATGGACTAGAAGAAGGCCAAGCCTTTAGGAGCTCTCAATATGATACTGGGGCAGATTTTTAGTGGTCTCATTCCCATAAGACCACTAAAAATCCATCTTATGCAACCTCTGTATTATCCATAAAGGCTAGCTACCACAAGCCTAGGAGTAGAATTTTGCCAAAAATCAAAGTTGATCCATACAATTTGCAAGCTCCTTTGTCCAGGCATCTCAAAAGGGTGAAAATAACACAACATCTTTCTAACGAGATCAAACAGCTCAAGTTTCGTTAGCATTAGCTTGCCTCAGTAGGCTTTTCCTTTGAGTCTTCCTCAGTAAGATTATCTTATTCGGCCTTCGGGTAATCTAGGTGTTTCCTTTCGATATTCCCCTAAGACAAAATCTTCTTTCCCCTTTGGGTAGATTAGAGTTTCCCCCCTGGGTTCCCTTTAAGAAAAAGATCTTCTTTTACCTCCAAGTAGTCTAGGTGGTTCCTTCAGGTCTTCCTATAAAAAATAAAAATAAAAAGCCTTTTTCTCACCTTCGGGTCTTCCTAAAAAAATCCTCTCTTTCTCCAAGTATTTTGTGATGTCTATAGGTATCTTGATATGTGAATCCTCACACCGTTCAGTTGAAAATCTCACCAAGTTGTGAAAGTGATTGAGAGACCATGGAAAATGCCACACTTGGGCAGCTTTTATCGCACAGTCTCTCCCCTCCGAACAGACTTCTTTTCAATAGCCTCAACAACATCTTGAACTTTAGCAAGGACCTCAGTTGTAATTTCTTTGCTAGGCTATCAGAAGATCTTTTAGCTTGCTTGAAGCATTCCTTGGAAGCTTGACTTCCATGTTGACAATAAAAAAATGGCAAACCAAGCCTACATTCAGGGAGAATCATGAACTATCTCCAATTTTATTGAATCTTTCCATAGGCAAAGCATTCATTTAACTTGGACCATTTCATTCTCAGGAACATTCAAATAGTATTAGGACCACCTCCGTCATGGTGATTCACTTGAAAAATCTCAAATCCATGAGAAATCAGCTCCGGCTACTTCAGTAATACAATGTCAGAACTTGCTCGTAATAAGTGGCCACATGTGAACCATAGAGGAAGAGTGAAAGGATTAAATTTGGTCAAATGAGAGCCAAAATGCTTCCAATTTTATCGGGTTTGTCATAGCCCGGACATGTCGCTAACTCCTTGCAATCAATTTCCTTTTCAATGACATTCTTTAATCAAGCCAACGAGACATCATCTAAGCATTTGTGATAGAACCATTCACCTGCTCAACATTTGGGCGACAGTGCCCTGTCAAAATTTCAAGGAACTGCATTAACATCCCTTCTTGTTGTACTCATAATGCCTTTATTAGGTCTCTAATGTGGCATATTGCCTTGACAGGTCATTTCTTCGATGATTGACATGAAAATGAATTTTGTTACTTGTACCTCGCAAGAATGTTCACCGCAGATTAGAAAATCTTCATCCAAAGATGTATGCCAAACATGGAATCAATCATTTAAAGCCCCTTTGCGAGGTAGAGACCTCCATCCCCTGGGTGGATCTTTGCAAAAGCTTCTGGGTATAGGGAATGCCATCCATCGGAAACATTGGAACCCAAGTTTGACCTTGTCACTCATCCCAACATTATCTCAACAAAACCTTCTTCCATCTCAATTAGCTTAGGTTTGTTGCAACCTTGTACACATTTTTCAAAAAAAAAAAAAAAAAAACTAAATTTTTCAAAAGGTCAAAGTATAAAGGTTCAAATCAAAACATCAAATCATGAAAATTTGTGTTTTAAAGCGCATGCATCTTCTAAGAGTGGCAAGTCAATGCCAAAACTCCTTTTGTGGGAAAAGAGTTTGAGTGAAGTGGTTGTCCCTTACCAGGGATAAATGGCATGTGATCCCCAAATGCTAATTTCATGATATCACATCCCAACAACTCCACATTCATGAAACATTCACCACTTTTGCAAAGTGCATATTCTTTTCTTGACGATCAACCCCCCCTAGAGAGGTCCTACCCAAGATTAGTGTGGACCCTAAGTCAGTGAATGACCACATGTTCAAGTTTCATTAACCAACTGATTAGATTTGAAATGATGGAGTCATTTGTTTCAGTTAACCAAACAGTTATATCACTTGATAGCCCTTTTCAGCTAGAAAGAAAATGTTTTTTTAAAAATCACCCGAATTTATAATTTGGCACATAAGCTCCTAAGGCTAAGAAGTAAGCGCTCAAGATGATGGAAAAAGACATTCATTTCACTACCATCCCGCTTACATACAAAAACCCCTTGCTAGCCCAGTTGAGCCTATTGAATTCTTTTCTTGTTTAACCCAGTTAAGGATTACCCCCCACACTAGGGCAAGTTAGATGGTTACAAAGACCTCATGCTAGGCGACTTCTAATATTTGAGTCCATCAAATGAGTCCCTAATTGAAAAAAAAAATGAATGAGAAAAGAGCCCAAATCGAATGACAAAAGTCATGGGCAATAAAGTCAAATAAATCCCTAAGCGAAGAAAGGGAAAAAGGAAAAAGTCTAGCCTGAAATAATCAAGAAACATGGGCTAAAGAAAATAAAATGAAAGCCCCAAAAATGAAATGGGCAAAATTCAAGAAATAGACTAAAATTGAGGATATAGCCGAGCATGAGAGGCAACCAAAATACGTTTGATGAAGTGTAATCCTTGACTTCAGGAAACCCTTCAAAGAATTTCACAGCCAAAATATCCTCCCAAGAGCCTAAGAAACCCATATCCTTACATTACAGTCCTGAGAAAGTCCTTCTTGATTAAGAGCAACTACTTAGTCTATAGAGCTTATGCCAAATAATCACCCATAGAGCAACAGCCAAATAGTCCTTGGTAGTGGCACATTGAACATTTGGTCAATCATTGATAACAGAATCATCCTCATATGCCAAGGTGTCATGCCTCAAAAAGGGTAGGGTCCTCTCCTAACCCACCTGAAGAGTTCAAAAAGCCAAATACATCATTCATGTTTTCCCTAAACAGCTTAAAAAGGGACACCCAAGCATTTAATAAACACAAGTACTTTGCTCAAGAAATCCTTTTTTATGAGCGTGTTCCCTATCTAGGGTAAATGATATCCATCGAGCACATACAATCATAAACCACATAAGAAACATGGCTTTAGCGAGCCCCTCTTCTGGTACATGCATTTAAACAGATTTTCATGATCATGAATGAATTTCCAAAATTTCTGAACTGGGTTTTCAAAACCAATTGAAACAGAAGGGAAAAATAATGACCCTCAAAGATTTCAAATCCTCTAAACTTTTCAAGTCCAAAAACAAATACTTGAGGGCTATTCATTTCTCCCCAAGGAATTTCCAGAAAAATGAGGTTTTAAGATTGCAACAGGTTTTAAGACTTGAACCCAAAATATTTAAATGCTTAACCCCAGGTTCTAAATACCATGTGAGCATCACTCCCCTAAACACTTTTCAAGCCTCTCAAACTCATCCCAACAAAGGATGCCTAAGTCATTGCTTCAGACATGACCCCTAATGCCCAAGGGTTGGCCCTAGTCTCAATTTTGATACTGGGGCAGTTTTATTTTTGACATCTTCAAACCATTAGGAGAAGGAGGAATCTCTCCCCATAAGAACCTGAATAGGTGCCTAGCATGCACAATACATCAAGACCACACAAAACTCAACATCCAAGAAGTTCTTGTGTAGATATGACCAAGAGTGTTATCATTTCCAAAAGGGGATCTTGCTCGAAACTTTGAATTCAGAATTCAGCAGATCAAGGAACCCATTGTGGTATAATCATCTAGTATGAGCTCAAACCCATGTCAAGCAAGTTTTCCAATCCAAAACCCTGCAAAATCCTACACTGGAGTAGTTTATTTTGCGCAGTTCCATTCACTTTGTGCTAATAAGTATGCAAGAACAGGTCTATCCTGCCAAGAAATTTTCCTGTCATGTCAAGAACAACACAAAACCTACACTGGGGCAGTTTTTATTTGGTGCAGTCTCTCCCTTTTGCATCTCCCTCGGTTGATTGATCACTATTAGATTGAATCGGTAAACCCGTGAGGATACAACGTGATGCAAGTGGTACCAATATTACACATGTAGCAGCCCTTTCAAAGGCAATATCTAGAATTATACATGTAAGTCCTACCTAGAGACATTGTTTCCTGCAAATAGTAGCAGCCCTTTGAAAGGTAATTTCCAGAATTGTACACATAAGTCCTACTTAGAGGCATTGTTTCACACATACAACAACAGCCCTTTGAAAGGAGATTTCCAGAATTATACATGTAAGTCCTACTTAGAGGCATTGTTTCACACATACAGCAGCAGCCCTTTGAAAGGCGATTTCCAAAATTATACATTAAAGTCCTACCTAGAGGCATTGTTTCTTCCACATAGCAACAGCCCTTTGAAAGGCGATTTTCAGAATTACACATGTAAGTCCTACCTAGAGGCATTGTTTCACACATATAGTAGTAGCCCTTTGAAAGGAAATTTCCAAAATTATACATGTAAGTCCTACCTAGAGGCATTGTTTCTTGCATACAGTAGTATCCCTTCAAAAGGCAATATCCAGAATCATACATGTAATTCCTACCACGACGTAGGAATCTAATCAGCCCTCTCAAAGGTAGTTTCCAGAATTATAAAGGACCTTTTCCACACTTCCATAGTGTAGGAACTTCTCCACGCTACCATGATGTAGGAATCATTATGGTGCTTGATACCCAACAATAGATCAGCACAATCTTCTATGCTTCCACGATATAGGATCTTTTCCACACTTCCATGGTGTAGGAACTTCTCCTCTCTTGTTCTAGGAGTCATTATGGTGCTTGATACCCAACAACGAATCAGTACAATCTTCCACACTTCCACGATGTAGGAACTTCTCCACACTTCCATGGCATAGGAATCGTTTATCAAGCATGCTATTTAGATATCCTTTATCTTCACCTAATCCTATTTTGAGGATGACTAGCGATGGTGCCATACGACTCACCATCCCACAATCACCAAGTTCCTAAAGAATCCTAAGTTCCCAACCACCAGGTAAGTCCCCTTACTTTACCTAGCATTTTATTTTCTACATCCAACATTTGCAAGTTTTTCTACCTAGCTCCCCCAAAAAAAAAAAAATAATAAATAAAATAAAATAAATAATAATAATAATAATAATCTAGCATGCTTTCCTAGTTGCATGGCAACTAACATATTTATAGAAAAAGAATGAAGTTTTGCCCAGTATCAAGAAGCAAACAAGTCCAGAAAATATTTTTGAAGCAACTACAACAGGTCGTTACAACAAGGTAAAACCGGTCTTGATCTATGAGTAGCCTCTACACGCAATTTGGGGATGACAAAATCCAAAATCACGTTCTTTATCCAACACCTCTCACTGCACTTGAGATGTTAGATAAAGAAGGGGTAGCTATTGATACTGCATTTTGTCCGCCCTCGATTTGCGTGCCGAACCTTGAAAAATCCAAAAATATCATTTTCTCTCCATGGGGTCACGAGAACATATATAATGTCATGGTGCAACCCATTCAAACAACAGAACGCTTAAAGTACCTTTTCCAGCCAAAATGACCAAAATGCCCATGGTCAACCCAGGGTTGACCAAAGGTCAAACAAGGTCAAAATCCTCACAAAACAACATTTTTCATGGTTTTATATCAAACCTGATCTCCTTGGATATTTTTAGCAACTTTGACCAAGTTTGACCTAGACTCGACTCTTGGTGGGCCCCGAAAACCCAAATTTTGATATGTTTGTTAAAATGGGTTGAAACCAATGTCACCGCAAAGATTATCAGATTATCATTCCAACAACTACTCATGGGTTGAAATCAGAGTTAGAAGGGCTGAGATATCATGAAAACTGGGTTAACGCACCGATTAATGCACCGCTAACTTCTCAAAGCCATAACTTTTAATCTAACCGTTGGATTTTCAAGTTCCATACCTCTTAAAGGTGGTGGCCCATGAAGGGCCGCCACCTCCAAAAACGCATCGGGGCTATAAAAGGTCCCAGGCACCTTTAGACTAGAGGAGGAGACCACTTTTCTAGGTTTTTGCTCTCTGCTTAAACAATTTCTGAGGATTTTTTCCTCTCTTCCAAACACAAAAAACGCACAAAAAATACATCAAAGCCTCTTAATTATTCTCCCTTCACCAAAAATACAAGGTATTGTTCTTATACCCGATCTTCTTCTCCTTGGTTCTACATCTTGGATTTAGGGTTTAGGGGTGTCGATGTAGCTTTCTAGCTACTATCTACACCCGTAACCTTCTAAATCTTTTTCTAGCATTTATCTTGCTCTTTTTTGCTTGAATAACATGATTTATTGCTTTCCTAGCATGTTGCTTGCTTTATTTGTGTTTCTAGCCTAAATCCCTTTGCTTTTTATGCCTTTTGCCATGTTTCATGCTTAGATCTACATCCTTACATGCTTATATGTTTAGATTTACAAGTTTTAGGCTTTATGCCACGCTTTCCTATGCTTTGTGCCTCTTTTTGCTCTAGGTTGATGTTAGAGTTACATGCTCACATGCTTGTATGATGTTGTTGTTAGGATTAGTGCCCTTAAATCCTATTATATGATGCTATGTATGTTATTATGTATGACATTATGTATGACTTAATGTTGTGATTAATAAAGTTTCTTTATTATTATTATCTAAAATAATGGTAACATGAATATTTGGACATTATCATATAGTCCATGAGATGCATAGTATGTGATTTAGTCACAAAAGATATAGATCACAAGTTCTTTGTAAACTCATAATTTTGGTTCGTAGTCGGTGATGAAATTGGGCATTTCATTTGCGAAGACTATAACATATCAACTAAGATGATTTGTCTTGATCATGGAAGTGGAGACTTCTAGTTGATATGTTGATATGTTTTAAGAGTTAAGACATATTGAACTGGACCGCTGTGAGATTTATTATTCTCCTAACGACTGTCAAATGAATAATAAATCTCACGACTCCTATTTGCATGAACTCTTAATCCTGAGAGAATAATGGACCTGATCATGAGGTGTAGGTTGCTTTGATATATCAGGAGTGAGATCTAAAGGCACGATCAAAACCTCAGTATGTTGGGCGACCACATTTAGTGTTGATGGAACATATATTCTCAAGATGGAATTCATAGTCTCTTAACAGAGATATAAAATATTCCCTTGAGATAAGTTTAATGGGTTTGGTTATTCAGAGAGTTAGGCCTAACCACTTTAGTAAGAAATTACTAAAGTATATATTTATGAAATTGGATTTCATAAATATATGATGAATAACTTAAAAGGATTAAACCGGGTACTCAAGGATTAAGATGTAGTAATTTTCAAAGTGGCAGTCTACATTCATGACTTTGTATTACTACGAGTATTTTATGAAGGGGTTGCATGTATAATAAAGTCTTGGGATATAATTTATTAATAAGGCCTAGAGTGCAATTATATTTATATAGTGGTATTAAATATAATTAATGGTAACTTTGGACTTGTCAAGAGTTGACAAAAAAGCCCAAGGCCCATTGGAGCTAGTGTTTTATTGGTCCCTTTTGGTCCCACTCCAAGCCATACACTAAAGCCCAATTGGAAAGGCCCAATAGGCTGGCCCAATTAGATAATCAGTTAGTTATAAAAAGGGAGAAACATACAGAAATTTATTTTAAGAGAATCATTGTTGTGAAGTGGTGTGTATGTGCGAGTGAAACCACTCGATAATTCTCCCTTAGAAACTGATTGAGAGACCACACTTCTTGGGCGCAAAGTGGAATTGGAGTGAAGATTAAAAGTGTTCCCAAGAACTTCTAATCTTTTGTTTTGATTTTCACGGCACCAAGGTACGCTATCTTGTTCTCAAATTCTCAAAATCACATAGTGCATGTTATCAATCATGAATGAAATAGTTCCATGTTTGTTGCTTCCGCTGTGTGTTTTGTATGGGATACAAAACCAAATTTTCCTTCAGTTGTTGGCTACGCCTTGCTCGGATCTATGTGTTTATGTATTTATTTCCATGATATATGTGGTTGTGTGGTTATGTACGATGCCCATGAGGCCTTTTTTGGATGTAACCATTTGGGATACATCACCACGATGTCAGTTGCTTCGTGCACACCTTTTTCCCTTTCCACTCCATGCAATGATATGCTTACCATGCTTGTTTGTGCCACCCGTTGGCTATATATGCATCTCTACGTGCTTGCTTACATGTTCATGCATGAGTCTTGCTTGCTAGTGTGTCGTCCATACTTTAACACAATGAAGCTATGGACACCCGATCCAAACCTACATTTGTCCCTCGCAGACACCATATTTTGTTTGCATGCTTGCTTGTTTGACTTTTTGCTTGTTTGCATGCTATCTTGCTTGTTTGTCATATCGCTTGCTTGTTCACATCCTTGTTTCTATGTTTGCCATATCTATCATGTTTATTTGTTTTATGCCTCTATCATGTACTCTTTGCATCTTTTCCTTCCATTGCTTGCCTGCTGGTTTCTTGTCTTTGCCTTTGCATGTACACACTTGGAGCAAGAACGTATGGGGTTAGGGCACAGTCTCCCAAGCACAAGCAAAAAGGGTACGAGTGCGAGCATGTCAATATATGCCAAACAATTGTGTTCAGTAGGTTTAGGGTTCTAGCTTTTCCCATTTGGTTATGTACTCTTTTAAACCCCCTTCCTTCCTCCCCCCTTTCTCTCTTAGATGGTTTGTATTAGTTATATCATGCTATGTACCATTCATCCTTATCTCTAGAGTATGGCAACCCCTGTTTACCTTCTTGCACCTATATTTTGGGCCACGCTCTATGGATGTAGGCATTTACTTTCCTGCTCTGTGTGCTTGCATTATGCATGATGTATGTACAGATATACCTGCTCACCCCTTCTGATGTGATTGTCATAGTTCGTGTCACCTAAGGCAAAGCGATGCCTGATTTTCATTGTGAAAGTAAGGTGACATGTCGCCAGATTTTTTCCATGGAAATCTAGCACTTTGCCTGAATGCCTTGGGAGAGCATAGATTGGGACCACACCCATTCAAAGCCAAACCTCAAAGCTCCATGCATGCAAAGCCCCAAAAGCCAATGCCAAAATCTTGTTTTTTATTGCCAATCTCTAAAAATTAAGGTTTGATCAAAACAAAGGATTGTCCTTTGACAAGTGTTGTGGGGTGCCTAACACCTTCCTTACACATAACCAAACTTCCGGACCTAAGAATCAAGATTTTTTGCCATCCACAATAGATTAGGAAAAATGCCCTTTTTCTTAGCCTAGGATCGGTAATAAAATCAACTAGAAACAGGTGACCAATCACACCTTAGAAAAACCCAATGATTGGTGGTGACTCCACTTACCTTTGGTAATCCCTTAAAATTTGGCCCAAATTTTTGCCACAACACCAAAGGTAGACCTACCTTCCTCCACAGAGAAAGAGAGTGCTCGAAGCCCCGCGCGAACCACGCTACACACTACTACACACGCGCACACCTATCATCAATCTCGAAGGGGGCCTTTAACGAGCCCCGTGCGCGCAAAAGCATCACCACGACAGGTGGTCGAACGAAAGCCCGATGACGGCGGTGGTTCTTTGCTCCATTTTCAAGGCCAGGCATCGACAGACTGGCGACTCCACTGGGGATCGATGAGAGTTTAGCCTTTAGAGCTTTCAATAAAAACATAATCTTTGGACGTTGGCTTTCAGAAACACGAAAATTGGCATTAGCCTACGAGACTTTCCTTTTTGGAAAAGGCTTCTACTATATCCTAGTAGATTATTTTTAAAAGAAAAAAAATGTTTTCCAAAAGGGGGTGTGAGGGTATTTTTATGGGGTTTTCCTCACATGCTTTACAGCTTTCCTTCACATGCAAACATAGGGTAGCAAAACTTAATTTTTGCTACGCCCTTATCTGCTTTCATATATATATATATATGCTATATTTGGAAAAAGTCTTTCCCCTTCATTAAGGATTTCATGACAAATACACCCTTTTTGAGCCAAACTCGGGCTCCACACTGCTGGCGTAGTCACATCTCTTTGGGGATTTCATCACCCTATTTGCAGATGCCTAGACACAAACATCAACAGTGTTACCCATAGTTAGATTTAGGGTTGACTTTGTAGGCACTTCTGGGTCCATGGGTGGACAGGATTAGCTGAAAAAGGCCCCCTTGATCCTTCTTGCCCCACAACTTCCATGAAAGGAAGGGCATGACAATTGAGTCCCCCTAGGATAGGAACAAGCTACCAATTAAGCCTTTGCATATAGTTGGCCTAGTTACGTCAAACTCGTGAGGACTAGATCAAGCCTAGAGCCTATAAGGACTAGGTGAAGCCCAAAGAGTGAATATCCAAGCCTAGGAAAGGATACCCTTCTAGGACTAGAGGTCAGGGGAAAGTGTCTTGCAACAGGTGCGCCCTTTTTGCTTATGCTAAAGAAATTGTGCTCTACTCCAGGTTCTTGCTATCCTGCTTGCATAACATCCATGATTAGAACCCTAGGGAAAGCAAACCCGTTGCTTGCACATGTTAGATCATACCCTCTCCCTAAAGGTTTACAACCCTACAAGGGCATTCATGCATACACTAAATGGTCCTATCACCTAATTGTGTGAAGATAAAATTTGTGGCAAGTAGCCAAAACTCCGTTAAGGAGGAAATTCTACTGAAAGGCTATCAAAATTGCCAAAGGTCCTAGAGATCCAAAGGTCTAAGGGCTTCCCCAAGATATCCAAAGGTCCAAGAGATCCATGCCGTCCAAGTTGCCAAGATATACAAATTGCCAAGATGTCAAAATTGCCAAAGGTCCTAGATGTCAAGAATCTAAGGGCTCCCCCAAGAGATATGATGGAGCAAAAGATCCATGCTGCCCAAGTTACCAAGAGATCCTAGTGTCCAAAAGCTTCCCCAAGAAGTCCACATTATCAAAAGCTGAGATTTTCCTCGTAATTGCATTTCCTTGTATTGTAAAAGGCCCCCATTGGAGCCGGTGAACCCAGCCTTGTAAAAGCAAATCTTGTACAAGCATGTAATGAAAAGAGGGCCCGACCAGCATTACCAAGCATATCATGAAAGTTTCGGTTACTTGCTAACCCTGTACATTAATCTTGCATCATTATAGAAACTCACCATGATAAATGCCTGATAAAGGGTGCAAAGCCAATTTTTTCTAAAAATGGTAGGTGCATGCTAAATAACAAGGACATAAACTAACTTGGTTTTGGTGTTGTGTTTCCACATTGTCAAATGCCCCCCATTTCTTTCACCTCCCATTCTTTCCAAGGATCAAAAGATTGCTAAAAAGAAACAATCTAAACTACCACAACATCGTGATCCCATCATCACTAGGTCCCATGCGAGAGAGATGTCTACTAGTGGGACTTCAACTCTTGAAGTGAATCATGTCGAGTTCCCTCAGATGAAAGATCAAGTGTCAGAATTGATGCACATGATGCAACAGCTAGTTGTGGGAAAAGGACAACTTTTTCGGTTATAGTCAAGGAGGTCCCCAAACCAAGAATGAAAATTAGCCCCCACCAATACAAGATAAGGGCCACAATGTGATGCTCCAAGGCAATGACCAAGAAACAGATCCTTCTAAAGATAAGACCCTCGAATCTAGGTATGGCCAAGTCAAAAGCCAATTGGAAACTCTAGCCGAAAATCTTCGAATTATAGAGGGCTCCAGCACCCATGGAAGTGTTAATCTAGACAGTCTATAATCAGATCAAGACAGGTTCTTTTCCTTCATGGATGGATTCTCAGGCTATAATTAGATCAAGATGGCCGAGGAAGACAAAGCCAAGACAGCATTCATCACTCATTGGGGAACCTATGCATATGATGTCATGTCATTCGGCTTAAAGAATGTTGGTGCTAATTATTAGCAAGCCGTGGTAACCTTGTTCCATGATATGATGCATAAAGAGATTGAAGTCTACATGGACGACATGATTGCCAAATCCCGCACTGCCAAGGATCATTTGGTGGATTTGAGAAAGCTGTTCAAGTGCCTTATCAAGTATAGGTTGAGACTAAACCCTAACAAGTGCGTCATTGGAGGTAGTTCAAGGAAATTGCTTAACTTTATGGTCAGCCAAAAAGGAATCGAAGTGGACCCAGCAAAAGTCCAAGCCATCTGGGACATGCCAACACCACAAACTGAGAAACAGATTTGCAGCTTCTTACGCAAAGTCAATTACATAGCTCGCTTCATAGCGCAGTTGACCACCATATGTGATCCACTGTTCAAGCTCTTGAAGAAAGACACAAAGATAGAATGGACAGATGAATGCCAACAGCCTTTGACAAGATAAAGCAGTATTTGTTGAACCCTCCTGTTTTGGTTCCCCCGATGCCGGGATATCCGTTGATCCTCTACCTAGTGGTACAAGAAACCTCCATAGGCTACATGTTAGGCCAGGTGGCTAAGCTCAACCAAAACGAATGGGGAATTTACTACTTAAGCAAGAAGTTCACCAATTGTGAGATCAATTACATCACCATTGAAAAGATGTGTTGCACCCTAGCGTGGGCATCACGCAAGTTGTAGTAGTATATACTCTACTACACCACGCGGCTATTTTCCAACATGGATCCCATTCAGTGCATCTTTGAAAAGCCAACTCTTATAGGGAAGATCTCCCGTAGGTAAATGTTGCTCTCCGAATTCGACATTATGTTAGTGATAAGAAAGGCCATCAAGGGTTAGGCCATAGCCGACTACCTAGTAGACCAACCACTGAATGATCCAGAACTTTCAAAAACCCTCTTCCCTGATTAGGATATCATGGCACTAGAGCCAGAAGCAAACAGTATGGAACCGTGGCGTTGGAAACTTTATTTTGATGGAGCCTCCAATTCTACCGGAAATGAAGTGGGAGCAATCTTAGTTTCCCCCAAGGGCTAGCAAATCCCTGTTTCAGTCAAGCTGAATTTTGATTGCACCAACAACGTCACAAAATATTAAGCGTGCATAGTCGGCCTGTAAGTGGCCCTAAAGTTCAACGCCTAAACTTGAGCGTCTTTGGAGATTGCCTGTTGATCATCTCCCAAATCGAAGGAAAATGGCAAGCCCGAGTCAACCTCTTGATTCCAAAATTCTGACACATCACATTTGCCTATTTGCCCCGAGCACACAACTAGTTTACAGATGCCTTGGCTACCTTGGCTAGCATGGTCAAGTTATCAAAAGGAGATGATATGCGGCTATTGCGTATAGAAGTCCATGGCATTCTAGCCTATTGTTTGAACATTAAAGAATACATGAGTATTGAAGTCGAAGCTAATGGAAAACCATGGTACCATGATATCAAGGCTTATATCAAGAACAATGAATACCCATCTGGTGCAACGGACAGCGAAAAGAAGTTTACCTAGCACATGGCCTACCGATTTTTCTTGAGCGGAGAACTCCTATACAAAAGGAACCATGATTCTACCCTGCTTCGATGTGTAGATACCCTTGAGGCTAGTTATTTGATGGAAGAGATGCATGAAGGTTTACTTGGAGCTTATGCTAGTGGACCCATATTGGCCTGCAAGATTATGAGAGCCGGTTACTATTGCCTCACCATGGAAAATGATTGCATTAAGCATTAAACATGTGAGGACATGCCACCGTTACCAAGCCTATCAAGACAAGAAGAACGCTTATCCTTAGCCTTTGCACTCTTTAGCAACACCATAGCCCTTCTCAGCTTAGGGTATGGATGTCATCGGACCCGTGATTCCAAAAGCTTCATACAGTCATGAGTACATCTTACTAGCCATCATTTATTTCACAAAGTGGGTGGAAGCCACTTTGTACAAAAGTGTCACCCAAGTAGTGGTAGCCCGGTTCCTAAAACATAACATTATTTGCCATGATGGTGTGCTAAGAGAGCTCATTACAGATAATGGGGCGAACTAAAATGGGAAAATGATCCAGTAAATTTTCCAACAGTTAAAGATCAAGCACATAAATTCGGTTCCCTATCGCCCTCAGATGAATGGTGCAGTGGAAGCCACAAACAAGAACAAAAAGAAAATCTTGGTGAAGATGATAAACACATACAAGGATTGGCACAAATACTTGCCATTTGCTTTGATTTTATTACCAATCTTAGGCTAAGAAAAATGGCATTTTTCCTAATCTAATGTGGATGACAAAAATTCTTGATTCTTGAGTCCGGAAGTTTGGTTACATGTGGGGAAGGTGTGAGGCACCCCACAATGCCTATTCAAGGACAGTCCTTCATTTTGATAAAACCTTAATTTTCATAGATTGGTAGTAAAATAAATAAATAAATAAAAACATGATTTTGGCATTGGCTTTCAGGGCTGTGCATTCATGGATGTTTTAAGGTTTGGCTTTTGAATGGGTATGGTCCCAATCTATGCTTTCCTAAGGCATTTATGCAAAGTACGAGAGCGGAAATTAGGCATCACTTCGCCTTAGGTGACATGGACTGTGACAATCACACCGAAATGGGCGAGCAGGTATGTATATATACATACATCATGCACAATGCAAGTACACAAAGCATGAAACTAAATGCCTACATCCCTAAAGCATGGCCCAAAATATAGGTGCAAGAAAGTAAACAGGGGTCACCATACTCTAGAGATGAGGACAAATGGTACACAACATGATATACCTAATACAACCCATCTAAGAGAGAAAAGAGTGCATAACGAATAGGAGGCTAGACCCCGAAAACTACTGAACATAGTCGTTTGGCTTATGTCTACATGCTTGCATCTTCGCCCTTTTTGCTTGCACTTGGGAGACCATGCCCTAGCTCAATGTGTCCTTGCTCTATGTGTGTACATGCAAAGGCAAAGGCAAGAAACCAGCAGACAAGCAATGGAAGGAAAAGATTTAAAGTGCATATGAAAGAGGCATACAATAGATAAGCATGATAGACATGGCAAGTAAAGAAACAAGAAAGCAAGCAAACAAGCGAGAAGGAAAACAAGCAAGAAAGTAAACAAAAGCGTGTGAAGATGCGTAGAAAGCCAACGGGTGGCACAAACAAGCATGGTAAGCATAGCATCGTGCAGAGTGGAAAAAGGGAAAGGTATGCATGAAGAAACCAGCATCATAGAGATGCATCCCAAATGGTTACACCTAAAAAAGGGCTCATGGGTGGCGGATGTAACCAAACAAGATCAAGCCCGCAGAAGGCACCAAAATGGCAAAGCCTAGAACTAGAGAGGCTAACACAAGCAGAAAGCATAGAAGCAAGCGAGTATAGACATGCAAATAGGAATGATCCAAACCCTTTTTGATATGGGCTATGGTGCAAGGAAAATGACAAAGACCATAGGGTCTAGATCGAGTCCGAACCAATAGGCCAAAAGGGCTACAATAGCACATGGCATGACAAAAAAGGTATAGGTGTGAGAGACCGCGCCCCCGACCCGTTTTTATGATGTTGGGCCAAACCCACGTGAATGGTTGGAGTCGTGTTATTGCCACTCAAAATGGAGGTTCGACTAGTTATATTTTCCCCCTTAGATTAGGGGTTTTACAATGGAATCACCACTTATTTAATTATTGGAAAAATAAAAAAACCATAATTAAAAGATTCCTCATTTTATTAATTTGAAATTGAATTTACATTGATCATAGGAAAATTACATGGCTTTGGTCCTAGATACAATCTAAGATAAAGTACATGGCTTTGTTTCCTAGTTACAATCTAGAAATTGAAAAATTACATGGATAAGCATTTGATCTACTAACCCTTGATCTAAGTTCGGAGGCTATGTTACAAGGTGAGAAGGTGTTAGGCACCCACCTTGCCCGGTGAAACCGGTCTTCTAGACTATGGTGGCCAACATTCATATCATATCATCCAATATGTCAATCAATTTACATGTTGAATTTAATGTGCATGCATGTGATAAACCCTAATTCAATTTATTAAGCATTGCATTTGGATTGAAAAATAAACTCTAGTGAATGTGTGTGTATAGTGATATCCTAGATTCAAAGATTTGAAAGAATTATGAAACAAACATGTTTTTCATATTTTTTATGTGGATTTAAGATGAAATCTAGTGATATGCATGAATATGTGATGAACAACCGAGAACATGTGAAGAACACATAAGAACAATTAAGAACATTCAAACATATTCAATGAAATTATCATGCTTTAATCTTAGATTCTCATCATGGTAACATAAACAAATAGTTAGGGAATGAGATTATACCTTCATGCAAGATCCATATGATGGAGGAGGGGACTCTTGATGAAGGTCCTAAGGGTGTAGGAAAAAAAGGGCTAGGAGAGGGAGAGTGAGTCTCACTCAATACCTTGAGTCTCAGGAAGACCAAGATATGACAAGACTACTCAACTTCACTAGAACTCAAGAGAGGAGAAGAGAGGGGGTTTTTTGTGTGTCTTGGAATGAAGGAGATGGAGGGTTTATATAGTAGTAGTGGAGGAAATATGAATGGAAGACCATTTAATGAGGGTTGACAAAGAATCATGAACCTAGACCTCATTTTAGCCTTGGGGCAAATCTAGTACATTAAATGGAAAGATTGGTGGGAGTGAGGAGCAAGCCAAAATTCGGTTTTCCTGTAGCTGTTGTAATAGTCTGTAGAGCCAACTTTGAATAATCATATCTGACACAATTCTGATCGGAATTGTCTCGTTCTTATGCTCAAATTGAAGCCCTGGATGTTTAGTTTTTGGGAAAATTAACCTCATTCACAGATTCAAAATATTATGAGAGATATCGATGAAATGGTGAGCAGAGGTCATTTGTTAGAAAATGATTTCAGCACAATTAACATTAATAGGTCCCAAATTAGCTCCCAATTAACATTAAATGGCTCCAATCACTCTCATTTCAAACTTAATTGGTTCCAAATTTACCCTAATTAAAAGATAATTGCACAAATTACTCATTGAATAATTAATATTTAACTATCTAGTTAATTAGGTGTGTGAAACCCTACCATAAAATGTAGTCCTAAATAATCAATTTATGACACATCATCAATCTCTAATTGATTATACTTATAACCAATTGAAATCAATTGTTCATAATCACATATAATCGGACTCAATTTGTGAATGTGCATCTCGGCCATTAGAACTTGATTTAATGATAACATTCAATATGATGGTCCGATTAGGGATTATGACCAATCGATTTGATCGTTACAACATCAAGATTATTTTGGTGAAATGAGATTAAGGATCTAGTGACCAAAATCAAGATGCATATTTCTAAGGTGAAATTACCCTTTTACCCTCTATGTGAGGTTAAATGCAGGTTGCAAAATGGGGTGTCAACAATAGGCCTAAGCACATAAACATGGCGTGAAGCACACAAGCACATAGATGATGGCATAAAGCATGTAGAGAACATTGATCTAAGCATTTAAACACACTAATCCACACATATAAGTATGGAAATATGCATGTAGGCATGTGAAAACATAGATCTAGACATAAAGGCATAGAAACATGCATGTAAACATGTAGATCTAAGCAAGGCATGGCCAAAGACATAATATCAAGCATGTGGACATGTAGATCTAAACATATAAGCTTGTAAGGATGTAGATCTAAACATGAAACATGGCATAAGGCATAAAAAGCAAGGGGATTTAAGCTAAAAGCAAAAATAAACAAGAACATGCTAAAGAAAGCAATAAATCATGTTATTAAGGAAAAAAGAAAGGATAAAGAGCAAGATAAATGATGGAAAAAGATTTAGAAAGTTAGGGGTGTGTATAGTAGCTAAAAAGATACATCCACACCCCTAAACCCCAAATCCAAGGTGTAAAACCAAGGAAAAGAAGATGGAGGGTATGAACACTACCTTGCATTTTTGGAGAAGAGAGAAGAATCAAGAAACTTTGATGTGTTTTTGTGTTTTTTGGGAGAGAAATATGGTGAGAAAAAAAAGAAAACAAAAAAAGCCCAAAAAAGGCCCAAACAACTCCCATAAACCCAATTTTTCGGTTCTAGTCCAATCTGGGGTGTTAAAGGCTATTTATAGCCCTTGGCACACTTCTCGAGGCACGACGCACCTTGTAGGCATGCCAGCTGGGCCCGATGGCCCAACAAGGTGCACGGGGCTGATGTCATTGTGACATTAGCAAATTTGTCATGTTGCACTTTTTGGTTCCAACTTCAAACGCACATTTGGATGACTTCCGGGACTCAGATTGAGGAGATCTTGGTGTCTCTGAAAAGATATAGATGTCTAGGTTTTAGAAAACTAAGGAAATTAAAATTTCAACAGTTGGATCAAAAGTTATGACCTCGGGAAGTGTGCTAATGCACTTTTCATGGTTTTCTCAATATCTCAATCGTTTTAACTCTGATTTCGACCCATGAATAGTCGTTGGAATTAGAATTTTATTATCTTCACAATGGAATTGGTATCAACTTTTTTGGGAGACCATATCAAGATTAGGGTTTCTAGGGCCCATTTAGAGTCAACTCTAGGTCAAACTTGGTCAAAATTGCTAAAAATCTCCGAGGAGCTCGGGTTTGATATAAAACCATGAAAAATGTTGTTTAGTGAGGATTTTGACCTTGTTTGACCTTTGGTCAACCCCAGGTTGACCAGGGGCATTTTGATCATTTTAGCTAGAAAAAGGCACTTTGAGCGCTCTGGTGCCCGAACAAGTTACGTCATGCCATTATATATGTTCTCATGACCCCATGGAGAGAAAATAATATTTTTTGGATTTTTCAGGGTCCGACATGTGAATCGAGAGTGGACAAAATACGATACCAACAGGCATGACTTCAATATGCCCACCAATTTTGACACTATCATATGGTACTTTGCACGAATGAGACTTTCAGTGCACCTCATTTCTATATTTTAATGTAAAAAAAAAAACCAAAACAAAGAAAAATAAATAAGTAAATATATGTAAAAAGGTAGATCGAAAACCCGAAGGGGTAGTCTATGCAAAGGAGAGCCAAAAGAAAGAGAGCATGAGAAAATACAAAAGGTAGATTGAAAACCCAAAGGGGTGGCCTACGCAAAAGGAGAGTAAAAGAAAGAGTGTAAGAGACCCTGCTAGATTGAAAACCCAAAAGGGTAATCTATGCAAAAATTAAGGCAATCAAAAGACAGTCGAACTACGTGATGAACTGATCCTTCCTAGTGGAGGTACGTAGGCAGCCATCTTGATTCGATCAAGTCTTAAAAGAAAAATCAGTCAGCTCGGCCTGCTTGAATTTCTGCTCAAGATCAGAAGATTAGATGGATCCAGTGTCCAAGACAAGATATGTAGACATCTCCGAGATCACTCTCTATCTGCAATACCGCCACCATCAAGATCCTAACAGACTGGACTATGCTTTAAGAACTCAAACAAAAAGAGGAAGACCTTACGCAATTTCCTAGCAATTTACAAAGGACATTTCAATACATGGCGGGATACTAACTAAATAGCTCATGTGCAGAAACAAAATAAGCAGGAAAGAGCACCAGTAAGTCAAACATGGCCCAAGTGATTAGATACGGCCTGGCACAATCTCCCAAAACCAGTATGGAGAATCGGGTCATCATAAGCATAAATGCATAGTAACCCAACTGCATCAAAGTCCAGGTCTCTAGCAATCTCTCTAAGTCTGTCATGTGAATGTCGAAGATAGACCAGCACCCTCTCCATTGTGGAGTCAGAAGTAGAGCTCTGTCTCTTAGTTTCTAGCAAAACCCGCAAGTTGCCCACCTCTACAATAGCAACTCTCAAAGCCTCCTCCCTCTCAGCTAGCTTAGTCTAAAGGCGATGGAAGGCTAATTGTGGCTCACTAGGCTCATTGCCCTCTCGCCCATACTCCATGCTCAAAGTGGAATGAATGTAGGCCCTCGCCTATACTAGCTCCAATGCTAAGCCATCGGCCCTGCTACTAACCTCGACCCTACCGACCTCTAGTGCAGCCTTTTCCTTATCCCAAGTGTGATCCAAAGGCAAATCTTTAAGTAAGATCCACGAGCTCATCCTCCAAACCCGCAACTTGAGATCTCAACTAAACATACTCTGCCTTTGTGCCTAGAGGGGCTAGCCCCTTCCGATCAAGCTCTATCGTAAAAGTAGCGAGCTCACTCTCATATGCACTACTCATCTCCTTAAATACTCCATAAGGGTATTAGCTAGCTCCCTGCAGTAGTCTCTATCCCGAACAACCTCCCTCAAGCACTCCCTCATACCCATAAAGGCCCTCTCAACCCTAATCTCGAACTCCAGAGTATAGTCTCTCAAAACATCAGCTGGAAGTGGTAGTATGGCTGAAACTAGTGATGATAAATCAAACACAAAGCTAGGATCTCTAGTGTCTCTCCACACCCTAAACTAAGCAGAAAACCACTCCTGGTCATCCCTAGAACTCAGAGGCATGCCTTATCACTGCTACATCAATATCCATGAGCCCATACTCACAAGTGACAATAGACAGATCACTAAGTCGAGGGATATGCTAGATACCTTTGAACTATCGCATGGCTATACCCAGAAAGTACCCTGTGCACCCCCAAATACCCACCAAGGGAATGCTAAGTAAACCAACGCAATGGGTCCGCCTCTTCCATCCAATGGTACCCTACTTAACACTCCAGATCCAGTCATCTGGACTTAGGCTACACAAGTATCTTAGCCAACCCTCAGTATCCCCAAAAAAAGGAAGATCAAGGATGATGGTAGCCTGGACTCTATTCCTACTCACAAAGCCCACAGGCTAATCCTTAGTAATAACACTCAGGTGGCTACAGAACCACAACTATAACATATGAACACAGCAGCCTAGCCTACCCCTACCAGTCTCCAAACACAAAGACAATGACCTAATGGTCTTAGAAAGTAGAGCAGGAATGAAAAAAAAAACCATGAGTAAGGGCACTCACTATAGGAAGAATGACAAAACTAACAGCTTCTAATGATGAAGGAAACAACACCACACCAAAAAATTCCACCAGGAAAGCTTGACATTGGTAGGATGTCCACCGTTCCTCTAAGTCCACAAAGTCATCTTGGTAACCAACAGGATAATCCAATGAGTGGAACCGATCATACAAGAAATCAAAGGACATTCTCCCTCCTATCTCGCTACCATACCAAGTCAATGCCTCCACAACGAGCTTCTTGAAGCCCAACAGATTAGTGAGTCTCTTATGGTACCGTGGCCGCACTAGTGGAGCAAAAATAGTGCCCAGAGGCATAAAAGGAGAAAGAAAACAACCATACTCCTCTAAGGTAGGCACTAAATCAACATCTCCAATGGTGACACATCTCAAAACAAGGTTCTAATAAGAGGTGATGACCTTCAACAAATGCCAATATAGTGTGGTGTGAAGAAGAGCAGTAGCATCTCCAAGAAGTCGCCGAATGAGTGCCCGGTCACCATAAGGAAAGGAGCTCCACCACCTCTTAAGCTTTTTCTCATAGTAAGACTCCCTCTTAAGCTTGACTAAAGTGTCATGAGAGTGAGTACCAAGAGCATCCACAAATCGATCCTGCTAAATCTAAAGATTTGATGAGAATCTACACAAAAAAATGATGAAAAACAGTGTTTTCTACATGTTTTGGGTGAAAAAATGGGTAGGAGAAGACCCTAGAAAATCACAAGATCAGAATGAGATGGGGCTGGGCTGAATCCAACCTTTACAAACCAAGGTGGTGGTCCTTGAAAGGCCACCAACCCTCGGGACATGTGCTAGGGCTTTTCAGCCCCCAAGCATAAACCCCCATGTATACTGAGCACTATCCTCCTATGTGGCATGTTTTTGACCACCTTGGTGCAAAGATTCCTCTGTTTTGGCACTCGCCGTAGTGCATGATTGGCCCGGCAATGAATCAAATTGTCAGGAACTCCTTCTCGTGCATTTGAGGCTACATAAATCCTACACTGGGGTAGTTTATCTTTGTGCGTCTCGTTTAGCACCTCCAGATATCTTGAACCTCACTATCTAAAGCTCAGTTCAGGGGTTAGTTCAACCCCGGTAATCAGAGCTCGCAATAAAAAAAATACTAGAGCCCATTCTCAATCATGCGGTAACCTTTTCAACTTATTTTGAGGACGAAGGGAGTCATTTCCCGTAAAGTCACCCCAAGAAACCCCTTTTTGAATTGATAGCCAGCTTGGGCAATAACGGGGGCAACTAGTGCATACTGCCTCATGGCGTGTCTAAGGAGATTTTTTCTAAAATGTCAACATTCATTATCAGCATTTGATATGGTCTAAAAAGTCAAGGCCATTTTCAACCAGTCTGCAGGCTTGGAACCCTGCAAAACCCTAAGCTAGGGCAGTTTATTTTGCGTGGTTCTCTCCTCCTTGTCCAATGCACAAGAATGGGTCCGTCCTGCTAAGGACGTGTCGCTCATGTCGAGAATTGCACGAAACCTTAAACTGGGGTAGTTTATTTCACGTGATCTTTCCATTCTTTCTCCCCTTAAGGCAACGATCACTGTTAAAATCCACCGATAAACCCAGGAAACTGCGGTGCAAAACAAGTGATTGTGGCACAAGCTGGTTCAAAACCACCATCCACAATAAAAATGCAGTAGTGCATGCATACATCAGTAGCCCTTTTAAAGGCGACATCCAGAATTGTACATGTAAATCCTAATCAGAGGCATTGTTTCTCATATACGTTAGCAACCCTCTCAAAGGCGATTTTCTCTATGGTTATACATGTAAGTCCTAATCAGAGGCATTGTTTTGCACACAACAGCAGTCCTCTCCAAGGCAATTTCCAGAATCACACATCAGCAGTCGTCTCAAAGGAGATTTTCTCTATGATTATACATGTAAGTCCTAACCAGAGGCATTGTTTTACACATATATCGGCAGCCCTCTCAATGGCATTTTTTCCAGAGTCATACATGTAAGTCCTAACAAGAGGCATTATTTTATACATACACCAAGAAGCTACAAAGAGAATATCATGCATCAAGGCCCACTGTGGGGCAATATAATATACATATATGTCTAGGCTTATCAAAAGGCAATGAATAATATACATACATAGCCAGCCCACCATTGGGCAATGTCTACAAGATACATGAAAATTACATACATGCCCATCCAAGGGCTACATCATGCTACAACAGAGGCTAACCCTACTAAAAATCATCATCCCTGATATACTGGTCTGTATTGTCATCATCATCATCATCATCATCATCGTCGCGGGCAAAAGGGCCAGTGGAAAGACTCGCACTGCCTAAAGTGCCAAGAGTATACCCTGGTCCTGAGAAGACCCCTGAGTTTGAACAAAAGAGTCCCAACTGCCCGGCGAACTTGGAGGAGCTATCATATACACGGGCTCATATAAAGGAACAATGGGCACTCAGCCTAGAATATGAGGTGAAGGCAGAATAAGAATACGAGCCACTCGTAACTCTCCCATCAAAATCATGGTATAGCCATAAAGCATGGCTAGCTCACTCTGAAGCTGGCTCCACTCTCTCTTTTTACAATAATAGCTCGGGCCTCCCTATCTCTCTGCCAAAGCTCCCTCTCCTAAGCTAGTGCCTGAGCAGTCTCCTCCTGCATGTGCACCTCCCTAGCAGCAGCAGTAGTCTAGAGCTCTGTCACTTTGGCCTGCAGAGCCTCTGCACGCAATCTCCACTTTGCTCCGAAGGCCACCTGAGCACGAATAATGCCTTCTAGCACTCTACCAACACTCACAGAAACATCTCCAATGATAGGTCCCGTGGAGGACTCTGCGAACCAAGTGGCATAATCCCTGCTGGTATCCATGTAGGCATTAAAAGAACCCATCTCATAAGCCAAGTCATCCATGACAATGGACTCAAATGACAAGCAAGGGGGAAGTGGATCCCTGGGTACCCGAAGATCGAAATAACCTAATGGAAGGTCCTTTCTGCCAAAAAGAACTCCCAACTCAATAAGGCCCAAAACCAGCATTGTATCCTTGACTGGCCCAAAGCAATAGTAAGCTCTGGCCTCCCCAGCAGCGAGCCATCATTAGAGCAAACTACCATCTCACCCTAGGTGACCTAGTCTAAGGCCATAAAGATAGTAATTGGCTGCACTATGACAACCTTGGTGATCGTACAGAGAGACCAAGCATATGCTCGGGGATACACTGTCACTAAAAAACTCGAGAACCGTGGTCACAAAGCTAGGATGTACTCATATGCCCAGCACGTCAAAATCTGCCAACACCCCTCCAGACTCTAGAAATCCTGCTAAGGAGCTCGCCTCAGGAAAGAGATGAAAAAGCCATAAGTGACAGACCCTCAATCATATCTCCCAATGTTAGAGACTACTCTCATGGCCTACAGTAGCTGGCAAGATAATACTGATCGGTTGTTGCCAAAGAAGCAACAACTAAGAAAACACAAGAAAAACTGTCAAAGATGAATGTTAGTAGGTGCCACACCCCAGGGGATGCTACTCTACAACCACTTAGTGCAAATTTGTGGCAACACGGTGGGCCCAAAATATCCTCTCGTATCTGTAATCAATGGGAAAGGGATGCCCAAGAGCTTGCAGGCCATCTCAAAGCTCATGTCATCGGTCGAAATTAAGTGTCTGCCAAATCTGATACCTAAGATGGCCATCCAATCAAGAGGGAGGACCACATACTCCCCACAGCTCAAGTGAAAGGTGCTTGTCTCGGTGTGAATCCACTGCACCAAAGCCTCCCCGATCCTATGCCTCATGGTGTATAGGAGGATCCGTAGGAAATCCTTGAATCCCTACTCTCTCAGAAAATCTGCATAGCGTTCCTGGGTCCCAAGAGCAAACAACAATCAAAGAAAGGTGGACCAAGCACCCTGACCTTAGATCTTGTCAACCCCCTGCATTCAAAATCAGAAGCTATCCATTAGCGCATGTATATAGCAAGAATCTAAATGACAAAAGAACAAATACAGCATACCTCTCCCTTCTGTGCCTAAGCGGAAGGATGATCCTTCAACCCACGCTGAAGGTGAGTGTCTCTGATACCACCATCTACAGCTCTAGTAAGAGCATCAGCTCCGGCCTGGCGTGGTGAGAACATGGTCTTAAACTACGCCTCTGAGCGCCCAAGTCTAGCAAAACCTCGTCCCAAGAGAAAACAGCCTCTATGTCAATGAGGACATCCTTGGCTCACGTCTTTCCTCTAGAGGCCCCTCTCCATAAAGCCGGCCTATGCCGTGAGGAAGCCCCACTGGAAATAGTACGGGACTCAGAGGAAACGCTGGCCGTCTCGATTGAACATCGCCTCCTAGATCGGGTCTCCATAGGGATCTCGCTAGTGAGCCTGGTATCATCACCCCCACAGTCGAAATGGCTTTGTAGAACTCAAGCTGCCCAGTCACTAGCCAAAGTGGTCTCATCATCAAATGAAGAGTCCCCATGGGACATGGTGTAAACAGGGGCCTTCCCCTAGTCTCCCCTGGAACAAGCCCTCCGAGACATGATCTACAAAACAATAAGAAATTTAGACACAAGTGGTAAGTCCATAAGTTAAATGGAAATACAGATAAACTAACACTTTCTCCTAAACAAGTTATGCAGGTCTATGTCAAGCATATGATCTCACAAGAAAACAAATTCTCACAAGCATTCTACAGTGGATAAACTACCAATCGCATCCTAGGCTCACATTCTACAGTGGATATGCCAGCGACCGCGTCCTAGGCTCACATTCTATAATGGGTAAACCGACGGCCATGCCTCGGGCTCACATTCTACAATGGGTAAACTAGCGACCACGTCCTAGGTTCACATTCTACAATGGGTAAACCTGAGGGCACGCCTCGGGCTCATATTTTATAGTATTCTATAGTGGATAAACTGGCGGCCATGCCCTAGGCTCACATTCACTCAAAAGTTTCAAAGTTCCTGATCTACAATGGGTAAACGAGCGACTGCATCCTAAGCTCACATTCTACGTTGGGTAAACTGGCAGCCTATAGTGGGTAAAGTAGCGACCACGTCCTAGGCTCACATTCTACAGTGGGTAAACTAGAGGCCGCACCCCAGGCTCACATTCACTCAAAAGTTTTCAAGATATCTAATTTACAGTAAAAGACAGACTCGCTAAGCTCGAGATCGCTCTATAGAATTTTGTAGAAGTGGGAAGTCAAAGGAAAGTGAGAAACGAGGTCAAAAATGAGTAAGAGGGGGCATTTATAGGCCTTTGGGGCGGCCTGGCTGCCCAACGCACCTTGTTAGGCTGCCAGGCAGCATTGACCAAGTCAATGTTGACCCAGTCAAACCTAAAAATAAATTAAAAAAAAAAAAAAAAAAAAAAACCTTTTCCTCTCCCAGAGTTTAGAGAAGTGTCCAAAAAATATTTCAAAAGCAACTGCATCAGATCGATCCAATTAGGTAAAGTCCAGTCTCGATCTGTGAATAGTCTCTGCGTGCAAATTTGGGGGCAAAAAAAATTGAAATCATGTTCTTTATCCGACACCTCTCATTGCACTCGAGATATCAGATAAAGAACAAGCAACTATTGATACCATATTTTGTCTACCCTCAATTTGCATGCCGAACCCCGAAAAATCCAAAAATATTATTTTCTTTCCATGGGGATGCGAGAACATCCAGAATGATGTGGCGCAACCCGTTCGGACATCGGAGCACCCAAAATGTCTTTTCCAACTAAAATGACAAAAATGCCCCTAGTCAACCCTAGGATTGACCAAAGGTCAAACGAGGTCAAAACCCTCATAAAACAGCATTTTTCATAGTTTTACATCAAACCCATGGTTCTCAGAGATTTTTAACAACTTTGACCAAGTTTGACCAAAAGTTGACTTCGGGTGGGCCTAAAAACTCTAATTTTGATCCGGTCGTCAGAACATGTTGAAACTCATGTCATTGCGAAGATTATCAAATTCTTATTCCAACGACTATTCATGGGTCGAAATCGGAGTTAGAATGGCCGAGATATCACGAAAACCGGGATAACGCACTAATCGATGCACCACTAACTTCCAAGAGCCATAACTTTTAATCCGACAGTTGGATTTTCGAGATCCATACCTTTTTAGAAACAAGAAGTCAAGATATTTCCAGGGGTGTCAAGATCAACCTAACCAAATACCGTTTGATGGTGGCGGCCCTTGCCTCAAAAATCGTGTCAAGGTTATAAAACGCCCCAAACACCCTTTAAACCAAAAAAAGGAGGCCTCCCTTGGTTCTGCTCTCTGCCTGAACATCTTCTACATGTTTTTCCTTTCTTCCAAACACAAAAAACACTTCAAAGCCTCTTGATTCTTCTCTCTTCACCAAAAATACAAGGCATTGTTCTTATACCCGCTCTTCTTCTTCTTGGTTCTACATTTTGGATTTGGGGTTTAGGGGTGTGGATTTAGCTTTCTAGCTACTATCCACACCCTAACCTTCTAAATCTTTTTCTAGCATTTATCTTGCTTTTTTTATTATTGAATAACATGATTTATTACTTTCCTAGCATGTTGCTTGCTTTATTTGTGTTTCTAGCCTAAATCCCCGTGCTTTTTATTCTTTTTACCATGTTTCATGCTTAGATCTACATCCTTACATGCTTATATGTTTAGATTCACATGCTTTTGGCTTTATGCCATGTTTTCCTATACATTGTGCCTCTTTTTGCTCTAGGTTGATGTTAGGGTTACATGCTCACACGCTTATATGACGTTGTTGGCTACGCCTTACTCGGATCTATGTTTTTATGTGTTTATTTCCATTATATATGGTTAGATCCTTTTTCTAACACGCTTATATGCTTGGATTCATGTTTTTCCATGTCTATGTGCAAAGTTTCTACATGTATGTTTCTATGCCCATATGTCTAGATCTATGTTTCACACGCCTATTTGCTTGGATCTATGTTCTCTACATGCTTTATGCTATCTTCCATGGGCTTGTGCGCTCCATGCCATGTTTGCATGCCTAGACCCAGGCTATGTTTGTCGTGCAATATGCTACTGTAGCCCTTATGTCACTTTGTCTTTCTTGTGTTTTGGCCTATTGGTTCAAACCTAATCTAGACTCTATGGTCTTTGTCATTGTCCATACACCTTGGCCCACATAAAAGGGTTTGGATAATTCTTATTTGCATGTCTGCGCTTGCTTGCTTCTATGCTTTATACTTGTGTTAACCTCTCTTGTTCTAGGCTTTGCCACGCTTGACGCCCATAGCAGGTTTGTGGTTGTGTGGTTACATCCGACGCCCATGAGGCCTTATTTGGATGTAACCATTTGGGATGCATCACCACAATGCCGGTTGCTGCGAGGACACCTTTTCCTTTTTCCTCTCCGTGCGATGATATGCTTACCATGGTTGTTTGTGCCACTCGTTGCTTTATATGCATCTTTACGCGCTTGCCTACATGACCATGCATAAGTCTTGCTTGCTAGTGTGTCGTCCATACTTCAACACAATGAAGCTATGGACACCCGATCTAAACCTACATTTGTCCTTCGCGGACACCACATTTTGTTTGCTTGCTTGCTTATTTGCCTTTTTGCTTGTTTGCTTGCTATCTTGCTTATTTGCCATATTGTTTACTTGCTCGCATCCTTGTTTCTATGTTTGCCATATCTATCATGTTTATCTACTTCATGCCTTTATAATGTGCTCTTTGCATCTTTTCCTTCCATTGCTTGCCTACTGGTTTCTTGTCTTTGTCTTTGCATGTACACACATGGAGCGAGAATGTAAGGAGGTAAGGCACAGTTTCCCAAGCGCAAGTAAAAAGGGCAAGGATGCGAGCATGTCAATATAAGCCAAATGGTAGTGTTCAGTAGGTTTAGGGGTCTAGCTTTTCTCATTTGGTTATGTACTCTTTTAAACCCCCTTCCGTCCTCCACCCTTTCTCTCTTAGATGGTTTGTATTAGGTATATCATGTCATGTACCATTCATCCTTATCTCTAGAGTATGGCAACCCCTGTTTACATTCTTGCACCTATATTGTAGGCATTTACTTTTCTACTCTGTGTGTGTGTATTGTGCATGATATATGTACATATATACCTGCTTACCCCTTCCGATGTGATTGTTACAATCTGTGTCACCTAAGACAAAGCGATGCCTAATTTCCACTGCGAAAGTAAGGTAACATGCCACCGGATTTTCGCCGTGGAAATCTGGCACTTTGCTCAAATGCCTTAGGATAGCATAGATTGGGACCACACCCATTCAAATCTAAACCTCAAAGCCCCATGCATCCAAAGCCCCGAAAACCAATGCCAAAATCATGTTTTTTACAACCAATCTCTGAAAATTAAGGTTTTATCAAAACAAAGGATTGTCCTTTGATAGGCATTGTGGGGTGCCTAACACCTTCCCCACACATAACCAAACTTCTAGACCTAAGAATCATGATTTTTTGCCATCCGCATTAGATTAGGAAAAATGCCCTTTTTCTTAGCCTAGGATCGGTAATAAAATCAACTAGAAACAGGTGACCAATCACACCTTAGAAAAACCCAATGATTGGTGGTGACTCCATTTACCTTTGGTGATCCCTTAAAATTTGGCCCAGATTCCTACCACAACATCAAAGGTAGACCTACCTTCCTCCACTGAGAAAGAAAGCACCCAAAGCCTTGCGCGAACCACGCCGCACACTACTATACACGCTCACACCCATCATTAATCACAAAGGGGGCCTCCAACCTAACCCCCGCATGCGAGAGCGTTGCCATAGAAAGTGGTCAAACGATGGCCCGATGACGATGGTGGTTCTCTGCTCCGTTTTGGAGGTAGGGCGTCAACATTAGGTCATCTAATTGGGGTTCGAAGTGTCTCCCCCCATATGTGGATGTTGGGTAATTTGGGATTTCTGTAGTATCCTCACTCCATATATCATACCCTATAGCAGAAGTCATACCCATTAGTTCTTCCCAAGTTATCATAAAGCATCCAGGTAGGTCATAGATCAACTTAGACGGGTCCTCCCCTCCTTCCTTTTCAGACATCAAACAATTAATTCTTAGTCCTCTCCCAAAATTATAGTTGGGCAAGGGATTATTGGTGATATTAGGCCTTGTAGGCGATGCAATCACCTTAGTGTCTATTAAATCTTGAATTGCATGGCAAAGGTTATAACACCCTTCAGTGTTATGGCCTGGGCCTTGATGGTAGGCACACCTTTTGCTCACATCAAACTTTGTAGGTAATGGGTTTGGGATTGGTTTTAGGTCTAAGGGTTTTAGTAACCCTTTTACTTTTCAGTTTTTTAAACACTTGAGTCATTGGCCTATATAGTTCATGAAATTCCCTCCTAGGCCTTGGGGGTAGCCCTTGCAATATTTGCACTGGGGCAATATGTTGGTAGGGATGTTTATATATATATTAGTGACTTTTGTAGTTTTGGAACTAGACCCAAAATTCTTTCTAAACTTAGGTGCATCATAATTTTTTTGGTTCCATTATTTATTGCATCCTTAATTTAAGTACCAGCAGCAATTAAAGCTTTAAAGTTCAAAAAGTATTGAACAAACAAATATTTATGGTATATAGGTAACAAGATTTTTACAACCATGGTTAATTGCTCTTCTTCATTCGGCCTATTCATCATCTGTGCGGCCTTGGACCTCCACTTGGTAATGAAGGCAAAGAAGGACTCTTTCAGTTCTTGTTTAGTGGTCTCCAGATCTCTCCTTGTCACGTCCACTTCTATATTGTACTTGAATTGGTTGTGAAACTCCCTACAAATGTCTTCCCAGTTTCTTGCTCTATTGTCTTCAACACTGAGGAACCACTTGAAAGTGACTCCAGTCAAAGTGTTTTGGACCATTTGTGCCAACATTTCTTCAGTAGCTCCTAGAGGCTACATAGCCCTCATGTACATCTTTAGGTGGGATTTGGAGCAGCCTATGCCGTTGAACTTGTCCACGACTAGCATCTTGAACTTTAGGGGTAATCTCACATCTGGGAAAAGTGAGAGCGACTAGTAATCCATGAGATCTTCGATCTTGTGGGCCCTTTTGATCGTCTCCTCTGTCTTACTTATCTTCTCATTAATCTTCTTCTCACTCTTCGAGATAAGGGGATTCTGATCGATCTTGTTTTCCTCTTAGCTACCCTTCAGGTTCTAAAATTGCTGTACAATAAGGTTCTTGTCTTCCCTCAACTGAATTTGGCTTGCCACCATAGTGTTTAGTAACTCTTGAGTGTTCATTGGCTCTTCAGTGTTTGGGTGCTCTTCCCCCTCTACCATGGTGATAGAGTCTTCAAATTTCTTGTGGCTTGGACTGTCTTGTAATTTGAACACAAGGTTGAGATGTTGTAACTGTGGAATGGCTTCTATACTCAAGGGCTTCAGTATTGTAATAGGCTTGGAACTGGAATTGCTAGCTTAGCTATCATTCTTGGATTCTCTTTAGAGTCTTCCCTCTGATCTTGACCAAATTCTCCCCTAAGAAAAGGCTTGGTTAGGTCAAGCAAGCTAGGTCCCTATCTCTATCAATCTATCAACCAACCAACCAAACAGACACAGAATGCAATGCAATTTTAACATGGACCGGCCTAAGGATAGGTTCTAAGTCACTACATTGTATGGTGGGTTTGTTGTTTTATTGTTTCCCATAGTTAGGACGTTACACCTCCGAACTTGTAATGTGATGAACATTATGTTGGTCCAAACGGCATGGTCTATCCTTTTTAGTCAACAAGAATTGATCTAGTGACTTTGGGCTATGAGTTGGTGAGTTCACCACTAGGTACCCGAATCTAATGAAGACCGGTGATCCATGATTACTACCACCAAATGTTGAGATGGTTACATGTATTTTTTTTTTTCTTTTTTGATAGCACACACTATGACAGTTAGGGAAAGCTTTTAACAACCAACATGGCAACTTCAAACAAAATATTATACAAATAATACAAGATATAAGGAACCAAATAAAAGCATCATGAAAAAAACAAGGGTATATAATTGGTCATTTGAAGTGTAATGTGAAGCTTAGCCCTCGACGTCCCCAACGAAGTCACCACTGTAAGAGACTGGGAAAAAAACTATCTCCTAATGGTGCTCTCAGAAAAGGGGTGAGGCATCGGCACTTTCCCTTTTCAGGATTATATATGGAGTTGCCTTTTTTTTTTTTTTTGTTACAAAAAAAAAAATAAAAAATAAAAAAAGAATACACAAGGGACATTCTTGAATAATACAGCCTCTCATTAATTTGAATGAATTACAATTCAATAAATGAAATATACATGGCTTTGTTTCCTAGATTACAATCTAGTAAAAAATTACAAAGCTTTGTTTCATAGATTGCAATCTAAAAAATGAAAATTACAAGGTTTTGTTTCCTAGATTAAAATCTTAAGGAAAAAAAATGGGATAATGCACTAATGCTACAAACCAAAATCGAGATTTGGGAGCTAGGTTACAAAATGGGAAGGAGTTAGGCACTCATTCTGCCTAGACAGTCTTCTAGACTCTAAATGACCATTTATATACCCATTTAAATGATGCATGACATATTGAAATTCCCAAATTCAAAATTAATTCATTCTTTAAGGATTCAAAAGTTGCAATTTTTATTTAAGAATAAACACAAAAATTGGTGATATTTTACATTTAAGAAAGCATCTTTTATTTTATAAAAAAAAAAAAAAAAACATATTTTACATTAAGATCAATATATTAGTGGAAAATACATATTAGTTTCTATATGCCAAAAAATTTCAAATCTGTATTTAATGAAAATACAATTCAGTTTTGTATGTAGAAAAAATTCTAGATCTGTATTTAATGAAAATACAGACCTGATTTGTATGTAGAAAAAATTCAAGATCTGTATTTAATGAAAACAAAGACCAGATTGGTATGAAGAAAAATTTCAAACTTGTATTTAATGAAAATACAGACCAATTTTGTATACAAACCAGTTTAGTCCCTACATTTTATTTTTACCATTTTTAGTCCCTAAACCAATTAACGTGGGACATTTAAGTCCTTGAAACACCATTCTGTCACCAAACTAACGGGGAACGCTGACGTGGCTGACGAATCAATAAAATAATAATTTTTTTTACACATGGATCAATAAAATAACAGGAAGAAATCAGACTCACCAAGTAATAAAATAATAAACTCACGTGAACATGCTTAAACTTCGGGCATTGGCCTATTTATATTCTATGCGGATATGTCCTTCTCGCATGAAAGCATGTTTTCATTTGAGGCATCAATCCATTTTTTTGCAAGCTTGTCCACATTAAGAGCATTGGCCAAAATATTTTTCACGATAACTTGTTTCTAACAAGCTAGAGAAAGAAAGCCATTTTGCAAGAGCTAAAGATGGCAGACCTTGATCTTCTTTCATGTTCCCCAATGGTTGCAACATCAAATGAACTCAACTTCAATCCAAGCATGGAATATGCCCCAAACTAGGGGCATTGGCTAAGTACTTCCAATTCATTTCAATGAATAAATCCATTGCTAATTTAAATTATCTTTTAGGAGGAATTAAGAAAGGACTTAGCCAGCAATCCACATCAATTTCTTGCCAAAGTTATTCTCATTCAAAGTATGGGTTTTTATTTATTTTTTATTTTTTAAATCATCTTGAACAAATCTTTATCACTTCCAGTCCATCCATCTTCATCTTCATCTTCTTCACTTTTTGATAATGAACAAATCTCTATTTTCAAAGGAAAAATCTCCAATGAATAAATCTTCATAGGAGAAATCTCCAGGAAAAATCTACATATTTGAAATGAAAATTTTCCATGAACAAACCTTCTTAAAACTTTTCAAATCTTCAAGGAAAAATCTCCATGAACAAATCTTCAAAATGAAAGATCTCTATTTTTCAAAGGAAAATTCTCCAAAACTATTTTTCAAGGAAAAATCTCCATGAACAAATCTTCAAAAGGAAAAATCTCCAAACTATTTTTCAAGAAAAATCTCCTATGAACAAATCTTCATTAAAGTTTTTCAAAAATGCAATGGAAAAATCTCCAAAGTGAATCTTAAAGGAAAAATCTCCATATTTCAAAGGAAAAATCTCCACCAATAAATCTTCTTTAAAAATTTTCAAATGTTCTTCAGGATAACTCTTCAAGAAAAAAATCTCAATTTTTCAAGGTAAAATCTCCAATGAATAAATCTTCAAGAAAAAATTAAAAAATAAAAAAATAAAAGAAAAAAACCCTCAAATTTTCAAAGGAAAAAATCTCCAATGAATAAATCTTTATAGGACAAATCTCCAACGAACAATCTTCATTGAAAATTTTGAAAACTTCAATGGAAAAATCTCCATATTTCAAAGGAAAAATCTCTATGAAAAAATCTTCATTAAGAATATTCAAATCTTCAGAACACATCTTCAAATGAAAAATCTCCAAAAGCAGACTACAATCTCCTTCCATCTTCCCTAGTGGTCGCAACATCAAGTTAACTATCCAACAGCCAGCACTCATCCGAGCATGCAAGATGCCCTAAACTGGGGGCATTGGCCAAGTTTGTCCAATTCTTTTCAATAAATAGCTCTGCTATTGATTGAAAATATTTATTTTACAGGAACTAGGGTACAAGACCCATACACATTGGCATGAATAACGCCCTACAAGAAATCCATTGGACCTCTAGGAAGCACATTTGAACTTCAAAATCTTCGAACCTTTAGGAATCACGTCCAAACTTCAAACCCATCGAACCTCTAGGAAGCACGTTCAAAATTCAAATCCATTGGAACTCAAGGAAGCGCGTCCAAACTTCAAGTCCATCGGACCTCTGGGAAGCACATCTAAAAGTCAAATCCTTGGATCTCTAGGAAGCACGTCCAAAATTTAAGATCTTTGGTCCTCTAGGAAGCACGCACTTTGTCTTGACCTTTGGTAAGGATGTCTTGTACTCTCTTTTTTTTTTCAATTAAAAAAAAAAAAGATGTATGAACTATGTTTGGACCTAATCCTCTCACCAAGAGGTACGTAGGCAATTTCCCTTGAGATTCGGTCCACATTTTGATCCACTACATGTCGATCCACATTTTGATCTGCATTCATCATACATTCACCATGGTTAAATACTGATTGCAAAGTTTGGTATCTTTTTCATACATTGACATTCACTTTTCAAGCTCTGTTAAAGAGAGGGGCATTTTGTTGACACCTGATTTTGCAACCCTCATTTAACCTCACATGGAGGGTAAATTTTGGCCATTTGATCCTTAATCTTATTTCATCAAAATGATCTTGATGTTGTAACGATCAAATCGATTGGTCATAAATTCTGGCTGAGATGCATTATCACAAATTAAGTCCAACTATATGTGATTATGAACAATTGATTCCAATTGGTTATAATTATAATCAATTTGAGACTAATGACATGTCATAATTTGATTGGCTGGGACTACATCTTATGGTAAGATTGCACACACTTAATTAATTAGATAGTCAAACATTAATTATTCAATGAGTAATTTGAATAATTATCCTTTTAATTAGGGTAAATTTGGAACTAATTAAGCCTGAAATGGAAGTGATTGAAGCCTATTAATATTAATTGGATAATTTGGGACCTATTAATATTAATTGTGCTAAAATTATTTTCTAACAAATGACCTCTGCTCATCATTTCATCAATATCTCTCAGAATACTTTGAATCTGTGAGTGAGCTTAATATTTCCAGAAACTTGACATTTGGGGCTTCAATTTGAGCACGAGAACAAGACAATTCCGATCAGAATTAAGTAAGAAATAGTTTTTTTAATTTGGCTTTGTAAGCTATTACAATAGCGGCGGGAAAAACTGAATTTTGTTTGCTCATCACTACTACCAATCTCTACATTTAATGCACCAGCTTTCCCCAAAGTCTGAAATAGGGTCTAGGTTCATGATTCCCTTTGATCTTTTGTCAACCCTCATTAAATGACCTTCCATTCATATTTTTTCCACTATAACTATACAAAACCCCCCTCTCTTCTCCTCTCTTGAGTTCTAGTGAAGTAGAGTAGTCTTGTCATATCTTAATCTTCTTAAGACTCAAGGTATTTGTTAGGACATATGTGTTTCACATGTTAAGAACTTCTGTCATGATTTTATGTAATTGGCTTATCCTTTGACAAAACGCACTTTACTTGTATTTGGGTAGACCTAGGATTGTTTAAATACTTCAAGAAACCATGTTTCAAGATCAAGTATTGAAGCCTTCAAGTCTGTCCAAGAAAACAAGCTGATAGTGCAAATTCATTAAATCTCAACAGCTGCATCTATCGAGCTTAAGAAAGTTGTTTAAAGTCCGGTGTGCTCAACACCTTATCGACAGTTGCTCGACACCTCCTATTTGTCGAGGTTTAAGAATTTCAAAATTCAAATATGATTTTCTTGGGATCCGTGAATATGTCTTTGGGCCTTCTTTTCTCCTAACCCTAGACATATAAAAGGATTGTTTTAAGGGCCGTCAAATAGTACACAAGTTGCACAAGCTTTGAGCAAACTCTGTTCAAGCAAATTGTGACCGGAGACGAAGTTCTTGCCATAGTTCATCTCTTTCTCTTGAAGAAGTTGCTGTGTATGTACACCGTAGGCTTTTGTGACCAAGAATCTCCTTGTTCTTCATCGTGTGGATGAACTAAAGAACTTTATAACCAACAATCTTCTTAGTTGGTGATTGAAGTCGCGTACTGGGATTCGCGCAATTGGTTAGTCATGTACTTGGGAGTCGTGCATCAAAAAAGGGGAACTATCACTACAGAACAAGTCCAATTGGGTATTGGGGTAAGGGTTCAACTGTAGGTTGGTAAGGTACTTGAGATTCCTTTACTTGTAACCACTTGTTGTGATAATAGTAGAGTTTCGGGAATGGTGACCTGAAAATCACTCGGTGGGGTTTTTGCCGTTAGGTTTTCCCCATTCGTAAACAAATTATCGTGTTATTTATTTTCCGCTGCATAATTAGTTTATCGGTGATTTGTTTGTACTACCACATGTTTGCATGATAAATTGATTAATTAATAACTTGACTAATTAATTAATTAATTTCTATCACAAGAGGTCTTTCAGTTTGTGGCTTATCAGTATTGAGTGAGACTCACTCTCCCTCTCCTAGCTCTTATTTTCTACTCCACCTTTAGGACCTCCACCAAGAGTCTCCTCTTCCACCGTGTGGATCTTGCATAAATGTATAATCTCTTTCCCTAACTTGTTTTTTATATTACTATGATGAGATTAAGATTAGAGCATGCTAATGTTTATTTAGACTCCTTGAATATGTTTGAATGTTCTTAAATGCTCATGTGCGTTCTTCACATGTTCTTGGTTTCTCATCACATGTTCATGCATAACACTAGATTTGATCTTAAATCCACATCAAAAGTATGAAAAATATGTTTGTTTCTTAATTCTCTCAAATCCATGAATCTATGATATCACCATCCACACACATTCACTAGAATTTTATTTTTCAATCCAAATGCAATGTTTAATAAATTGAATTAGGGTTTATAACATGCACACACATTAAATTTAAGCTAAGCAATGAACATGCAAATTGATTGATAACATATTATGATATAATATGAATGTTAGCCATCGTAGTCTAGAAGACTGGTTTCACTGGATAAGGTGGGTGCCTCACACCTTCCCACCTTGTAACATAGCCTCCGAGCTTAGATCAAGAGTTGACAAACCAATACTTATCCATGTAAATTTCAATTTCTAGACTGTAACTAGGAAACAAAGCCATGAACTTTATCTTAGATTGTATCTGTGACCAAAGCCATGTAAGTTCTTATGATCAATGTAAACTCATTTGCAAATCAATAAAATGAGGAATTTTTCAATTTGGGTTTTCTTATTTATTCCAACTAGTGTTTAACCCGCGCAATGCGCGGGATCATTTTACACATTAATGATCTTTGCATCCAACAAAAGCTTGAAACACACAAATCTAAAACTTACATGGCAATTTCAAACACCATATCTGCTATTCCTAGGAACCACAATGAATCACACCAAACTAAAATTTATATGACAATATTAGTTAGAGCCTTTGAGGTATGTATCATAATTTGTGGGGAAATGAAGGAGCATATAAAAAGTTAAAATAAAAGAAATATCTCTTATTGTTTCTGTAGATTAAACCCAATTTATCACCACTTTTAACCCCATTCCTCTCCTTTTCTCTTTTAGGTATTACAAAAAGTATTGGAAAACTTTAGCCCACAACATTCTCATAAACTAAACATAATTTCACAAATGATGATTTAAAAAATGAAATATTATACTGGAACTCCTAATTGCCTAATTGTGCTAAGTGCTAACAAATCCTGGATTGTACGATAACTTAAAACAATATATTAACGCAATCACAATATAATGCACACACAATGAACATGATAAATCAACTTTAACATTTGTGAAATCACCCAACAGGAAAAACTCAGAGATTTGTGTAAAATCAAGTCTTGATATTCACAAATTTACAATCAATATTGTGGTATCCAAAACCATTGTCAGTGTCCCATATGCTAACACATACAAAACAATAAGAGCTTTTGTGTCCACATGGTCTTTTTTAACCTATACAATGCGCGGGGTCATTTTACATATTAATGAACTTTGCAACCAACATAAACTTAGTTATTATACTTCCACTGGATACATTTAAACTTGAATAATGTAGTATATTTAAGCATATAGTGTCTCAAAAAAGAATACCTTAATAAACACCAAAACCAACACATAGGAATCTCTTAGGAAATTAATTTATGCCACAACCTAAAAGGTTATTAATTTTGTACAAAGAACATTACACTTTTAGATTTCACAATCAAAACATGCAAAATCTATTAAATATAAACTTTGTAAAAAGAATATTATATACTATCAAATTTCGAAGTCCCACAATTTCAACCCTTCTTTAAAAATAAAAGAATAGGTAAGAGGGAAAACAAAAACCAAAAATTAAATAGAACTTTGTAGAGTAAGGCATTGACAGATTTAAATCCTAAATACACAGTTTAAAAAAAAATCCAAAAATATTCAATAAAAATCATTTAACACATGCAATACACGGGAACATTTTACATATTTAAAATACTATCAACTTAACATAAGAATATAATAAAACACATTAAATTTCATCCAGGTAATGTAGTACATCTATTGGTTATTTTTTTCTCTTCAAATTTTCTTCTTCTTCAATGCATTTTGTTTAGTAGCCGTGCTTTGTTTGTGAAGCATTTGAATTGGTATGCTATCATCATTTGATTTTCCTCTTCAGTAGATATGGCAATTGTAAATAGAGAACTACTTTCCTCCCTTGTTTTTCTTACAAATTTGTCTTTTGTGTCCTGCAATAATTTTCACTTAAATTAAAAGGTGCTTCAAGAATTCACAAACATTTAATAAATCCTTAAACAATAAGTTACAATTCTCTCATAAGCAAAATTTAGATTGCTTTCATTGTACTACATTAGCTTCGAAGGCATCATGAGAAGTTCTAATATATTATTTTTAATTTGATGAGAACTTCTTATGTACCAAGCAGGTGTGCATAGTAAATAATGTGCAAATTAGGAATTCCAAATAGAAATGATGCAAAAAAAGTGAGTGTGGCACAAATAATTTCAACTAAAAACATTCTAATTTTGTGAATCTCTAGAACATGTTTGGAAGTAATATTAGTTGCCAACTATATTCTAAATCTCCCTTGGTAGGACATTTACATCCAACTTCAATTTTTGTATACACATAGTCACAAATTTAGCTAAGTATACATACATACATCATGACCTATACCATTAGTTTTTTTTTTTTTTTTTTTTTTTTTAATAATTTTTTTGCATTCATAGTACTATACGGACCTTGCAAGCTAGAAATTGTCAAATATCTTGAGTATTCTAATGAAAATTTATCTAATTTTAAGAAATGTTCAAAATTGAAATTTCTCTTCAACAATAAATAGTAATGTGCCAAATCAATCAAACCATGTGAACCTCAATTTTAAAATACAATATATAAACCATATTGGATATATTATTGTCTTTAATAAAAAAAAAAAGAATTTCTTTAACTCAGAATTTCAAGTAAATTTCTACATTGTCATTCACATTCATGTCTTCATTCTAATTAATAATTTACTTTAAGTTCTAACCATTCACTTTTGTAATTGTATTCTACTATTAATCAAGCAATCATATCAAGATTATAATGGGCAGTCCTTTTTATCGAGTGTTTGTGAGGTTGAAATCTTATAGGATGCAATTACTATGTTAGGAAAGACTACGTTGGAGAAATTTCACAATACAGCATCCCAAGGTAACAACATTCATGAAAATCGTAAGAAAAACTAAAAAATGCTAAAGACCACAAACCAAATATACAATTTTGTTTCAAAATTGTAATTAGTAATTATAGAATTCTTACATGATGAAGCTCGAGACAATAAGAGGAAATATTAATAAAGATAAAGTATTAAGAGGAAAAGCTACTAAAAACAAGCAGCATACCTTTGTAATTTTTTTTTTTTAAATGGTATATAATGATATGTATGTGTACAATATTGGTAAAGGTTTTAAAAAGTTCAGCTCTCAAACAATAAAGAAATATAATTGACAATTCTATTTGAAATTGCCTCTGCTTGAATCTCTGCAAGTTCTTTTGCAGTCTTAGATACAATTTTCTCAACTCCTTTGTCAAACAAAATGAATGTTGTAACAGCTCATCAATAAGAGGAGATACTTTCTTAAGCAAAGGCAACTTAACCTTACCCTCCATACAACTCAAAGAGAATTTTAGGTTCTTAGAACTCTTAGATTTTACTGTTCTCTCTTCATACCATGAACCACAATACACACATAAATAAGGTGGACTGAAATTCCAAGGTTCAATAGATTTTCCTATATGAATTTTAAAATATGGGAACAACATTAATGATGTGAACAAAATGAAAGTTTTTTTTTTTTTTTTTTCCCTTGTAAATTTAAGTCATTTACTTGGAAATTCTTCACAACCACTCTCATTATCTGATTCATGGATTCCTTGAAGAACATCACAACAACTGGACCTACCTTTTGCCAAGGTATCATCTGTACTTATGTTCATTTTAGTTTCTCCAAAGGAATGACCCATGTCAACGTCAAAATCTAATAATCAAATGTGAATAGAAAGTTTTATCTTCAAATTTAGAAAAAGGAATGTATAAAGAACTAATAAGTACAAAGTGGCAGAAAGAGAAGTGAACCTCTTAACGCATAAACGTTAGTACTTGTACCAGGTGAATGCAACAAAGAGTAGTCATGAATTAACACCATTCTATCCCTCTCTCTTTTTTTTCCTTTTTCCTTTTTTTTTTTCTTTTTTCTTTTCCTTTTAGCAATGATCATTCCCTTGTATTTCCTAGCCTAGGTAAGTTTATTTTCTAAACTATTTTTTCTTTCATGCCATTTTCTATTGGTTCGTTTCTCAAAAATTTGCAACCATCTTTTTAGGCGTGCCTCTCTTGCATTTTCCTCTCTTTTTTTTTTTTTTTTTTTTTTTTAATTTTCTGCTATCATATCATGGTATAGGAAAGAAATAAGTTTTAGCATTTATTTTTAGAATCAAAGACTCCATATTTGATCATCTTTAAAACTATTTTAGTTCTATTTTTTTTAATCAAGCATCAACAAAGGACAAAGAGTTACAAATTAAATAATAGCTACAAAGGGAAAATTAGGCTTTCCTAACCTTTCAATTTAATTTAGTTATCAAATAGTAGCCAAAAGTCTTATAAGTCAGGGATGAGTGATCTACATTAACATATGGGGGAAAATATGTCATTATAAATACAAAATTCCTAATAAGAGCCAATATAAATGAGGCGCTAGAAACTGAGATCCTATAAGACGTGATTGTGTGCCATGTAATTAATTATAATTATCTAAAATTCAGAAAACATGGCAAGTTTATGTAAATGAACCATTACAAATTTTGAATCAATACCAAACTCAAATTTAAGAACATAAAGTAATCCATATATAAAAACACTATTTGAAATTGAAACTCTCATTTAGAGAGTCATCACCAATCACAACTGAAATCCTTCAAAATCAAGAAAACTTAATCTTTGGGGTAGACTGAAATCTGAAGACCATCTTAGGTCATATGCAAGGTTTGTTTCAAAGGATCATAGATTAGTTCATGAATAAAGCGAAAGCGCTTTTGGTTGTAGGTCAATTTCTATATTTACTAAAGCAATTCAATACCATAGTTTTTTGGCTTTAAGAAATTTCCAAGTTTTACCAAGCGGCGCATAGAGTTTGAAAGGCTCTCTACAATCTTATAGGGAAGACTCTTTCCCATACATTTGATCATTTTGCAATTAACTAATCTGGGCTTAAGTATGGGGCATGTCTCAATTAGTTTTTAGTTACAGCTCTACAGCGATCTTTGCCATATAAAACACTTGGCTATTTTGTAAGAAGAGTTGGTAGATCAAACTGACAGGTTAGGATGACCTGACTTACCCTGTATATATCTGATATTTTAGTTTAGATTTGGTTAATTGACATATTTGGGTTTGTATTTGTTTTGTTTTGCATATTTTTGTCATTTTTTTAGAAGTATGTGGATTCAATTAGTTTTTGTTTTGGACTAAATAGAACAGAACAATAAAATTCTATTAGGTTTTTCCATCAGTTTACAGGAACAAAATATATTGTTAGGATTCTGTTCTTCTTTTTTTCTTTTTTTTTCTTTTTTTTTAAACTATCTAATCAGTTTTCCTAATCTATTGCAATTAACTAATCTGGCATAAAGTATAGGGTATGTCTTGGCTGTTACTTCTTAGGCTCTTCAAAACCATCTCTCTTGTTTTTTTTTTTTTTTTTTTTTTTGATAATTCAATAATAATCATGTATATTTAATTTGTTTGAAGCTACATTAATGATCGGTTTGCCAAAAAAAATGTAAGTTAAATGCCATGAACACCACAATTGAGAAACAACAACAACAATAGAGATACTCTATAATGTGCCATATCAAGATTGATAGGAAAATCTTACATTCTTATCCACTTCAACCAGTTTCTCTAACAACATAAATTATTCAATAGACTATGGATGTTATATATAAGTAACAACAACATCAAAATAGGAACTTAGTGCTTCTTTCCACATCATAAAATGTAAATTATAAACTATAAAAATAAATTTTAGAATAAAAAACAATAGCAGAATTTTATCAAAATTTGTGAGCATATTACTAAAATGTAGTTACCATTACCATTAATTACATACAGTTGGGTCAATGCTTGGGTAGGAAATGGCAGAGTTTTTTGGACTACCAACACATACTTATTTATCTTCAAAAGGCTAAAATTGAGTGATTTGTATGACTCAAGCTATAATGAGCTTTCTCTTCTAATAATAAAGAATAACAGATACACCAGCTTTGTTGTCTTCCAAAACAGCAAGCATCATTATTTGATTTTAAAAATTCTAATGTTCAATAACCCAATATCGTCCATCAGAGAGATTATATAAGTCATTCATATACTGAATGTGATAGGCAGAGAATGTTAATTAGATTAGATAACTATAATTAAAATTGGCATAAGAAAAATGTTATCTTTTACCTTCAATGACTAATACATTCAAAGAATTTGAATTTGATGAGAACAGCAATATTAAACCCCCCAAAAAAAAATCATACCAATAATAAACATGTCTATAAGACATTTATCAAACAGGTATGATGTACATAGTACAAATCCTTTTTTTGTTGTTGTGATGATTGCAAACTCTCCAACATAAGCACTAACTTATTAGACATCTAAAATCATATTATATTAAAACTGGTATTATAGTATTATACTATAGAAGGCATTGTTAATGGAAGCCTAACACAAATAACAAAATCTAAACCAATCCAACCAAGAAATTCAAACCTAAATCATATTCAATCCCAAATTTATAAAATGAAAGCTAAAAAAAATAAAAAATTGCCTGTAACAGGTATACGGCCTGTCTCTCTGTGCCTGCAGTTTCGATAAACCTTAACCAAACAATAAACCTAAATAAATAAGATTGAAAAAGAAAAAACAAATATCAGCACAACACTCAATCCTACACTTATCTGATTCCAAGGATTTCATTTAAGATTAGTTACAGGAAAATGTTTTTAATTTGTTTTTCTTTACGGTGAAAAACCAAAACTAAAATCTTTTTTTTTTTTGTACTTTCAGTAAGTTATAAAAAAGAAAAAAAAAAGGGGGGGGGGAACCTATCCTATCAAAGAATTTAAGACAAAAGATCAAATATCATACATAAATCTTATCAAATAAATAATAATAATAATAATTCATACCTAGATCTAAAAAGGGGGAAAGAATATACCGGCAACAGTTCCAATAATCTGATGGTGGTGCATATATGGCCTTACAATGTTGATGGTGGTAGGAAGCCGGATTGACGCTGGTGGCAGCGACATTCACGAACACTATCTCTATATCCCTCTCAATCATTCCATATTTTAAAAACCCAAAACAAAAACAAATCAAATCTAAACCTACCCAACAGGAAAACTCAATTAAAAGTAAAATTTCATACCCAAATCTAAAAAAATTTACCAATGTTGATGGGCCATAGATTTTTCTTCCTATGTGCTTGTGGTTCTAGTGGTCTGATTCTTCCCCTTTCTTTGTTTCTTTCTCCATGTCTCTCACAGGCCTCATCGCCTCTCTCTATTTCTCTCTTGGCGCCATACAAACTCTATCTCTCTTTGTGACTATATCTTTCTCAAGCCTTTCGTTTGTATTTTTACCACTCTATTCTCTTCCTCTTTCTCTGTATTACCACTCTGTTCTCTTCCTCTTTCTCCATACAACAAGCAAGCCTATTTTTTTAATTGATTTATGCGGTTAATTCCTCTTAATCGGCTGTTGTTGCAGAGGATGAACAAAGATTTTTATATTGTTGCAGAGAACGAACAGAGGTTTTCACTGTTGCAGAGGTTTTTTTTTTTTTTTTTTTTTTTGTCTGTTTGATAGGTTGGAAAATGCTAGTCCGATCTGTGTGTATATGGAGGTGCAGCGAAGAATTGCAAGTTTGAGTCTGAATTTTGATCGGGAAATATGGTTTGGGTTTTAGGGTTTGCGGTTTTTTTTTTCTTTTTTCTTTTTTTTTTCTTTTGTTTTATGGATAATCAGCTTGGTGTTTTTATAAGGGTCTGTGTTTTTCTTTCTCTTTTCTTTTTTTGGATAAGTGGGTTGGTGTCTGAAAGTGAGTCATTCTAATGCAACGGACGGTTTTTTAAAGAAAAAATTGTAAACGTGGCAATATTTTAGGGGGTCATTTTGCCTAACGTGGCAGCACTTCCTTAAAGCTTCTGCTATTATATATAGAATTAGATAATTAAATAAGTGGGGACTCAATTATAAAATCCTTAATCTAAAGGGTAAAATATAATCAGTTGAACCTCCATTCCAAGAGGCAATAACATGACTCCACCCATTCATGTGGGTTTGGCCTAACACCAAAAAAGGGCCAGAGGCACAGTCTCTCACAGAATCAGGGATAATGCCTTAGGGGAATCTACTTGCCGAGCATCGATTGATGTCAGGCACAAGTTACTAGGAAGTCACATCAATGGCAGGTGGTAGGTCCAATCTGAACAGCAAAATAGGGCATAAAGGCCCATGGATATAGGGAAAATCCACTTAATCATGACAACCCCATTAAGGGGAAACTATAAATAAAGAGAAAAGGAGATGAAAAGGGGTTTGGAAAATTAGGGAAGAGAAACATGAGAGTAGTGAGGAGAAATACGTCCCAGGGAGAAGGAAATCCAGTCCAGATTTCATAGAGAGGGATCAGTTGCATAGTTATCATCTCGGTGAATATAGGATTATGAGAAAGGAAGCAAAAAACCTTTGGTTTTTTCCTTCAAAAACTTGCATCACCATCTTTAAGGCCTCCCATCGTTGGATATTCCTAACTCACAATACAAGTAAATTAGGGACCTCAACCCAAAATCCTCACTCCATTAGGCTGAGCTATCACAATTGGCACCATCTATAAGAATCTACTACTCAACGAAAGGCCTAGAGTTGGCATAGCAGTCTCTTGTATAGAGGGTCCACATGCAAACGAGGAGTCAGCAGGCTCTAGTGAAAACCGATCGAAGGGCTTGTCTTAGACCCTAAGGAGGATGGAAAGGAAGCAAATAAGGGAGCAAGATCTCAGGTAGGACGAGCATGAAACTTGTTTGGATTCCGAAAAAGCTTCCTCCTGAGGAGAAAGAACTGTTTCTTACATACTCAAGCCTTCAAACCATAGTGATTGTGATCGAGAGATAGAGAGTCTGCAAAGGCAAGTTAGAGAATTAGAGCTCAAGATAAGAGGCTGGCACCAAAGAAAGGACTACGAGGAATCAAACCACGATCATAAATCTATGAGTAACCACATAGGAGGGACTTCTCACTAGAGTCATTCTTGTTTGTTGAGGGATAGGTCAAATGAATCCGAAAAGGATCGCTTAAAATCACCAAGAAGAGAAAGGCACAGGCATCCCAGTGCCGCCCTAAATGCCATAAGTCGAGCCCTATGGAGGGTGGCCCGATCACTATTCTTCGAAAAGATAGAGCATACCGAGATGCCTAGGCATTTTACCCGTCTACGATTTACTTGTTACAATGGTAAGACTGACCTGGTGGAGCACGTAAATCACTATACTCAACTTATGGCCTTCTATTCACGAAATGATGGACTTATGTGTTAGGTATTCCCTTCTAGCCTCGGGCCCATGGCAATGAGATGGTTCAACAGTTTGAGGAAAGGGTCCATCCACAGCTTTAGTGAGTTAATTCAGGCATTCGGGGCATGATTTATCACTTGTAGTCGGGCTCCCCAACCTATTGATGCCCTATTATCTATGAAAATGGGAAGTGGGGAAACTCTCTGATTGTACACAAACCGGTACTGGGAGTTGTATAATGAGATCAAAGGAGGAAATAAGCAGGTAACAGTGAGCACTTTCAAACTGAGGCTACCTCAAGAATCCAAGCTAAGGGATTCATTGATCATGAGACCTCCCGAAAACATGCACTAGCTAATGAGGAGAATAGAAGAACATAAGAGACTAGAGGAAGATCGATTAAAAAGTAAAGGGAAGGCTCCTGCCACTCTATAGTACCATAAAGACCCCCTTCTTGGAGGCTTTCAGCAGAGGCCCTAAAGAAAAACCAGGGAACAAAGCCTCGAAGTATGAACTGAAGGATTCAAGTGGCATTTAAGGAACTTGTGCACAAAATTCATGAAAGGATAAAGCATTGGCCATACTTTTGCTGGACTAGCAAGATAGGCGGGGACCCAACTAGGAGAAATTAGAGCTTCTACTACATATACCACTAGGATAAGGGATATACTACTAAACAATGCAGAACGTTCAAAGACCACCTAGAATAGCTTGTCAAAACCAGGCACTTGAGAGAGTTTATGGTCAACCAAGGGAGAGTTATCACAGGGTAGACATTAGGGAACCGAGGGGGAGCATAGCCACCTCCCCTTGGGATTATTAAGGTTATTCATGCAACGTTAATCAATGTGAGTGCCAGTTGTTGGAGAGGAATTATAAACACTACCACCCAGTAGGAGCACAAGACATTGGATCGCGCAAGAAAGAGGCCCAGGATGGTTGGAGGGCAAATAGCTTTTAATGCCAACAACCTTGAAGGAACTTCTCAACCGAACAATGACACTCTCATCGTAACCCTTAGGATTTAAGGTTTCCTACTAAAAAGAGTTATGATTGACTAAAGGAGTAAGGTTGAGATAATGTACCCCAATCTTTACAAGGCTCTAGGCTTGAAGGCCAAGGATCTCAGGAAGTATGATAACCCCTCTGGTGGGGTTTGATGAAAAAATGGTGGTGTCGGAGGGATACATAAGGCTCCTAGTAGTAGTTGAAGGGAAAGAGGTGATGGTGAATGTCATAGCTGTGAATGCATTCTCCCCATACATGGTGATCCTAAGGCGGTTGTGGATACATGCCACAAGAGCCGTACCATCCACACTACATGTGAAAGTTAAGTTCCCTGCCAAGGAAGGAATTGTGGTGATGAGGGGTGACCAGAAAGTAGCCCTTCAATGCTTGGTGGCCGCAATCAATTATGAGATTAAAAAGAAAAAGCAAGTAGAGCCGAGCTCCTTATAGCAATTACAGTGTCCTAAGGAGTCTAATGGGACTAACAGTTCTGAAGAATTAATCAAGGTCTATAATTTTCCTTGTGAGGAAAGATATTTTTTGATAGGTAAAATCCTCCCAACCAAGGATCGAGTAAAGATGTTGTTGTCACTAGTCCAAAATTTGGATGTATTTGCTTGGAGCCCATATGAAGTGCCTGGCATGGATCCGGAGTTCATAGTGCATAAGTTGAATGTGGATCCCCTATTTCCACCGAAGAAGCAAAAGCCAAGGCAATCCACCAAGCACCATGCGGAAGTTATGAAAGAGGAAGTGGAGAAATTAAAGCAAGATGGTGCTATTAAAGAGATAGTTTATCTAGACTGGTTAGCTAATATCGTGGTAGTAAAGAAGAAGAACAGGAAATAAAGAGTTTACTTTGACTTTACTGATCTTAACTAAGCATACCCTAAGGGTCCTTTCCCCATCTCGAAGATCAACCAGCTAGTGGATGCAACATACGGTCACCCAAAAATAAGCTTCTTGGATGCCTTTCAAAGGTATCATCAAATTGCTCCAATACCCCGAAAACTAGTAGAAGATGTCATTCTTCTCTCCCAAAGGCAACTATCACTATACAGTCATGCCTTTCGGATTAAAGAACGTAGGGGGAATATATCAGCAAATGGTTACTCGTATGTTTAGAGATAAAATCAGTAAAACAGTGGAGGTGTACATTGATGACATGGCTGTTATAAGTAAGGACTTCGAGGAGCATGTATAGAATCTAGCCGAAGTATTTGAAATCTTGAGTCACCACAATCTACGCCTCAATGCTAGTAAGTGCACATTCGAAGTGGGTTCTAGAAAGTTCCACGAGTATATGATAACATGCAATGGTGTTAAGGTCAATACTGACCAAATAAGGGCAATTTAGCAACTTAGCCCACCCAGTAATCTGAAGGAAGTGCAGAAACTCATAGGGATGATCACAGCCCTAAAACAGTGAAGGTGTACATTAATGACATGACTATTATGAATAAGGACTTCGAGGAGCTTGTATAGAATCTAGCCAAAGTATTTGAAATCTTGAGACACCACAACCTATGCCTCAATGCTAGTAAGTGCACATTCGAAGTGGGTTCTAGAAATTTCCATGGATATATGATAAAATGCAGTGGTCTTGAGGTTAATACCGACCAAATCAAGGCAATCTAGCAACTTAGCCCACCCAGTAATCCGAAGGAAGCGCGAAAACTCATAGGGATGACCACATCTCTAAACCATTTTATGTCAAGATCAACTGACAAATGTAGGCCTTTTTTTTTAGCTACTCTAGAAATGGATGGGATTTAAGTGGACTCCAGAATGCGACGAAGCTTTTCAAAATTTAAAATGATACTTGGTCAATCCTCCCATCTTATCAAGCCCTAAGCCTAGGGAGGATCTTTACATGTATTTGGTTGTGTCCAATCATGCTGTGAGGGTGGTGTTAATAAGAGTCTAGGAGGGTATACAAAAGCGGGTGTATTACGTCAGCAAGACCTTGGTAGTTTGAAGACTCTGTATTTACCGTTAGAGAAAATGGTACTCGCTCTGGTACACACCACAAGGAAGCTACCGCACTACTTCCAAGCTTACACTGTGTACATTTTAACTAAATATCCCCTACAAGCATTGCTATGAAGATCGAATTTCATAAGAAGAATAGCTAAGTGGGGGACCAAACTCGGATCCTTTGATGTTAGGTACACGCTGAGGAATGCCATTAATGGGTGAGTACTAGCAGATTTTATGGCTGAGTTTGACCCAATAGTTGATGGTGTTAGGATTAGTGCCCTTAAATCCTATTGTATGATGCTATGTATGTTATTATGTATGACATTATGTATGACTTAATGTTGTGATTAATAAAGTTTCCTCATTATTATTATCTAAAATAATGGTAACATGAATATTTGGACATTATCATATAGTCCATGAGATACATAGTATGTGATTTATGTGATTTAGTCACAGAAGATATAGATCACAAGTTCTTTGTAAACTCATAATTTTGGTTCGTAGTCAGTGATGAAATTGGGCATTTCATCTACGAAGATTATAACATATCAACTAAGATGATTTGTCTTGATCATGGAAGTGGAGACTTCTAGTTGATATGTTGATATGTTTTAAGAGTTAAGACATATTGAACTGGACCGCTGTGAGATTTATTATTCTCCTAATGACTGTCAAATGAATAGTAAATCTCACGACTCCTATTTGTATGAACTCTTAATCCTGAGAGAATAATGGACCTGATCGTGAGGTGTAAGTTGCTTTGATATATCAGGAGTGAGATCTAAAGTCACGATCAAAACTTCAATATGTTGGGCAACCACATTTAGTGTTGATGGAACATATATTCTCAAGATGGAATTCATAGTCTCTTAATGGAGATATAAAATATTCCCTTGAGATAAGTTTAATGAGTTTGGTTATTCAGAGAGTTAGGCCTAACCACTTTAGTAAGAAATTACTAAAGTATATATTTATGAAATTGGATTTCATAAATATATGATGAATAACTTAAAGGATTAAACCGGGTACTCAAGGATTAAGATGTAGTAATTTTCAAAGTGACAGTCTGCATTCATGACTTTGTATTACTACGAATATTTTATGAAGGGGTTGCGTGTATAATATAAGTCTTGGGATATAATTTATAAATAAGGCCTAGAGTGCAATTATATTTATATAGTGGTATTAAACATAATTAATGGTAACTTTGGACTTGTCAAGAGTTGACAGAAAAGCCCAAGGCCCATTGGAGCTAGTGTCTTATTGGTCCCTTTTGGTCCCACTCCAAGTCACACATTAAAGCCCAATTGGAAAGGCCCAATAGGCCGGCCCAATTAGATAATTAGTTAGTTATAAAGGGAGAAACATACAGAAATTTATTTTAAGAGAATCATCATTATGAAGTGGTGTGTATGTGCGAGTGAAACCACTCGATTATTCTCCCTTAGAAACTGATCGAGAGACCACACTTCTTGGGCGTAAAGTGGAATTGGAGTGAAGATTAAAAGTGTTCCCAAGAACTTCTAATCTTTGGTTTTGAATTTCACCGCACCAAGGTACGCTATCTTGTTCTCAAATTCTGAAAATCACACAGTGCATGTTATCAATCATGAATGAAATAGATCCATGTTTGTCGCTTCCGCTGTGTGTTTTGTATGGGATACAAAATCAGATTTTCCTTCAATTGGTATCAAAGCCAGGTTTTCATATCATGATTGTATAGCATGTGATTGAATTTTAGAATAAAAGAAAAACGGTTTCTTGGTGGCCCACAGTTGTTTTCAGTTATATAGAATGAAGTTCTATAGACTTCTAGATGAAGTTGTGAGATAACCGTTCATGATGATGACAATCGTATTGCATTGGTTTGTTCAAAGTGGCCTTTAACTATTAAGTATTGGTGCCGTGTCTTATTAATTGTCTGGATATGGTTATATGAATCTAATTGTAATAACCATCATGTGCGTGAAGTAGTTATTGGCAATGGTAGTTATTGAAATGAAGGGTAGTTATTCTAATGCTCTAACCGATATATCCAAACCATCTTGAAGTTTATGTTTTGGATATAGTTATTCAAATAACTATCATTTGCATGTATCTATTCATTGCACAACTTGGATCCTTCATTGCATGGCTTGGATGTTAATGCACCACTTGGATATAAATATATATAGGGCTTGCATGGTTTGATTATTATAAGCATGTAATATGTACCATGGATGTATTGAATGCTTTATATACAATTTACATTGAATCCGTATATTATTTGATATATATGGGTTTTTATGCAAATTTTTTATAAAGGATTCATCATATTGTTGCTTGCCTTGGTTTATATATTTATATATATTAATGCTAAGATTAAAGTATTCATTTAATGAAATTTATTCCTAATGAGATTAGGATTATGTTTTCAAGGGTGTCTAGCATTAATATGGTTCTTGATCATAAAAACCTTTAATTTAAAATATCTAATGGGAGAAAGATACAAGGGTTGGATCTCACGGCCTCCATTATCAGTTCATAGTAGTGTGGGGTAAGCACCTCGTCTTGGCGTATATGCCTTGCGATCCCAAAGGAGGGTGTTTACTTCATAGTACTACAAGATTGAACTAACCTGTTTAAAGTAGTGTGGACAAGCACCTCGCCTTGGCGTATATGCCTCATCCCAAAGGAGGTGTTTTGTTCCATGGTACTACAAGTTTAAACATTATAAGGGAGATGAAATGTGGCTACACATGATTCTAGATAATGGTGTACACTAGACTAAGTATAATGTTAACCTCCCAAAGGAGCTATGTCATTATTACTTAGAGGCTAGAGGTAATACGGCATATTATTAGTGTATGATAAGAGTTATCATGATAGCACTAATAATGAGAATAGTTCTCAATCAATTAATGTGTTTATAATAAACTTGCTACCAAGGAATTATAGACATGGATTGGTTTGTCGTTGCATATATTATTTTATGGTTTTATGAGGTTCCATATTATATACTTATATGCTAAATTGATAATGTCCAGTTTACTTATTATATTCATGTTTGTTATTTTCAGATTTAAAATCATGGCATCATTTAGCCCACTTGTTGCTATTCTTAATCAAAACAAACTGACTGAATCCAATTATGTTGACTGGAAAAGAAATTTGGATATTGTTCTTACTGCTAAAGAGCATAAATATGTGCTTACTCAACCATGTCCTAGCTTTCCATCATTAGATGCTCCTCTTGAGGAAAAACAGCGATATGATCGTTGGCAGAAATCTAATGAGATGGCCAAGTGCTACATCTTAGCATCTATTTCAAATGTTCTACAGCATCAAATGTAGGATGTAGAACTAGCTTTAGACATTATGCTAAGTCTGAAGGAGATGTTTGGTGAGCAAGGCCGATCCGTAAGGCAAGAAACTATGAGGCAAATTTATAATACCAAAATGGCTGAAGGTACTTCAGTGAGGGAGCATTGTCTTCGGATGATCTCTAATCTGAATACATTGGAAGTTTTAGGTGTCGATATTGATGGAGAATCCCAAGTGGATATGATACTCCAGTCACAACAAGATCATTCAAGGAATTCAGACTTAACTATAACTAGTGTATGACCCGCACAATGTGCGAGCTAGTTAGTTTTATTTATTTATTTTGAATTAGGATCCTCTTATTTGTTATTTATGGTAAAATAAATAAAACTCTCTAACACAGCTTGGCTTAGTTATTTTGCATCACTAAGGTGAAATTTTTAGTTATCAAAACAAAAGAACCTTGAAAATTTAAGCTAAATTATATTGTATTCAAGCTTGCACAACCCCCAAATCTTGCAAACAGAACATGGTAATTTTTTGTCTTTCTGCCCCATAAGAAATTGGGGGGGGGGGGGGGGGGGGAACTCTTAACTAATTGAAAATGTTAAGACCCACAGACTGAAAAGCTTAAAGTAAAAATAGTTTCCAATATGCTCAAATACCATATCCAATTTTCAAAGGCTTCCATGTGGAACATTCTCCCCTCCCAAATTAACTTATGACTAAATAGAAGTTTAGCAATTATATATTACAAATCAGAACCAAATCTTACACGAATACACATAGCAAAACTGCTTCTAACCTAAATACGTACCTTAATTATAAAAAAAATTCAAATTATTTAAAATAAATAAATCTAACCCAAATACCTAAATCAAAACCAATCCAATCAAAAACCCACGATATTTAACACCTAAGAGATTAGTAGTTTATAAAAGAGATGAGATGAGTAGACTATTAAGTCAACTACTAATGGCTAAACTTCATACAGTAAAAAAGTGTGAAAAAAAAATGTATTAAGTTAGAAAATTATTAAAACACAAAATAAAAAAATCCATTTTCAAAAGAAGATTTACATTTAAATCATCATTGATCCAAGTATATTGCATACGATATTACAAACCTTTTTAAGCCCTTTGAACATTTCTGTAAGCTTTCTATACATCTTGAATATAGAAAAACTACTATGCACTACAGTTATTGTCCCAAAAAAATGCATCTAAGACTTTTCTTTTGCCAACAGATTTCTATGTACAAAATATAAATGTTTACACTAAGCCAGCAAGTCTCAAATGTCTTCCATCAAGCTGTTATTTGCCAAGGCAAAGCCCCTTTCTTAGAAATATCTCCCCACCAATCTTTATCATCAATTGAGAAAATAATCCAAAGGAAAACTCTCAAAGATAAATATTTTAACTTTTTTTCCTCCTTTCAAATAAAGCTAAAACAAAGAGTTATCCGGCAACCTAGAGAACAAAAAGGGTAATAATGATTTTAAGCAATTCCTATGAATTGGGGCTAGTTTGTATATCAAAAGAAAAATTATAAGTAAAACCAACGAAAAGCACAGGAGGTAGCATGTCAAACACATGTTTCTATAGGCTTCCCAAGCATCTTTGGTGTCTCTCTCCACATGGTGAACCAAAACAGAAACTCCTGCAGTAAAAATTCAAGGCATCCATGTTAATTTGTTTTATATAGGAAAAAACGAAACCCCTATTCCCAGCAAGAGTGAGTGAAAGTTTTGTCAAACAAATGGGGTCCATGTTTCAAATGGAAATGAAAAGAATGTTATATGCTATGAATTTATAAACAACTCTAGACTCATTCTTACATTGTCAAACAAATGGGGTGCATATATACTTCATCTTGTGGAGAATTGTGCTAACAAAAACTCAAAGTCAAGGGTAAACGAATAAAAATTGCAGAGAGGAGTGAACCTTACTGAGAATCATATCCAAAGGACCTACCCTTGCTTTCGAATCTCCTATCTCTATAAGAAGGTTCCATTAAAAGTTTTTTTAACAATCTTTCATCAATACCTATTAATGATTTTTTTCACTTTTCATTACTAAATTTTGAATCAAATTGTAAAGTAATAGCATATTCTACTGCAATAATGTTATTATATGATTTTCTTTTGCAATTGAACATTAGACATATAAATATGTGAAGGCATTTATCTGAAACCATTCAAGTAAATAATATTATAACCACTTAATATATTTCACCTAGATTAATTAACAACAATTTACTAGTGTCAAAAGGCCAAAAAGGCTTTACTTTACACCAACAAAGAGAATGGCTTTATTACAAAAGAAGCGTAGAACTGTTTTTGTAAAATACTAATTACAAAGGCAACTATCAACTATAAAAAAAAGGTTTCAAGGAATAGACTTATAACAATTTTTTTTTTTCTCATTCACATGCTCATCTTTGGATTTCTCTTATAAGAGACGTAAATGCAATATTTTTTTTATTTCTTATTTTGTTCCTTAAAGAATGTACAGTTAAATGGTTCAAAAAATTGTGAAAGCATGAAGTAATGAGATTTAACAAAGCAATTGACTATTAATATGTATATTGATATCTAGTTTTTTGATTGTGAGAAAGACCATTTTAAAAGATGATGTTTTCAGTTATTAGATCATGATAGCATATTTCAATATCATATTTACAAAATCAAACAGTACCAAAATATTTTGACCAACGAATCCAAAGAAATAAAAAAAGCAATACAAATTCTATTAGGTTCAAACAGTAATATAATAATTGGTAAGAAGTAAATCACAGCCACAACAGTCGAGCCAAACACTTCATCATTTTTCTCTTTTATGCTAAGATTTTCTCAAAATTAGTACTCTTCTTCTTACTACTAAATCTGAGATCTCTTACTAAATCTGAGATCTTTTAGATAATCCATTCAAGCATTGTATTACTTCCATGCTCATCTGGTCCTTTAAAACTTGATAAAATGCAAAGTACGTAAGGATTTTCATAAATAAATAAAAATAAAAACAGAAAAAAGGAGCATTACATAACCGGTCTCGCATTCCTATAGCAAATTTTAAACATTCTTATAGTATCATGTATTTTTAGATGATACTGTATAGCCTATGCATTCTTTCTTTTCCTTTTTTTATTCTTGGTGAGACAATGCATTTTTTTTTTTCATAAGCAGTTGGGTATGCTCTTAACTGAGTATGAACTAAGACAATATATAGCAATTATCAATATCATTAAGACTTGACATGTGCATTAAATTGTAAAAAGTAAAAAAGAAACGGAGAAAGTACCTTGTATATGATAATTTCTATCACATATTTGAAATATTTGTACCAGATTTAGCAAGCATGGTCACTACAGCTGAATATAATAGCTTCTATAAAAGTATAATAAAAGCCAAAAAATAGCAAGGAGAATCCTCTTAAAAATTTAAACTAATAAAAGCAACAATAACAATCAAATCATGTTTTTGTGTTTTTATTTTCAGAACACATAAGGTGGTCAATTTCATCAGCAAAGCAAAGTGTCCTTAACTTTAGTATGCAATAGGAAATGCAAATAATATGTAATTTTGTTCAAAGGGCTAAGTTGAAATAATGCCTTTAAGTGGAATCTTGTAAAATGTGTGGATTCCTCTAAGAACCTCATCGAGCCCATGCTACTTAAGACAACAGAAACTAAATTAATGAAATTAAAGATTAATTTTCCTCAAGTCTAAAAAGTAAATTATAGTCTATTAACATAAGAGGGCATGAACTTCTAGGAAAGTTGACACTCCTAAAATTGAATTTATATGAGCTAATCATTTTTTAAATTCATACCAAAACTTGTAGTTTGCCAAATGCAAACCAATTTGTGTGGTTTGCAACAATATTTTGACAATATTTGTATAATCTATGAAGAGCAATAATTTCATACAATCACTTGTTTTCATAGCTCAGTTTTAAACAATTGCAGCAAAAAATATTCTATTATTAGTAAAATTGGTGTATACACAAATTACAGTTTCATGTGAAGTGTATATATCCATACTCTATACCTCTAAGGAAGGAAACATTACAAATCCTTTACATATGTGGATTAGATTTTTAAAAAACTACATGTATTCCAAATCAGATAAGCCAACTCAATGGTAGGAAAATGTTCTTTATAAAATTAGATAGTGACATATTTTTCAAAATTGGGCATTTTTTTAGTAAGTTTCTGTTGCTGCCCACTACATAAACAGAACCCTTTTGTACCCCAAAAATACAAAAAGTTTCCTCCTTTCTCACAAACCCGAGAGGGCTAAGATCATCAATAACTCCCCATAGCAATCAGACCAACTTCTTAAACAAACCTAAAGAAAGCATGATTCTTTTGCTCTATGACCAATTATGTATCTTTAATAAGAAAAAGAAAGAAGCATAGATTTGATATTTTGAATGGAATCAAACATATTGATGGAAGAAAGGGTACCTAATGCTGGCCTCCATTTCTACCTCACCTTTAAACTGATTTTGAAGAAGTTTGAGTCAGCGGGATCTTACGGACTGTATTTATGTCTCTCTCTATCTCTGTCTCTATATTTTTCTGTAGGGCAAAACTTTGCTTTTATATATAGCTAGCCTAATACCTGTGCTATGCATGGGGTACTCTTCTATTCAAAGAAACCATCTCTAGATAGATGCTAAGATTTGAAAATATTTGACCCAATACACTAACATATTCCATAAAGTTTCAATTCCTATAAAAATCAAATGCCTTTATCTAAAATCTGAAATTTCCAAGCAAATAAAAGAATTCTTGAAATTTATTTCTACTCTCTTATTATCAGCAAAAATAACATGAGACGCAAACAAAAGGGATTAATAAATCATTTAGAGGAAAAAAAAATCCAAAAATGACGTATAAAGACTAAAGCAAGCTTCATCTAACTTTTGGCATGTAATAATAAAAAATATATATGAAATTTTCATGAAATCATAAAATTAAACGTGATTATGGTTTTTTTCAACCCACATGTTGATGCTAATTGCATCAAGTTCACATGTAGAATGTAGGATGCTCCTTTCCTTCTTCCAGCTTCTACCTTTGCTTTATAGTCTCCATAATAATCCCAACATATATTATGGATAAGACACTCGGACAATTTTTATAAAGGAAAAAATACTAACACTGTATATTAATATTGTACAACATAACTAAGCTCAACCATAATGAGCATCTCCTCCAATGCCTCAAAGCACTGTCTTCCCTATCTTCAACACTACCAAACACTACAATAACAACCACCAAATTGATAACCTCTAAACAATTGCTCTCTTTATGACCACTTGAAATTTCTTTCACACCATGCTACTAGCATTGTAGTGACATCTAACACCCTTAACAATTATCACCACAGCTATTATCATTAATGTAACGCTTCTCTTATTTACATATGTACTTACTAACTATGATTTTTTTATGCACTGAAACAAAAGGCAAACAAATAAATATTTGAAGTAAAAATAAAAGCTTTCAAAAGGGTTAACTAATTGGTGCCTTCATAGAACTTACCTCTATGTTGCAAAATAAACAGGAAATGCAACAACAACACGTTGTAAAAGAGAACTGAACAAAGTAACGCAAAATGACATATCTCACCATATAAATGACATTTTGTAATAAGAAGGCTGCCCGAAACATCATTAGTTCAAGCTAAAATTTCATGATAATCTTTTAAAACAACTTTTTAAAAAAAAAATCAAAGTATAATGCAGCAGAAAAACTACTTGGCAATATGGTATTTCTTTCATGGATCAATTTCAAGCGTGTAAAAACTCAAACCCAGATGCTGCATCTCACCTGAACATTAAACCCAATCATTTAAGACAAAAGAAAACACCTTCCCTCCATCCTTTCAATAGTCACTGCAACTGCCATATGATCTACTGCTTTGCTGCTCTGTCCCATCTCTACTCTGCAACATTATTTTGTAAAATCTGAAAGTTTAGAGTGTATAGCAATTTATAATGTTTTCTAAGTGAAATTATGGTTTTCTAGTTTTCAATATTGCAATCTGTTATGATTCTAGTTTCATAACATAATTGAGAGCACTAACATACCATACACAAAGAACAAAATTGAAGGAAGATTCTTTCATGGACCAATCTAATTACAATTCTAATATCATAACATGATTAAGAGCACTAATAGAACATACACTGATACTACTTTTTTTTTTTTGCAGGGATATCCAAGTGAGAGGAATTTAAAAAACAGGGCAATCATAGTAAATCTAATTTGTATAAAATTTCACCGCAGATTTCCATTGGCTTTTAAAAAGGGACCATTTAGAAACAATAAACCAAAAAAAATAAAACTTTGATGTGGTTTTGATTATTAAAGATTTGTGTTTTGAGTGACAAAGCAAATGTTCATTTACGCAAACTGAATAATCCCTTGTGTTATACTCTATAAAGAAAAATAACAAATAACAAAGCATATATAATCACAACTTTATTGGGAAAGAAACAGAGATAGAAAGCAAGAGAGAAAAAGTGAGTTAGGGCAAGAAGGAAAGAACCAAACAAACAACATCAAAATCTGAAATCTACAAACCGTAACAGAAAATCCCAAAACATCAAAGCAAATATCTAAATCTATACCTATCCAACCAAAATACCCAAAAACAAAGTCATATTAAATACCCAGATATAAGAAAGGGGAAAAAAAAAACCAGTGGCAGTTTCGGCGTTCTGATGATGGCAGGTAAATGCCCTGATCAACGGAGTTAATGGCACTTAGATTTCTCTCCCTCAATATCAATTCCTATGTGCCCAATCGATGTACTCTTTATCGATGGCAGCGGAAAAACTGACAGTAATCGTGTTTTGATTTCTTATGCCCAATCGATGTACTCTTTATTGTTCTACCTCTTTCTCTTCTCTGTGTCCCAAGCCTCATTGCCTCCCTCTATTTCTATTCCGTATGTATCATATTTCTATCTCTGTGTGTATCGTATTTCTCTATTTCCTCATCGCCTCTCTCTCTCTCTCTCTCTCTCTCTCTCTCTCTTTCATCGCCTCTCTATTTCTATTTCCGTGTATCCCTTAATTTTAACCTTTTTTTTTTTTTTTGTTATTTATAAAGAGAGGCTTTTAAACGGTGTATTGATTGCCAACTAACATAATTTATCACTTTTTAACTTATACGTGTCAGAATTTTAAGTGGTCATTTTTCCTAACATGTCAGCGCCTCATTAAAGGCTTCTGCTTGATTAAATAGTGTCTAACATAATACAATACAATGTAATAAACTCTATGTTAAAATACAAACATATACCATGTCTGCCATAAAACGGTATATCATTATATAACCTGGAAGACCATGCTCCTTATTTTCCTTCCACCTCCATGTATTAAGAATTCTAGAATAAAACAAAAAATCAGTAATTTTATCAAACAATTGTGTATAAAAAATTAAGTTGTTCTATTAGAAGAATTAGAAAAAAGATGTTAGTAATGAAAGATAAAGTATAATCAAGGATAACAGTAAAAGATGTTGGCAAAGGATTTGGCTTTCGTGACCAAGGATATCCCAAATACTAAGCAAGATTAACAACAATAAAACAATATGCCCAAATTTAATCATGATACCACACTTCAAACAAAACAGTTAATTTTTGCATAACAGTAAAAACTTTTTGCATAAACTTTATCTGGAAACTTCGTTTTCGTCTAATAATTTCAGTTTTTAAAAAATCCAAGATAAATTTTGACTTTTAACCACAATAGTTAAGGACAAAATCCCTAATGTTACCAAAAATAAAAGAAGAGAAAGGGATAATTTGAAACCAAAGCATCCAAAGAAAGAGGATCAACCCATCTATTTTTTTAAAAGGGGTAAAAGAACAACCCTAGAAAATTATGCAAGGGGAACTACCGATGTTGAATTCAAAATTGAAGATTTAAGATTCTAATTTGAATAGAAAAGGCAATGGTGAGGAGTTTCAATCTGTCTTCTAAACAACAAAATAGTATTTGAAGAGGAAAGAGGAAAGGAGTATGCTAACCTTCAATACAAAAAAACAAAGACTATACCGATGGAGGGTACGGGCCTAACTGCATTCTCAGATTTATCTCTCTCCACCCTCTATGATAGACCGAATCTCTCTCTCTACGTTCTGTAATCTAAAAATAAAAAATCAAAACCTAGTGAAATCCAAATACCTAAATAAATTCAATCCAACCAATCTCATACCCAGATCTAAGAAAGAAAGAAAAGAAAACCTTTACCAGTGGTAGTTCCAACAATCTGATGGTAATAACGGTGTTGATGGCTTTCTGTAGGTGTGCGTAGTGTCACCATTGTTGGGATCTCCCGCTCTCACTCTCGGTCTGTGTCTGTGTTACAGTGTTAGGGTCTTCGGCGCGCCTCCTCTCTCTCTCTCCTTTCTTCGTGTACTAATCTTTCTTTCTTTTTTTCCTTTTTTTAAGCGGTTAGCTTCCTTTTATACCGAGAGGCTCCAAACAGTGTTTTAACAAAGTGAATCAGTGTTTTTTTTTGTTTTTTCCAAACACACCGTGCGGGTTTCTTAAATTTAACCCTATACGTGTCAGTTTTTGAAGGGATCATTTTTCCTAACATGTCAACACCTCATTAAAAGCTTCTGCTTTTATATATTGTATTAGATATGAACAAAAAGATTTATTCTTTGTCTGAATTAATGAATGAGTTGGTAGCAGCGGAAGGCATCCTTAGTACTTCTAGTGTTGATGCCAACATGACAGAAGCTTCTACTTCTCAACCTAAGTCGAAAGGCAAGGGTAAAAGGAAGAAGAAGAAGAAGGACTTCACCAAGTAAGATGGTAAACAAGTTGCCTTAGGAGTTGCCAACAAAGGAAAGAAAACCAAAGGAAAGTGTTTCCATTGTGGTGAAAAAGGACATTGGAAGAGGAATTGTCCAATATTTAAGGCTGCCAAGAATAAAGGTATGAAAAGTACATTCCTTCTTGAAACATGTTTAGTACAGAATCCCACAGATTCCTGGTGTGTGGATTCAGGTTGTACTAATCATATCTGCAATTCTTTGCAGGGGTTTCAGGAGACCAGAAAGCTGAATGAAGGAGAAATGTTTCTTACCTTGGCTGATGAGAGCAAGATTCCAGCTGTAGCTATTGGAGTGTGTAATTTATGTTTTGAATCTAGAGTTTTAATATTGGAAAACTGTTTGTATGTACCTAATGTTCGTAGGAATTTAGTTTCTACAACTTATTTAGGTAAACATGGATATTATATTATCCTAAAAGACAATGTTGTAATAAAGAAGGATAAACTGTTTATCTGTTCTAGCAATATTGTGGAAGGTCTTTATATTTTAACTCCTGATAAGTATGAATTATATAATTCTGAATTAGATCATAACTCTTATGTAAAATCATTAAAGAGAAAGTTTCCTTCTACTAATGAAGCATATCTTTGGCACTTGCATTTAGGTCATATTAATTCAAACAGAATTCAAAGACTGATCAAAGATGGACTCTTAGAGCCCATGGACTTTGATGGATTTCCAGTTTGTGAATCTTGTTTGGAAGGTAAAATGACCAAATGATCTTTTAATGCAAAAGGTAGAAGAGCTCAAAAATTGCTTGAATTAGTTCATACGGATGTATGTGGTCCTATGTCAACCCAAGCAAAAGGAGGTTATGAGTACTCCATCACTTTTATCGATGATTACTCAAGATATGGTTATGTGTACCTAATAAGACGGAAGTCCGAAACCTTTGAAAAGTTCAAAGAGTTTAGGGCTGAAGTTGAGAATCAATTAGGTAAACGCATAAAGGCCATTCGATCTGATCGTGATGGCGAATACCTTCTTGGGGATTTCAAGGATTACTTAACTCAAAATGGGATTGTACCCCAATTGACTACACCTGGAACTCCCCAACAGAATGGTGTAGCAAAAAGGAGGAATAGGACTCTTTTGGAAATGGTTAGATCCATGATGAGTTACTCAACTTTACCAATTTCTTTTTGGGGATATGCACTAAAAACTACAATGCATATTTTGAATTTAGTTCCATCAAAATCTGTTCCCAACACACCGAAGGAATTGTGGAGTGGGCGCAAGCCTAGTATAAGATACCTCCACATTTGGGGATGTCCGGCACATGTGTTGAAAAGGAAGTCTGATAAGTTGGAAGCTAAAACCGAAGTATGCATGTTTTTAGGGTATTCAAAGGAAACAAAGGGTTATTTATTCTATAATCATAAAGATAACAAAGTATTTGTTAGCACACATGCCAAATTTTTGGAGGATGATTATGTGAATAATTTTAATCCTAGAAATAAAGTTGTTTTGGCTGAAATGAATGAACCTGTAAATGAACAACCAATGGATGAAACTAGGGATGATTTGGCTGTATTAGATACACCACAAGATATTACTCATAAGATGACTAGTACACAGGTGCCTCCTCGTAGTGGGAGAATTGTTCGGCCTCCTATAAGATTTATAGGTTTGGGAGAAACTTATGAAGCTATCCCAGAAGAGGCTGAATCAGATCCCTACACTTATGAGGAAGCAATGAATGATATAGATGCACATCATTGGATCAAAGCTATGAAATCTGAATTAGATTCCATGTATTCCAATCAAGTTTGGGATCTTGTAAAGGCGCCTAACGGCATTAAACCTGTTGGTTGCAAATGGGTTTACAAGAGGAAGAGAGGGGTAGATGGAAGGGTTGAAACCTTTAAAGCAAGGCTAGTGGCGAAAGGGTATACACAAAAAGAAGGTATTGACTATGATGAAACTTTTTCGCCAGTAGCCATGCTAAAATCTATCAGAATTCTCTTATCCATTGCTGCTTATTATGATTATGAGATTTGGCAAATGGATGTCAACACTGCATTTCTTAATGGCAATCTTGAAGAAGAAATCTTTATGATGCAACCGGAAGGTTTCATAGCAAAGAACCAAGAGCATATGGTATGCAAGTTGAAAAGGTCCATTTATGGACTTAAGCAAGCATCTAGGTCATGGAACATCAGATTTGATCAAGCAATCAAGTCATATGGTTTTGAACAAAATCTTGATGAACCATGTGTGTACAAAAGACATCAAGATAAAGTAGTAATGTTCCTAGTACTTTATATTGATGATATTCTACTCATTGGAAATGATGTAGGGGTAATGTCATCAGTAAAGGTTTGGTTGTCAAGCCAATTTGATATGAAGGACTTGGGTGAGGCTAATTTTATTCTAGGGATCAAGCTTTGGCGAGATCGCAAGAATAATATGTTAGGCTTATCACAAGCTGGATATATAGATAAGGTTCTAGAATGGTTTAGTATGCAAAACTCCAAGAAAGGTTTACTTCCTTTCAGACATGGAGTTCCTCTGTCTGATGACCAAAGGCCTAAGACTAAAGAGGAATTAAATATGATGAGACAAGTTCCTTATGCTTCTGCAGTGGGAAGTCTCATGTATGCCATGCTTTGTACTAGACCAGATATTTGTTATTCAGTTGGCATGGTCAACCGATATCAATCAAATCCAGGACCAAAACATTGGCAAGCTGTAAAGCATATTCTCAAGTATCTTCGGAGAACGAGAGATTATAATCTTGTTTACCGGTGTGAGGATTTGATTCCCATTAGCTATACAGATTCAGACTTTCAATCAAATCTAGATTTCAGAAAGTCCACATCAGGATGTGTTTTCACCTTGGGAGGTGAAGCCATAACATGGAGGAGTGTCAAGCAATCTTGTATTGCGGACTCCACCATGGAAGCAGAATATGTTGCTGCATGTGAAGCAACAAAAGAAGCTGTATGGTTCAAGAAATTCCTTTCTGACCTTGGTGTCGTAAGAATTGAGCAAGTTCCCATTACTTTGTTTTGCGACAATAGTGGAGCAGTTGCACAATCAAAAGATCCAAGGAATCACAAGAAAGGAAAGCACATTGAGAGAAAGTACCACATCATTAGAGATATTATTGCTCGTGGAGATGTGGTGGTAGCAAAGATTGAAAGTGCAAATAATCTAGCAAATCCCTTTACCAAAGCCTTGCCTCAAAGGACCTTCGAGTCACATTTGGATGGAATGGGAGTTAGATTAGTACACAATAGTTTTTAGGGCAAGTGGGAGATTGTTAGGATTAGTGCCCTTAAATCCTATTGTATGATGCTATGTATGTTATTATGTATGACATTATGTATGACTTAATGTTGTGATTAATAAAGTTTCTTTATTATTATTATCTAAAATAATGGTAACATGAATATTTGGACATTATCATATAGTCCATGAAATGCATAGTATGTGATTTATGTGATTTAGTCACAGAAGATATAGATCACAAGTTCTTTGTAAACTCATAATTTTGGTTCGTAGTCAGTGATGAAATTGGGCATTTCATCTGCGAAGGCTATAACATATCAACTAAGATGATTTGTCTTGATCATGGAAGTGGAGACTTCTAGTTGATATGTTGATATGTTTTAAGAGTTAAGACATATTGAACTGGACCACTGTGAGATTTATTATTCTCCTAATGACTGTCAAATGAATAGTAAATCTCACGACTCCTATTTGCATGAACTCTTAATCCTGAGAGAATAATGGACCTGATCGTGAGGTGTAGGTTGCTTTGATATATCAGGAGTGAGATCTAAAGTCACGATCAAAACTTCAGTATGTTGGGCAACCACATTTAGTGTTGATGGAACATATATTCTCAAGATGGAATTCATAGTCTCTTAACGGAGATATAAAATATTCCCTTAAGATAAGTTTAATGAGTTTGATTATTCAAAGAGTTAGGCCTAACCACTTTAGTAAGAAATTACTAAAGTATATATTTATGAAATTGGATTTCATAAATATATGATGAATAACTTAAAGGATTAAACCGGGTACTCAAGGATTAAGATGTAGTAATTTTCAAAGTGACAGTCTACATTCATGACTTTGTATTACTACGAATATTTTATGAAGGGGTTGCGTGTATAATATAAATCTTGGGATATAATTTATAAATAAGGCCTAGAGTGCAATTATATTTATATAGTGGTATTAAACATAATTAATGGTAACTTTGGACTTGTCAAGAGTTTACAAAAAAGCCCAAGGCCCATTGGAGCTAGTGTCTTATTGGTCCCTTTTGGTCCCACTCCAAGCCACATATTAAAGCCCAATTGGAAAGACCCAATAGGCCAGCCCAATTAGATAATCAGTTAGTTATAAAGGGAGAAACATACAAAAATTTATTTTAAGAGAATCATCATTGTGAAGTGGTGTGTATGTGCGAGTGAAACCACTCAATTATTCTCCCTTAGAAACTGATTGAGAGACCACACTTCTTGGGCGTAAAGTGGAATTGGAGTGAAGATTGAAAGTGTTCCCAAGAACTTCTAATCTTTGGTTTTGAATTTCACCGCACCAAGGTACGCTATCTTGTTCTCAAATTCTGAAAATCACATAGTGCATGTTATCAATCATAAATGAAATAGATCCATGTTTGTCGCTTCCGCTGTGTGTTTTGTATGGGATACAAAATCAGATTTTCCTTCAGATGGTGCATAAGGGATATGCCAAATCTCAGTTCGACTATGGTAGATGTACGTGGATGGAGCATCTAAAACACGTGGAGCAGGATAGGAATAGTGTTGGAATCACTAGAAGGTATAAAATTGGAACGACCGCTTAGGCTAGGCTTCCAAGCTTCCAATAATAAAGATGGTGTAATACCTATCTTATGTACATTTATACAAATGGCATTGGTAAGTCATCAATATATATATATATATATATAAATCGAAGCCTCTGATCTTTCCACAATTTTCCACATCAGCATTTTTTTTTTAAATCTGATTTATTTCTTTTTATTAAATATATATACTCTCCTTTCTCAAACTAAATACTCTTCCCCTATCTCTCACCCTCAGTTCTTCCAAGCAAACCCAATATAATTCTAAGTGCAAGGGCAGAACCTCTCCTTTCGACAAAACCAAACCCATCACCTTTCCTTTCAACATTACTCACCAAACGCAAAACCTCTACACTCTCTCAAATGCAGACCCAAGCTATTTCACAGAAAGCTTGCAAGGGCACGACCATGGGAGCCAACGTTTTCAATCTCTGACCCAGCCTCCATATCAGAGCATTCTCTCTTGGTATCTCTCAATTAATCTATGAATAATCTCTTTTCCTATTGTCTTTAATTAGGTTTTTCTGTCAATTTAAGGATTTCGTCTTTAATTACGTTTTTTTTGTCAATTTAGGGATTTCAATTCCTAACCCTTTTTTCTCTCTATTCTTTTTTGTTAAAGTCAGGGAAACACTCATAGAAAATCAAACTCTACAAGTTTTTTAAGAAAACCTGACAACAATCTTATAGGTTTTGCTTTACCTTCAAGTTTTGCTTTATTTTGCTATCTAGGTTTTTTAGCACATCTGATTTAGCTTAGCTTAATCGTTTGTTTGATTGAATAATTATTTGGGCACCTAAAACGTCAGCCTTCTTTATCTCCACTCAGTCCCCTGTTTATTTATTTATTTTTTCAAACCTTCAACCTCTTCTATACAAGTTCATGACATTTTTGTTTTGGTCTGTCTTTGATTGTAAAATGTAGGAAGAAATTTTATGTTCTCGGTTGGGTTGTAGTTTTTGTTTTGTTTTATAGTAGAATTGTAGTGAAACTTCAGCAATTATTCTTTTTAAGCTATTCTAGCAGATGAAAAACATAAAAATCATAATTAAAGAGATATGTGATAAGTGATGGCAAAGGGAACAAAGTAGCATAACTTATTTGTCAACATAAGATTTGTAGTTCTGTATATTTTTCTTCTCTATTGTTGGTGACACAAATTGGAGACATATGATTCCCGAACCTTAACAAAAAGGATGGAGCTTATCCTGTTGACTATGGTGCTATGGCTTGGCCATTAATGATTGATTCATAATATGATTGTTTTGTGCAGATTTACTATTCGACATTGCACCGAATAGCATTATGATGATATGTTTTTTCTCCTTTTTTTGATGTAATAATAAATGAATAAATAAATTCATGTTTGAAAAAGGCAGGATCTTTCTTCTCTATTCTAAACCAACCATAAACTCTGCCACCAATCAGATTCAATTTCTGAGAAGAACATTACTCTAGGATCTTGCTAAATGCAAGTGAAAGATTGAATCTTGAATGCAAAGAGAGGCTGCTTTTGTCAAGCAGTAGGTGTCTATAAGGTATTTCGACTGCAGTTTAATTTGATAGATTATATAACTTTACCACAATATGCATGTTTATTGTGCATGATTTAATATTAGTAGGTTGTGTACTTTTGGTTTCTAAGGTTTTGCACTCAAAGAATATTTATTGATTCAGAGTTATAGTGTTATGATCTATTTAAAGTAGTGAAACTATTGATTTTCTTATAAATTTTTTATGGTGTTTGGTGAGCTTCATTGGATTAGTGATGTGAAATTTAGTTAATTAATACCCATTTGGTGTCAAAGCATATAAGAAAGTGATTATTGGTATATGGATGCATTTACAGTTTCTTATGGCATTATTCATGATAAATCAAAAGGCATATATTACACCTTCATACAAAGTTTTTTTGTGTAGTTGACCTTGTGCTTAAAGCTTCAGGCTTAGATTTAGAACAATTAGATTTTCCCTAGGAGGATCTTCACTTCGGAATTGCATATTTGAGATTTGAACTTGAAGTTACAAAAATTAGTCAAGGTTAATAGATAAATTTTGAAGACAAGAAGAATAGGAGGCTATAGGTTATTAGCAACAAATAACACAGAAGTCGTGCTTGAATTTGTATGCAGGGAATTTCACTCTATTTAATTTGATCGTGTTCAAGTGAGTTATCAATCATAATGGTCATGCTCTTTTGTTTTTTCTTTGTTTTAATGTACCTATATGAATTAATTAGATTGTTCTGCCCATTTGTAAGTAATTAGCCATTTGTAGTAAATTTGGAATGATGTCCAGGTGGCTATCAAGGCTATTGGGGCATTAAAAAAACTGCAGTTGCTAATGCAGATGTGATTTTTAGTGTGAAAAGTAAAATGCTAGTGAGTTTCATTTAGTTTCCATTTATTTTATAATGTATAAATCATTAAATTGTGTTTAACATTCATAAGCTTATAACGTGGTAAATAATGCTTATGAATCATTAGTTAAGGTGCCTTACCAGGCTCTTATAAAATATGTGTGAAAACATGAAAGAAAATATATGTGCAATGTGTGTGTGTGTGTGTATACACACAAATGTAATCTTTAGTATAGTTACTTATTTGTTTTAACTTACATTACTTATAAATGAATTGCATGAGGTTGATTAACTATTTTTGGCACATTACCAATTATTTTTAGCTCTTTTTTTTAGTGTTACATTTTGCTATAAGCTTTTCGTTTCTTCGAATATCAAACCAATTGAGAAGGGAAATTAAGGTATCAGTGGAACAAAAGTTTTATTTTGTTAGAAAGAGCTGAAAATTGGTAGTTTCATCATTGTCATGTAGTAGAAAGTTCAAAGCTCAAGCTGCAAATCGCGCTTAAGTTCTTGAATGGTAGGGTATAACATGGGTTCCAAAATAGGTGCCTAGGATCAACTTAAGGATAGTGTGTGCTAGGTTGGATAATTGATTGATCGGTGTTATTGTTGCTTTCATATGCCTCTTATATCTATGACTGAATTCATAGACAACTTACCTTCTTCCATTAAGAATTTTCCAATTTTGTTATTACAACTTGAGCTATGCATTTTTTGCTTGCTTATAAAAAAGGATATAAGTGCAATTTATGAAAGTTAGAATAACAGTTTGTTATCATTTTTCTTTATTAAATGAAGATAGAAGAAAATTTGTTATATATTTTTTATTTTTTCATAGATACGTGTTTGTATATTAGTTTGTTTGATTTTATATTTCTTTCTAATTTATTGGTCTCTATGATGTTTTCAGCAAGATGGTTTTCCATTTTTGGTGATTTTTATTGGCTTTACTTAAGTGTTGTTTGTATGCTTGTTAATCAAATAGTTTGATAAAAGCGATAGATATAAGTGCAATTTATGAAAGTTAGAATAACCGTTTCTTATCATTTTTCTTTATTAAATGAAGATAGAAGAAAGTTTGTTATAAATTTTTTAGTTTTCATAGATACATGTTTGGAAATGAGTTTGTTTAATTTTATATTTGTCTAATTTATTGGTCTTTGTGATGTTTCTAGCAAGATGGTTTTCCTTTTTCAGTGATTTTTATTGGCTTTACTTACACTAAGTGATGTTTGTATGCCTGTTAATCAAATAGTTTGATGAAAGTGATAGACAATTTAAGTAGAATTTCATGGTGGGTTTGTGTGATTATGTCTGAAATTGTAATTTTAAGATAAATTTGCTTGATTTTGATTGCTTGAATTTATTTGTCCTAAAGTAAATGTACCACAACAATACTTTTTAGGTTATTGATATTGTTGTGTTCTTTAGATTAATGGTTAGAAGTCTAAGCCATATGGTCATGGTTGTAAGAAAATGTTTGCTCTACTCTCTGCCCTCTACAACACTCTAATATGTAACATTGATTACACATTTTTGGATTGGATATTAGCTTTAAGATGTTGATTATAATGACAGAATTTTGTATAACCTTATACACATTTTTATGTAGTGACCACATGGCACTTCTTAAATCTTTTGAAGGATATAAGGATGCAAACCGTAATGAAAAGAGTCTTGTCACCTTGCAAATGACATAAGATATGAGAATGCAATTTGTAGATCTATTTAACATTGGCTTTGTAAACAAATTGATGAGTGCCAATGTAAGTTCTTTAAGATTTTCAAATAAGCATTTGATTTGCTAAAATCTTATAGTTACTAAAAACTTGCCCGTCCATCGCACGAGTTACCAACTAGTTTGTTTTATTTAGAAATCCAACTTTAAACCTTAAAATGGTCCAAACCTTTAAGGGCCGACCATTGAGCGTATACACTAAGTCAAATTCGCAAGGAGTGTGTATATTAATGATGCCGAAAAAGTCACCAGTGAGCTACACGATACTTGCACACTCAAAATAGCACCTGTACAATAAAAAGGGAAGACCTAACAAAGAGCATCGGTGTGGTGCCGGTCAAATACCCTCCGAAGGTCAAGTTAGAACTTCTCACAACTCTAGAGTGCTAGAAAGGGGTAAATTATGCGTACCTTGGTTTGTGAGGGTATTGGGGCTTTTATAGTAGTAAAGGGTTAACCTTTTTTCCTTGGTGTAGAATTCTTTTCCTTATAGGAGTCTCTTTGGGCGTATTTGGCGGAATCCTTTCCATATAGGAATCCCTTTGAGTAGCACCAAACGTGGAGGGGAAGATATTTCCTTATATACGCAATTGTGGGTAGTAAGCGAACCGCCATCAAGACCGTCAGCTTATCCTACTCCCTTCAGCTTTATAGGTGTTAGCTTATTGATGGCATCAGCATTCAGGTGCAACCTGCCGACTCCCTTCACTGCCCCTATCAGACCTCCGCTTGTTGACAACTACCAATGGAAGCTGACGGTTTTACCTATAACCGTCAGCTTATGCCCGCTTATGCCTTAATATGAGTAAGCACTATTTTTATCCTTATCAGCTGCCCCCTACTCCATATCCTCGTCGCTTTTAACTAACGAGTTATGGAGTTAAGTTTTTTATTGGTTTTTTCTTTTGGTCATGGGGTCGAAAGTCATTTATGGGCAACTCCTCAAGCAGCCATCATTAAATGCCTGGACACGTGTCGTATCCTGGTTGGCTCCACTTCTAGACGAGGGCGTCGCTTCGTCTTTCGTACATTTCCCCCTTATATATAACTCGCCCTCTCCCCTCATCTCTCCTATTTCATCTTTGTTGATTACTGGAGAGAGAAAGAGAGCCCGTCACTTTTACTCCGTTAATTTGCTGACTCCATTGCCTGTGTCGTTACCGTCACTTTCGAAATCATCTCCCGCTCAGAAGACATACTTGTAAGTTTTCTTTCTTCCTTGTATTTTATTCCAACTGATTAACTTCCTAGTGAGGCTGTCATTTTTGGTTCTTAGAATTGATCCGTCACTTGTAGGTAGTCAGATGTCGAATGACGAGAAGAGTGAACAGTCGTCAGTCCACGATAAAGCGGGCTACGACGAGGTCTTTGGTTCAAGTATGAGTCCGAGGGCTTCTCATATTCGTTAAAGAGGGAAACGTCAGCCCAATCTCCTAACGATGATGTCGAGAGTTATACTGAGGAAAATGAGGAGGTAATGGATGAAGGGGAGGATGAGGTAGAAGAGGGAGAAAGAGAGAATGGAAGTGACGGGGATGAAGATGAAGGTGTTGGTAAATTTGGTTTTGTATCTCATACAAAACACATAGCGGAAGCAACAAACAAGGATCTATTTCATTCATGATTGATAACATGCATTATGTAATTTTCAGAATTTAAGAACAAGATAACGTACCTTGGTGCGGTGAAATTCAAAATAAAAGATTAGAAGTACTTCGAAACACTTTTAATCTTCACTCCAATTCCACTTTACGCCCAAGAAGTGTGGTCTCTCAATCAGTTTCTAAGGCAGAATAATCGAGTGACTTCACTCGCATACACACCACTTCACAATGATGATTCTCTTAAAATAAAATTATGTTTATTTCTCCCTTTATAACTAACTAATTATCTAATTGGGCTGGCCTATTGGGCCTTTCCAATTGGGCTTTAGTGTGTGGCTTGGAGTGGGACCAAATAAGACACTAGCTCCAATGGGCCTTGAGTTTTTCTATCAACTCTTGACAAGTTCAAAGTTACCATTAATTATATTTAATACTACTATATAAATATAATTACACTCTAGGCCTTATTTATAAATTATATCCCAAGACTTTATTATACATGCAACCTCTTCATAAAATATTCGTAGTAATACAAAGTCATGAATGTAGACTGCCACTTTGAAGATTATTACATCTTAATCCTTGAGTACCCGGTTTAATCTTTTAAGTTATTCATCATATATTTATGAAATCCAATTTCATAAATATATACTTCAGTAATTTCTTACTAAAGTGGTTAGGCCTAACTCTCTGAATAACTAAACCCATTAAACTTATCTCAATGAAATATTTTATATCTCCGTTAAGAGACTATGAATTACATCTTAAGAATATATGTTCCATCAACACTAAATGTGATTGCCCAACATACTAAGATTTTGACCGTTACTTTAGATCTCACTCCTAATATATCAAAGCAACCTACACTTCATGATCAGGTCCATTATTCTCTTAGGATTAAGAGTTTATGCAAATAGAAGTCATGAGATTTATTATTCATTTGATAGTCGTTAGGAGAATAATAAATCTCACAGCGGTCCAGTTCAATATGTCTTAACTCTTAAAACATATCAATATATCAACTAGAAGTCTCCACTTCCATGATCAAGACAAATCATCTTAGTTGATATATTATAGTCATCGCAAATGAAATGCCCAATTTCATCACCAACTACAAACCAAAATTATGAGTTTACAAAGAACTTGTGATCTATATCTTCTGTGACTAAATCACATAAATCACATACTATGTATCTCATGGACTATATAATAATGTCCAAATATTCATGTTACCATTATATTAGATAATAATAAAGAAACTTTATTAATCACAACATTAAGTCATACATAGCATCATACAATAGGATTTAAGGGCACTAATCCTAACAGAAGGTGATGAGGAATCCTGTGGAGGGACCTCAGGGGGTCCTGGAGATAACCGTCCCTTCATTCTTCCTGAGGATTGGGCTATCAACAAATTTCTACCAATGATGAGTGATAGGGTTTTTAAGGAGTTGCATCCTCATTACCAGATCCTAGACCATATCCCAATTTGTCTCCCTAGGGAAAATGAAAGGTGCTATTCGTGGAGGACCGCAGACATCGGTATGTACGATGCCATATTTGTTGCAGGGCTTAGACTACCACCGACGGCTTTGCACTGTCAACTGGTTGATTTTTTGGGTCTATCCGTCAGCCAAATTGCTCCGAATGCCTGGAGGATCTTTATAAGTGCTAAGATCATATGGGGTCGTCTAAGTGAAGGGAACCATCAACTTTCCTTGTATGAGTTCTTTTACTGCTACAGACCTCAGCACATCGTGTCTTCTAAAGGGACCTATCATTTTAGTGCCCTGGAGAAGGGTTTGAAACTAATGTCTGATATGCCAGACTCTAACAAAAACTGGAAAAGTAGATATTTCTTTGTCAAGAGGACGGATTTGGTGTGTCACCAAGAAGAAAGGGAGACGATGCCCCGTGGTTATTTTGACAACACTTGGGCCTTCGTTAGGGATTCAAGTTAATCTCGTTTGCTCTTCTTCCTTTGTTTTTTTCTAATGCTTCTAACACCGTCTATTCCCTTGTTTTCAGCTAGTACTCATCCTCACTTAACTGACGAGCAAGAGGAATTCATTCATCGGGTTCTTGATATTCCTTATGAGCAACGAAAGTGTAGGGATTTAATCACCCTTGACACTCTTCATTTGTACTGCGGGGGCTCAGAGCCGATGCCTGAAGCTCGCAGATTGGACGAATACTGCCATCGTTGTAAGTAGATTTTCTATCATCCTCATCAGTTTTGCTCTTACTGTTTACTTTCATAATGCATGTCAGTTGTCTTTTGTAGAAATGGATGCAGCTAAGCAAAGGGTGAGGGCGGCTGCTGCCCGTAAAAGAGAAAAAGAGAGAAAGGCTAAGGGAAACAAGGGGACGTCCTCATCAGTCCCCAAGGCCATCTCTAAAGGTTCGGCCAAAAGGAAAACTGATGGGGAGAATGACCATCCACCTAAAAAGGTAGCCGTCACTCCTAGGGATTCAAGCTCCAAGAAGTCACCTCCCAAGCCAGGTCCTGGTGCGGGTAAGGGGATGATGACTTCAGCTGGTCCCATTATTGGGGGACCCCGTTGCCTCCTCACCCACAAGGACTACGCCGTCGAGGAAGTGAAGACCCTTATAAAGCCAATGGATGTGGATCCTTGTGCTGAGCTAGGCATAGAGGAGCTGGGGGAGTCAGCTCTTTTTTACCTTACCCAAGTAAGCTCACTTCCCCAGTTGATTTTGTCACGTCTTTTTCTATTGTTTTTTTTTATTAATTTTATTTTTACTGATGACTATACCTTTCTTCAGGCCTTGGTGCGTGTTAAGGCACTTCAAGACCGGTGTGCCGCCAAGGAGGGGGTCGCCACTAGGGTCAGGAAGCACAATTCCGACTTATTAGACCAACAGAAGTAGTATAAGGAGGTCGTCCGTACCCTGAATTTTGAGTTGAAGGCGACGAGGGAGAAGTTGGAAGGGGCAGGTGGTTAGAACAAGGAGCTAGAGGAAGAGCTGACGATTCTATACAAGCAAGTGAAGAAGGCTCGAGCTGATGCCATTCAAGAATTCAAAGCGTTGCAATCATACATCGATTCTTGTGCTAACTATTATGGCAATGGGTTTGATGATTGCCTCAAGCAAGTCGCATCAGCCTTCCTAGAGTTGGACCGATCCGGGATCACTATGGAAGAGTCCATGCCGACGACACCTTCTTGCGTCACCATCGCTGATAAAGGTGACGACTCCATAGACTTGGGCCTTCCTCCTAAAGATAATGGCGTTGTCTTGGCTCAACCTGCTGCAAATCCTCCTGTCCCCGCTTCCAACCCATCAATTAAGCTTTTAGACGTAGAAAATCCTCCCGCAAAAGATAAAGAGGACGAGATCTCCACTGATGTCCCTGCCGCTTAGTCCTACCATTATCCTGTTTAATTTGTGATCAATGTATTTGGGTGCCCCATTTTGTTTTTGGGCTTTTATTTGTAAACGATTTACTCTTATTTGTGGTACTTTGTACCCGTTTGCTTTTATTTGTTGATATGTTGTGTGTTGAATGCCCAGAATGAATTCGTCAACCTACTATCTTTGCAAAACTATCCACTTCGTGGATTAATGATGGGCTTGTCTATTTTACGGGTGTGGTAAGCCCGTCAATTTATAGGCTCGTCCATCTTATCAACTTATATTTTTTGAGCTCGTCTATCTTATATATTGAGTTTGATAAACTTGTCAATTTCATGAGCTCGGCTATGGACTTTGATTTATTTTGCTAACTACATGATTTTGTACACTTTTTCTTAACTTCATCAACTTTATAGCCGTCTATTCAATGAACTCGTTAGCTTTGTAGTCTTGTCCATGTTTTGGACTTTGAAGAACTCATCGTTTTGTACAATCTCGTTTGTTTGAAGAGACTGTCAAATTTATATCCTTATCCACATTTATGGACTTTGACGAGCTCGTCATCTTTATATTCTTGTCCATTTTATTGACTATATTTTTCATCCCCTTGGGACAAGTTTATGTTATGTGGATTCAGACAATGAAGTGATCCACTTCTATGGATTTGTCCATATTTGGACTTGGTTCTCACTCATTCGAGGGATTTTAGCAATGCTTCATCATCTTGGGATGAGTCCGTCCACCTCATGGACTTAGAGTCATCTACTTTTTGTGGACTTAAGGTTGTCTGCTTTAAGGACTTACTTGTTCATGAGTCCGTCCACCTTATGGACTTAGAGTTGTCTACTTTTTATGGACTTAAGGTCGTCCACTTTAAGGACTTAAAAACTTGTCCATGCGTCCGTTCATCCTTTGGACTTAGAGTCATCTACTTTTTTGTGGATTTAAGGTCGTCCACTTACTGTGAACTAAAAACTTGTAGATAAAAACTCCAGCCATTTTTTAATAAACTCCTCTTATTGCCATGCATTTGTAGAGAAAATAGTTCTTAAAAAAAATCCTGCCCTTTAGGCTTAAAAAAGGTATTGTAGCAAAAATTAAAGTAAATGATAAAACTGAGGAGTATAACTAAAAAATTACTATGGTGAATTGTGAATAAAAAGGGGGTGTTGTTCTTCATATCATCATCTCTTGGTAGTACTTCTGTAAGTGCTCGGTGTTCCATGGATGTGGCAGCTTCCATCCGTCTAACGTCTCCAGGTGGTAAGCACCTTTCCTCTACCATGACGTGATTCGGTAAGGTTCTTCCCAGTTAAGGCTAAGCTTTCCTTAGGTAGGGTCTCTAGCAGTGCCCATGACTTTCCTTAGAATAAGATCTCCAACCCGGAAGTCTCTATGTCGGACCCGAGAGTTGTAGTGCTTAGCCATGTGGTCATGGTACCGTGCGAGCCTTTGTTCTATCGTCGCCCTGATATCATCTACTAGATCAAGCTGTAGACGTATGGCCTCATTGTTCTTACTCTCCTTATGGTTGTGTACCCTGTAACTTGTGAGTTTGACTTCGGTCGGGATGACTACTTCGCTCCCGTATGTTAGCTAGAATGATGTCTCTCTTGTGGGCGTTCTTGCCGTTGTCCTGTATGCCCATAGTACGCTTGGCAACTCTTCAGGCCATATACCCTTTGCCCTCTCGAGCCGAGTCTTGATAATCTTGAGCAAGGATCGGTTCGTGACTTTGACCTATCCGTTAGCCTGAGGGTGGGCAGGGCAAGAGTAGTGGTTTCTTATCCCTAATTGCAAGCAAAAGTCCCGGAAGGAGTCGTTGTCGAATTGCTTCCCGTTATCTGAAACTAAGACTTTAGGGATCCCAAACCTGCATACGATGCATCTCCAGACGAAACTCCATACGTTCTTCTCCGTAATGTTGGCCAAGGCTTCAGCTTCCACCCACTTTGTAAAGTAGTCAATGCCTACTACCAGGAACTTCAGCTATCGCACTGCTGTAGGGAATGGCCCCATGATGTCTAATCCCCACTAAACAAATGGCCATGGGGCCACCATCGGGGTTAGCTCTTCAGTTGGTTGTCTAATGATATTGTTGAACCTTTGGCATTTGTCGCAGGTCTTGACATAAGCCTTGGCGTCCTTCTGCATGGTGGGCCAATAGTACCCTGCTCGTACTAGCTTGTGCACTAATGATCTTAACCCCGAATGGTTTTCGCAAATTCCCTTGTGTACCTCTCTCATGACGTAGTCCGCCTCTTCAACGCCTAAGCACCTCAGATATGGTCGGGCGAAGCCTCTTTTGTACAAGACATCTTTTATCAAAATGAACCGTGCTGCCTAAACCTTCAGCTTTCTCACGGCCTCCTTCCCGTCTAGCAAGATGTCATTCTTCAAGTACAAAGCTAACTGTGTGGTCCAGTTATTTTCAGAACCTATCTCCTACACATCGTCGGAATCTATTGGCGGAGAAAGCTGAACAAAAGAGAGTACATTACCAAGGGTGATCATATTTTCTGCTGAAGCGGCTTTGGCAAGGCAGTCGGCTTGCTCATTCTCTCCTCTGGGGATTTGGATGATTTTGGCCTTCAAGTCGTCTACTCTTTTTCTTACTTGATCCAAATACCTCTTCATCCTTTTGCCCTTGCACTCATAGTCCCCATTCATTTTGTTAGTAACGACCTGAGAGTTGCAATAAATGACTACACTTGCGGCTCCCGCTGCTTTAGCAAGATCGAGTCCTACTATTAGTGCTTCGTATTCCGCTTCATTATTGGTGGTAGGGAAGTCAAGACGGATTATACATTCAACCATGTCCCCTTCAGGTGATACTAGTACGACGCCAGCCCCCCGGGCTGTCTGTTGGATGATCCGTCCATATGTATGCTCCATAGAAGAGACTCTTCTGCCCCCTTATCATCGCCACTAGTAAATTTTGCTATGAAGTCCATGACGATTTGTCCTTTGATGGTGGTTTGTGGGCGATACTGGATGTCAAACTCGCTCAACTCTATAGCCCATAGCGCCAATCAACCGACGGCTTCAGGGTTGCTCATCGCCTGCCTCAAGGGCTTGTCGGTTAGGACAATTACTGTGTGGGCTTGAAAGTACAATTTGAGTTTGCGGGCTACCGTAACTAATGTGAAGGCAAGTTCCTCCATGGGCGGGTATCTTTCTTCGGAACCATGGAGCGCCCGGCTGGTGTAATACACAGGCTTCTACACTCTTTCCTCTTCTCTGACCAAGGCAGTGCTGACAGCAGCAAGGGAGACGGCCAGGTAAAGGAAAAGCTTTTCACTTGGCTGTGAAGGACTCAGCTGCGGCTGGGAAGATAGATAAGCTTTTAATTCCTCGAATGCTTGCTGACACTCGGTAGTCCACTCGAAAGATTTCTTCAACGTGTGAAAGAAAAGTAAACATTTGCCTGTTACCCTCGACACGAATCTATTTGTCTCTAGATCGCTTGTTGGGGTCTCCCTTCAGCTTTCCAGGGAATGTCAGAGCCCCCTCGTCCTTGATTTGCATTAGGACTTGATCTATCGGGGTGGTCAGTGGAGTGAAGCTTGTGAACCTTCCTCCTAGGGGCTTAGAGTGCCTTTCATCCCTTCGATCTCCTGTTCTTGCCTTCTTCCGCCCTTGGTCCTGCCGTGTGTCTTCCTGTCTCTCTCTCTTTCTAGGCTTTTCCTCCTGAGCCAGCAGTGCGTCTTCAACATTCATGTACTTAGTGGCTCTATAGAGTACTTCCGACATGGTCTTTAGGTCGTTCTTGTATAAGGAGAACAAAAACTTACCCTTTCGCAATCCATTTATGAAGGCTGCTATAAGTATTTTGTCATCGGCTTCATCGATCGAGAGTGCTTCGTTATTGAAGTGAGTTATGTAGGACCTCAGCATGTCGTCCTCTCATTGCCTGATGCTCATCAAGCATGCCATGGACTTCTTATATCTATGTCCCCCGATAAAGTGCGCAGTAAACTGAGCGCTTAGCTCCTTGAAGGTGCTGATGGAGTTGGGCGTCAGTCGGCTGAACCACACCCTCGCGGGACCCTTCAGCATTGTAGGGAAGGCCCTACACATAATTTCATCTGCTACTCCTTGAAGGTGCATCAAGGTCTTGAAGGTCTCTAGGTGATCTAGAGGGTCCTTGACTCTGTCGTAACTATCTATTTGCGGCATGCTAAAATTATGCGGTAAGGGGAAGCAATTGACGGAGGCGGTGAACGATGAGTCAGTTCAGTTAACAAAATCGTCAAGATCGCTGGACACTCGTCTCTTGAGGGCGTTCATCATAACTTCCATCTGTTCCTTTATTGCTTCTATCTCCGTGACAACAAGTGGTGAAATCATATCCATGAGGGATAGAAGGCTTATATTTTGTCACTTTGGTCTGCTCGGGGCATTACTACCCTCCAGTCCCTCTCGGTCTCGTCACTCGGCACTAGTACCTTCTTGGTCTTCTTCCTGGTTGCCGTGTCACGCATTCCTTTGGCGCAACTACTTTTCCAAATCATGGTTCTACTTAATGAGGCATTCCACGACCGCAGCGAGGGTCTGTACTTGTCTCTCAAGGGCCGTCGCGCGTGGTTCGTCTCCCTGAACATTGTTAGTGGTCACCATTGATCAAGTAAGTACCATGCAACTCTTTATCCGGGAAGCGTTTGCTATGACTTACAAATCTACTACAAAGTCGTTTCCCACAGACGACGTCAACTGATGATACCGAAAAAGTCACCAATGAGCTACACGATACTCGCACACTCGAAATAGCACCTGTACAATAAAAAGGGAAGACCTAACAGAGAGCACCGGTGTGGTGCCAGCCAAATACTCTTCGAAGGTCAAGTTAGAACTTCTCACAACTCTAGAGTGCTAGAAAGGGGTAAATTATGCGTACCTTGGTTTGTGAGGGTATTGGGGCTTTTATAGTAGTAAAGGGTTGACCTCTTTTCCTTGGTGTAGAATTCTTTTCCTTATAGGAGTCTCTTTAGGCGTATTTGGCGGAATCCTTTCCTTATAGAAATCCCTTTGAGTAGCACCAAACGTAAAGGGCAAAATATTTCCTTATATACGAAATCATGGGTAGTAAGCAAACCGCCATCAGGACCGTCAGCTTATCCCACTCCCTTTAGCTTTATAGGTGTTAGCTTATTAATGGCATCAACATTCATGTGCGACCTGCAAACTCCCTTCACTGCCCCTATCAGACCTCCGCTTGTCGACAACTACCAATGAAAGCTGACGGTTTTACCTATAACCATCAACTTATGCCCGCTTATGCCTTAATATGAGTAAGCACTATTTTTATCCTTATCATATTTATATATTTATATATTTATATATATAAACGTGCGCAACAAATGAAATTTTCCTGCTAAGTAAAACATTTCCTTTAAATAAAAAGAAAATATATTTTCTGTACAGAGTACAAAGATGATTCTAAATAACTAAAAAATACATAATTAAAAATAAAAATAAAAATAAAAAAACAACAAAAATAACAAGAAGTAAACAACAGTATAGCTAAACGAAAAGGCAAGTAGTCAATCCTACTCATGGGACTGGATTTTGGTCAGTAGCTTGGAAAGGAGAGGCGCTCAGTTTGGTGACTAGGACGTTACGGTCAAGTGCTGTTTCCACAGCCTCGAGTGCATTAAGGGCTTGGGCTGACAAAGGAGGGACCAGGTTGTCCAAATTGATCACCTCGGTATGAGCCTCAACCTGCTCCACAAGCTCGTGCATACTGGGGCTGTTCTCGGCTCTGGATTTCCCTCCATTGGGAATCTCCTCCAACGGGGGTCCTTGGGCAAGGGAACTTAAGATGGGTCCCTAGAAGGCGAAGTCTAAGGGAGGTTGACGGCATTAACCGTAGCCATCCACCCCACCATGAAGCCTTTCCTCTTGGCCTGCTTGATCACTACAGCAACAGATTTCTCGGCGTCATCAAACCCAACATCATTGAACCACTGCTCTGCCTGGTCTAAATTGATCTTCATGTCTGCCAACTCCTTGTCTCGGTCCAAGATTATGCTCAGAGCTTATGCAGGCTTGTTGTCAGACTCCTCTAGTTTCTTCTCAAGGACGCCCACCTTCTGTTTGGCAGCATCCCTTTCCAAGTTATTGGGCCTTGTCCCGAAAAGTGGACTCTGCCACTTGCTTAAGGGCCCTCTCCCCATCTGCGTCCTCGACGGCGTTTTTCAACTAGCTTTCTAGCAAGTGTACCACCTAAGCAACCTGAAGCAGAAGAAGTTCGTTAATGCCAAGCTATATTAAAAAATAAATAAATAAAGAGGGGTGCCGAAGAAGAATACTTACAGCTATGGTGTGCCATTTGAGATTAAGGACAATGTCCTTATCCCTGATCTCATCCCAGAAGTGGACGTCCTCGGGCAGTAACAGCACTTGGCCTAGGCTGTCCACTATTCAGCCACCCTGACCCTTTCTCCAAGTGCACACGCTCAAGGTACCAGGAAGGGGCCCATCACTCAACCTAAAGGTATGTTGCCAATCCGAGACTAGAGAGTGGAGGAAAAAGCTACATCGGCACCTTCGGTGATTGGGCAATCCTCTTGCCTCGGGTTCTGGACAGTTAACGGAGAGATTAGGCAATCGACCATATTAGGAGCAGGAGGGACTCGCTCTTTAAGACGATTCTTGGTCTGTTCCTCCGAACCGCCAGTCGCCCTTGGCCTTTTCCGACCACGACCAGTTGACAATGCCATGGTTCGAGGGGGCGGTGTACTATCCTTGGAATCTTGGGCCTCTGGGAAGTAGTTGCCCAACCATAGGAGTCATCTTTGCACCATATCGGCGTCCTCTTCCTCGTTTGCCAAGATATTCATGGGGATATGCCGAGACCAATCCTAGAAAACGGTGTCCCAGAACCATCTTGGATTGGCTCTAAGGGGGTCTCATGTCTTCTGTGAGGACCCTAGCGCCAACCTTCGTCCTTTGAAATATCCAGTAGGAACCTTTTCAGCTGAACGTCAATGTACGTGAGTAAGGAATTTGACACTAAAAGAGTAGGTCCGAGATCTTTAAAGCTGGTGTAAGAAGGGGTGCAGCCGAAGATTAAATAGGACACCTGGAGTTGTCCGTCAAAACGCACGAAGATCTCCGAGCACAGAATGAAGTTCAAGTCCCAAACTTCAACAAGATTGCAGTTCGGTGGGATGCGTCTAGATTCTGCAACATCAACCAAAGACGAACAGTTAGTAAACGTTGGGGGGAATAATCAAAATAAAACAAAGAAAAGTAAAAATAAAAAATAAAAATAAAAAAAATTATATATTCTCAGGAGATTACCGACCTACCTTTATATATTCCCCTTGGGAATTTCTATTTCAAGTCTGGGAGGCATGATATCAGCCTTATATGGGGCTCTTGGACTTTGAGGTAGTAGCCATTGGAAAGACTACCACAACAACTATACAAGAAGTTTCTATCATGGAGGGAGAGGTTCAGGTTATACAGCTTATTAATTCAGCTAACATAGCTGACTATCCTATAAAAGTTGGGCAGGCATTGGTGGGGCTGACACCATAGAACCTGAAAGTCCCTAGTAGAAAAGTATCTAGTGGAAACCTAACCTCACCCTTTAGAACTTCCATTAAAGGGATGAAGATCACCCTCGGTCTTTTATTGTCTTCTATGTCCCCTCTCAGACAGTACTCAATGAGCACGTCTTAAGGGATGTTGTATCTAGCCTTAAAGGCCTCTATTGTAGCGTTGGTACCAATTAAGTAGGCAACCCCATTTTCAAATAAAAATTGAAGGATGTAGGGGTCAAGAGACTTACAAGGGAGAGGCATTCTTGGAAGGGGAAGTGCTCTCGGGAAGAAGAAAGCTTGGGATTGGGGAGACTCTAGTTGGAACTCTTTGAGTGAAAAATGAAGTGAAAAAGATAAATCATATCAATCAATACCCTATTTATAGAGAAAGGGATAATTAATGCTTTAGGCAGGAAAAACTGGTAACCACTTCGGTTCCTCAGCCAATGCGTGCCTCAATAACTGAACAGTTAAATGATCCTGACCATTGATCCTAATAGCTAGCTAGCTCGCGTAGGAGAGCTAAGCTATTAAATTTGGCACATTTATTACCTAACTTTTGGTATCCCCAAGAATCAATGATCTTGCCAAGCATGATCCCCCAAGTGCCAAGAACCGTACTGCAATTCCATCCCCATGTTTTGGAAATGCGATCGTAGGGGGCTATTGTACGGATCGAATAAGTCAGCCCAGTACCGAATAAGCAGGCCCACTCAAATGATATGATCAACCCATCCCAGCCCACGAGCTGAGCCTAGATGGGCCTGCCAAGTCATCTTTCCAAATATCTCAAGAGTATGCCATGAACCAAGTATAATGCCTTAAGGGAATCCACCCACCAAGCATCAATTGGTGTCAGTCATAAGTTACTAGGAAGTCACATCAAAGGCAGGTGGAGAGTCCCATATGATCAACAAAATAGGTCATAGGGGCCCACAGATATGAGGAAAATCCCTTTAATCACGACAACCCCACTGAAAGGAGGCTATAAATAAAGAAAAAAAAGGAGGGGAAATGGGAGTTGTAAAACTAGGGGAGAGAAACACAAGAGTAGTGAAGAGAAATACGTCCCGAGGAGAAAGAAGTCTAGTCCAGATTTCATAAAGAGGGATCAGTTGCACAGTTATCATCTTGGTGAGGATAGGATTACGAGAAAGGAAGCCAAAAACCTTTGGCTATTTCCTACAAAAACATGCATCGACACCTTTGGGGTCTCCCATCGTTGGATGTTAATAACCCACAATACAAGTAAATTAGGGACCTCAACCTATAATCTTCACTCCATTGGTCTGAGCTACCATAATAATTCTCTCAAATCCTTGAACCTAGTATATCACCATCCACACACATTCACTAGAATTTATTTTTCAATTCAAATGCGAGGATTAATAAATTGAATTAGGTTTTATCACATGCACACACAATAAATCAAGCAAAACAATGAACATGCAATTGATTGATAACATGTTGAATGATATGACATGAATGTTGGCCACAATAGTCTAGAAGACCGGTTTCACCAAGCAAGGTGAGTGCCTAACACCTTCCCACCTTATAACATAGCCTCCGAACTTAGATCAAGGGTTGATAGATCAATTCTTATCCATGTAATTTTCAATCTCTAGATTGTAACTACAAAACAAAGCCATGTACTTTATCTTAAATTGTATCTAGGACCAAACCTATGTAATTTCCTATGATCAATGTACATTTCTACTTAAATCAATAAAATGAGGAATTTTTTTAATTTTGGTTTTCTTACTTTTTCCAATAATTAAATAAGTGCTGACTCCATTGTAAAACCTTTAATTTAAAGGGAAAAATATAATCAATCAAACCTCCATTTTGATAGACAATAACACGACTCTACCCATTCTCGTAGGTTTGGCCTAACACCAAAAATGAGTCAGGGGCACGGTCTCTCACACACAGATATATATATATATATATATATATATATATATAGATAGATAGATAGATAGATAGATATATATAGAGAGAGAGAGAGAGAGATTTCATTAATAATTGTTATAATATTTTAACAATTTGCCATAGTTTTTAAAATATTTGTTTTTGAACAAAAAATTACCAAACTTGAACTTACAGAATATACATTTTCCATGTAAATTATTATTATTATTTAAATTATTATTATTATTATTATTATTATTATAATATTTGTTATTCAATTTAATTATATTATCAAAATATTTTTTGCATTGATTTATTTTCTTGTATTTTGTGGGATTTTATTGTATTGGGTTTAGTATTAAGTTGGTGAAGAATGGAGCATGAAGTGAAAATCAATGCAATTTCATGACTAGCTCACATGAAGTTCATGAGAAAGGTTCCCGCAAAAAGGGCACGTGAGAAGTACATGCTGGAAGCTGAAGAGTCAAGTGCCAGGCTGCATTTCGCAATTACTTCGTGAGATAGGTCATCTCGCAAGGTACCTATAAAACTCTCTGCTTGGAGAATTTTAAGTGTGACTTTCTTACCCTTCACCCATACTATATATACCCTCATTACCCACAAAATAAAAGAGAGGCTATTCAGAGGAAAAAACCCTAGATAGGTTTCTACAACACAACACACCCACCTTTAAGAGAGAGAGCTACTTATCCTTTATAAAGAAATCATTGTAGTCTCTTCTCCTTCCCTGTCCCATTGTCATACCTTGAGAAGATATTTGTACCCAAACACAACCCACACCTATTCAGAGTGTAGAGAGTGTTTTGGAGCTTTAGAAGCTTTGGGGATTTGCCAAAAGAAGCCGGTGAGGCTTAGCAAATGCAATCAATTGTGGGATCTGGAAAGCTAGTGAAGACAAGACTCCGAGAAGTCTGTTGGTAGCAAGAGTTTGGAGGACTCAAGCATATTGGATAGACTAGGCTTGGAGGGTCTTTTGTTATTCATGTACTCCAACTTATTCACTAGTGGATCAATTTCAACTTGGAGGGTTGCAAAGAGGTTTTTCGTCAAGTTTTCTATTTCCTCTTCAATAACACGTCTTGGTGTTATCTTGCATTTGCATCTCTCTTCCCTTAGTCTTTAAGTTTTACATTTATTGTTGCTTGCTTGCTTGCTTATGGCTTAGAGAGTAGATCTAGTGATTGCGCTTCATTTACTCTAGTTATGTACTTAGATATGTTAGAGTAAAAGCAATTAAGCTGTAATTTTAAAATTGGGGTCTTAACAAGCTCATGTGTTTCACACAAATTTGAGCTTTCACGTGGTATCAAAGTTGGTTTCATTACCTAAGTGTGATCTTTGACCCATTGTGTTTATTGCCATGGATAATGCTTTGTATGCTTTTATGGATGATGTTGATTGTAACATGCCATGTGTTTGGGAAAATGCCTCTATGAGTGTTAATCCTCATGATTGTGATGACATGTTACATCAATCTATAGGTGTTGTTAAAATTTCAAATTTCAAACTCTTGAAGAAAGAGTTTAAGAAGTTTCATAAGAATTTGTGCAAGTTCACTAGTGAAAAGAATGATTTGATTGCTAATCTCAATAAATCCAAAAAATTGGTTGAAAAGTATAAGAAACTTGTTGAAAATTCTTGTGAAAAGTTGAAAGAGTTTGAATGTTTGAATATGGACTTGGATGCTAAACTTTTTTTGTCTAACAAACTTGTTGATGATCTTAAATGTGAAAATGAATCTCTTTAGATGCATGCCAAGTGTTTGATTGCTGAACCTATTGGTAAAAAGGAAGAAAATCTTTGTTGCAATCATGTTGTGAGACCCGATTTTGTGCCTATTTTGAGTTCTACCTCTAAAGATAAATCGGTGTACATTCGTCCACACAAAAGAAACCAAAAAGTGGAGAGAAAGGCTCTTAAGCCTATGCCATCGTTTAGGTCTCATCCTAGGGATTTAAATGGATCTAAGTTTGTTTCCACTTGCCACCATTGCAGCGTGATCAGTCACATAAGACCTCAATGTTCCATGTTGAAGAGAAAACAAAAACATGTTGCTAGATCTCTCCCTAAAAATCCTAGTAGACCTAAACACATTGTTTGTCACCATGGCGATGCCTTTGGTCATCTAAGACCTCATTGCTCTAAGTTTCATGCTCTTAAAATAATAAATAAATAAATAAATAAAAACTTGATCTTCTTGGAAGTTGTGCTTTGCAAGCTAAACTAGATTTGAATGAAAGTGGTAAGTTGTTGAAGCATGTGGTTAATGCTCTTACCTCCTTGTCTATGTGCATCTCCAATTCTTATTCTTCCAACCCTCATTTAACTTCTCATGAGACACTCATTCCAAACAATCGTTCTATTTGGACGAGGAAGGGTTCCTATGGTTGACTTTATGCTCTTTTGGTCCTTAATTTAATTCTTTCGATCTTTGTAGAAATCTTCATGCATTAGATGATTCATTATCATGCATTTGTGCATCTTGCATTTCTTTATATGCTTTTTTTTTTATCTTACTTTATTGCTTTGTTTTTTAGTGTGTTGAAAAATTCAAAAACCCATAAAAAGTATAAAATCTAAAAAGTTTGATCGTTTGTGTTATGTATATCACATGTTAAGTTTGGCCTAATACCTCCATACTAATGGCGTAGTGCATTTAAGAGCTTAACTTGTTATGTATGCACATTTTTAAGTGTAAGCAACATCTAGAAATCTACATTTGATTGTTGTAAATAGATCTTCAAGCTTGTCATGAATCAGTCAATAGTCTTGCTTGATCTTGATACATGTGTAGACTTGTGCCTATATATCTCCTCACATTTATTTTTTTATGTCAAAAAGCTCTACAAACGTCAATCTCTAAAAGAGAAAGAGATAAAAAAGTCTTACTTTAAAAACTAGATTGACTAGGAAAAGGTGGAGCAAAAATGTATGATGCCAAAGCCAGAGTTATTCATCAAAGAAATATCAAAAATTTCATGGCATCTCTTCTCAAAAATTGAGTTGTATTGATCAAAAGTATGAAAAATGGAATTAAAATGAAAAGCTTTCAATCAATTGTAAACACTTTGGTAGGGGTCATATATGTTCATTTCTACTAGTGAGATAGGTCACTTGACTTCGTGCTAGTTGTGTATGACTTGATTGAATTGATCATTGATGCTTCATACTAGTCTATGGACTAGTTCATACTTGATTCACACACACAACACACAAGTCTAATGTTCAATGAATGTTTATTTCATTTGTATGATTGTACGTGTTCAAATGTGATGTGTGTGTGCTCAACCACATGTGGATCGACCCAAAGAGATTTTTAATCATTTTATTTGTATTTGGAAGTGTTTTTATCACTCCTTGTTTTTAAGTTTTGTACTTAATTTGTTTTTCAATGTTTTAAGCTTGTTTTTGTGTTGAAAAATAGGGGTCAGAGCCTTTTGCAAGTCATTCGTGAGTTGTTCGCGACTTGGTTGCAAATCACAAAGATGAAAAAATCATTTTTGGCATTCCAGCAAAAACTTTCGCAAGTATCTCATGAGTTCGCAACTCGCAAAATTCCCAGATCAGCTATTTTATGGGTATTTCATGAGTTTTTGGTCCAAAACTCCTCGTATGACTCTTTTATGACTCCATCCTCTCCAAACCCTCTTTTTCAAAGCTTCTACATTAAAACCCAACTAATTTAAATTGTTTTACACTCCATAAACATCTCGAAGGTAATCTCTAACACTTTTAATTGATTTTGATCATTTGATTATGTTTTGGGGGGTTTTATGTTCATAGTTGGGATTTTTTCAAATGGGGGTTGGAAAACTTAATTTTTATCAATCTTTTTTATTGGGTTTTGTTTCATTTGATTATTTTCTTTGGATGTTGGCCCCTTATGGCAAAAATAATATGTATTTAGGCAAGATTTTCATATGTTCATGCATTGTTTAACATACATGTGTAGTGTGTGCACTCTAAGTGTTTGATAAAATGTCTCTGTAGTATTTTTTTTTTTTTTTTCACTCTTTTTTACTCCAATGAGTACCAATTTTTGGGGATCACCATGAGTGCTTGCTCATGAATTGGTCATACATCTCACATGCACACTAGATGCATCATTGATGCACACACTCTATCACTTGACATGCTTTGCATTCACTCATGTTAGTTAAGTCTTTTTAGACCTTTTAGCACATATAACATGTTCTTGTATCTATGTCATGCCTTGGTCTATATCTTGTTCCCTCATCCTGAGCATGTCATGTTTACTTTATGCTTTGTAGCATTATTTTTTTAAGGTGTTTTGTCTTTTGTTTAAGCTTTATTTTCTCATTCATCTTGCACCCCTCATGTATCATTACCATTGTTCATATCTTCTTTTCTTTCCCTCTGTCCTCATGATTCATTTGTCTATTCACAACAAAAAGGAAGGAAGCATACCAGAGTGTCTCGTCATTTCTTTATGACTCTTGTGCACATTCTCAGGGGGAGAAATTATATCTTGTGCACATTCATAAGGGGAGAAACTCTATAGGATAGATGCATATATCAAGGGGGAGAAGACATTTTTTTATGAGAAAACCTTGTTTTGTTTGTTTTATTCTTTGTTTGTTTTCTTGTTTTGCTTTATGGTGCTTTAAGTTACGTTTAGTATCTATGTTTTGTTGCTCTCATCGCATAGTGTTTATATGTTGGACATGCAATTGATTTTAGCATTGCTCTTAATTACATTGAGTGTCCAGATGATCATTTACTAGCTAAATGTTCATTATGGTCATTTCCATATGACTGTCATGTGTTTGATCAAATTGCTCATATATTTCTCATCATGTCTACTTGATCGCATTTTTACTTCGTTACATTATACTTGTCCTTTTATTACTTGCTTTACGTCGAGGTTCTAATGTGCTTTGTGCAAATGTTTCATGTTACAAGTATATATGTTTCAAGTTCATCACAAGTTTTAGATTTAGGTGTGAGTGAGTTTTGTCATTATTCTCAAACTCACGTTTAAGTCTAGAGTTTGTTATAGGGTGTTTTATCACGGAATAGCCAAAGGGGGCGATTGTAAAGTTGTGATTTACAACTATGTTTTATGTTGGCTTTATTCCATGACAAAAAATGTTGTAATTGCATTAATTTATTTCCTTGTATTTTATGGGATTTTATTGTATTGGGTTTAGCATTAAGTTGGTGAAAAATTGAGTATGAAATGAAGATTAGTGCAATTTTGCGACTTGCTCGCAAGAAAGGTTCCCGTGAGAAGGGCACGTGAAAAGCACATGCTGGTAGTTGAAGAGTCAAGTGCCAAGCTGCATTTAGCGAGATAGATCATCTCATAAGGTACCTGCGAAACTCTCTGCCTAGAGGATTTTAAGTGTGACTTTCTTACCCTTCACCCATATTATATATATCCTCATTACCCACAAAATAAAAGATAGGTTATTCAAAGAGAAAACCCTAGATAGATTTCTACAACATAACACACCCATCTTTTAGAGAAAGAGCTATTCATCCTTTAGAGAGAAATCATTGTAGTCACTTCTCCTTCCCTCTCCCATTGTCATACCTTGAGAGGAGATTTGTATCCAAATGCAACCCACACCTATTCAAAGTGTAGAGAGTGTTTTGGAGCTTAGGAAGTTTAGGGGATTTTCCAAAAGAAGCCGGTGAGGCTTGGCAGATGCAATTGGACGTATTACAGGATCCGGAAAGCTGGTGAAGACAAGACTCTAAGAAGTTCGTTGGTAGCAGGAGCTTGGAAGGCTCAAATACATTGGGTAGACTAGGCTTGGTGGGTTTTTTGTTATTCGTGTACTCCAACTTATTCACTAGTGGATTGATTTCTACTTTGAGGGTTGCAAAGCGGTTTTTCGCCGAGTTCTTTGGTTTCCTCTTCAATAACACATCTTGGTGTTATTTTGCGTTTGCATCTCTCTTCCCTTACTCTTTAAGCTTTACTTAATTGTTGCTTGCTTGCTTGCTTATGGCTTAGAGAGTAGTTCCGGTGATTACACTTCATTTACTCTTGTTCCGCACTTAGGTAAGTTAAAGTAAAAGCAATTAAGTCATAATTTTAAAATTGGGGTCTAAACAATCTTGTGTGTTTCACACAAATATGAGCTTTCATTTTCTATTAAGTCATGCATCACACGGGCATAATACTAGTGTGTGTGTGTGTGTGTGTGTGTGTGTGTGTGTGTGTGTGTGTGTGTGTGTGTGTGTGTGTGTGTGTGTGTGTGTGTGTGTGTGTGTGTGTGATTAGAGATCTCAAGTGGGTCGCTACAAAAAATAAGGATTATAGTGGCATTTGAAAACACCAATATAGGTCCTTTTGTGTTATTGTAGTGTTTTTATAATGGCGCCACAAAACGCCACTATATATTGTACTGTAACAATAGACCTATAGCAACGTTTTACAAAACGCCACTATAGTTCCATACCCTAGAGTGACATTTTTAAAGCGCTACTATAGGCTAAACTTTTTTCAAATTGGCTATAGTGGCATTTTAAAATGACTCTATAGGTTATGGACCTATAATGGCATTTCTAAAACACTGCTATAGGCTAAAAAATTTTATTTTTTCTTAAATTGGCTATAGTAGCGTTTCAAAACACCGTTTTAGCCATCAGCCACCAAAAAACAACTAGCAAAAAAAAAAACCAGCAACCCCACCCTGCCACTATCCTTCTCTATTCAGCCACCCAAACACCAATCACAACTCAAACCCAAAGCATCTAGCCACCCAAACACCAATCATAACCGCCACATATATCTAGTAGTAACCATCACAACCCACAACCACCCAAACACAAATCTACAATAACCGATCCAAAAATCCAATCTTTAATAACAGATCTACAAACACCAACCCACAGCAACCCAAACACCAAACCACCACCAATCCAGCCACCCAGCATCGATCCAAAGCCACCACACCAATAATCTAGCCACCCAACACTAATCCGGCCACACAAGGTGAAGTGAGCCTATCAAAAGGGGGGTAAAAGATGAAGTAAGCACTAAAAAAATACAAAACAAACAAAAAAAAAGGCAAAAACCACATTTTTGTCCTTACGTTTTCAAGCGATTCCCACTTTAGTCCCTAACTTTTATTTCCACCTCTTTTAGTCCCTATCCTAAAAAACGCATCTCGTTTTTGTCCCTGCTGTTACATCAGAGACGGAAAATGCACACGTGGCAAACGGATATGCACTATTGGCACACTAAAAGCTGACGTGGTCATTAAAATAATAATAAAAATGTTATTTGGCATTAAAAATTGCCACGTCAGCATCTAAATTAAAAAAATTAATTTATTAATTTTAACTAAATAAAAAAATTAAAAACTAAAAATCACATGAATTGAGATCTAAGTGTTTCTTGAACAAGAACACAAACCCAGATTTAAGAACACAAACCTAGAAATTAAAAAAAATAAAATAAATAAATAAATAAAACCAACAACAAGAACAAAAATAAAAATATTTCAAAAAAATAAAGGATAGCTTGGTACTCCTCGGAATCGATCGGAATATTTGGCAGAGGACTGGCATTAAACGACGCCGTCGTGCTCGTCGTTCCATTGTTGCTCTTGTTCGTGCTCGTCAAGGAGGACGACGCCATTTGGGGAGCGAAGTACGATGCGGTTGTGGTTTCGGTCTCAGATAGTTCGACTTCAAGCTGGAGGAAGCGCTGGAAAGCCCACTCGAAAGCGCTGCGATTCATCATTTTGGAGGATTCGTCGGTTGTTTGCGGTGGCAAATGAGCTAATGATGACAGAGCTTGTGGTGGTTGTGGGCGTTGGTATGGATCTTGTGGTGGTGTGGATTTGTGGTTTGATGATGTAATTTATGGATTTTAGGTTTATGATTGGGTTTTCTCTAGGGTTTGTTGATGATCTGTGGTCTAATTTGTTGTTGATGTTGATGATTTAGATGCATGCAATGTGAGAGAAAGAAAAAAAAAAAAAAAAAAAAAAACACCTTGAGAGTTTACCGGCGTGGGCCTGCTAACGATCGACGTGGGTTGGGGTGGTCACTAGTTCTTTTTCTTTTCTTTTCTTTTTTTTTCTTTTTCTTTTTTTTTTTTTTTTTTTTTTTTTTTTTTTGGCTAGCCCTATGGTGGCATTTGAAAAATCCCACTATAGGTGCCTCTCTTTTTTTTTCTTTTTTTTTTTTTAAAAAGGCTAGGCTATAGTGGCATTTTCCAAACACTACTATAGGCCTTTGCAAGACTAGGACCTATAGTGGCATTTCAAAACACTACTATAGGTCCTTCAATTTTTTTTTGGGGGGGGGGGGGGGGGTTATGCTATAGTGGCACATTTCAAATGCCATTATAGGCTCTTGTTAGACCAAGACCTCTAGTAGCATTTGAAAAAACACTGCTATAAGTCCTACAATTTTTTTTTTTTTTTCTTGTTGGGCTATGGTAGCGCTTTCCAAACACCACTATAGGAGTGGCATTTGAAAAACTCCGCTATATGGCCCCCAATTTTTTTTTTTTTTTTTTTTTTTTGGGTCTAGACCTAAAGTGTCGCTTTCTAAACACCAGTATAGGCCCTTGTAAGACCAAAACCTATAGTGGGTTTTCAAAACTGCCACTATAGGTCCTTCAATTTTTTTTTTTTTTTTTTTTTTGTGGGTTTGGGCTATAGTGGCACTTTCCAAATGCCGCTATAGGTCCTTGTAAGACCAAGACCTATTATGTCATTTCAAACGCTGCTAAAGGTCTGATAACTGTAATTTTTACATGATTTTTATTATCCTCTTATTTATTAAAATTGTTAGTTTTCCTTTATTTCTTTTGATTTGATTTTTATTTATATTTATCTATTCATTTGTGCTTTGAAGGAATAAGAAGATTTCAGATTAATCTACAAGGGCTTTAAATGCAAAGTGGGGCTAGGCCAATTGAATTAAGTCAACTTACATCCAACCAGGCATGAATTCAAGAGAAGACCAACCAAATTAAATTCAAGTCCAATTGGACCAAGGAATCAAAGGAAATTTGCACCAAATCCAAGTCCAATTCGGATTAGGATTCCAGCCTGCACATCAGTTAGTTTGGCATAACTTTCGGTTCAGATATCCAATCGAGGTGATTCAAGGTGGGCTGGAAAGTTAACATAAAGGGCTACAACTTTGTAGTTTACCAAAAATCCGAATTATGACGTTAAATGGGCCAAAATCGTCGGTTAACTAAAGCCAAAAAATCCGGGATTTTCTCCAAACGGGAATAGGATTCCTTGACCTATTTAAAGGCTCTTTAGGGAAAAAAGAGACATGTGAAACCTGAGAGGAAAAGGGGGTGCTGCATAGAAGAATTTGCTTTTGGGAGTCTTTCTGAAGAGGAGGATCTGAGGACAAGGGCGAGAGCTTCATGTTGATCAACCAGTTCAGATGAAAGACATATGTTTTATTTGTTTTCTTTTCAATTTTATTATGAACTAAATTTTATTTTCTAGAGCGTTGATGTAGTCTAGCAATGAACACACAATTTATATTCTGAGTTATTTTATTTTTAATATTTCCATGATTGAGTGTTTAATTCTTATTCTTAATGCTTACTATTTTTTTTACGAATTATTGTTTGATCAATTGAATTACAATGAGACTGAGAGGTGATTTGTTAATTTTAGTTCTAGAATTAAACACCATTAGTTGAGTGAAAGTAGAGATGCTTTACCACGATTAGTGTGATTTTTTTTTACAAAATTCAAAGTACGTAATGAGTCTCCAGTTAATTAAATTTGAATAAAGATATGGAATTGTTAGTTGAAAATATTTTTGATATTATTCGAGAGAAGATATTGAATAATTGAGGAATTTTTAATCATCAACTGGAGATTATTAGAATTTAATAATTAGGAAGAATAAATTGTGTGGGATTTGTTAGGTGAAATCAATCACTCTAGATCCATTCTTATCATATTTTTTTCTTTACACTTTTAGACTTTTACGCTTTGCTAGATTTATTTTTATTAAATAGTTTAATTTAATCTAGATAGTAGAACGTTCCTTTTATTTTCGATTTTCCAAATAGTAATTAATTTAGTGAATTACGATATTCAATAACATAGTTAATCTCTGTGGGTTCGACATTCGTTTTCTAAAAACACTTTACTACTTGTTACGATTCTGTGCACTTGCAGATTATTTTTTTGCAAACAAGGTCCCTCAAATTTTTTTTTTTTTTTTTTTTTTTTTTTTGGGCTAGACTTGTGGTGGTGCTTTCTAAATGCCACTATAGGCCCTCATAAGACCAGGACTTGTAGTGACATTTGAAAAATGCCATTATAGGCCCTTTCAAATGTTGCTATAGGCCCAGTGTTTTAAAACGCTACTATTGACCCTTCAAAACACCACTATTGGGTAACTATAGTAGCGTTTTTATAAATGACACTAAAAAAAAACACCACTATAGGCCTTGTTTTTTCTAGTGCATGAAGTTCAGTCATGTGACGTTCTCCTTCATGAGGATTATCGCACATTAAAAAACAATTACTTTTTTGTATTAATAGACACCAATTAAAAGACTATGACTCTTTGTTTCTTTTGGTTCATTGTTTCAAGACTAGACCCCAATTAAAAGATAATGACTCTTAGTTTCCTTTGGTTCATTGTTTCAAAACTTTTCCTCACTTTCTTCACAAGATTAAATGTACTCTTTGGGTTTTATCCTCTTGCACTTCCCATCCTTTATATAAACCTGCTCATAGTCCTTCATATTATCTCATTAGAAATACACATGAAATTATCCAAACCAAGAAGGATATCCTTTAGTTCAGGGACAGATTCAGGATTTTAAGCTAGCGAGAGCCGAAGTATAAAGGAAAAAAAATAACTCCAAATAGGCATCCATATAATATTAAAAACTTATAAATATTCAAAATCATTGTTTCTAAATACATTAAAATGCAATCATTTACCAACAAAGATAAAAACAAAAACAAAATAATGTTTTTTTTTTTTTTAATACTAGGTTGGTTATGATATTTTTTTTTTTTTTTTTTTTTTTGGAAGTTAGAGCATTTATAGTGGTGGTGCTAAAAATTTTAGCTTTTAGCACCTCAAAAATGTACTTTATCTATTTTATTACCTCACTTTACAATACACTCAATATCAAATATTCTATTTTTTTTTATCACTTCATTTAAAATAATATAAACAACTCATTAAAATAATAAAGAGAGAGAAATTAAGTTTTTTAATTGAAGGAAGAGATAAAATCTTAATAAAATATTTTATTTTATTTTTAACAACTTGCTAAAGTCAACTGGTCTTTATACCAGTTTACTATAATTGTAAAACATTTATCTTTAACTTCTCCAATAACACATGATTTTTTGGTTCTTTGGTGGTAAAATAGTTTTTTTTTTTTTTTTTTAATAAAATGCAATCACCATTGTGAATGTTTTTATTGTTTTTGTTAAGTTTTTAGGTTGGATAGTTGCTATTTGGGTCAGGCTAGATAGGCTTATTGAGGAGAAGAGAGACCTAAGGTTTTGGAATGGGGCCCAACTATAAAAATGACATATATAATAACTAAATAAAAAAATAAAAAATAAATTGGACCTGGGGGGCCCGGGCCCCCTTGGGCCCTCACCTAAGTCCGTCCCTACTTTAGTTTCAACCTGCCAATTACTACACCTGCCAACCGCATGGTTCATCTTCTTCTCCACAGCCGGCTCTAGCATATAAGCAAGAGAGGCAGTCGCCTAAGGCCCCGCGTAAAAAAAAGGCCCCTTAATTTTAACCAATAGAGTTATTTCTTTCATTTTAATTTTATTAATTAAGCCTAAATATTAGCCAATAAATAAAATAGTATTTTTTTTATGAAAAAGAAATTCTACGTTCACAATACTTTCACAATAAATTCTAAATAACAAGATGTTATTGCTGTTATTGGTGGTTAAAAAAATAATTTCAATGGTGGATTCAAATTAGAACTAGTAACAACTTAACACCTAGAATTTATTGTGAAAATGTTATGAATTTAGCACTTCTAAAAAAAAAGAGCAATACACAAAAAATTTCACAAGATTTTTCACAACAATTGAGTTGGCAAATTTTTACTAATTCTCATCTAGGTCCACCGTTAAGTCACTTTTTTACTTACTATTATTATTCTGCCACATCAACAGGTGTGAAATATTTTGTCAAATTTTTTGCATCTACAAAAATTCTAAAAAAAAATATTCTAGGTGGTTCATATTAATTAGTAATTTTGTATCTAATAAGAGAATAGAGTCTAAGCAATATTTAGATTTGTTTTAAAAAAAGTTATTTTTAAATATATAAAAGGCCTCAATTCATTTTTTGCCTTAGGCCCCTCAATGCATCAAGCCGCCCCTGTTCTTCTCCCTTTAGTTGTCGCCCTCTTTGAATGTTATTAGTTTTTTTTTTTTTTTTTTCTTAATAACATATTGGTAAGCTATCTCACTTAGTAGAAAAGAGATTATAGATTACATTGCATCATATCACATAATTTTGCTGCTTATATCTCATTCTTTATGTAGCCTTTTCTCTTTGGTGTTAATCTTATAATTATTGATGTAGTACCATATTTTGTTTACATGCTCTCTATTAAGCTATTATTATGATAATTTATAGCTCTAATGTACATATTTGGAAATTTGCTATGTAATTTATAAAATGTTTTATGTATATATGATGAAGATTTGAAAGATATATGGGGGTACTTTTTTACTAAACATTGACATGGACAGTGGTACTTTATTTTCTTTTTTGTTGAGGTCTATGATTTCTTTAACATTGTAAAATGTATTTGTATTCTTTTCCTTTTTACAATTTATGACAAAGTACTACATGAAAAAAGATACTTAGCTTTGGAATCGAAAAAATGGGTAGGGACTAAGGTTTAGTTTGAATTTGTACTAGAAACCTTCATAGATTAGTCATGACTAAAAATAATAGTATTAATGAACCGAATTGGTTATAGTATAATTTCTTACAAATTTTTTAAAACTGCACCACGCATCGCACAGGATGAGCCAGTTATATTAAAAGGAAACCTTAGATTTGTATTTGTTGTCTGTAGACTATATAGTTGGTGACTTTTTGTATCATTAGGGTAAATTTCTCCTAAAGTGGAAACAAAATGTATGGAGTCAGCAATTATCACCTTAAAGTGTTTTCAATGGGCCTCAAAGTTACATTTTTATTTTATTTTTATATTTCTTGAACTGAGACAAATCGAAAACACAGGACCATCTCACTCTTGCAGTAGCAATTGGGGAGGAATTCTTCTTTCGAGTGCGTACGACAGTCGTTGACTGCAGTGAATTTAAAGTTTAAACTGGTCGAGGATGTTCCTCTGCTTTGAATGATCTTACATAACTAGGCTGACAAAGCCTCAAGCACCTATAAATTTTATCAAGATCAAAAACGAGATTCAGTTGACAGCCCTGGTATAAATATATAATGAGCTTCCCAATATAATGCATCATATCCTACACTGGTGAAGTTTGGGTTTGAACTCTATTGGTGACACCATTATTGAAAATATAAAATTAATCATGTAAATACTAATCGTTGTTTTAATGCAAGAAAATCGACTCAAAAATAGTACATTTATTATAATGAAATCATCTGCTAACGGTCTCTTACGCATAAGTGTGTCTCCTAGTTCTTTTTTTTTTTTTTTTTTTCAAGAGTAATGTTATGTTTACAATAATTTCACAATAAATCTTATGTAATAAACTATTATTGATTCTTATTTGGGCCTACTACTGACAACATTTTTTTAACAACCAATAACAACTTACCGTCTAAAATTTGTTGCGAAAATATTATAAACATAGCAATACTTTCTTTTTAAAGTCAAAAATTCTACTTGCACTTCACGGTGAATAATTTTTAAATATTATTTCACACTCATTTATATTCACTATTTCACACATATATTCACAATTCATGCTAAAAAGTCTTCAATTTAGTGTGTGTTTGGCATTGGTTTAAAAAACTAACTTTTTTTACTATTTAGCTTATTTTTGTTACTATTCATAGGTTCCATTGCACTTTTTAGTACTATTCATAGATTTCATTGTACTATTTCAGTTATTTTTTTACTTTATCTACAATATTTTTAGTAAAAAAATTTTAGTTTCAGTTAAATAAGTTGTTTCTATAAAAATGAGTGTGAAAAACTAGACTAGACGTGAGAGAACCAAAACCCTGGATCAAGTATGCCTCTTTCTTATGGCTGAGTCTCCCACAAGCAAAGATAAACCCACAATTCTCTGATATAGAAAATGGTTACCCACAAACCACGAGCCATGGCCCAAAACAAACACCGACAATAACAAACAAACAACAATGTCTAATGATGATAGCTTGTTTGGATTTTTATGAGTTAGGTATTAGAATGGGAAATTCCATGCCATTGTGATAATTATCAAGTTTGTAATGTGTGTCAAATATCCAAGATCAAAGGTCCAAGATGCAACTCAAATAGGCATTTCAATAAAGATTTCAACTACCTTTTAATCTGCTCAATTGATCAAAATCAATATTTTAATCGACTTTTGATAGCTGTTCTATTCATCGAATGAGGATTTTCGACTGCTAATCGATTGTGGCTTGATCAATCGAAAATCATGAAAACAGAAACTGACTTTTTTTTAATTGAAATTAAAAATTCTAGGTTTTCATGCTCTAGCTACATGCACAACACATAAAATGCATGTTATTAACAAGAATTCGCAAGGTTTAGAGGCCATTATTGTGCACCCTATAGAGAGAGAATCTAAACCTAAAGTTTGATCCACTCATGAGTTCAGAAAACGAATATTCAGAATGGTATTGTTGCCAAGTAATGATCAAGAGTTGAAGCCATAAATCCAATCAACTTAGTGCGTCATTGAGTAATTCAAACCTTAAAAGGGACTTGGAGTAGATTAAAAATTCTAGTTGTGAACGCATATGTTATGAAGTTTTTGTGGGTCACAGTATTAATTGAAGAAATTTGACTGAGATTGAATTGAAGCAAATACAAGTGCAAAGACAAGAAGAAAGAACCAGAGAATAGAAAAGGGAATATAAGAACAAGAGAGAGAGAGAGAGAGAGAGAGAACAATGAAAAGAATTTCAGAATTTTCTATAATGAATTGCTTAATGATTATCATTGCTGGTTTCTCTATTTATACATAAGATCAACTATAACAACTTAATTAACTAATTCCTGAAATCACGGATAAAGCCCCTGGAAGAGAGGAACCAACTCTAACTGATCTAACTTCTTTTCCCGCCAAGTGCAACTGCCAGAAGTGCCTCTAATGTGGTTGAGTTGAACGACATCGTTTAGTCTGTTTAGTCTTCCTTTAAGTCTAATAAATAGAACGATGTCGTTTGCCAAAACTAGCCGTTGGTTTGAAGCTCTGTTCCTGAGATTAGAAACTAGCCGTTGCTGGGCATAGTTAATGCTTGTAGACTTGGCTTAGCAGTAGATATCTCAACATCCCCCCTCAAACACTGGGCTGAATCAGACAAGAGTTTGCTGTGAAGAAACACAAAATGAGGGCCAGGCAAGGATTTAGTGAAAATGTTAGCAAAATTATCTCGGCCAGAAATGAATTTGATGCCCAGATCATGACGGAGAACACAACCACGAACATAATGATAGTCCACTTCAATATGCTTTGTGCGAGAGTGAAACACAGGGTTGGAAGCTAAGGCAATGGCAGAATTGTTGTCACACCAGAGAATAGGAATGTGAGGAAGACACAGACCAAGTTCGCGAAAAAGGGTGCGAAGCCAGGCCAATTCTGCAGCAGTGGAAGCAAGTGCGCGATACTCAGCTTCAGTGGAGGAACGAGAGACTGTGGACTGCTTCTTGGATGACCAAGAAATTGGGCTAGAACCAAGGAAGACTAAAATGCCAGTGGTGGATTTTCTGTCTGAAGGGTCACCAGCCCAATCTGCATCCGAGAAGGCTGAGAGAGTAATTGGACCAGGATCAATATGAAGCCCAAAGTGCAAAGTACCTCTGACATAGCGAAGGACTCTCTTAGCAGCCTCAAGGTGAGATGAGGTAGGATGCTGCATAAACTGACACAGCTGATGAACACTGAAAGACAGATCAGGACGAGTGAAGGTAAGGTATTGAAAGGCACCAACCATACTCCTATATGCAGTGGGATCAGGTAAGAGAGAACCCTCATAAGGAGTAAGGCGTGTGGAAGAGCAGCATGGGGACTTGGTAGGTTTGGCATTTTCCATGTTGAAGCGATGGAGAATGTCAGATGCATACTTGGATTGGCATAAGGTAAGCCCACATCTGGTAGGGATGATTTGAATACCAAGAAAGTAAGAAAGAGGCCCAAGGTCCTTAAGTTCAAATGTATGACTCAATGCAGTGATGAGATGAGAAAGCTGTGTGGAATTGTTGCCTGTGAGAATGATATCATCTACATATAGCAGTAGGTAAATGGTGGTATGGTGAGATTGGTAAATGAACAAGGATGGGTCTGCCAAGGAAGCCACAAAGCCAAGATGCAGTAGCTGAGATGTGAACCTATCAAACCAGGCCCTGGGAGCCTGTTTAAGCCCATATAAGGACTTGTGAAGCTTGCATACATGAGAGGGAGAATGAGGATCAACATAGCCAGGGGGCTGCTGCATAAAGACCTCCTCTTTAAGGAATCCATGAAGAAATGCATTGGAGATGTCAAGCTGCCTTAGGGACCATTTGAAGCTGACAGCAATGGTGAGAATGAGTCTGACAGTAGCTGGTTTGACAACAGGACTGAAGGTTTCAGTGTAGTCAATACCAGGTTGTTGGTGAAAACCTTTGGCAACCAAGCGTGCCTTATACCTAGCAATTGACCCATCACTGTGTAGTTTCAATTTGTACACCCATTTGCAGCCTACAAGATTGATACCAGGGGAAGCAGGCACCAAGGACCAGGTATTCTGTCTTTGTAAGGCAGAAAACTCCTCATCCATGGCCTTAGACCATTGAGGATATTGAGAGGCAACTTTATAGGAGGAAGGTTCAGTGAATGTATAGTCCAGAACAGCCTTGTAGCATAGCTTTTTCTTAGTAATACCATGTTTAGACCTGGTGGTCATGGGATGATGATTGGAAACAATGGGAGGAATAGGGTCTGGAGCAGTAGGTATAGGAAGGAGTGGAGCAATAGGATGAGGCATAGGAGGGCTGGATGAAGGTGAAGGAGGAGGAGGAGAGATATGAGGAGGTGTAGGAATAGGATTAGGCAAAGGACAAGGAGGGGAATTAGATGACAAGGGAGGAACATAGGGGCCTAGAATGGAAGGTTGGTTGGAGGAATGCAAATAGAGAAGATTGGATAACCAAAGGTCAGAAGTAGGTTTGACAGATTGGGGAGAAGATGAGATAGAAAGTGAAGGATATGGAAACTTAGACTCATTAAAGAGGACATGCCTGTAAGTGTACAGGCGATTTGATTGAACATTAAGACACACAAAACCCTTAGAAGCATTAGAATAACCCAGGAAAATGCACTCTGTGGTCCTATGTTCAAGTTTGTGTTTAGTGTAAGGCCTAAGGTAAGGGTAGCAAGCACAGCCAAACACTCTAAGGGCAGTAACATCTGGATGAGAACCATAAAGTTTGAACCAGGGTGAGAGAAAGCCAATAGAAGCTGTAGGTAGGAGGTTTATGAGATTCATAGCAGTTTGAACAGCAAAAGACCAAAATTGAGAAGGTAAGGAAGCCTGGGAAAGAAGTGTGATAGTAGTTTCAATCAAGTGCCTATGTTTCCTTTCAACTAACCCATTTTGTTGAGGGGTATAGGGACATGAAAGTTGATGATGAATACCATGAGTGGAAAGGTATGTTTCAAAAGGTTTGGAGGTGTATTCACCACCCCCATCAGACCTAAGAATCTTAAGAGTAGCTGAAAACTGAGTTTGAATCATGGCATGAAATTGAACAAACTTAGAGTAAACCTCAAACTTGTTATGCAGTAGGTACAGCCAAGTAAAACGTGTGTAATGGTCAACAAAAATGACATAATATTGAAAACCATTTATTGAAGTAAGAGGTGCAGGACCCCAAAGATCAGTGTGTACAAGTTCAAATGGGGCAGAAGCAACAAAGCTAGAGCTAGGAAAGGGAAGTTTATGCATTTTCCCATGTAGACAATGAACACAAGAGTCTACAAAGTTTGTACATTTATTAAAGGGGAAACCTTTGTGCTGGAAAAGAAACTTAAGGACTTGTGAATTGGGATGACCAAGTCTGTTGTGCCATAGAAGCCAACTGGTTGGTGAAGTAGAGACTGAATTACAGGTTTTGTGTGGGAATGAAAGGTTGGGTGCCTTGTGAGGGTAAATAGGATAGACCCCACCTTCACTCTTGCCCTTGTAGAGCACTTTCCCCGTGGCCAAGGCCTGGATAGACAAGGTGTTTTCATCAAAGTAGCACCAGCATTGGTTATCATGACATATTTTGTGGACAGATGCAAGATTTGAAGCAATATTGGGAACTCTTAACACATTTCTAAGTTGGATTTCAGAATTAGATGATGGGATAAGAGTATTACCTATATGTGTGATAGGCAGAGATTGACCATTACCTACTGTGAGATGATCTTGGCCATTGTAGGGTTTTGGAAAGCTTAGATGGTTCAAGCTGGAGGTGACATGGTCTGTGGCTGCACTGTCTGCCAGCCAAGGCTGTTCTTGTGCCATCATGGAGTTTGAAGAAGTGACCATTGCTGCCAATTTAGTAGGTGGATGTTTGCCTTGATAGGCATAATCCATCCTATGGTAACAATCAAGGGCTATGTGTCCAGCCTTACCACAAATCTGGCAAGTAGGCCTTTCTGTTCTTGGACCAGATCCTTGTGAGAAGTTATTAGGGGAGAAACCTCTTCCTCTACCCCTGTAATTTTGGTTTCTTCCTCTTCCACGATTGGTGGATTGATTGTAATTGTTATAGGATCCATAGTTGTTAGGTTTAGGTGCTGTGTTGACAATCATTGCAAAAGTAGAATCTTTAATTTCCAATCCTTCATTCATTGATTCCTCCTCTGCATTGAGCATAGTAGTCAACTCATCAAAACTCAACCTGGTGCTTCTTGTTCTAATGGCAGACCTGAATGCACTGAATTCCTTTGGAAGCCATTTGATTGCCACATGAAGCAATTATTCATCATCTAGAAAAATTCCAACTGCCATTAACTTGTCACTAATGACCTTGATTTTCTGCAAATACGTGTCTACAGATTCTGATCCTTTCTTTACATTATGTAATTCTCCTTTGAGATTCATCACATGAGATCTCGAAAAAGAGGAAAATTTGTTCTCTAGAACTTTCCATAGTTCAAGAGCTGATGAACATCCAACAGTTATAGCAAGAACTGAAGGTGTGAGAGTGGAACTGATAAAGGTAAGCAGTGCCTTTTCTTTGGATTTCCAAATAAGAAAGTCTGGATTCAGTACTGCAGTAACAGTACCTGAGTGATCTTTCAAGAATTTCTCTGGAACACGAGAAGCTTCATCGAGAAGATCAATCATGGAGTAAGTTTCCATCACCATGGAGATTTGATGTTTCCATATTATGTAATTGGAATTATCCAATTTGACTGTCATCATGTTTGACATGTTTGATAACAGCAACAGAGGTTGATTAATCAAATTGATTGAAGAGGTTGAAGAGGACATGGTTGAAGAAGAAGAAGTTGTAGTAGGTGCTGCCATTGTAGCTGCCATTGTTGAATCAGAGTTTGTGGAGATCGTATTAGGCTCTGATACCATGAAGAAATTTGACTGAGATTGAATTGAAGCAAATACAAGTGCAAAGACAAGAAGAAAGAACCAGAGAATAGAAAAGGGAATATAAGAACAAGAGAGAGAGAGAGAGAGAGAGAGAACAATGAAAAGAATTTCAGAATTTTCTGTAATGAATTGCTTAATGATTATCATTGCTAGTTTCTCTATTTATACATAAGATCAACTATAACAACTTAATTAACTAATTCCTGAAATCACGGATAAAGCCCCTGGAAGAGAGGAACCAACTCTAACTGATCTAACTGCTTTTCCCGCCAAGTGCAACTGCCAGAAGTGCCTCTAATGTGGTTGAGTTGAACGACATCGTTTAGTCTGTATAGTCTTCCTTTAAGTCTAATAAATAGAACGATGTCGTTTGCCAAAACTAGCCGTTGGTTTGAAGCTCTGTTCCTGAGATTAGAAACTAGCCGTTGCTGGGCATAGTTAATGCTTGTAGACTTGGCTTAGCAGTAGATATCTCAACATTAATATCATCAGCTCGTAAGAGTTCAGGGTCAAAGGTTTTGAACTAGAGTTGTAACTTCTCTTCATATAATGGATAGCTTTATCTTGGGTAGGTTACTTTCAGAATATTATTTTTTTCTTTAGAGTGATCTCCAATGGTTTTCCACTTTGTTACCAAATTTCTGCCTCAATTGTCTCTCAATTTACTTTTTTTGATAGATTTGATACTTGATTTGTTGTACTTGTGATTAACTAATCTTATTTGTGATCACTCTCAAAAAAAAAAAAAAAAAAAAGGTTTCAACCAAACCATATTAATTAACAAATTATTGATTATTTCTCCCTTTCACACATGGGCTCATACTCCCTTAATAAATAAAGCCTAATACATGAGTTTAACTTTTTGAATAAGAGATAGACTGAAAACAAGGAGTAGGTTGTCCAGAAATGGTGAACTTCATCATTTAGTCAATATTCTATCATTAACATTTGAAATATTAGTAGCATGCACGGTTAAAGTGTAATAGACTTGTGGGATTGAGGACCACTTTACTTGTCTTGCTTAGCATACATGCTTGGACATCACACATGTTTGTGCTACACACTCCTAACTCCTGTATAAAGGCACTTTTGTATATGTTTTTTTTTTTTTTTTTTTTTAGAATGCACTTTTGTATATGTTATTACTTGAAAAATACAATAGACTCATTTAATATTTCTAACATGCACCAATAGTATAATGAATAGCCATTTACAAACAATTAAAAACAAGCTTCATTACACTGATATTCTGAAATTCACAGTGAAATTTAATTGAATGTAAGGAAACTCATTTTATTTATTTGTCTTGCTTAGCATACATGCTTGGACATTGCAGATGCTTGTGCTGCACACTCCTAACTCCTATATAAAGGCACTTCTGTATATGTTATTACTTGAAAAATACAATACACTCATTTTTTTTTTTAATGAAACAATACACTCATTTATTATTTCTAACATGCACCAATAGTATAATAAATAGCCATTTACAAACAATTAAAAAGAAGCTTCATTACATTGATATTCTGAAATTCACAGTGAAATTTAATTGGATGTAAGGAAACTCATTTCTAGAAGTAGAGGCTTTTTTTTTTTTTTGTTAGACTAAGGGTCCGTTTGGATATAGCTAAAAACTAAAAAATGAAAATACTGTAGCAAAATAATTTTTAAATATGTAAATAGTACCGTGAGACCCATTTTTAATGAAAAAGTTGCTAAAATGTTATGTTTGTGGGTCTTGTGAACAGTGCACAAGTGCACTATTCACGCAGAAAGTCAACATTCACGGCTAAAAAAAAAAGCTGAAAAACACAAACGCAAACGCAAACGCAAAACGCAAATCATCCGAATCCAAACGCCACCTAAAAAAAAAGAAGCAATCGCCACCTTAAAAAAAGGAAAGGGGAGGAAAAAAGAAATGAATAAAAATAAGGCACCTGTTCCCAGGCATGCCATCATGGTCTCATCGACCTCACCCCCTCTATAAGGAAGAAAGCTGTTTGCTACACTGAACTATGAATACAACACTATTTTACAAATTAAAGAATTGAAGAAAACTACAGGATCTACGTTTATACATTCTTTTCATCCTTGACCTTGTTCATCGACTCTACTTCCGCCATCATTCGCTCTTGTTCACTGAAGAGGATAAAATACGAGATAAGGCTTGGCGAGCCCCATAGGCCCATGTCCACAGCCCCAAAGAAGGTAGAGCCCATCCTTTGTGTGGACCCCTAACAGAACGAAGGCCCAAACTTGCCCACCAAGTTTCAGAAAACTTGCTCTACAAGGATGAAACTTGCTCTGGAAGGAGGAGAAGACTTGCTCTGCAAGGAGGAGAAGACTTGCTCTACAAGGAAAGAAGGCAGGACCTCACTACTATAAAAAGGCCCCAACATCCTCATAAAAAGGTACGCGTAACTAACTCCTCTCTAGCACTCTAGAGTTGTAAAAACATTTCTGACTTAACCTTCAGAGGGTGTTTGGCCGGCTCCACACCGGTGCCCCTTGAAGGTGTTTCTGTGTTGTTCTCTCTTGCAGGCAACGGCTACGAGTGCAAGGATCGTGCATCTCACTGGTGAACTTTTCGGCATCATCAGTTGGCGCCGTCTGTGGGAAAGGGTCGATCGTGACAGATTAAGCCATTGTCGCCTCCCGGACACAAGAGTTGCATGGTACTCACACGCTCGATGGCCACTACCAACGACGTTCAAGGCGACGAGCCGCCAAGGCCCACCGCATTAGAAAGACAGGTTCAGACCCTCGCGACTGCAGTAGAACGCCTCACGAAACAGAATCACGACCTGGAGCAACAGTTGCGACAGAAGGACCCGGGACATAACGGTCAGGAGGAGAACCAGGGGGACAGCTCCGAAAGAAGGGGGCTTGAGAAGCAAGAGGGCAGTAATGAGCCCAGTAGAACGGAGAGGCGGAATTCGAGCATGCCCTCCCTCACGAATGCGACCCCACCGCCCATCCTCGCAGAGATGCAGGCGATGAAAGAGCAGATAGAGGTCATGATGAACGCCCTCAAGGGACGCGTCTCCAGCGACCTTGACGATTTAGTGAATAGGACGGACTCGCCGTTCACCGCACCAGTCAACTCCTGTCCCCTGCCACCGAAGTTCCGGATGCCGCAGGTTGAGAGCTACGACGGGATCAAGGACCCGTTAGATCATCTGGAAACCTTCAAGACCATGATGCACCTCCAGGGGGTACCGGACGAGATCATGTGTAGGGCCTTCCCCACAACACTGAGGGGCGCAGCAAGGATCTGGTTCAACAGATTGACGCCAAATTCGATCAACACCTTCAAGGAGCTAAGTGCCCAATTCACCTCGCACTTCATCGGGGGACACAGGTACAAGAAGTCTACAGCATGCCTAATGAGCATCAGGCAGCGGGAGGACGAGACGCTGCGGTTATATATAACTCGCTTCAACAAGGAAGCACTTTCCATTGATGAGGCCGACGATAAGATTTTGGTGGCAGCCTTCACGAATGGCCTGCGGAAGGGAAAATTCCTGTTCTCCCTGTACAAAAATGATCCGAAGACCATGTCAGAGGTACTCTACAGGGCCACGAAATACATGAATGCGAGGATGAAGGAACATTCAGGGAAGACAAACCCAGGAAGAGAGAGAGACCGGAAGATGCCAGGCAGGACCACGGAAAGAAGAAACCAAGAACGGGAGACAGACGCGAGGATAAGCGTTCTAAACCCCCAGGAGGGAGATTCACAAGATTCACCCCTCTGAACGCTCCGCTAGACCAGGTGCTGATGCAGATCAAAGACGAGGGATCTCTGACGTTCCCAGGGAAGCTAAAGAGCGATCCAGCCAAGCGATCCAGGAACAAGTATTGCCGTTTCCACCGCGATCACGGTCACGATACTGCGGATTGCTACGATCTGAAACAGCAAATTAAGGCCCTCATCAGAGAAGGAAAACTGCAGAAATTCGTCAGTAAGGAAAGGACGGATGCTCATGCACGGGAATAGGCCCCCCGATGGGAGAACGACCATCCGAGACCCCCTGTTGGGGACATAAGGATGATAATAGGGGGCACGACAGTAACGGGATCATCTAAGAAGGCCCGAAAGACCTACCTCAGGATGGTCCAAAATGTGCAGACAACGGGTTCTATACCCAAGATAGCACGGAGAGAAAGTCCGATCATTGGATTCTCAGAGGACGATGCGAGACGCCTCTACCATCCACACGATGACGCCCTTGTCGTCAGTTTGAGGGTAGGGGATTCCAAACGTACACCGGATGCTGGTCGACAACGGTAGCTCGGCAGACATCCTATACTACCCAGCATTCCAGCAGATGGGAATAAATAGAGCACGACTAACACCAACGCATGCCCCGTTGGTCGGCTTTGGAGGAACGAGGATACTCCCCTTAGGAGCAATCACACTCTCAGTGACGGTCGGTGACTATCCGCAGCAAACCACTCAGAACGTGACCTTCTTAGTGGTCGATTGTTCATCCGCGTACAACGGTATAATAGGGCGACCAACACTGAACTCTTGGAAAGCAGCGACCTCAACATACCACCTGATGATCAAATTCCCTACGGAGTACGGAATTGGAGAGTTGCGAGGAGATCAGGCGGCCGCCCGGGAATGCTACATCGCCATGCTGGAAATGGAGGATCACCAGCAAACCTTGTGCATTGGCGAGCAGCGGACCATCGCAGAGCCGGTAGAAGAGTTGGAAGAAGTCACGCTCGATGAATCGAGACCCGGATGGACGACAAGAATGGGCACCCTGGCCAGCCCGACGGTAAGGCAAGACCTGGCAAACTTCCTGAAGAGAAACCGGGACATATTCGCATGGAGCCACGAAGATATGCCAGGAATCGATCTGTCAGTGATAGTCCATAGGCTGCATGTCAACCCGGACTCCCCCCCAGTCCGGCAGAAGAAGCGGGTGTTCGCGCAGGAACGGGACAAAGCAGTGGCGGAAGAAGTTAGAAAACTGCTGGAGGCGGGGTTTATCCGAGAAGTCTACTACCCCGACTGGCTAGCAAATGTGGTCATGGTGAGAAAGAACAGCGGAAAGTGGAGAATGTGCGTTGACTTCACGGACCTTAACAGGGCGTGCCCGAAAGACAGCTATCCACTCCCAAGGATAGAAACTCTGGTAGACTCGACGGCCAGACACGAGCTCTTGAGTTTCATGGACGCCTTCTCAGGCTATAACCAGATTAAAATGGAGGAGGAGGATCAGGAGAAGACCTCTTTCGTAACCAGCCAAGGACTTTTCTGCTACAAGGTGATGCCATTCGGACTCAAGAACGCGAGGGCTACATATCAAAGGTTGATGAACAAGATGTTCGCGCACCAGCTCGGTAGGAACGTACAAGTCTATGTCGACGACATGTTGGTGAAGAGCGTGCGCGAGAACAGCCATCTCAACGACCTTCAGGAGACATTCGACACCCTTCGGTCGTACAACATGAGGCTGAACCCAAGCAAGTGCGTGTTCGGGGTTACGGCCGGGAAATTCTTGGGATTCATGGTGTCCCAAAGGGGTATAGAAGTCAACCCAGAGAAAGTGCGAGCCATAATGGAGTTAGAGCCCCCGAAGACAGTGAAGGCAGTTCAGAGCTTGAACGGAAAAGTTGCGGCCCTGAACAGATTCGTCTCCAAAGCGACAGATAAGTGTTTGCCTTTCTTCCGAGTACTGAAGAAATCGTTCGAGTGGACGGACGAATGTCAAAAAGCATTCGAGGACTTGAAGAAGTACCTGTCGTCCCCACCACTTCTCAGCCCGTCCGTGCCAGGAGAAGAGCTGTACCTCTACATTGCGGTATCGCAAGCAGCCGTCAGCGCGGCCTTGGTACGGGACGACGGACGCTCCCAACGACCCGTCTATTTTGTGAGCAGGGCGTTTCGAGGAGCAGAAGAAAGGTATCCCCGGATGGAGAAATTGGCCCTTGCCCTCATGACCGCTGTGCGGAAACTCAAACCATATTTCCAAGCTCATGTAATCATAGTTCTGACGGACCAACCTCTGAAGAAAGCAATGAGCAGCCCCGAGGCGGCAGGAAGAATGGCCTTGTGGGCAATTGAGCTAAGCGAATTCGACGTACGGTACCGTCCACGAACTTCGATGAAGGGGCAAGTAGTGGCAGACTTCATAGCCGAGTACACCCAGCCGGGAGACGAAGGGGCTGAAGGATAGAAACTGTGGATCATTCACACGGACGGGTCATCAAATCAGCACTCAGGAGGAGCCGGTGTAGTTATGCGAACACCAGAAGGGGATAAGATCGAGTGCATGATAAGACTAGACTTCCCTACGACCAACAACGAGGCGGAGTATGAAGCCTTGGTAGCTGGATTGGATCTTGCAAGGGCCGCGGGTGCCGGAAACATGATCATACATTGTGACTCCCAGGTGATAACTAGTCAGATCAATGGCGATTTTGAGTGTAGAAACGAGAGGATGAAAAAGTACCTGGAGGAAGTGAAGGGTCGAATCGCCGGCCTCGGGGTCAAATTCGTTCAGATCCCAAGGGAGGAAAACGAGTGCGCCGACCGTTTGGCAAAAGCAGCCTCCGCAGAATTCATGAATGCGCCTAAATAGGTATTATCCTTCGTTCAAACTTGCTCACTTATTGATGACGGAAGGAAGATACAGGAGATAGATGTTGAAGAGGATTGGACCGCACCCCTAAAAGAATATCTACAATCGGGCTCTCTGCCAGACGAGAAGGATGCTGCAAGGAGATTGAAGGTCCGGGCCTCGCGATTCGTACTGATCAAAGACACCTTGTACAAAAGAGGTTTCTCTCGACCTTACCTAAGGTGTCTAAGCCACGGCGAAGCAGAATATGTGATGAGGGAAGTTCACGAGGGGATTTGCGGGAATCACTCTGGAGCACGGTCTTTGGTGCACAAACTTATCCGAGCCGGGTACTACTGGCCCACTATGCTCAGGGACGCCCAATCATATGTGAAGGCTTGTGATAAGTGCCAGAGGTTCAGCAATCTAATCAGGCAACCATCAGAAGAACTCGCACCTATGACGGCCCCTTGGCCGTTCGCACAATGGGGGTTAGACATCATGGGCCCTTTCCCAACGGCTCTAAGACAGCTGAAGTTCCTGGTAGTCGGTATCGACTACTTCACCAAGTGGGTCGAAGCAGAACCCCTTGCCACTATCACAGAGAAAAACATCCGGGCCTTCGTGTGGAAGAACATCGTATGCAGGTACGGGATTCCGAGGGTGCTTGTCTCTGACAATGGAAAACAGTTCGACAACAGTGCGTTCAAAAGTTTCTGCTCAGAGCTAGGCATTCGGAATCATTACTCATCACCAGCACACCCGCAGGCAAACGGACAGGTAGAAGTCACGAACAGGACACTGCTGAAGATCATCAAGACCCGGCTCGAGGGGGCAAAGGGTATCTGGCCAGACGAGCTGCCAAGCGTCTTGTGGGCATATCGGACGACTGCAAGGACACCCACTGGGGAGACCCCGTTCCAACTTGCATACGGAGCCGATGCAGTCATCCCATCAGAGATCGGCCTCACCAGCTATCGCGTACAGAGCTACACGGAGGACAAGAACGAAGAAGCTATGCGCCTTCAGCTAGACTTGGTGGACGAGGTCCAAGCAATAGCTGAACAGAGATTGGCGCGATACCAGAACCTCATGTCAAAGCACTACGACTCAAGGGTAAGGCACAGAGATTTCCAGATCGGCGACCTGGTACTACGAAAGGTCATGGGCGCTGCTAAAGACCCTACCCAGGGGAAGCTCGGACCAAATTGGGAAGGACCGTATAGAATCACATCATGGCGTAGGAAGGGCACATACCACCTCAAGACCATGGACGGAAGAAAGCTCCAGCATCCATGGAATTCGGAGCACCTTCGGAAATACTACCAGTAGAAGTGACGTTTAAATTCCCCTATATATATTTGCTAGATTTCGATTATTCTGAAGCACTTACTAGCAGTCTTTTGATTCCTTTTGGGCTTTTTCTTTAGTACCTTTGTAGACCCAAGAAGGGGCAGGTATTTTCTTCCAGAGATTTGAATTTAATGAAGGAACATTCAGGACCTTGCTGCGTAATCTTACTACTAAAAGACTGCTACCTCAAAATGGACGGATCCCACCAAGGGTTAAAGTTTACAAGTTCACGAAGTGAACGGACCCCACCATGGGTTAAAAATTTATACGAGTTCACGAAGTGAACGGACCCCACCATGGGTTAAAAATTTATACGAGTTCATGAAGTGAACGGACCCCACCATGGGTTAAAAATTTACGAGTCCACGAAGTGAACGGACCCCACCATGGGTTAAAAATTTACAAGTTCACTAAGTGAACGGACCCCACCATGGGTTAAAAATTTACAAATTCACGAAGTGAACGGACCCCACCATGGGTTAAAAATTTATACGAGTTCACGAAGTGAACGGACCCCACCATGGGTTAAAAATTTATACGAGTTCACGAAGTGAACGGACCCCATCATGGGTTAAAAATTTACGAGTCCACGAAGTGAACGGACCCCACCATGGGTTAAAAATTTACAAGTTCACGAAGTGAACGGACCCCACCATGGGTTAAAAATTTATACGAGTTCACGAAGTGGACGGACCCCGCCATGGGTTAAAAATTTACGAGTCCACGAAGTGAACGGACCCCACCATGGGTTAAAAATTTACAAGTTCACTAAGTGAACGGACCCCACCATGGGTTAAAAATTTACAAGTTCACTAAGTGGACGGACCCTGCCATGGGTTAAAAATTTACAAGTTCACTAAGTGAACGGACCCCACCATGGGCAAATTCACGAAGTGAACGGACCCCACCATGGGTTAAAAATTTACAAGTTCACTAAGTGGACGGACCCCGCCATGGGTTAAAAATTTACAAGTTCACTAAGTGGACGGACCCCGCCATGGGTTAAAAATTTACAAGTTCACTAAGTGGACGGACCCCGCCATGGGTTAAAAATTTATACAAGTTCACGAAGTGAACGAACCCCACCATGGGTTAGAAATTTATACCAGTTCACGAAGTAGACGGATCCAACCAGGGCCGAACTTATACAAATCCAAAAAATGGACGGACCCAAACAGTTCGTGAAATTATGCAAGTCCATCACGTGGGCAGCCATCAGGGGTCACGACCACTTTCAAAAGAGTAAACGGACCCGACTGGGGTCACAAAAATATGAAGGTCCGCGACGTGGACGGATCAAATTAAGCAAGTATTTAAAGCATCAAGACGGAGCACACACCACCATTATCAACGCAATATTAAAAGAAACATTTAAATAAATAAGTTTGAATGTTGGATACAATGGATACAAAATGGCCCTACATACAACGGGCAAAAATCCCAAGAGTTTTCAAAATACTTAAAAAATGATAAGCAACTACACATCAGGGACGACAGGGTCTTTGGCTTCTAGAGTTTTTCCTTCTTCAGTTTGAAGCTCAGGGACGACGGTGACGGGCCTTTCCTCTGCGAAAAGGTCAGCTGTATCATCAGAGGCGTCGAGCTGGACGGACATACCCTCCGCGACGTTGATGTCGACGGTTGAGAAGTCAAACTTGGGGTATAGAGCTTTGGCTTGACGGAGGGCATCCTCAAAACCATCAGTGAATGAAGTTCCAAGCTCTGTCAAGAGAGCGTCGAAGTCACGATACTCCTGGACGGCCTTCTCTTTGGCTAGACGAAACTCGTCCTCCTTATCCTCCAGGACGGCCTTGAGTTCCTTCGTCGTCCTCTGGTAGTCGTCCCTCGCCTGCTCCGCCAGTTTGAGCTTCTTCTCCGTCACCACCTTCCAGTTTTTAAGCTCGAGCAGCTCCTCTTCCGCCTACCTGGCCTTGTCACGGACCCTCTCCAGCGCCGTCTCATGGTGAAGGGCCCAGTCCATAAGGCCCTTCGTCATGAGCATAGCCTGACGACAACACGGAATTTAGTTAAAAATGATAATGGAAAATGGAAAGATGAATGGCGACGGGTCCTTACTTGGGCAATGCTGAAGAGGCCCGTCTCCCCCATGGCCTCCGTCGAGTGGTTGCCCAGGTCCTCATAGTCCTCACTCCCGATGATAGAAGAGATCTTCCCCAGAGCATACTTTGGGTCTTCACGGAGTAGGACGGGCGGTTTCTTCTGACTGCCCGGAGGGGGAACCATCAGACCTTTGCCAGCCCCAGGTTTGGCCGGGGTCACCGTCTTCTTACCCTCCGCCATAAGGCCTATGACGAGCTCCGTCGAAACTTTCTGTTTCTTGGGTGCACGGTTAACCTTAGGCATCGGTCTCTTCGCCAGTGGCCTGCTTGAGCCGGTACCCATCGCCCCCGCGTCCGTCTCCTTGTTCTTCGCGACTTTGCTTTTAATGGCGACCCTTCTCTTCGTGTCGTCCATCTCTGTAAGAACAAGGGTAGATGGGTAAACTCAAAGCAACGGGTCAAAGTAGTTAAGAAAAGGGGTGACGGACTTACGCTGACGGGTGCGTTCCTCGTACTTTATTGCCGCGGTAGAGGGCTCGGGTCCGTCGCAATACCAGTGGACGGTGTTGAGGTTAACCAGCTTCGCCCACGTCCGTTCCTCTGGCTTCGTCTTCGAAAAGATCTTTTCCAAAAAATGGAACTCCTCTAGATCAACTTGTGGACGCCGTCGCACTAAAAAACCAAAGAAGGAAAACACTCAAGACGGTCATTAAAAAGTCAAAAAAATTATTACCTTCGTGACACGACGGACTGAACTATACCAGACGGGTCCAAGATCCCCCATGTGCTATCGACGGGCATGAAGTCCGTCTCCCCCGGGTGACACATCCAACTGTCACCTTCCAGGAAGAAATAACGACTCTTCCAGTCACGATTGGAGTCCGGGGTTTCGTAGATGACTTTTAAGACGGACTTCCTAGGGACGAAGCTGTACATTCCCCTCGACTTGTCTATCTCGTCTGGACGGTAGCAGTGGAGGAACTCCCGTACGGTCAACGATCTGGAACCATTCGACATGGCTCCGTACAGGACCTCCATTGCAATGAAAACCCTCCAGGCATTAGGGGATATCTGGCTGACGGACAGACCTAAGTGATGGAGGAGTTCCCGTTTTAATCTGTTTAGGGGGAATCTAAGTCCGGCCTTTAGTGCTTGTTCATACACCCCTAGGTCACCCACTCCGTCGTAATAACATTTCTCGGATTTGTAGGGTAGACGGATTGGGATGTGGTCGGGTATTTGGTAGATTGCCCTAATTGTTTTGAAGTGAATCTCCTTAATTGTGGACCCAAATTTGTTCACCATCCACTCAGGCAGCATGACGAACTCCCTAAGTCCGTCAGCCCCAACTACGGATTTAAGTCCTTCACCACCGCCGTCAGAACCTTCCTCTGGTTCGGCCAACTCCATATCCTCATTTGTTGAGGACGGTGAAGTGGCAGACGGAGTCCTCTCGATCAGTTCGTCCGGATCTTTGTAACCCGACGGGTACAATTCCTCGTAACCCGCCCCGTCGCGGACGAACGACTGGTTACTCGACGCACTAAACATTGCCTACAACGGAGTGACAAAGCCTAAGACTGACGGTCTAAAATAAAAAAGGGAAGAGACGGATGCAAGAAATTCAATGCTTCTACCATGACAGGTATAAAAACTGAAGGTATATCGAAGTGAACGGATAGGATCACTTACCGAAGAAAGGAGTGAGCGGGTAGATCTCGTTGCTGAAGGATGTGAACGGTTGAGTTCTGACAGCTGACGGACTCACTCTGACAATGAAGTTTCTGCGCAAAGTAGAAAAAATGAAGGAGAAGTGCTGGTTTTTATAGGTGGAGTGCACGGAAGACGAAGCGGCACTTCGATCCAAGATACGGACCAATCTATGAGTAACACGTGTCATCGCCTTAAATGCCTCTGCAGCCTGTCAGACCTCCACAGACATGACGGCGTCGCGCTCCGTCAACCTCCCTCCAAGGGCCCTCGTCACCATCATACGTTAAGCTCTTACCGTCATCGTTTTGACTCCGTCACCAGCCATTCGGTCTTTACGATCACCGTCCTAGTTCTTTGTTACCGTTCATTTACGCCTATCCGTCACCCTCATGAGTACGGGCCCACCATTATTGTTTGTTTTAACCGTCACCCCAATTGACCGTTTGCACAACAGCGACGGACCAAATGGGGTGAAGGGGGTAGCTGAAGAGGATAAAATACGAGATAAGGCTTGGCGAGCCCAATAGGCCCATGTCCACAGGCCCAAAGAAGGTAGAGCCCATCCTTTGTGTGGGCCCCTAACAGAACGAAGGCCCAAACTTGCCCACCAAGTTTCAGAAAACTTGCTCTACAAGGATGAAACTTGCTCTGCAAGGAGGAGAAGACTTGCTCTACAAGGAAAGGAGGCAGGATCTCACTACTATAAAAAGGCCCCAACATCCTCATAAAAAGCTACGCATAACTAACTCCTCTCTAGCACTCTAGAGTTGTAAAAACATTTCTGACTTAACCTTCGGAGGGTGTTTGGCCGACTCCACACCGGTGCCCCTTGAAGGTGTTTCTGTGTTGTTCTCTCTTGCAGGCAACGGCTACGAGTGCAAGGATCGTGCATCTCACTGGTGAACTTTTCGGCATCATCATTCACAATATTAGATTAATATTTTTTTAAATCTCACCGTTGGATTATATTTTCTCTATATTTTTAACATGCATACCGAATTTTTGGTCAAACAGATGCTATTTACTATTCAATCTAAAAACATATATTTTATGAACAATTTTAAATACCAAAAAAAAAAAAAATTGAATTTTAAGCATTTAAATTATGACATAGATTTTATATCAGGTTATCTTGAAATTTTGCAAGAATATAGATTATATAAGGAAAAAAAATAATAATCCAACAAAGAATTTGTTAAAATTCACATATAGTAAGAAAATATTGAATGATATAAGATAGCTTAACTTCGAACGTAAACCTAGGGAAATTTGTATTAATTTATTGACTAGTACAGTACATCAATACATTGACAACTTTGCTTTTGACCTATTTGGACTTTTTCAAAAAAAATTTATTGTGGATCAAATTATGTCCTGCTTAATGGTTCAACTAGTCAAACCAATTGGTTCAATTTGGTTTTTAAAACCATAACATCAACCACCTCCAAAAGTGTTTCCACCTTGTCCATGGACATCAACGCCACCTACAACATCAAATTGGAAAATGCAAATAGTTTCCTTTCCTTCTTATTTCCTATTTATATTTGATTCACTTTTATTAGAAATAACCGAATAAGAATAAATTTTTTGAGGAATGTAACTGTGTCTGTGTGTTTGGGTGTGAATATAACTATGAGAATGTGGAACAAATTATGCTCTGGCTTCTGGAGATAATCTTTTTTCTTTTTTTCTAGGTGTTGTTTGGGTGAGTAGAACATAATGTTGACTAGTTTGATAGAGCCTTAATTAATTTTTTATTTATAAGAATTTTAGACATATAATGAGGTAATAAATAAAAATTTTATTTGATTTGTAAATTAAGGAAAACTCAACTACCATATTTGGCCTGATTTAAAAATAAATAAGTAAAACCTACCACATTTGACTTCTTCTTTTTTTTCTTTTTGATGAGAGACTTTTGGATTTTATACATTGAAAAAGAAATTTCTGTGAAATTTAGTACCACATTAATTTTAAGGAGTTAAAAGAAAATCAAATTTAATTTTGATAGAAAAATGAGTTGAAATATATTAAGATATAATTATTTTATCTTTTTTTTTTGTTTATAGTTTTTATAACATTTAATTGATACTAGTTTTGTTTTTCATGTTTTAATTTAATCTTAATTGTAGTATGTAGGGGCTTGTCATCTAGAAAGTACTATTGAAACTATATGTATTGGGCCTATGATCCCATCGCCCAATCCTGGCCCAATCCGAGGATGGCCCACTAAAGATCATAATGGGAAGGAAATCAGAGGAAGAGATAAAAATCGTATTTAATGGTCCAAAATATGTCCGAGGTGGAGAGTTACCTTGGAGATATAGATCCGAGGTGACTTAAGCCTTCTTATCATCCTGGACTTTTTTCAAAATTGCATCATAACGAAGAGTCGGACATTGGATAAGGAATGAGCAAAGGGGGGGGGGGGGGAACAAATATCTTCAAAAAGCTGCTACCTCCACATTAAATGCCTCCCACCTAACTCTCTGGCCACATTAATGTAGAGGTGATACCTGAATAGTGGTTAAGCAGCCTTACAGCTACTAGTTGAGAGTTCTGTGAGGAGTTGGATGGGACAAAAAGGAGTTCCTAGAATCTGACCTACACGTGTATGGAGGGGATGATAACAGAATTATAGTATATTAGATGAAAAGATGGCCAAAGAAAAGGGGGAGAAAAACATTAGAGAGAAAAGAAATCCTGGAGAAGAATCTACTGAATACTGTTAACTGTGTTCATCAAAAATATACTATAACCTAGCTCCTCCGATTGTGTCGAGGACCGTTATTTCTTATCTTATTTATATTTAATGCGCTCGATATTGCAATCATCATGAGCTTTCTTCTAAAATAGAAATAGTTCTTTCACCTACTCTCTATAAATTCATTGTTTGGATTTATTGGGCTGAATCGAATCCTAATTTAGGTCCATCCCAAATTTGGTCCTTACAATTGGCGCCGTTTGTGGGAAGTACTTGATCTATTCTGAATGAGACTCTAGTGTAACGTTAAAGATGGAAGAATCAGGTCCACACCAATCGGCAATCGGTCCACACCAGGCGGATGCTAGTTTACACCAAGCAGAATCAGGAGGGTCTCAGCATAGCAATCCATTTATAAACCTTCAACGCAAGGGAGATCATGAGGGAAGTGCACACACAACTCATACTAGTAAAAGCCAGTCTCGAGGGAAGGGCCATGTTTCCCATGCAAGGAACGATAGAGACATGCAACGTGAGATTGATAAACTGAAGGAAGAATTGCGCCGCGCACGGCGAAGACATTCATCGCCCAATTCAAAGCTGTCCTCAAACGAGACATATGATGCTACTTATAGACAAAGATCTAGAACTCCGCCAAGTGAGACTTTTTCCTACAACAAGGAGTATTGCCATAGACGCAAGTATAAGAGCCTGCCCCGCATAGGCCTAGGGAACGATGTCATGAACAAGGTGTTAAGTCAAGTTTCTAAGTCACCCTTCACGCAAAATATAGAAGATGCAAGCCTTCCTCAGCGATTTCATCAACCCACTTTCACCCTTTATACCGGTCGATCAGACCTAGTGGAACATGTCAGTCACTTTAATCAGAAGATGGTTGTTCATTCTAAAGATGAGGCTTTGATGTGCAAGATCTTTCCATCTAGCTTGGGTCCAGTGGCAATGAGATGGTTTAATGATCTAAGGGCGAACTCCATCAATTCCTTCAAGAAACTCACCAGGGCTTTTGGTGCTCATTTCATCACATGTAGTAGGGTTTCTCGGCCTTTAGGATCCTTATTATCTTTGTCCATGCAAGAGAGGGAGACTCTAAAGGCCTACTCGGATAGATTTGGGAGATGTTTAATGAGATAGACGGGGACTATGACGATGTGGCCATTAGTACTTTTAAGGCTATCCTTCTAGCCAAGCATGGTTTGAGAAAATCTCTAACGAGTAAGCCTGTTGCTAGTGTGCGCCAACTTATGGATCGGATTGATAAGTACAAAAGAGTAGAGGAGGACCAACTACAGAGGAAGGGAAAAGAGAAGGTGATCCCTCAAGAGAGGAGGAATTTCAGGTCGGACCGGTCTCATAATAACCGACCTCGGAAAGATCTTGTTGGACTGCCAAGATTAGCCAACACTCAAGCGGTGAATGCTGTGTTCCGGGAACCAGTACAACAGGTTTTGAAGAAGATTAAAAACGAGCTATTCTTCCAATAGCCGAATAAGATGGCAGGAGATCCTATGAGGCGTAATCAAAGCCTTTATTGTCATTACCATCAAGACCATGGGCACACTACCGAGGATTGTAGAAACCTATGGGATCATTTGGATCAATCGGTCCAAGAATGGAAGTTAAAGCAACTTTTGCATCATTCTAGTGGACGAGGAGGCCAAACGGGTTCGGTGTTTCGGGGAGATACGTCTTCAAGGCCCCCTCTAGGCATGATTAACGTCGTATTTGCTGCCCTAGGGAGGACCAAGTCTTGCCCCTCTAGGGTAATGTCAGTATCCTATTGCCCAGATGAGGGCTCCAGTTCAATGTCGAAGAGGGTTAAAATGGGAACCCTGCTAGTATTAGGCTTCTTAGATGAGGACAAACTGGGAACCATACAACCGTATGATGATGCTTTTGGTGGTTATACTTAGAATTGGTGGGTATGATGTGAAAAGGGTGATGATTGACCAGGGTAGTGCAGCTGAGATTATGCATCCCAACCTCTTCAAGGGGCTAAATTTAAAACCTGAGAATTTAACAGCTTACAATTCTCCTCTAGTGAGTTTCGAGGGCAAGATGGTCATTCCGAAAGGTCAGATCAGATTACCCGTGCAAACCGGTTCTAATGTGGTTAAGGTGGACTTTATTGTGGTAGATGTTTTCTCTCCATATACAGCCATCATGGGCAGACCCTGGCTTCATACCTTGAGGGCCGTCTCCTCCACTCTTCATTAGAAGGTGAAGTATCCCTCAAGAGACCAAGTGCTAGAAATATTGGGAAGCCAATCTATGGCTCGGCGATGCCTAGTGGCGGCTATTCAACATTGGTCAGAAGTAGAAACCTTGGCCACCGTTGAGAATAACTCATAGCAATCAAAAACTTCGGCATCCCTTTTCATTAGACCAGCCGATGAGGTGAAATGTGAAGATCTAGAAATGGTGGTTATTGGGGATGATCCGGAGAGATTCTTTTAGGTTGGGGCTCAATTGCCCCTATCAGAAAGAGAGCAATTGGTGGAATTTTTGATAAAAAATGTTAATGTGTTTGCATGGGATGCTTACGAAGCTCCAGGAGTAGATTCAAATTTCATTTGTCATCACTTGAATGTTAACCCTTCCATTAATCTAAGGAGACAGCCTCCTCGGCGTTCGTCCAAAGAACATGCCGAGGCTATCAGAAATGAGGTGATAAAGCTCAAACAAGCAGGAGCTATCAAAGAGGTGTTCTATCCTCAGTGGTTAGCTAATACGGTAGTAGTAAAAAAGAAAACAGGGAAATGGCGCGTTTGTGTAGATTTCATAGATCTCAATAAGGCTTGTCCTAAAGACCCTTTCCCTTTACCTCGGATAGATCAGTTGGTGGATGCAACAGTAGGCCACCCACGGATGAGTTTCTTGGATGTTTTTCAAGGATATCATCAGATACCACTCACACTAGACGATCAGAAAAAAAAGCTTTTGTTACTCCTACTGGAAATTATCACTACAAAGTGATGCCCTTTGATTTGAAAAATGCAGGGTCTTCAGAATCCCAAAGAGGTACAGAAACTGACTGGGATGACTGTTGCTTTGAACCGATTCATATCCAAGTCAACAGACAGGTGTAGACCTTTCTTCCTTTTGCTGCATAAGTGGAAGGGATTTGAATGGACCGAGGAATGTGCCGTGGCGTTTCAACAGCTCAAAGAGTATCTATCTAGGCCACCTATCATGTCCAGCCCTGAGGTGGATGAGGTCCTTTTTGCCTACTTGGCAGTAGCCTCTTACGCGATAAGTTTTGTTCTAATACGAGTAGACAGTGGCATGCAACAGCTAGTCTATTACGTGAGCAAGTCACTTCATGAAGTCGAGGTGCGCTACTTACCATTGGAGAAGGCTATCTTGGTGGTAGTGCACGCTACAAGAAAACTTCCCCATTATTTCCAAGCACATATCGTGGTCGTCCTAACTCAACTTCCACTCAAGTCAATACTTCGGAGCACTGATTATACCGGAAGGATTGTCAAATGGGGCATAATTCTAGGAGCTTTTGATATCAAGTACATGCCACGCACTTCTGTAAAGGGCCAGGTCCTCGCCGATCTGGTAGCCGAGTTTGCTAAACTTCCAGAGGAAGCAGAGGTGAAGTAGCATGGCATGGATGAAAAATCGGTTGGTCTAATCTCCACGTAAGATTCCTCGTCATGGACAGTATATATGGATGAAGCAGCAAACCAGCGGAAAGCAGGAGTGGGGCTAGTCCTAGTATCCCCCGAAAAGATCACCATTGAAAAATCCTTAAGATTGGGATTCTCGGCTACAAACAACGAAGCGGAATATGAAGCTTTGCTGATTGGAATGGTGATGGTCCAAAAAATGGATGGAAGAGAAATGGAAGTGTTCTCAGATTCAAGACTAATCGTAGGCCAAGTAAAAGGGGAACTGGAAGCTCAAGATACAAGAATGCAAGAATATTTGAGTCAAGTTAGGCATATACAGACAAAATTTGAGTCTCTTAACTTATCACATATCCCTAGAAGTGAAAATACCGATACAGATTCTTTAGCTACCCTTGCCACTTCCTCGACACAGAATTTGCCCCGAGTGATAATTGTCGAGGATTTATGCACTCCCACCCCAACGAAGAAAGAATTGCTCCAAATCCACCAAATCCATTTAGGGCCGAGCTGGATAGACCTTATACTACTATTCCTCGAAAGGGATATATTGCCTAAGGAGAAAGTAGAAGCTGAGAAAATACGAAGGAAAGCCCATTGATTTTGGTTGTCTGAGGAAAAAAGGTTGTATAAATGTTCGTTTTCTGGGCCATATCTGCTTTGCGTACATCCCGAGATATTAGAATCATTCCTAGAGGAGCTATACGAAGGAATCTGTGGAAGCCACACAGGGGGAAGATCCCTATCTCACCGGGCCATCACTTAAGGATACTGGTGGCCAAACATGCAAAAAGAAGCGCAAGAATATGTCAGAAAATGTGATCAATGTCAAAGATTCGCTCCAAACATTCACCAGCCTGGAGGGGTTCTCAATCCTTTTTCCAGCCCTTGGCCTTTTGCTCAATGGGGCTTGGACATTGTAGGTCCTTTCCCTAAAGCACTCAAAAACAAAAAGTACTCGAAAACAAAAAGTACCTGCTGGTTGGCACAGATTATTTTATCAAGTGGGTCGAGGCTGAACCTTTAGCTAATATTAAAGATGTAGATGTCAAAAGATTCATCTGGAAGAATATCGTAACTCGATTCGAAGTTCCCCATACCCTCATCTCGGATAATGGCCCTCAGTTTGACAACAAAGCCTTCAGGCAATACTGTTTTGATCTGGGGATAAAAAACAGATATTCTACTCTGGCCTATCCTCAAGGAAATGGACAAGTTGAAGCTATCAACAAGGTTATAGTGAATGGACTCAAAAAGAGTTTGGATGAAGTGAAAGGAAAATGGGTGGAGGTATTACCACATATCCTATGGGCGTATCGAACAATGCCTCGACGGTCAACAGGTGAGACCCTTTTGTCAATGACATATGGGGTCGAAGCCATAATCCCTCTAGAAACAGGCTTCCCGACATTGAGAACTGATGCATTTACTCTGGACAGTAATGATAAGTTATTGGGAAAAAGTTTGGACTTGATCGAAGAATGAAAGGAGAGTGCAATGGTCTGACTGGCCTACTACCAGCATAAGCTCAAGCAAGGTTACGATACCAACATAAAGCTAAGGCCGTTAGCCGTAGGGGATTTGGTACTGAGGAAGGTTTTGGGAACTACCAAGAATCCAACCTGGGGAAAATTGGGGTCTAATTAGGAAGGACCATATCGGATCACTTTAGTAGCAGAAATAGGTGCATACTATTTGGAGGATCTAGATGAAAAAACTGTACTCTACCCTTGGAATGTAAACAATCTAAAGATGTATTATTATTAATAAAGATAGTCATGTTTAATTTCCTTTTTAATTTACTCCAATCATATTTCATGTGTTCCCTTATCTATTGAAGTATTAAATAGAAATTAAGTTATGTTAGGTTCCTCAAACCACAAACTTAGTGGAAATTAATACCCTATGACATCTATTGAAGTATTAAACAGAAATTAAGTTATGTCAGGTTCCTTAGACCACAAACTTAGTGGAAATTAATACCTTATGACATCTATTAAAGTATTAAACAGAAACTAAGTTATGTCAGGTTCCTCGGACCACAAACTTAGTGAAAATTAATACCCTATGACATCTATTCAAGCATTAAACAGGCTCAATAGAAATTAATACACCCTGGTGCTATTAAAATGCTAGTTCAACATGAACTTAAACATTTAAAGGGAATAAACCCTTAATTCCTATTTTCAGATCACAAGGTTTGTAATCACTTAATAAAGATGTAAACCTCAATAAGCCTATGAGCATCACTTAAAGCATTCTGAGGTGCCCTGGACTTATCTTTGTTTAATCAAATGTTAAAATACTTTCTTGAGGTTAAACTTGTAAGAATAGATATATGTTCAAAATATTTCTAAGTGGCGTTATGGATTCAATGGTTATTGTCCAAATTAACCATCAATTAAAAGTATGTGCAAACTTTGTCTTTCTCTTGTGTAAACAAAGGATAGACAAGATGAAAACTATTCAAGACCAAAATAGTAGAACAGATAAAATAAAAATGAAATAAATAATAACTCAAACGAATTTGAAAGGGTGAAAATGCATACTTCATTAAAACATGTCCAAGGAAAACAAGATCCCTTACAAAAAGCATAATTACATTACATTAGGAAGGTTCACTTTTTTAATTTGATCTGAAGCTTTGAGGTCTTATTGGCTGGGTTATCCGCTTCTGCAGTAGTTGTTCCTTCCTTGTCTTTTAAAGCTCCCTCAACAGGCATGGTAGTTGAAGCTAAATCCTGCTGAAAGCCCTGGGAAGCCACCCCCGCTTCTGGAACCACTGTAGCCTTGTCCGAGGATATTTCTTGTGGAGCTTCAGGCTCTTTTATTGGCCCCTGCTAACTGGGAAGAGGAGGATCCTGGGGTTGCGCTTCTTTGGTCGGATCAACAACCGTAGAAGCCACTTCACTTTGGGTGAAAGGCAGGTCTAAGGCTCTTATGGCAGGAGGGTAATATATGTTGTCAGCTTTCCTCAACTCAGAAGAAGCCTTAACCTTAGCTCGGTTAAGGGCTTCATTCCAAGTCTGGGCGCAGTAAATACGACATACAGCTGGGACCTCTGCCCTAAGGGTTTCCTCGGTCTCAACTACTCCGAGGTCGTAACCTTTTTGCTCAGCCTCGTCCCTAGCCTTCTCGGCCTCAACCCTCGCCTTCTCGGCCTCAGCTTTGACTTTTTCAGCCTGATCCTTAAGCCTTTGGGCCTCCTCCAGTTGTTCCCTGAGGGTTGCCATCTGTTCCTTAGAAGCCTTCAACTGATCAGTGGTCTCGCGCAGGCGCTTCCTCTGATCCTCGGCTTGCCTTTGCGCACCCTCTAGGGCTGAGTCAGCACTCCGGCGGGCATGCTCCTCATTGGCCAACTTTTTCTTCAGGTCGGCGTTGTTCTGTTAAGCAATGTTAAGTGTTTGCACAGCCGCCAACCATCTTTTTCGTTCGTCTTCCAATTGTTGGTAGCATAAATTGGTTATCTCTTCAAGCCTGAAAGTGGCTTAGACAGCCTAAAAGAAAGGGGTTAATACCATAACAAATAAAAAGTGCATATATATATGCAATAATTATAAGTAAAAAAAAGGGGGGGGGAGGGTTAACATCATACCATGCCCAAATATCTTTTGCAATTGAGGAAGATCTTGTTCTTCCTAATATTCCGTAACTCGAACATATCCTTTGGAAGTAACAAAGCCTCCTCCACGACTGAGGCAACGTGGCACCCAATGCCCCCATTAAAGTCCCTGAGTGATACTTCTTCTCTCAAGGGCTCACCGCCAAGCATGGATGCTGGGAGCCAGGCCTGGGGCTTTGGAGGCTGAGTGTCTACTCTCTCCACGCCTCGCTGTGGCATGTGGCTAACCTTTTGCTGCTTTGCAGCTCGTTGAGCCTCATCTTCACGGGTTGGACAAGATCTTCCAGTCTCAACCACCTCTTTCCCTTTCTGCTCCCTTCTCCTCTTTGGATCAGCAGGTTCAGGTCTGATAGGCTGAGGAGGCTAAGGAGCATGGGGAGGAGACTTCGGAGGAGGAGGAGGAAGTTTAGGTTGAGTGGACTTCCCAAGCGAACCTCTTCCTGGCTGGTCCTCTATCAGCTCCATCAAGCTCTTTTGAGGCTTTCTTTGGATACTCATTTCTTCTGATATGTCCTCGAGAGATGGTGGCTGGTTGAACACTTCGAATTCATCCAAAGAGTCTATTAGGTCCACAATACCCTCCGAACCTTTTTCTTCTTCTTCTTCTTCTTCTTCTTCTTCCTGAAGAACAAGTTGGGATGAGGATGCTCCTACCAAAGGGGTGGCCGCGAAAAGTGGCTGAGTGAGTGGTGTACCTTCGGGGATTGGGATACCTTCTAGAACCACGAATCCTTCGTAAGCAACACTAATGCGGTGGAGCCGTGGATCTTTGGCCTTTATCACATACTTAAGGGCTTGGAATGCACGGGAAATGGGTGTGTACCCAAGGATCAGATACGCTGCTCTCAACTGACCGTCAGCCTCATTCACATACACCTCGGATTGTAAAATTTTGTCTAGGCTCACTCTATTAACTAAGCTGAGCAGGGGTTTGGTAGAACGGTTATCTACGAAATCATTAAAAAAAATAAAAAATAAAAAAGAACTTTGTTAAGAATAGAGATAGGGGAAATGAAAGAAGAACACAAACCAAGGCATATAAGTTGACAATTAAACCCCTACCTGGTTTTCCCTCCTTAGTTGGACAAGGTAGACCATCATGCCATCCTCCAGAAAAAATTAAAAAATCTTCCTTTAAGCCCTTATTTGATGTAGGGAGGCACTGGATTAACCATACTTCGGGGTACCTCGACTTAAGGTAATACCCCTATCCCTTCATATGGTGTAGGTTGTATATCCAGTTCACATCATGATGGGTTAGATTTAAGTTCATTCTCTCATTTAGGACTTCTATACTCCCCAACACCCTAAACATGTTTGGGGCACACTGTGTGGGAGATAGCCTAAAGAACCTAAGAAAGTTCCTAGTGAGGGCACTCATAGGAATGGTCATCCCTCCCTCTATGAATGTGATCATAGGGATGACCACCTCCCATGTCTTCCTATCAACTACCCATTCCCCCTGGGTAGTGTACCTAATGCCCACACTTGGTGGAATCCTGTACTTGGCCCTAAACGTTTCCATGTCCTCCTCGAAATCAACTAGACGCTTGAACCTACCCATTTTTCTAAGAAGTTTTGAAGGGAAATTAACAAGTTTGAAATGAAAACTAGAAGGGTTTAAGGAAACTTACAGGTTTGAAAAGAAGGTCCTCGGACAAATTTTTAGTATTTGTAGGCGCACAGAGAGATGAAAGGGAGTGACAAATTCAATGTATGAACTCTAGAACTGTGCGATTGTTGAAAGTAGGAAAAGAAATTGATTTGAAAGGCTATTTATAGTGGTGCAGAAATTACAAGCAGGAAAATTCCCGCTCATATACCTAGGGGAATCCTCCACCGTAGGATTTGCATCCTGTTGTTGAACGTAGGGGACATGGGAGCCACCAACATTTAATAATGACATGCTCTGGACGCCGAAGCGTCAAGAGCGTGCCTTGAGTAGGTGGAAAGACATTTGGGCATTTGGGTAAACAAGATTTAACCATAAACGGAATGGATTGAGGACATCAAAATCCTCATTTCCTCCCAATGAGTCAAAAAGCAAGATTTTGAGGGCTATTGTAGGGGCCTGTCATCTAGAAAGTACTATTGAAACTGTATGTATTGGGCCTATGATCCCATGGCCCAATCCGAGGATGGCCCACTAAAGATCATAATGGGAAGGAAATCAGAGGAAGAGATAAAAATCATATATAATGGTCCAAAATATGTCCAAGATGGAGAGTCACCTCGGAGATATAGATCCGAGGTGACTTGAGCCTTCTTATCATCCTGGACTTTCTTCAAAATTGCATCATAACGGAGAGTCGAACATTGGATAAGGGATGAGAAAATGGGGGAAACAAATATCTTCAAAAAGATGCTACCTCCACATTAAATGTCTCCCACCTAACTCTCTAGCCGCATTAATGTGGAGGTGATACCTGAACAATGGTTAAACAGCCTTACAGCTACTAGTTGAGGGTTCTGTGAGGAGTTGGATGGGACAAGAAGGAGTTCCTAGAATCTAACCTACACGTGTATGGAGGGGATGATATCAGAATTATAGTATATTACATGAAAAGATAGCCAAAGAAAAGGGGAGAAAAACATTAGAGAGAAAAGAAATCCTAGAGAAGAATCTACTGAATACTGTTAACTGTGTTCATTAAAAATATACTATAACCTAGCTCCTCCGATTGTGCCGAGGACCATTATTTCTTATCTTATTTATATTTAATGTGCTCAATATTGCAATCATCATGAGCTTTCTTCTGAAATAGAAATAATTCTTTCACCCACTCTCTATAAATTAATTGTTTTGGCATATTGGGCTAAATCAAATCCTAATTTGGGCCCATCCCAAATTTGGTCCTTACATAGTATATTATTGATTTCAAAAAGAAAATTGTAGCATATTATTCATTTTTGAATGGTGAACAAAAATTTTAGTCTTCCTTTGAAATCGTAAATGAAATCATGGATTTGTACCTAAAAGACATCATATTGCAAAATAACGAGGTATGGTCAATAGTGACAGATGCTTTTCCATTGTTCCAATTCTGAAAATTGAAGATTGATGACTAGTGTTTTATAGCTGGACCGAGGATCCCCTATTAGATATTCTTGTTTATTTTGCTTGCTATCAAATGCATATTTGGAAATATTTGCATATTGTAAATTGATGGCAAAAGCACATCTTCTCTATAAGGTAACAAAACCAAAAAATCAACAATCTGATTTGAAAACTTGCAGCTACTTTTTTTTTTTTTTTTTAAAGAGTTTCAATCTATAGCGTCCACTCCAAATAGTAACTCTTTATCATCAAACTAAGACACTAATCGGTCTTCAGTGTAAGCAATGATTGAACCCCAGAATCTCTTATTCAACCATTAAAGACTTTTCCAGTTGAACTAACTGGAACTCACAATATGTAGCCTCTATAGCTTAACAACAATGTATAACTGATGCGAATCTCAATCGACACACTTTGAGACCCAACAAATAATATTGAAATACTTGCCCAAGAAAGCTAAAACTTGGATTTTGATAGAAACCCGACCCAACGTTTATAAATGAAACGCGAA